>OZ021692.1:20589379-21789379 GCA_963978525.1 Ornithomya fringillina | reverse complement strand
ATCAATTACTTTACAATTTAATTTAATTCAAATGAAAATTAAATTTTAATGAATTTGTATTCATGCATGAATGGAAGCAGCAACGCTTCATGACATGATGATAATGTTTTACATACAGATAGAACTAGACTAAGTTTGTTAATCCATTTGGAACATCTAGAAAAAGGTGTCACAATGCCTGCTTATTCATGAGTACTATCCAAAAGTCTGAATCTATTCCGACATGTTTGTCGGTCTGTCCGTAAGATATTGGAAATCACGTCTCACGGTTTTTAATTTTCCGATGTTTTAATTTTTATCTCTTAATACTCAAATCGGGTAAAAGGGACCGCGAGCCACGCCCCCAATCTACAAAAACATGTTTATCAGCTACAAAAATTTACCTAAGAAGTTTAAATTTAGTTCACGTATTGTTCTTACTAACCCAAGCATAAAAGCCACGCCCTCAATTCATAAAAACTTCTTATTTAGGTCAGAATTCGAGTTGTGATCCGAATTAATACAAAATATATAAAATATAAAGGTTGTTCCAAGGTATCTCGCCACGCCCACCGTTTCTTTGTAAAGATGTGGAGCGTAGTTAAGATTTGGTCTAAGCCATATATAACTTCCTTATTGGTTTTTAAGAGTTATTCAAAGAAAAATGACACCATGAAGAAGAATTTTTTTGTCCCCCTTCTTGACATCGGAGGTAAACTCACTTTATCAAAACGTTTGAAAAGCCATCAGAAAGTCTACATAATAATATTTTTGGTGAGCATGAAATTCTGAATCAGTTTAACTGGGTCTGTCTGTCTATCTGTGATAAATATTTTAATAATGTATTGTACAAATATAAGTAGTTCGCAAGTTGGTAGTAAAATTAAGCAAAACGGGTTGATTTTTATGAGTTTTTTTTTATACAAAAATTGATTAATACCCCGCCCCCAGTTTTTTATTTATTACTTCTTAACTGAGTCACTAATGCTTTGGGAGTGAGTATACCCCCAAACTTGACTTGTTTTCAAGAATTTCAATTTTTTTTTTGTAACTCTGTTTTTATTTTTAGAAATGTATGCCCGAATTCATTAATGCTGCTTATCAATTACAAATTGAGGCGACCAATACCTGTGGCGAACAGGGTGACAATCATTTTTGTGTACAAACGATGAACTCGAATGATAAAAATTGTGCATTTTGCCGGTAAATAATAAAAAATTATGTATCAAGAAAAAGTCTACATAGTCTGAAGTTCCTTTTTTTGAAATAGATGGGAAGATCATAATCCATTGTATTTAACGGATTTGCATGATCCACAAAATCCAACATGGTGGCAATCGGAGACTATGTACGAGGGCATACAACATCCCAATCATGTGAATCTAACATTACACTTAGGTGAGCTAAATGAAAGACTAACAAAAATACGATAAAAGAAGAAAATGTTCTATTATGGAAGATGATCTCAAGTTGATTTTCCTCACTGCACATACTTTTTTTCTTTACTATCGTTCTCCTTATTCTCTTGTTGTATAAATTCTAGGCAAGTCATTTGATATAACATATGTTCGCATACTGTTTCGTTCACCCCGACCTGAATCGTTTGCCATTTACAAACGTACACATGAGAACGGCCTGTGGATACCCTATCAGTACTACAGTGCCACGTGCAGAGACACATATGCTTTGCCTGACTCGAGAGCTATACGCAAGGGAGAAGGTGAAGCTCATGCGTTGTGCACTAGTGAATACAGTGATATTTCACCACTAAGAGATGGAGAAATAGCATTTTCAACACTAGAGGGTAGACCGAGTAGCATACACTTTGAGCGTAGCGGAGAATTACAAGTAAGAGAATTACAAAAGGAGAGATAACTAAGAAATTGTAAAAGATGCCTCTTACATTCTTATCACCCCTCCCCCTTAGGAATGGGTAACCTCTACCGACATACGCATAACATTGGATCGTTTGAATACATTTGGTGATGAACTGTTCGGGGATGCTCAAGTATTGAAATCGTATTTTTATGCCATTTCCGATATAGCGGTGGGGGCACGTTGCAAATGTAATGGGCATGCCAGCAAATGTGTGGCCAGTACAGGTTTAAATGGTGAACGTAAATTGGTGTGTGAGTGTCGTCATAATACCGATGGACCAGATTGTGAGAAATGCTTACCTCTGTACAATGACGTCAAATGGAAAAGAGCCACCTCGACCGATGTCAATGAATGTAAACGTAAGTAGTTGTGCGTAATAAATGGAAAATGTGACCATAAATGGTAAAGTAAGTCCAAGCGGTTTAGCTGTAATAACTTGCAGAAGCTTACTAAAGAAGTTGAAGTTTAAGTTTAAGTTGCCGTTAGAAAAATATTATGATTAGTTTAGTGTGTGATAGTTACGTGGAGTGTTCAATGAAGATTTTTTCTTTAAAATTAATAACACTAATAGAACTCTGTTTGGGTTACAATTGGTGGGAGTATTCATTGCATACCAATAAAATTTCCCTTCATCCTGTAGTTTGGTATTCAGTTAATTGTACGATCGGCTGAGTCATTTAACAGCTTGATTCTGCTTATTCTTTATTTACTAATCCTTTCAGGGTGTAATTGTAATGGACTGGCTGATAAGTGTTTCTTTGATGCCAATCTTTTTAATACAACCGGACATGGTGGTCACTGTTTGGATTGCCGTGAAAATCGTGATGGACCGAATTGTGAACGATGTAAGGAGAACTTTTACATGCGTGAAGACAGCTATTGTGTGCATTGTAGTTGTGACCCGGTCGGTTCACGTTCCCTACAATGCAACAGTCAAGGCAAGTGTCAGTGTAAGCCGGGTGTTACCGGTGACAAGTGCGATCACTGTGAGGCCAATTATTATCAATTCGGCCCGCATGGCTGTCAACCGTGTGGCTGCGATCATAGAGGTTCTTATGAGAATATGCCGTTATGTGATGCCGATACCGGAATTTGCCGCTGTAAGGATAATGTCGAAGGAAAACGTTGTAATGAGTAAGTTCTGTGTTCACAGTTCCAAGATATTCAAAAAAATACGAAATATTTTTGTTACTTAGATGTAAACCTGGCTTTTTCAATCTGGACCTCATCAATCGATTCGGTTGTACACCTTGCTTTTGTTACGGCCACACGTCGGAATGTCAAACCGCCCCTGGCTATTCTGTGGTGTCGATTGCATCGAACTTTAACAAGCATAAAGAACGCTGGAATGCTGTTGATTTGTATGGTCGCGATGTGGATATAAAGTATAATCAGTATAGCCGAAGTATTGGGACGACAGCTCAGGGTAATGAATACGTATACTTTCAAGCTCCCGAACGATTCTTGGGTGATCAAAGAGCATCATATAATCGCGACTTGAAATTTAAACTACAGTTAGTGGGTCAGGTGGGCCCCAGTACCAGTGCTAGTGATGTGATTTTAGAAGGTGCCGGCACTAAAATATCTTTACCAATATTTGCCCAGAATAATGGCATGCCGGATCAAAATCTGAAAGAGTATTCATACCGTTTGCACGAGCATCGCGATTATCAGTGGCAACCTAGTCAATCGGCTCGAGGCTTCTTATCCATACTATCCAATTTAACTGCTATTAAGGTGCGAGCCACGTATTCAGTGCAGGGAGAAGCTATATTGGATGATGTTGAACTACATACAGCACATAGGGGTGCTGCTGGTCAGCCGGCAACTTGGATTGAGCAGTGCACCTGCCCAGAGGGTTATTTGGGTCAATTTTGTGAATCTTGTGCTCCAGGTTATCGTCATAGTCCTGCTCGCGGAGGTCCTTTTATGCCCTGCATACCATGCGATTGTAACGGACATTCGGATATATGTGATTCGGAAACGGGCCGTTGTATTTGCCAGCACAACACAGGTGGCGATAATTGTGATCAATGCGCCCGCGGCTATTATGGTAATGCACTGGGTGGTACGCAATACGATTGTAAACGTTGTCCCTGCCCCAATGATGGAGCTTGCATGCAAATAAACGGTGATACCGTTATTTGTACGGAATGCCCAGTGGGTTACTTTGGTGCTCGTTGTGAGCAATGTTCAGATGGCTTTTATGGTGATCCAACGGGTCTCTACGGCGAAGTTCAAACCTGTAAATCATGCGACTGTAACGGCAATGTTGACCCGAACGCGGTAGGTAACTGTAATCGCACTAGCGGTGACTGTTTAAAATGCATCCACAATACTGCCGGAAAATTTTGCGATAAATGTCTGCCCGGTCATTTTGGAGATCCGCTAGCCCTTCCTCATGGCCATTGTGATCGCTGTAGCTGTTACCCCCCGGGTACTGAGCAAAATCAGGACGGTATCTCTCAATGCGACCAAGTGACCGGTCAGTGCCATTGTAGGGCAAATGTGATAGGACGTGATTGCGGCGAATGTCAGCCGGGCTACTTTAACATAATGTCGGGTAACGGTTGTGAGAACTGTATGTGCGATCCGGTGGGCAGTTATAATTCCACTTGCGACAAATTTACTGGCCAATGCTTCTGCAAACCAGGTGTAATAGGTGTCCATTGCGATCAGTGTGATGCGTATCATTATGGTTTTTCGGCGGAGGGCTGTAAACCGTGTCAGTGCGACGAAAGTGGTTCTCGTGGTTTTCAATGTGATCAAAATGGTCAGTGTCCCTGTAACGACAATGTGGAAGGTCTGCAATGTGATCGTTGCAAGGAAAACAAATACGATCGTCATTTGGGTTGTATTGATTGTCCAGACTGCTACAATCTCATTCAAGATGCTGCCAATGAACATCGCACTAAACTGAAATCGCTCAGTTCCACCTTAGATGAGATAGCGCGTACCCCGGTTACCAATGATGACGAGTTTGAAGCTAAATTGAAAGCGGTTCAAGAGAAGGTGGACATTCTATTAAATGATGCCAAATATGGGGCAGGTGATGGTAGCCAAACGTACGTTGAAGTTTTGAATGATTTACACAAGCGTTTACAAAGTATCAGCAAGCACTTGGATGATGCAGATGTTTTGCAAGATAAAGCTAATGAGGAAATAGAAAAGGCACGCCAAAATCACACATTAGCTCAGGAGATAATTGATGGCGCCAATAATGAACTGAAAAACGCTTTAAATATGCTGAATGATGAGGGGGCTGTAGCTTTGGCTAAAGCTCAGAATAAATCTGTAGAGTTTGGAGTACAATCGAATCAAATATCTGAGATTTCTAGGGAAGCTCGCGCCTTAGCGGACCGCCTAGAATCCGAAGCGCAATTCGATTTGAAAAACGCAAAGGATGCCAATGAAGCGGTTGAGAAGGCTTACGAACTGGCCAAGAGTGCTATTAATCTACAGCAAAAAGTCAGTGATGAACTCCGAACGGATGTCCGTTTGGAATTAGATACAGTAAAATTATCTCTGGGTACCACTTCGCAAACCACGAAAGAAGCTTTGCGAAAAGCTAATGAGACTTACGACGCTGCTCTAACATTATTGACTGATGTCAATGGGTTGACTGCTCCCGATATTGATATCAAGAGGTTAAGACAAGATGCTTTACAAGCTAATGAACAAGCTGATGAACTATTGAAGCGTGTTAGTGCCATATCCAATAATAACGATGAGCTATTCAGCGATTTTGAAGATGAATACAATTTGGCTGATGTAATATTAGACAGGTTGGGACGTTCAATTAGTAATTATTCTCTTATAAAAATGTTTCTTACAGAGCTAATCAACAAAAAATGGACGACATTCGGATATTGGAAAGAGCTCAAGATGCCCATGCTAAGGCTATCAAAGCGGTAGAACAAGGAGATAATACATTAAAAGAAGCCAATAATACATATCACACTCTAGCAGGTACTAATTATTGTAATAACTTGAGTTTATTAATTTTTTTAAATTTTATTTTACGCCAAGGATAGGTTTCCAATCGGATGTACAAAAATCTTCGGAAAAAGCCGATTTAGCTTTGCGAACTGTACCAAGCATAGAGAAAGAGATCGCAAAAGCTGAAATGCTGATACGTCAGGCAGAAAAAGCTTTAGATGGAGCGAATAAAAATGCTAATGAAGCCAAACAGAATGCACAAGAAGCTCAACAGAAATACGCAGAACAAGCTTCAAAGGTAAGAAATGATGTAAAACAGAATCCTTTATAAAAAAAAATTTGAAAAAAAAATTCAACTTTTCCCTTTTTATATATGATAAAGAATTGCTTGAGATTTTAATTTTTATTATTTATTATTGGACAGGATGCTGAACTAATCCGAAGACGAGCCAATGAAACGAAAGTGAATGCGCGAAAACTAAGAGACGAAGCCGACCAATTGAATCATCGGGTAAAAGTCACAGAAATCGATATTGCCAAATTGGAAGAATCTTCCAGCAAAGATGACAATTTAGTAGATGATGCTAAACGCAAAGTAAAACATTTTGAAGATTTATTTTAAAACGAAAATTTAATGCAAATTCATTTAGGTGGGCCAAGCCCAAGCGGATGCTCAAGAGGTGAAAAAACAAATCGACAAGGCCGTAAATGAATTGGACGCCATCAAAGAAGAGCTTATAAACCTTAAAGATATTAATACCGAAGACTTGGATAAACTGGGTAATGAGGCAGAGTTTTTTTTTTTAAGTACTTTTATTACGATTAGAGATTATTTCTTTACCTCAATAGAAAATCGCTTAAACGAGGCTGAAGGGGACTTGAATCGAGCCAATTTAACCGGACGCATAGAGAAATTCCGTGAAATGCGGAACACGCAAAAGAAATGGATCGATCAATACGAGCGAGAGCTGCAGGAATTGGAAGCGGAAGTTCAAAATGTACGACTTATCTCAGAAGCCTTACCTGCTGGTTGTTTTTCACGCAGTAGATTAGAACCTTAAGACGATACATACGAGTGACTGTGTTCAAGTGCCACCCACTTACCCACCCACCTTATCAACCCCGCAGCAACACTTCTCCCGGAACAATATGAGCAATATGAGAAGTGACATAACAGCACCTTTTGTCTATTATCATTATTGTGTATTAATAAGCTCTAAGTTTTATATATAACTGCCCAGTAGAAAAACTTGTGTTTTCTCAACTCCTCCCATCCCTTCCGTTCACTACTACTCCTTAATTTTGATGTATGATTAATTAAGAAGCTCAGCTCAACATACAAATCGATATTATAAGCATTTATGTCAGTGTTTTTAGTATTAAGTATTTCATGTTTGTCCTTTCTATTGTACTCCAACACAATGTGCCAAAATTTTAAATGAAATCAAATCTTCATTCTCAACGTAAAGTAGATGAATTAAATGAAAACGAACGAAAAGTGTGTTTTTCTTTTTTTAAGGTCTGTTTTACGGTTTTACTGCAATTGTTGGACTCCAAAGCTAAGTTTGTCATTCCATTTGTTTCACCCAACACATATATTCATGAAAAACTAAGACGATAAAGATATAAATATATGTACGTACGTCCACGTATCCGTGTGTTGTTGGATTTCTCACGCTCGTAAATTTTGAGATATTGAGCTGAAATTTTTACACTTCCAATTTCTGCACGCAGTCGCTGTTTGCATGGAGCAAAATTGGTCAAGAGTCACGCCCATTATCGACAAAAATCTATTTATATACCACAAAAATTTAATGTATTTAAATTGGACGTGGTTAGAAAACAGATACGCCCACAATTTATAAAAAATTATACTCAGCCCACTATTGTAGATGTGGAGGGTATTTAAGAATTAACTAAAGCTACTACTTCTACTACTTCTTTTTTTATTGGGTAGTGACCCTTTAATAGTGTTATGACATAATTTTGTTAAATAAATTGTCGTCAAAATAAAAACCTTTAATTATTTAGATAATGACAATAATTCCGTTTACGGTTAAACCACAAAATTACATCAATAAACAAAACAAGTAAGAAAGTAATGTTTGGCTTAGACGAAATCTGGAATACCCCCCAGCTTAGAACAATTGAAACAATATATCAATTAAACATTGTGGGCATGGTTTTAATGTATTAATATTATAATCAATTCCCATATTTTTGTCCTTCTACCTTAACAACAACAGATAATTTTTAAATTAATAAAATATGCCACGATTTGTTATGGGTGTGGTCAGTACTTCCCATTCTTCAGAAGGAATATTCTCTTTTTTGTACCTTTAGATTTATGAATAATAAGAAAAAAAACTTTAAAAATTGCTTGGTTGTTTGTTTTTATGGGCACAGTGGGCTTGGTGATCGGATTCTCATATCAATTTTACTCATATGCGTACAGACTATAGAAAGCAATAATTGACTCAATTCAGAACATCTTACTTAGTTGGGTTTTTTTCTGAAGGTTGCAAAATATTTTGTCAAACGGATCATACCCCTGATGGCTGTAAAGGTAAGGACAACTAACTATAAAAAAGGAAAGTTTCGTTTACAAATTCTCAAAAGGTAAATATTAAGCAATACTTTCTTACTGTCTAAATAAAACAATCAATGAAAACAGTGACTCATTCGGAGCTTGAGCAGGATCTACTAAAAATGAAGCTACATCAGCAAATTTTAAGAAAAGTTAGATTCTTTTCTCTTATAGTTGGTGTGGATATTAGAAGGAGCACAAATTTCTGGAATCCCGTGAAACTGTATAAAATTTGTGAATATTTTTATTAATAAAAAAGTTTAAAAAATCTTTTTTTTTTTTCAATTTCAGTGTTGTGCTCATGATGTTAATACAGGCCGTTATGATCTTTATAGCTGTGTTTAATTATATTATAAATAATTTACATTTATCCATATTACTTTATGCCGATGTGAGTGGGAAGGCCTATGTTCAAATTTTTATTTAGCCCTGATATGTTTTATACCTTGTGTACCACTTGTGGCAAAGAGTACCTTAAGTTTGTGCGGATGTTTGAAACTCCTAAATGGCAAATTCCACACCCACCCTCAATTATACCGATCGATTGAGGATTCCGAATCCATTTGACCATATTTGTCTGCCTGTCTATGTAAATTTTGTACTTAAGCAACTGGTGGCACTTTTGAAGATATTTTGATAAAATTTGATGCAAGAACATGTTTTGGCTTAGGAAGGAACCCTTTTGAAAATGGACCTAATCAGACCTTTTTAGAACCTATTTCCACATAACGATATAATATGAAAAGTTTCTATATGACGAAAATTCGCAATCCTTAATTTGACAAAAAAACAAATTTGAATCCGATCGAACCATTTTTAAAACCCCTTTCGATATAAAGCTCTAATAGAAAATAAGTCGGATTATTTATTCAATTCCTTCCCATATAATAATATTTCACTAACAAAACTTATATGACAATACCTCGCATTTATTGACACAACTAAACTAATTGTAGCATAATTTGTACAGCTAAATGGTATTGAGTAGTCTTAATCCCAGTGCGGTTTGCTTTGTCCTTTATTCCAGAGTTTTTGCGTAGCTGTTCAAGTTATGGCGGGTACTATTAAGGAACTCTATTTAATAAATAAACACAATCGTTTATATGAAATCTTAAAAATGGCGGAAAATTCAGACATCTTACATAGTTTGGATATATTTAAATTAGGTACGATTGTAATGGATTTTATACATGACATTCAGTTTGTAAAATTCTATTCACTTTCAGCTATTAATAACAAAAATGAACTGTGGCATCGTTTGAACAGTGTTTTAAGAAAATCCTGGCAAGACATTGAACGTCAATTGAGTTTCTTTATCTATAGTGTTTGTACAATTATAACCTGGTATATGGGTGGTGCTTTAATAGTTAGCTTTTGCGATTTATATAAGGACTATGAAAATTTTACACCAACATTTAGTAAGTTTTTTATACTACGACCAGAGACTATTTTATTATTATTTATCAAATCGTTGTAAAATTTTGTCAGCTGTACCCGCAAAATATCCGACTTGGTCTTCAAAGGGACCGAAAATGTTAATTTATTCTTTACAATTTTTGAATATCGCTTCCGTTCATCATATAGGAGGAATTGGTAAGTAATAAAAGAGGGAGTGGAGTATCTTTTGTCATTAATTTCAATTAATTTTTAGTACCTCTTTGCGTTGATAGCATTTTTGTGGTGGTAGTATTACATTGTTCCGCTTTATTACACATTTTAAGAATACTCATACAACACTCTACCAGCGTGGATGTACCTCCATCTATACGCATACCATACCTCTTATGTTGTATACGATTCTATCAAAAGATTTTCAAGTAAGTGATATTTTAATTGTTTACTTGAACTGAACTTAATCTATTTCTCTTCAGTTATTATTTAACCATTAATTCTTTGTATAAGCATTTAAATTTGGCCCAATATTGTTCCAGTATCATTATTTTGTGCATGATTATGTTCCAGATCAATGCCGCCATTGAGGTAGATTTGAGTTTAACTATAAAAATGTTACTCTACTTAACAGCTCTTCTTGCACAAAATTTTGTCTACTGTTTTAATGCTGAGAAATTGATAACGCAAAGCACTCTCATACCTTTGGCATGCTACGACTGTCAATGGCCCGATGAAACACAACAATTTAAAAATTTAATCAAAATGATGATTATGCGTACGAACCGTTCAATGTGTATGCGTTTGTCGGGATTTGATGTTATGTCTATGTTGACTCTGGTGTCGGTGGGTATATACAGTAAAATATTTGAAATAATAGGAAATTTCCTTACTAACCTTTTTTTTTTTTCAATAATCTTCCAGTTTTACCAAAAAAGTTCTTCCTTTTTTTTGCTCTTGCAAAATATTAGCGGAAAAAACAATTCAATGTATTATCATGAACCTTAAACTATTAATTACACAGAGCGTTATGCCTTTTTTAAAATTGACATTGATATAATTATTTAAAATGATTTTTTATATATTATTGTAATTATTGCAATTTTATATATTTCACATTATACGCAAATACCGGAAAAGATTCCGAATTAATTAGTTTTTATAAATTAATTCACTGGGTTACACTATAAATATTATTTTTGTTTAAAAACTTGCTGCTACTGAAAAACTGAAAATATAAAGGAAATACATTAACAGGGTGATACATGCAATATTTGTTATATTAATGCATAATTTTTCAACCGAGTGTTTGCACAATAATTTTTTAAAACGAAAAAGTGAAAATATTATAGTAGGTCAAGCCTCAATCAAATACCCTACACCACTTATGATATATTATTCAATTTAAATTTTTTTCTTTAAAAAATGAAAAATTTTACTTTTCTTTTACCTACTTGTATCTTCAAAAATTTCAATATGATAGTCACAAAATTTTTTTTTGTTTATGAAATCAGAACAAAAATTTTTATATGGCGAGGGGTTCTAAAAATGGTCCGATCCCATCCATTTTCAATTGGGTTCCTCTTTGGGCCAATACATTTCTTTGTCTCAAATTTCATCGAAATATCTCAAATATTAATAGGACCTCTTATGAGATGGGATTCTAAAAATGGTCTAATCCAGCCCATTTTCAATAGAGTTCCCTTTTGGGCCAATACATATCCTTGTACCAAATTTCATCAAAATGTGTCAAAAACTGCGATGGACAGACAAGAGGACAGATGGACATAGTTAAATCGATTCAGATTTTGATTCTGAATTGATCAGTAAAATTGAAGGTGGGGATTGGCATTTGCCGCTTAATATACCCTTTTCCACAGGGTGCAACAGGGTATAAAAAGGAACATATTAACGATTAAAGAAATATACATTTGAGTACAAAATACATTAGTGGCTGAAAATCGAATACATATATTGCAATAATAAAAACGTTTAAGGTTAAATTTTAAAAATAAAATTTTATTGTTAATATTGTTTTAAAAAGAAAAATAAAAAAACACAAGTGAAAATATTATTGGTACGTCAAGCCAAACCATATAATGGTACACTATCATGTATGAGATGTAGTTAACAACCATTACTCATTACGTGGAGATTATGCATGCTTTACCCTTATTTCATAAAGCAGTCCTTCTTCCTTAACTGTAAGAGATGTAAAAAAAATGAAAAATGGCTTTAAGAATTTTATAATTTTATATATAATCATTATTTTAATTATTATATAATCAGTGTAAATATATATTGCGTTGGTATATTGGAACAAAGTTTACTTCATGGTTTATCAAAGCGAGCTGGATTCTCATAATTTCATCATCAAATAATAATATAAATAAAACACAAAAACTCCATTAATTACCTTTTGTTATATCATATTTTAAGGCAGCCGTAGTATAAACCAACTCGTTCGTTCTTTCATAATGAATTCTGTAAAGAAAGATATCACAGGTTATGAAATGAACGACTACATATACAAACAAACTACATCGATGTATTTTATATATATATAATTGATATCAGTTTATTCTAATATTATTGCGTTGGTTAATGGAACAAGTTTTCATCATTGGTTATCAATGCGAGCTGGATTATATTATCATCATAATCAATTACTTTTAATTATAATAAATGAAACTTAATATTTATATATATATATATACACATGTATACTTACATTTTTCATTTAATAAGAATGAGGACATTATACCAAGACAATTTCCATAAAACCTGAAAAGAAAATTATTATTATTTAGAGAAAAACAATATAATTTTAAGAACTATTTATCTAATTCGTCAGATATCTGTTGTCATCAAGCCCCTTCAAGAGTAGCAAATAAAAAAGAACATCATGTTCATACACAAGATGTGAAAAAGATATAATAAAAAACTTACCGCATATAAAGCCTTCAGTACTGCCACTCATTTATTAAGATCTGAAACAAGAAAAATTTCATTTTATAAACACGCTTGTATGTTTGAAAAAACAGTTTAAGGAATGTTATTTATCAGTAAAATGTGAAAAATTTTCCTCAATTTTGATTTTCATTAGGAGACGAAAAATAACGTTTAATAACATCATAATAATTTATTAAGAAAAATTATTATAGAGATTATATGAAATAGCAAGACTTACCCAATTTTGATGCTGCTTAGTACATGAAGCACTGCAAAGCTGAAAAGAAAATAAACTAGACTTCTGCCCCCACACACCCTACCCTAATATTATTATCACTATTTCTTCGGTTTGTCAGACCCACTTCATTATGAAAGTTATATTTAATTTTCTCTTTTTTTCACTACATATTAATAAAAAAAGGATGTACTACATCACTTTACAGCTTAAACAGATTCCTGTACGGGTGGCTCATAACCTTCGGGCCTATCAATAACAGCACCCTCAGCCGATATTACCGCTTCAGTACCTTTACCACCGCCATCACCATGTAACTCCAATAATTTTGACAAATCGAATCGGGGCTTCTTTAGAACTTTCACTTTGCGTATATAAACATCGTGCAATGGATAGATGCGCTGGCAGGTCTTTTCAATATCTTTGGCTATTGAATCCAAAGCCAATTTATTAACCAATTGCTTAAGGTCACAATCGCTAACTTCATTGATAATGATTTCATGCATTTTAGCACGTATTTTGCGCACCTGAGAATGCTGGGCGTAACAAGTTTTGCGTTGCGATTGTTGGTCTTTGGCAGTGAAACCGATGCAAAAGACTCGCAACAAGTAACCATCGTTAGTTTTAGCTTCAGCAATGCCTTCAATTAAAGTTTGCCATTTCTTGACCATGCATCTATAACAAAATGCACACATTTTAGGCAAATTATATATAGACACACACAATTGACAAAAATATAAAAAAAAACACGTGCTTCTATACTTATTTGTTTAAAATGAAACTAATGGAAATTAAACGAATCACTTTAATTATATTATTCAATATTAAAAATGAATCAACATTTAATTAGCTCACCTCACCTGTACTTGTCAGTTGTTAAGTCCATGCCATGGAAATTGGTTAACACATTACGATCTTGCACATCTTCAGCAATCAAACGAAATTTACGGAATGAACGTTCCGAATCATTATCCTTTTGCAAATCACCTAAAGCCACTTCAAAAACGCGACCTTTTAAATAATCTGAAGCGATTTTCTGGCCCTGGGTACGATTCACCAACGTCTTGCCAATTTGGCGTGTTTTAAACATGTTGGGAGCTTTAACATCGTACCAATCTTTACGCGAAAATGGATCAATGACCTTCTTCTTGCTACCTTTTTTGCCTCCTTTAGAGAGACCCTTATTTTTTCCAACTGCCATGTTTTTATTAATATAAACGGAAAAAGACCGTACCACCACGGCTGTGTTTTTATGTCAAAAAGAAAGGAAACAGCATGTCTGCCACGCTGAATAGTAAATGTTTCGTTGAAATATAAAATATATATATATATAAACAAGGTTGCCATATTATCATCTATTCGTTAAATTACATGACATTAAATCGAACGAAAGTATTGAGTTAGTATCACACAGAGTTGTATAATGAAAAGAATAATAAAAGAAAAAATAAAAAGAAATTAAAAAGTTGTAAACAAGAAAATTGAAAGTTTCCTCATAACATTTTTCGCGACTATTTTACTAAATTGAAAAGAAAAAATGTAAAAATATTGTTAGAAAAAATACGACTAAGTACAATAGAAAATGCAAATCAAATCTCATTATACCCTATATACCCTACCGAGTATTATGGGGAGTTTTTAAGTAATTATTTGTAAATTTTGTAATATCTTAAGAAAATGGCTCAAAGTATATCGGGTGGGCATGGAATTCTTAACATTATAAAGCTTATATTTAGATTTATTCTTTACTATCACTTAAGGTCGTTATGGTGGTGGTGCTGGTGGTGGTGTTACCGGTGATCCAGAATGGGAGGCCCGAGAGGTATTTATTAACTGCACATATGAGAAAAATCGATAAATTGTCTGTTGTTATTGTTGTTGTTGTTTCAGGCTCAGCGACAACGAGAATTGGAAGAGGCTCGTGCCAGAGCCGCACAAATGGAAAAAACAATGAAATGGTGGTCAGATTGTACAGCAAATTGGCGCGAAAAATGGAGCAAAGTAAGTATGAAGAAGACTAACAGCAACTAGTGGTTACCAAAGCATTTAATATTAAATCAATACTTTCGTGGTAGGTGCGCAACGAACGTAATAAAGCCCGTGAAGAGGCCAAACAATTGAGAGCCAACCTCGAAACAGCAATGAAAGAAGCCAACTCGTATAAACGAGAGAAGAATGATCTCGAAATGCAAATCACACAATTGAAAATTGAAATGGAAAAAGTACATTCCTTGATGATGAAACATGCCGGACAATTTCACAAAGTCGGGTAATAAAAACAACAACAAATTGTAAAATGTGTATACTTTTGAGTTTGAATATGAAACATTTACAGAACCTCGGATACTGGTGAGGAAACCGAAGGTAATGGACGGGATGCCAACTGTTCGCCGGATATATCCTCAGATGGTTTAAAAAATGTCAATTCTGAGGATGGTTTGGTAACTAAAGCGAGCGGCGGCAGCTTAAGTGGCGATGTAAAAGATCTCGATATAGAAGATTTCGTATTAAAAGGTGCCATACCAAAACGTATCACGAATATGGGTAAAGTATTATGAAATGAATCGGAGGAGATTTATTCAAAGAGTAATCTTCCTATAGATGAAGCTGCTGCCGAGGAAAAGCGTTTAATACAACAACTCTCCAAGGATGAATTCGATGAAGAATATCTTTTGCAAAAAATCTCCATGTTACAAATACGGTTAGATGAAGCTCTTAAGGCTGGACATGATGAAAGAGAGTAAGTTGACATTTATGGAAAAACTCAATGGAATGAAAGTAAACCTTTCGTTTATATATAGAGACAAACGCACTTTACATAAAACTATTGAAAAGCTTACACTGGAAGTACAGGAAGTACGAGAACGTCAGGAAGAGTTACGTGCAGCTAAGCAGGAGGCGGTACGTGAACTACTAACAATGCAGGAACAGCATTGTGCCGAAATGCGTATAATTAACAATTCTTTGCAAGAGGAGACCGCCTCCCGGGAAAATCTGGAGCGGCGTTTAAGCGAATTACGCACTGAAGTAGGTTGATGTGGTCCCATGCCTACCTTTATATTATATTTATATACAAGTTTCTTTTCATGTACACTAGTTGGAGCGGTTGCAGGCGGAAAATGCTTCCGAATGGGGCAAACGGGAGCGTTTGGAAACGGAAAAAATTAACTTGGAACGTGAAAATAAAAAACTACGCACCGAGATACGAGATTATCAGGATAGATATGATCGTAAAAGTCGTCCCGTACAAGCTACCGATGTTGAAGTACGTTCTCTGCAACAAGAACTCTCCGAGCGTAACAAAGTGAGTGATCGTAATAAAATTTATGCGATTAAAAAACGTTTCGTGAATGCATCATTATGTGTGTTTAGGAATTGAGTGAATTAAAGATTTCACAGTCTAAAGTGAAAAAATTATTATCCGAAACAAATACTGAACTGGGCCACACCGTACGAAGAGCTGAACAATATGAGGCAGAGGTAAGTGGGGATTTTTATAAAACTTTATCTAATTGTGGATATTGCAAACTTGAATGACAAACTTATTATACCGCCTTATATATTATAAAATTTGAACAGTGTCAGGTTTTTATGATTTTTAGCTTATATTTAGTTTTCAGTGTATTTACAGTTTATTGCATTATGCACTGTGCTTAACTTTTCCTTATCTACACTATCACGTGATAAGACAACACACAATGTGGCACAAATCACAAAAACAAAAATATATAGTCTCACAGGGTATATACACAAGTACATATTTACATTAAAAAAAAAAAAAAAATACTCCAAAATGTAGTAAAATGCCAGAAATGTTCCAAATGATACGTTAATTAATTACTGGAAAAGGCGGGTATACCGGTTATGGCTCGACCCAATATTAAAGCATGAATATCATGTGTCCCCTCATAAGTGTTGACCGCCTCCAAATTCATTACATGTCGTATAATGTGATATTCATCAGCTATACCATTACCACCCAACATGTCGCGCATAATTCGCGCAATTTCCAGCGATTTTCCAGCATTATTACGTTTCATCATGGATATCATTTCGGGTGTATGCTGTTTCTTATCTTTCAATCGTCCCAATTGCAGGCACGCCTGTAAGCCTAAAGCAATTTCAGTGGTGGCGTCCGCTAATTTCTTCTGTATTAATTGATTGGCTGCCAGAGGCCGTTTAAATTGTTTACGATCTAGAGTGTATTGGCGAGCAATTTCCACACAAGCCTCGGCAGCACCCAAAGCACCCCAAGCAATACCATAGCGGGCATTATTCAAGCAGCCAAATGGTCCTTTAAAGCCGATCACATTCGGTAGTAGATTGTCTTCGGGTACATACAGATCATCCATTAGTATCATGCCGGTTACAGAAGCTCTTAGTGAAAATTTCCCTTCAATTTTCGGTGTAGAAAGACCTTTTTCCGATTGTTCGCGGTCGACTATAAAACCGCGAACTTTGTCCTCTTCATTCTTTGCCCAGATAATTAAAACATCTGCAATCGGTGAACTGGTTATCCATGTTTTTGAACCATTCAGTATAAAGCATTTCGTTTTGCTGTCATATTTGGCACGCGTTTCCATTCCAGCTGGATCGCTGCCATGATTCGGTTCAGTGAGACCGAAAGCACCTAAACAAAGAAATCTATTCGTTAGTTTGTAATGTAACGATCAAAACAAATTCACTACCAATTAATTTTCCTTGAGCCATCAATGGTAAATATTTGTCCTTCTGTGCATCAGAGCCATAATCATAAATGGCACCCATTGTCAAAGAGCTTTGTACACTTAAAGCGGAACGATAAGCTGAATCGACCCGTTCAATTTCACGAGCCAACAAACCGTATGCTACGTTGGATACACCAGCGCAACCATAACCGTTTAAGGTGCAACCCAAAGCCCCCAGCGATCCAATCTCTTTCATAATTTCTTTATCAAAAATTTCTTCACGATTTGCTTTGGTAATGCGCGGCAGTAAACTGGCTTGACAGTAACTGCGAAATGAATCTCGTATAGCGATTTCATCGTCCGTTAATTGAGATTCCAAATTAAGGGGATCTTGCCAATCGAATTTTGGCACCTCTTTTATAGCTTTGGTTGCATAAGTTGCATAAGTGGCTCTTGTTACTGCCGGTTGTAGTTTAGTTAATAAATTTTTTACCAACATTATTAAAAATTGATTAAAATAATAATGAAACAGCTGTTCCGTGCATTTACTTTATATATCTCACTGTTCAATAGCTCTCACTCATCTAAATGTATGAGTAACTGAATTTAGTTATTAGTGAGCCACACTAGCTTAATGTTTTATTACAGGGTGTTGCACATGGCATATATACTAAATAACTTTAATAAGACGCCATTTTAAAATCCGCAAATTAAATTATAATTTGTTCAAGAATTTTCGACTTTCATTTGAATTATTTTTAAAAATATTAACATTTACAATTAATTCCTGTGTCTGCATTACAAACGTTTTGTAAAACGAACATAAACCAAGATCATGAAATAAAATTTAATATATTTTTATATGGAACACCCTGCATTGTAATTTTATGTTATATGTACTCAGAAAAACTCTTGTTTCCGTATTCCGCTTCTCTTCTACATTAATTCTACTTTCATCACTATTTACATACTACATATACGTACTGTGTATATGTATATGATTTAATCACTTGTACAAGATTCTCTTCGTCGTTGTTTTAGGTGAAACGTTTGCGGCAGCGCGTAGAGGAGTTAAAGCGTGAATTGGCGGCTGCCGAAGATGAGATTGATTCGGCTCTAAATCAAGTGAGACGTCTTCAGCGAACCAATGACGAGTTGGTTGGTCAAACAGAAAGTTTACAAATGCAAATACAACATTTACAAACCAGGTACACAGCGTGTTATCACAGTAATTATTATTATTATTTGTCCATCCCTCCGCATCTACTAATCCATTCATTCGTTAATAATACAAAACGCTGCTTGGATTTCTTGCTTTATTTCATTCCTTATACTTATACTCTCTAACATATACTAAAAACAAAAAAAATCCTAGACCTATACCGAAACCACCGGTACGAGGCAGTAGCATTGCAAATGGCGGTGGTGGTAGTAATGGTGGTGTTGGTATTAGTGGCGGTCCTCAATTACGTAATAAAATCGCTGTTGAATTATCTAACGAATGTTTGCCCAACATTAATGATTTGCGGCAAATATTTGATGAAACTCCCACCACCACCACACAAAATCATATCGGGGTCGGGGTGGGTGTTGGTGTTGGTGCTGGTGTGATTAGAATGTCGCACAATGGCGGTACTGAGGCGTCGGCCAAACGTTCTAGTCACACTGAACGTACTTTAATGCAACAACAACAAAACTCTAATGGATTTTTAGATGCTCGACCCACCCACATCGAAGAGCACATATTGGAAGCCAAGTCGCGCAATATCGAATTCGAGAGAGCCAAACAGAAATTTGACAATCCAACGCATTTACATCACCAACATCGTCACCACCAGCGCGAGCAACGTGAACGATCGTCTGGCCGCAACAACGGTGGCAACCAGGCAATTAACAATAGAGCCAATTTGGTGTTGCCACTAAAATCTATTGCGGCTACCATGAATTCGAATTTGAATGCCAACATAGCTTGTAATTCCAATCCAAATTCCAATTCAGTGGCAAATGCTAGTAATGATGAGGATCAGTCGCGTCCTTCGTCGACTGGTGGTGGCAGTGTCGGTGCGGGAAATGCTCTAATTGGCTCTCAATTTAAAAGAGACAATTCCACTCCCACCACAGTTGATGGTAACAACTACAGTCGCAACAGCATCAATTTAGATGGTCTGAATGTATCAGATAATGAGGTAAGTTTTCATGTATTTTTACCAATAATTATAAAATAAAACTAATTTTGGAGGCTAAGTCCGTCTATCTATCAAAAACTCTCTGCACCGCTTAGCATTCCTCTGAAACACTTGAAATTTATACTAAAGTTAAATGTTTTATTATATCAATGAAAAATCAAAATCTTTATCGATCTAAGCATGTCCGTCTGCACGTCTGTCTGTTGTATTTCCATTTCCATATTTACATCTTGACCACAGCTTTTAAGATGTTTCTATGACATTTAGTACAAAGATGTATCTTGACCCACACATTTTGAAAATGGTTCAAGTTGAACAAATTTTAGAACACCTCCCCCCTACAACACTCTAGTATGAAATAAATCTTTGTAGGGCAAAAAATGGCAATTTTTCATATATTTTGATAAAATTTAGTGAAAAACAGTTAATTAGCTTAATAATTAGCTGTAACAAGTTTGGACCCGATAGGACTATTTTTATAACCTTTTTCCATGTAATGATTTTTTTTTTTTTGCACTAACTCGCATTTTCTGATTACAATCAAAGTAATTGTAGCATAATTTGTGGAACTAAGTGGTGTAGGGTATTAAATGGTCTTTCGCTTTCATTTGATTTGTTTTTTTTTACTTGATAATTACTCTGCACTAACTTGTTCCTGCACTACTTATACATCTGTACAGTATGCATTTAATTCTCATTTAAAATTAAAATTTAAATCATTCTAATAATTTCGCTTCTTTCATCATAATCTTTATATCCATATATATCTATACGTTTATCAATTTATGTAATTCCTTTTTACTTTGGCTTATCTGATCTGCAATTGTAAGTACCATACATTTGTAAACTTTTAAAGTACAATAATTCATTGGGCATGATTTTTGAGATCACTTTTAATTCTACTTTCAAATATCACAAATTGTATGCATATGTATGCTTAATATTACAGACTCCGTAAATATGGTTCCATCAGTTTGCTGCTCGACGAAGTCAAAAGTGAAGACAACAGTGATGATGGTGTATGAAGTAAATTAAAACGAACAAAAAGAAAAAGAAACTATATTTGGTTTAGGCCAAATTTTAAAAACCCTTCACATCTACATAAAAAAAATGGTGGGCGTGGCAGGTACATGATTACGCCTTCTAATAAATTGTAAATGTATTACGTATCGCTTTATAAGATTTTTTGTACGCATGTGCACCACGCCCATTTTTGGCACATCAATGAATTAAGTAATTATAAATATGTGTAGCAAATTCCAACTTCATTGTTCAATTTTTGTTACCTTTGACCAATTTTGTCCAATTCAATGTCTGTATCTGTCAAAATTTCAGCTCAATATCTCAAAAGTTACGACTGCAACAATACCCAGAACACACAGAAACCCACCCATACATATCAGATCGACTCAGTCTTTAAAGCTGATCAAGAATATATGATATTTATGTTATGGAGTCTCTGACACTTCATTTCGAGTGTTCCAAAAGGAATCTTATGTGAAGGGTTTAAAAAAAAACTATATTTGGCTGAGACCAAATCTTAAATACCCACCATCGATGCACGAGGATCAATATATCTTCTAAATATACACTTTATATATAATATGGAAAATTTATTAAATTTTTTTTTTGCCTTTTTCAGTATTTATTGCATTGTGGGCGTGTCACTTGCACAATTTCAATACCTTAACCGGCATATGAACTCTACTAACATTGTTATCAAGGCATGGAATCTGTGCCACAATTTTTGTGATCAGAAAACTGATTACTACAGAACATGGACCGACAGACTTAGCTAAATCGATTCAATATTTGAAGTTGATTCAGAATATATATACTTTGTAGAATGTCTAACGCTTCCTTTCAAGCACTGCAACATATGATGGTGGGTTTAAAAACCATTTATAGCAATTGAAACTTTCCTTGGGGATATAAGGACCAGTATAGAAATACATACCTTTTAAAATTGAATTCCATTAATTATAACTATTTAGATGTCTATTTATATGTATAACCTAGATATGCATATATATGCATTATAATAATATCCTAAAATAGACTTTGTCGCAACTCGATGACAGTAACAAATGATCTTCTCATCAGATATTCTTATACACTATATTTATATACCCTATATATATATAAACATATTTTTATATAAACTAAAGTATGTAAAGGACTCAAATAAGTACATTTTGAAATAGATGAGTATTGTGTTTTGTGCTATATTTTTTTTTTTTTAGTTTTAATATTTTGTATTTTATAATATTAATAATATTTTTTAATTTAAACATTTTTATGTGACTGCATCAAAATATTTTTATTTTTTTACCGAAACATTTTTTTAATTTTTCAAATCAAGTTGAATATCTTCAATTAGGTTCTCGTGTTACCCTTTACCACAAGTGGTGCAGGGTATAAAAAAGAACAATTGTAGTATTTATGATATGTTTGCCACTATCTTGCCAAAAATGAAACATTTTCTCTATAATTATTGTAATTCTGTAACTATACCTTCAAATAGCGCGTTTGAATAACACACTGTGACTCGAACGAAGATTTCTTATGAACATAATAAAACATTTATGTAACTTTTCGAAAGTAATGCTCTAACCTCACTCTAACAAAACTCAAGTGGAGCTATAGGATATTTCCATTTCTTCTATTATTTTCATTAAATATTTATCGAATGTAATCGACTGTATGTTTTTATTCCATATTTATTAATATATAATAAAAATAATTAAAATTAAAATATACAACCATAATAATAATAATAATAAAATTGCTGATAATGTACAAAAATCTTGTTTAAAATTTAATGAAAAGTTTTGCACAAAGTAAGTGTTGAAAGACAAGGTACAATATGAAAAATCCTCACATTTCATCCCAAAGACATCCTACAACGTTAATCAGCTTCAAAGTTGGAAACAATTCAACATTGTCCGGGTGTCGGTCGTAAATTAAAACTGATTAACGGCCATACCCATAATAACTGAAAATTTCTTAATTATAAAATTTGTAAAAAAAAGCTAGAAACTTTTCCTGAATTGGTTGTGATCTTTTTATATTCACCATCATAATGATTAAGGGGGTATATTGGTTTTGTTCAAACGTTTGTAGGTGCCAAAAAAGGGCGAACCACTCTCCCAAAAGTTTAAGAATATATAATTACAAATATTTTTAATAATTTGAAATTTTATTACATATCACATAAAATGAAAAAAATAAAAACTTTTGCATTTAAATAGAATAGTTTAGATTAGCTTATGTAAGAGTTCAGTTCGCTCGCCCAACTAGAAAACAACGAACCTTTTGATTACATTTCAAGTTTATTTTTCTATTTTATTATGTAGTTTGTACTTTGGTTTATAAAATAAGAATATTTATAATATAGAATATAACACGTTCTGCAGGTAAAATGTATTAAAAATTTGGTAATGTGTAATAAATTAATATTCATCTATGTCAAAATTATGGACATTCTTTAAAAATTGTTTTAAATAATTCTTGCGTTCAGCATGACACCACCGGCGAAACATGTACTTGGCTAAATATCTAATACAAGCAATTATACAATAATGTAGCAAGTAAAACAAGTAAAATAGCTTCATTTGGCTTAGGCCACATTTTAAATACCCTCCACATCTACCCACAAACAGTGGGCGCCCTCTAAAGTATATCTATACTAATATTATACATTTTTGTATAATATTAGTAAACTCAAAAACTACTTGACCGATTTCAAAAATATTTTCGCTATTAGAAAGCTACATTATCACTGAGTAACATAGGCTATATTTATTGCCAAAAAATGTTGGGGATCCCTGGACATTCCTGCTATTACTAACCCAAGGTGTAAAAAAATTAGTCATAAAATATCTTTCATCGAATACGCTGCGGAAAGTATTGATGTTAAAACCAAACAATGTTCTACAATATTATAGAGCATATCAATATCTACAAAAAACTTCGCGAGACCATATGTCCAACTATTGTACTTATGTCACTATAACCCCTTTTTATACCCACCATTGATAGTAATATTGCCAATTAAGAAATTAAGTATTCACAATAAGTATTTCACAATATTTAAATAGTAGGGAAATCTGAAATCTGACAACGGCATGTGTGGATACCACTCCAGATGCATCACTAGATTCTGGAGAGGATTTTGGGCATAGACAACGTTTTATCTCGGGAGATAACCGAATTCCACGCAAGTGAAGCCGCGAACAACAGCTAATATATTATACATCAGCTCAGCTGAGTATAGTTCTTTGTGAATTATGGACGCCTATTTTGGCACATCGATGAATGATATAATTGTAAATATATGTACCAAATTCCAATTCCATGGCCCAATTTTTGTAGTAGATAAATAGATTTTTGTCGATTGTGGGCGTGCCTCTTGACCGAATTTGTCCAATTGAAATAGCAATGTACAAGCAAAAACTAAATGTTTATATCTGCTTTCAGCTAAATATCTATATATTTACAACTGCCAATAACAGACGGACACACGAACATTCGCTTTGTGAGGTCTCTGGCGTTTTCTTCTAAGTGTTGCAAATGGAATGAAAAACTTAGTATGCCCCCCATCTTATGTGGAGGGTATAATTTAAATATTGTACATACCCTTCAAAATAATCTTTACGTCTACTATATAGCGGCATAGATTTTTTTATATGTTGCCACAAGCACTCAATGGTTTCTATGTGAATATCCATTAAAGGGTCTTTACACAGCTTTTCATCATTTGTTGTATAATGTGTATAGCCCTCTTTATTTAAACTGTGGTAGGCCTAAAAAAATATATATTAGAAATTTCTTTCTCTATAAGTATCTAAAGTTAAGAACTCCAACCCTCCAACAATCTGAAATGATCGTTGTTCCATTAATTATGAATTTTTTAATAAGAGGCAATAGCGTTTCCAGAGATCGATTCTCTACACATACAATAAAACATTTGCGCGTGTCTCTTTCTACACCGCCAAACACCCATTGCCCTCCAATAACATGTCCGCGGTAGTATTTTCTTTTGGAAATTCTGAATAGATCTATTTCCACAACTTTGTGTGGACCGCCGATTTGAAAGCCTCTTTTAATTATTCGTACACACATATTATAGCACTTTTTGTTCCACATATATGCACTTTTACTGGATATATTCAAATCCTGACCGATATTGTACAACATGTTATTTTTCAGCCATTGATATATAAATATTATTATTTTATATATTGATAAATGACTATTCTCAAAAATGGTAAATGATCGTATGGAGAACCTCTGCTGACAAACTCGACTTTTTTTCTTCGCCAACAGTACCTTGGATCTGCACCTAAAATAAAAACAAATTAATACTGCTGCACAATACAAACATTTACACAAACTCACCTCCACTCATAAGCATCACTTGAATTTATTGAACGCAATTTAAAGGGATGACCATTACGACACTTATAATAGCCTTCATAACGTATTATACCCCACTTTTGCAATTGACGTACACCCCGGTTAGACAATGTACCATCGGTATCAAATAAGGAATTAATTTTTTTTAAATTCATATTTAAATATAAAATATTTAGTAACCTCTGTCAGCAGTGTAATGAAACTTTTTCGTTTATGACATATGTTGAAACAAATGTTTTTAGAGTTGCCCAATTTAAAAACATATGTGTTTACAAAAACTTTCGTAATGTCTGCGTAACCCTAAAAGCATGCAACGGAGTGTTTTTTTTAACTTTCTTAGAAAATATGGTAAAATTTCAATGCAAATGGGATAAAAAACCAACACATATCATTTGAAAGATAATTTTCCATAAATTTTTCAATCAAGATCTTAATACTTGATATACTTGTAGGCCATTCTAATCCAAAACAACAACATCAACAAATAAAGCGTAATTATACTCTTCATCACTTGTAGCAAAGCGTACAACTCGTAAGTGGTAAATTCCACATCCACCTTAAATTATACCAATCAATTTAAATAGCATTACAATTCACTTAAGGGTATTTCCTCTAACTAAACTTACATTAATCGGTTACGAAAGATATTCCGCCTTGAAGCAAACGAAGGTTGACCATTGAGATTCCGCCATTGATTCTAATAACCATTGACATGTCCCTCATCAAATGGTATTTCTTTACAATTATTTCCCTGGAATTTTCTTATCTAAACATTTATTTTCAATATGTTCTCTTCTTCTCTCTTTATTTTATAAATTGATTTAAGTCTAATTAACATAATAAGTTTAGTAATCATATTAATTTTTATATACGTTATATATAAAAAGGTACATTGCGTTCTTTGGTTTTTAATTTTTTTTTTTTTTTGAATTTCTTGGAGGAGGGGGTTATGAAATTGGTTAAATGCTTTTTATTCTCATTAAACTTTAGTTGCTGAAGAACAAATTTCGGTGTTTAGTGTTATAAATGTCTCAAGACTGCTTTACAATGTGTTATGATTTTGTTTTAGGAGGAGGTTTGTTTATTGTTTTTTGTTTTTGTAATTTGTTTTTAATAAAATTTAGAATTATAGTAATGAGATTGAGATCAAAGAGTTTATAACGGTATATAAATGTTAATATGCGGTAATGTTGTAAAAAAGTAATAATTCATTTATACAAAATAGTATTCAAAGTTATGCTCAACAATAATAATAAATCTTAAATAAGTTGTGAGTGAGTTTTGTGTAATCTAATCTCTAAATTCTTTGTTAGAGAAATTGTATTAGTAACCATGATAATGTGATTAGGAAAACGTTACCAACAGTAACAGAGGAATGGCCGCACAATTCTATAACACTCTCCTGGAGAAAGTAGAAAAAAATGGTATAAACCATCCAAAAATTATTTAAAAAAAAAAAAAAATATATGAATACTTACGTTAACATGTTTACTTATACAACTGACTGGTCGTACTCGATTAAATTCATGATCCCTCTTATAGCAGGCCAACGTTTGATTGGCATCCAACTGATAATTTATATCAATCGGATTTACGGTTAAGATATGACCAACATCACGCGGACACATTTGATCGATAACCAATAATATCAGATTACTTGCCGGTATTGGTAAGACAACGAATGGTCGCTCACAGCCATGAGCCGTAATATTATAAACGACATTATCCCTCTCATTGTACAACGTGTAAAGGTCACGTTGCATATCGCATGGCTTCAATTTTGTACGTTGCAAGACAACAAATTTCACCCATTTATTATTTTTCATACTTTCCACATATTCGGTCATATTTTCATCGATGTATTGTTCAAAAAATCCACCCACTACATCACTATATTGCGCCATATACCAGAACAATGTAGAAAGTAACCATTTGAAGGCACGCATTAAATGTATAATGGGCTATAAAACGAATAGTGGAAAAAAACTAAACTTTGTTTACATCAAATCTTGAATACCCTCCACATCTATACACAATGCCTGCGAATGTGTATGAACTAAATTTCAGCTTAATATCTTAAAATTTACAACCGTGAGAGTGTCAGCAATAGACAGACACATGGACGCCCGGACACATATGTTTAGATGGGGTTGCAAATGGAATAGCAAACTTAGTATACATGTAAAGGGTATAAAAAAAATGAAAATTGTTATATTTAGATAAATGAAGTGGTGCCGTTGACTCGACTTGAGGTTAGATCTTACAGAAAAAAATTTCGGTGAACAATTATTTTCGCCATCCGGTATAAAGCAGACAGCTTGGTAATCATATACGGTCACTCGTTTATAAACATTTTCCTCCACCAAACGATGCATAATGGCTCCATTAATTTCACCAAAAAATTTCCCCGTTTCGTGACGATTCGGTGATATTATGATAAAACCATTATTATCCAAAACATAACAATCTTTATCATCCGTAGAACAAGCCTAAAAAATGTATATAAGTTTAGAAATGATTGTAAAAACTTTTTCAACTTACATTGCCGGTAATGTTGCGAAATAGTTTTAAGAGAGCACTGTGCTGAAATTGAAATCCGACAACGGCAGCCGGTGCCGATTTACCACCTTCGGTATGAAATATAGCATGACTGGCGGTTACAATTGTTTCGGCACCGGTATCACCAGCATCGAATGGCACCGAATAGATAAAGCTCTCCTCGCGTATAAAATGTTGATCCACAGCTCTCTTATACCACACCTCTTCTATTGCCTCATTATTCTGTTCGCTAAATGTTTCACTTTAAATAGATATTTGAAAAAAAAATGGTTTTTCAGTTGTTTCTGTTTATAACAATTCCTTTTCACCTACCCAGCTCCAAATTCTTCGGCTGCGTTGGAATGAAACTCTAACCAACGGGTGAGGCCACTGTGTGTGGCCAAAAATGCTACCGTAACACCGAAACGTTGTTTGAATTCATTTCTGTTCGAAGGAATCAATGATTAAAATGTTTTGAAAATATAGAAATATAGCAGAGTAGGGTGATGTTCAGGTTTTGCAATAAAATGAGCTACAAATGAAATATTGTTTACCTTGGCAACAAACCCATTAATACTGCAATTGGGCTTGAAGCACTGATTCTAATCCCAGTATAATTAATAAAAAAAAATTATCATAATAATAAAATAGAGAATAAAATTTATAAACGAAAAGGAAGGACATTGAATATCGAAAGGTATTTAGCTGTTATGTTACCCAAGTTGAATGAACGACAAAATCAGTAGCTTCGACAAAAGCCGAATATTAGAATGATTGATTCAATGTTTGAGGCTAAAATTTCTTTTATACCCCTTCACGTGTATAAGCGCACTGTGGCACTTGACCCACTTGACACCAATTAGGTACCTCAGGATACAAAAAAACCTTACATTGTGAAAATCTCTCTTTATTTAGCCACGTCTGTAAGTGAGTCCGCGTGTCTCTTTGGGAATGATATCTTATCACCTTGAAAAAAAAAATTTTGAATTAAAATTTTAAACTGTTGCTGAAATTCCTGCTTAAATAGTAAGAAATCTATCGAGTACCACTCCATTGCGCTATAAAGTTGAAATTTGTTAATTTATTTATAATTCCCCCATCGGCCGATGCACCAGAAATGGTCGTGGTCGGATAACAGACAATCGTTTAAAACTTTACAAAGCGAAAACTGATTTAGAAAGCTTACACATTATTAGAGGGCGGCATCAGATACCTGCCACCCCCACCGTTTATAAGGAGAGTCTTTAAGATTTGACCTAAGCCAAAACCTCCTTCTGCCTATCAAATCCTGAACATAGTATTAAGAGAAAAAGAAAACGAGAGATGATTTTATCACAATAATTTAAAACACTCCAACTTTTTCTTTATTTACGAATTTCAAAGGATTTAAACGAATAAGTATTAATTGGAACGAGTTCACCAAATAGGGCCTTTTCGATTATTGACTTGGGACTGCCCTTAGTTTTTAGCCAATATTTCATATCGTGCAATTCATGTTGGGTACCCTCCAAATGACCCTTAACTGTGCCATCCATTGTATTCATACACCAGCCGTGTATGCCCAATTCTTTCGCTTTGCTTGCCGTATATTTGCGAAAGAAAACACGCTGCACCTTGCCAGTCACTTCGAAATCGCAAGCATACAATTGCCTAGTACCCATATCGGACTTGGAGTGAAATGAGACACTTGAAATTTTTGCTTCTTTTTGCAATTTACTTCTCAATAAATTATACAAAATAAAAACGTATAATGCAGAAGTGAGCCGTTTCCTTATTTTTTTCTTTTTTTCTTTTAATGATATATGAAATTAAAAGCAATGATGGTGCTTTTACGGATTTAATTTTAAAACAAACAAAACACCCCAGTTTTAGGTGTTGGCAACGACACTAGACATTGATTCTTTTAAAGCCCTATAATGGGGTGGTAATCAGGTAAATATTTTTTTCATAAACAAGATGAATTCAAGCGTCTTGGGCACGATCTAAAAAAGCCGTTTATTCTTCATACTCTTTGTACGAATGTATGATTGAGAAGCTTTAACTTGAAAATTATGATCTTTTCATTGCAGACACTTACTTGTCATCCTTTGAATTGAAGCTAGAATTTTTGGAAAACCATTCTGTAACACGTGCATCGAACACCAAAGATTGCATTAATTGCCGATCACCTAAAATATATTTTATACATGTATGAAAAATTTGTTAAAGATGGAGAGAGGGAGAGAGAGAGAGAGTAAGAGATCTTATTACTGAGATTCATGCAGTTTCTTGTTGTTTTACTAAATGATCATTTCTATTTTAAATATTGTGCAATTCCTCAGCTAACAGTGCATTTTTATTATATTACATTATTAGCCAGTTTCTTTGTAATTGGTTAAAATATTAAGGTGAAGAACAAAATAAGTGAACTCATTATTTATATATACCTGACACCATTAGCTCTAATTCTTCTACATTCTAAACAGGATTCAATACAATCACTTCAATTATGAGAATAGCTTTGGTATGAACGTCCAACACCGACTTTGTTCGAATCTATTATTATATCCAACATATTATTAATTCTTTCAACGCCAATTTGTCAGTTTGTCCAACATAATTCATACTTAAACTTGGGATGTAAGTTTTTTTAAAAATTGATATAAGAGACAATTTTTATTAAAAATAATTCGTTTCGGTCTGTTTTAGGATGCTAGTTGCAATCCTCAAAAAACTCTTTAAAGAACTAAACTACATCCTTGTATCAATTTCATTAAAGTTTCTCTGAAAATGTGGACCACATGATGAAGTACAAAGCGGACGTACGGACATTAAAACGAATGTGGGTCTATTTATATAGTATTTCTTGGGTACAAAGTTACAAAATTTATTTTTGCTTCATGTGCAGACATACATAGATATATATGCTATAGTTTTATTTTCATGGTGCGATAATAAAGTATTTGGTGGTAAGAATAAAAAAATCATAATGTATCGATGAGTGCTGATATTATTATTGTACATAAATTAAAAAATCTAGCTTTCGTTTCGGGGATTAAACAATATTTTACTCACAATAATAACTATCTTTATCGTATAATGATATACGTCCGGTAGAGGTGTTAGCTGTGGATTTGCATTTAAGATGTCGTATATGGTTTGAAGATGTAAAAAAAAAAATTAAAAAGCACATAGCTTGTAGTAAATACATAAGAATTATTTATGTATATATTGAATATATGAAAAAGCAAAAGATTTAAATTCAACGCAATAATTAATTCTTTTAAAATTCTTTAAAAATTTAAATTTCAAGTCGATTTAGTCATGTCATGATTATATATTCTAATAACTAATCTAGTAAGGTATGTGTGGGGAAATATAAAAATCCGCCTATTACTTACAGTATGTGGCAGCTGTATGTTCCGGTGGCAGTGCACTTCTACTTGCTGGCCATTTCCATCCAGGCTGTGACATTTTGCCCAAAAACCATAAAAGTTCCGCTTCAGGTGTTTCAAATGTCATATTGCTATGTCGGCAAAACAGCCTATAATTGGTCCTCATTACAAATAAAATTTCCAACAAAAAGATTTCCATATCAAAACTTTACCATTTTGGATGAATTTTCCAACGTTTGCCAGTAAAATAGCTTAATGTGTTGCTGCCTTTAATATTCATACGATGAATTTCATCTTCAATACGTATTTGAAGACGATTAACACCGTACAGTTCGGGATAGGTGATGACCAACGTAAATGGTGTATTTTGTATGGCCGTCCAATAATATTGACGTTTAATGCGAGCCACACGTTTCTACGGAAATAAAACGTGTTGATAAGATAAATATATGAAAATACTTGATCCTTCCAAAGCTTTATATTTTGTAAACTTGAACTCAAAAAAAAAAAGCGATTCAGTCCTTTTTAATTTTGGAAGCGATATTTTACAGTTCGCATAACTATGTAAATTGGTCAATGTTCCTCATTTTATACCCTATACTACTTAGATCCACAAATAATTAGGTTAGAATATTAATAGGCGTCAGTCATCACCAATTTCGTGAAAAAGCTTTATACGGGAAGAGGTTCTAAAAATGGTCCGATCGGGTTCTAATTTGATATAGTCAAATATTAAGTCAATTAACTATTTTTCATCAAGTTTTGTAAAAAATATTAACAATGGTGAATTTTCGTCATATAAAGACTTATTTCAAATAAGAACGTTATATGGGGAGGGACCCTAAAAATAATCCAATTTAAACCATTTTCAATACTAACAATCTTTGGTTGAAGGCACGCCCTTGTACTAAATTTCATTGAAATATCTAAAAAACTGCAGCCAAAACCCTGCGCATGGACATACAACAGATGGACATACTTAAATCGATTAAGAAAGTGATTCTAAATCGTTCAATGTGGTTCCGCGGACTCTTAGCTGAGATCTATCTTCTTCACCAAAATTGTTGGCAAAAAAAAAAAGCATTATAAGAAATATACTCACCATTTCATCGAAATGATTTTTAACCAACATCCATTTACTACCCGTTGATTGATTAATTATAGAATCTCGTATCTAATTGAAAATTAAAAAAAAAACAACCATCATTGAAACAACTGTTTTAATTTTAATTAAAAAAGTACAATAAATTCAATTGAGAATGATTTACCGTTAGCAAAACTGGATTAAAATCTCTGGGTGGTCTATCATCATCTAATAATTCCACCTCAATCATATCCACACTATTATAGGCGGGTTTTAATATATAGGTTTGAAACTTGTCATGACAAAAAAATTTGTTTTAAAACAAACTAAAATTATTATTAAACAAAAACTACTTACAATTGGACGAAAATCTGGATGGAATAATACGTAACCATTATTAGTAACAATAAATGCATAACCATTGACACCCAACTGGAACACAAATCATGATTAATGATGATCGGGGGATTGTGTAGAACAAAACTTACCAAAAATGGTGACAATACTTTTTTTATATCCCTAATCGGTACATCTGTACCAGCCACACCCAATAAATTGGCAATTCTCGTCTATATATTTATATATAATTTATATATAAGATTATAAATATAAAGAAAAATGATTAAAAAATATATTAAGAAACTGTTGGTTAAACTACAACAATCTTAGTTTTACAAGTTCATTAAATTACAATAATAACCACAATCAAAATAGAAACTCTACAAATGAAAAAAAAAAATTGTAAATTATTTCATTCTATATTATATAAAGACATTATTTAATTATTTAGTAGAACCATTATACATATGAATGTATGTTATCAAGTGTAAGTATTAAAACTACTTATTGGAAGGTATCAATAAATTTTCAACAACATTTACGAAATTTATCAATCTATTTAAAATCTAGCCGTTTAAAATATAACAATATTTTACAACACAATCAAAAATGGTACATTTCAATTAGATTAAGGCATCTACTATGAATTTATTTCGAAACGCTCATAACTTTCGCTTTGAAAATATTGTAAAAAAATGGAAATCTCTGATCTTTTGCAATCAGGAGTATATTTACCACAGGCGGGCCTACAAATGGACGGACAAACATAACTAAATCGATTCATAATTTGATGCTGATCAAGAATATATATATTTTGTAGAGTTTCCGATGCTTCCTTCTCCCTACAGAAAGTAGATGTGTCTCCATATCTCAAAATTTACGATAGTGAGAGTGCCAACAAGGGATATACATACATACGGACATTCCGACATACATGTCTAGATCGACTCAGTTTTTGATACTAATCGAAAATATATTTACTATATATACTATAATATAACATTTAGTAATAGTACTAAATTAAATTAAAGTGACATTTAAGAAAATGTTTTGTAGAGTCGACTTTTTTACAATTTCTAGGCCTCAAAATATTGTCAGAGCCCCCCTAATCGGCCAGTCCGTTAATCCTGCCTAATTTACAATAATTTTTCAATGCGATTTGAGTTTTATGTTGTTTAAATATGAATATAGTAGACGCCTAGAAATTTTTACTAGTATCGTGTGTTATAAATTCTAAATCCCTTGGGGTCTTCTTTAATACTATTCTTCTACTTTAAATGTATTTTTAATATTCGAAGAAAAATGTAATGCAAATTAAAGTGGAAGTATTTAAAAATTTATAAACTTATAGATATTATGACGATAAACTTCTAGCTTAATATATATTATTGTTTATTGTTTTGTCTATATGTAAGATTTTATCAATCATTTAAAATATATGTAGTTACGGATATATATACCAATGATGATTCTTTTTTTATACTAAATCGGTTGATTTCTAAAAATATTTTTGTTAGTACAAAACCACTGTCTACTCTACTCTTTATAGGGGTACATAGTACTAAAATATTTGATTACATAGATTATACAGATCAATATATTGTTTACATTATTATTTTTTATTGCTGTTGTTAAATTGTGTATATATATTGTGTATACCTCACGTGTACGTAATTCCCATAGGGCTTCGTTAATAAGAACCAGTTCGGTGATATTCTGTTCAGAAATGGTTATGTGTGTTAAATGTTTTTAATTATTATTATTATTTGTTTTTTATACATGTGCATAAATACATATAAAAAATTTATAATCAAATAATGCGCATTGAAAATTGATTTTTTTTTATTTTTTTTTAAGCAATAAAAAAATTGTTGGAAATTTACCCGACTTGCATCAATTAATGTTTTAATCTTAAAAAAGCTTTAATCATAATAAATAAATAATAAAAGTCAACGTCTAACCTATTAGATGATTGTGAATTGCACACCAAGGGTAAAGTAAAAATCCTTAAAAATATATAAAAAATTTTCCTAGCCCTTTAGCTGGGAAAGTATTGCCTTGTAGAGAGAGATTTTTTCCATTTTCATTATCTCTTTACATCAAAACACTATTCAGCTTGAAATTGATTTTCGGTTTTTAGTAATATTTTCAATTGTATTAAAAAAATATCATATAATCAAGTGCAAGTGCAGGTCGTTAAGGTCTCAAAATAGTACGCTCAAAATCAAAGTTAGTTGTTACAATCAACAAATGTTTTCTTTTGTTATAAAATTGGTTAGGAATATTCGAAGTAATTTGCCTTAAAAAGATTTACTTTACAAGAAGGCAGGTAATCATAAGAAGAAGCCTTATCAGTTTAATTATTAATTATTTCCTTTTAATTTACATTGGAATAGTTATCCGACCCCACCATTTTTAGCACATTAATGGAATATGTGTACCAAACTTCAAATTCGTAGGTGAATTTTTGTGGCAGAAACATGAACTTTTGTCAATTGTGGGCGTGACCGATTTTGCCCATTTTAGAGGGGCTGAGTGCAGAAACTGAAAGTGTCTGTACAAAATTTCAGCTAAATATCTCTAAATTTGCAGCAGTGACTCACGGACACACATTTCTAGATCGACTCAGTTTTTGATGCTGATCTAGAATATATATACTTTGTGTGGTCTCTTATGCCTCTTAGCAAACGAAATGACGAACTTAGTATACCCCCATGTTATGTGGACGGTATACAAATAGTTACTCTACTAATTTATTGAAAAAATTATAAAGAAATGTATACTTTTTAATAGAAGGATTTAATATCGATTTAATATCTTTGTTTTAACCAAAACATTTCAACAGAAAGGCATTAGATTTTCTTGGAATATCCTGCAGTTATAATCTTTTAAAATGCTACAGTTTTGTCCCCTGTCCTTAAGGTGATAATTATAAATTTTTAAACGAAAAAAAAAACAAAACATTTTATCTTTACCAATAATATAAATTATTATATATTTACCGCATTTGTGCGACGATCATAAACGGGCATGGAAACGGTGGTCATGAATTGATAAGTTTCAGTGTCAATAGGTTGATCCCAAGCCTAAAAAAAAAATCATTATTGAAAAAGCCCTTTTTTGTTCCTTCTTAATAATTAATTTACTTCTCTCATGCGCCTATATTCTCGACGTCTAACTTCCAGAGGATCCAGCATACGAAAACCTATACGACGATATTCTAAAATATCTTCGCGTTGATCTTCATTCTGTTTCATTTGCCACAAATAATCGGACATTTCTAAATCCTTTTGAATTTCAAGTACATTTAAAAAATAATTTTGTACAAAAATAATGAAATTACGAATAAGTTATCTAGGCTTACCACAACATCAGCATAAACCTGAGTCCATACAACTGGATGATCATGCTTACCCAATACTAAGGGTCTAGCCATTACCGGTATATAATTTAATACCATTTCACGCACTTCAGCCGTATCCATTAGATGAACATAATAACCCTGATTAGCACATGCCATCCATTTAATATCCTTAACATCGGCCACTTCTTTACCGATTAAATAAGTAAATACTCGAACCGGTTTATACGGTAAATCACGCCAATTGTATTGTTCGAAAATCTCCTCATAACTGAAGGGGGCACCATCGCTAACAATCATAATCGCTTGATTGCATTGGGAGCCGCGTTGGTCGGACTTGTATTGTTCCAAAACCTCAAAAGCTTTTGTTATGGCAGCTGAAAAATTGGCAATCGAAGCGGTTTTAACAGACTCAATTCCCTCTTTAAGCTCTCGAACGTTACCAAGATTTGCCTTTTTTTTTTTTTTAAATATATTTTCAAATTAGATGTGTGTGTGTATGAGTATTTGGCCAATTTTTTTTTGCACACACACAAGAAATATATATTTTTTTTTTGGATTTTGAAGGCGTTTTTATATTGTTGGTACAGTGTTTGGATGCATGTATCAGAGAATGAGTGTTTGAGAATGCATGCCATAAAAAAGGAAAATATATATATATAAAGATAGATTCCTTTGGGTTAATGTGATCTATTTAAAATCATACTCAATAGAAAAATTATCATTTATATAGAAATCCAAAGTCCCTTTACCCACCACCATCACGCCTGAGTCAAGCTAGCCAAGTCTGTCTGTCCGTCTGTCTTTTTTACTTTTTTAGACTCTGTTTGTCTAGAAATAGTCTTCAGAGACCTTTTCTTCGCATCAAACATTGAATCAATTAGCTATATCTGCCTGTCCGTCTATATGTCTATATATTGTACATTTAACGTTTTATCTTGTAAGCAGGCAAATGGAGCTCTCAATTTCCAATTTGGCCAATGTATTGATACTCAAAATAAGTGAATTTGATTTAAGAACACGCCCATAATCAAAACAAAATATTAAAAGAAAATCACTGCAAAATATGACAAAATAAAAAAAAATTCTTGGAAAGTTTTCTTCAATCTAAATTAAAGCAAGTAAGAAACTAAATTTAGCTTAGGTCAAATCTTAAACACGCTCCACATTGGCGCGGAGGGTATATGATTACGCTCTAATAGAGCAAGACCAGTTTTACATTGAGTATGGTTTTTTGTAAATTGTGGAAGTGTCTGTTACCCCATCACGCCCATTTTTGGCAAATAGATGATGAGATAGATATTTATACTGATTTTCCAGTTCATAGATTAATTTTGGTGGCAAATATGAAGAAATTTTTGTTGATTATGGGCGTGTCTGTTATCTGATGATGCCCATTTTTGGTACATCTATGGGTTACTTGTAAATATGTGTAACAAATATCAATTTAATAGCTCAATTTTTGTGGCAGATAAATCGATTTTTGTTGATTGTGGGCGTGGCTCTTGACCGATTTTGCCCATTTTAAATAGAGATTTGCGGACAAAAACTAGAAGTGCCTGTATAAAGTTTCAGCTCAATATCTCAAAATTTACGCCCGCGACAATACCAAAAACAGACACACACACGGACATACAAGTCCAGATCGATTCAGTTTTTGATGAAGGGTCTTTGACGTCTCCTCTGGACAAGACGAACTTAGTATAGCCCTCATCTTATATGGAGGATATAATGAACACAATTTGTCTCGCCCATCACAAAATATGAACAATAATAATAACAATAATTAAAATAAATATAATTAAATTTGTCAAATGTACTTGTATTAGTGTATCCTCGAAACATCCAACGACAGGTTTCACTTCATCGCCAAAGGTGAAGATGTTCACAAAGTCATTTGTACCTAATGTATCAAGTATTGTATTTACAACATGCTTTGCGATATCTAGCCTCTGTCCTGTCATTGAGCCAGAACCATCCAATAGGATAACAACATCCTTTGGACTAGTGGCCGCCTCCATAAACCAGGCACGTAACCGGCAATCGTATAGATCGACCGGTTCCGTTCTCCATTTCGATGCCGGGAATTGACGCATAAAGCCGGTCGAACTACCAAAAAACTGCCACGATAGAGTCGGATCTTTTTTATAATTATCACGAAATATTTGATCTAAATTTTCCGACCACTTTATAGCTTTTATAGTTTCATTCGCTATATCAATACGAATAAATTATAGTAAAAAAAAATGAAAATTTAGAAATGTTTTTCATAAATTCCAATTGTAGAATAATTTAAAAAAATTATTAAAAAATATTTAAACATGTTTGCAATTTTGAGATAGTTGGAAAACTATTTCAATTTTGCAGATTTTGTGTTTCCTATCAAAACTATTTAGGCAATTGTTTCTGCTTTTTTTTTTTTTAATAATTAAATTAGGTACAAAATTTTTAACAGCAAAAACATTTACATAACATTTTCTGATAAAACCTTCATCTTAAAGTAATTAAAATAATTTTAAAAATAAATATAAAAAATATATATAAATCAAACCTCGATCATAAACATTAGTTGGGACATGCACCGAACTGACAGTTAAATTAATGGGCGTATCAAAAAATTCAGCTTTGGGTGTTAGAACAATTCGTTTTGGCGGCACCCAAATTTTGGGACCGCCAGCATCGTCCAAATCCCGAGGCGGTTCTGTCGGCATTGGTTCGTGCGGTTCAATCATTTCTTTCGCATTAAAATACGATAAATAAAAATCTGGTTCTTCATTGGTTAGAGCTGTATTTTCAGCCGCATCCATTATACGCTAAGAATTATATATTTTTTTTTTTATTGTATGTTGTACAAAATGTAACCAAAACATTATTTTATTCAGATTCAGATTCATTATATAAAATATTTAATTATATTGTGTGTAATGTGAAATAGTTGATGAATTACTTACACGTACGGCACTAATTTTAGCATCCATCATAATTTTAATTTCATTTGCCATATTTTCAACAATTTTTGCACCCGATCTTGAAACAACTTGCACTTGTTTAAAACTCTGAAAGGAAAAAAGATAATAAATAAAAAATTCAATTAGTTTTAAGACTTGGGATTTGGAAGATATTTGAAAATCTTAATGCATCTCTTAAGTCCAACTGTACTCAACAATATTTCCATAATTATTATCATAATTATATTACAATTATCGGTAAATAATAGACTTATTCAAATAAAAGTCCCTTCTTCATCATGCTAAGATGTTAAAAATTTCCCGAGTCAGTCCAACCTAGAAACCCTTTAAGTTTTACACTCTTTTTTATCTGAGTTAGTTAAGTCTTTTTCTTTGTAAATTTAGCAAAGTAAACAAGTGAAAATGTTATAGTCAGTCAAGCTGGACACTTTAAACATCAGTTTATATGATATACAAGTTACATTAATAAAACATTATACGGGGTTTTAAAATAGTCCGATCGGATTCAAACTTCTTACAATTGTATCTAATAGCAAATAAGGTAAAAACCTTGCCTACAAATTTACATAAACATACAGCAGGCAGAAGGACAGATGGACATGCTTAAATCAGAACGATTCAGAAGTGATACCATCGATTATTTTTAGATTACAAGAACATAACATAGCTTATCTAATCTTGGATTATAATTTAACTTTGCATGCTTCAATTTCAATCATTTTATTAACGAAATAAATTTAAAACTTCACCTAATCAATTTAATTTTATTAATTCAATTAGTTTTACTATTAAACTTTAACTGAAAAGAATTTTGATCGATGATTCTAAATCGATTGGCGTAATAAAAAGTGCGCCTATTCTGGGAATTACAAATTTAAAAATACCCTTTACCGCCCATGCTGCAGAATATAAAAAGTCTTTAAACCTGAAACTTGACCTTTTTTTTTTCTTTAGAGAAAAATCGATATTTTTTGTGACACTCCAATTCCATTTACCTCTTGGACTTCACGACGCCGTGTTATATAATCGCCCAAATGGAACAGTTCCATGCCCAATTTGTCAGCCCACGAATGAACTCTAAAGAAATGATTCAATATTAAAAAGAAATTAACTTCGCAATGACATGCTCGTCCTTACAAATTGTAATTGATTTTTTCACTGGCCATAAAATTCCCATTATTGGGATAAAACACAAAGAAACAGTAAATTATTTTCACTATCATGCAATTCCAATATTTTAACATCATATTTGGAGCAAAGCAAACTCATTAATATCCGAGTAATTGTAATTCTGATGAAGCTCTTTGTCACAGAAAAACATTCAACTTGTATAAAATTATTTATATATTTTTTTCTGCTATTATCTTTATTATCTGCAACAATTGTTTTAAATGTTTATGTAAAAAACTGTCTGCATTTGTTTTATTATTATAATTATTTCATTATTTATTTAATTAAATATTTTCACAGTGGAAAAACTCTGCTGTATCTATACTGTTCTTAATAAAAATTTATAGGAAAATTTTTCTTCATATGCTAGATGCCTTTCATAAGGGTATAACAGCCATTGGTTACAAAGAGACCGTTCACGTAACTCAACATATACAACATTTTAACTCTTCTAACGATTTAATGCGCCGGTGTGGGATTTTTTGGCGCGTAGTTTTTTATGGCGCATTTTTGTTTATATTTACATTACCGGCTTCTGTTATTAATGTTATCATCTGAGTATATTAACATTAAATTGTGGCAAATCAGTATGGGAGATATTCCAATAAAAAAAGTTTCACAGCTGCGCAGAAATTTGTTTACAAATAATCTGTTGTTTATATGTTTTGCAGGTTTTTTTTTTTTGATAATTCACACAAGCGGAGAGAAAAAAGGGTAGACTAGAATACATAGAAGATGTATTAGAAAGGTTCATGAAAAATTATGAGGTTATTGTCCGAGTGATGCCGGAACACTTGTTACACGGTTTGCCGACAACTTTGCGCGGTTGCTTATAACGTTACAACATGAAACGGTTTTTTTTTTAAAAGATTGGCGGTCAGGAAACTCTTGTTGATTTTACCTCTTCTACATAGAATTTCACTTAAGAATCAGGCTCCATTCCGGCAGTTGTTCGGTGTGCATGGTTCGAGCCTTCCCTATCGATGTGAATAAGTTCTTTTCTTTTAAGAGACATCACCCAGAAGAAAGTCTCGGAAATCAACAACTGAGTCGATACAGTTCTTCCCCTCTATCTGTTTTTATTGGAGATGCCCAGAATTTTTAAATACTTTTTAATTCATTTGAAAAATTCACAAGATTATGTTTCTTTTACTTTGAAAGATTTAATTTATACCAAAAAAGAAAAAAAAAATGCTACACCACGAACACAAACAACTGAAAAATGCGCAAAATTTTGTTCACTAAAATTTTAGCCTAAAAATCTCCAACGCTGCTTGTAACGCTTAATAAATTAGCCAATGCGGAAATCATTATCTTTTCGGAAACGTACAGTATACCATAGATTACATAAGTTAGGGGCTAAAAAAAAGGCGGAATATTTTATTATGTGAACTGAAAAGGAAAATCACCCAAAGCACAAACACTTACTGTTACAATTAATAGTAGGATGAAGATAATGCGTTGAGCAGCCACAACAAATATGGAGAAACCAGTCAAGATGCCAAGTATTGTTATAAGCGCCAGAACTTCTACCAAACGTACAGCAACGGGCATCTTTACGGAATTTTTAAAACAAATTAAAAAAAATTTTTGCTTAAATTTTTCCTTTTTTTTTTTTCGTTTTAATATTTGACTTGGTTTTGTTTCTTTGTTTTATTTTAATTTTTTTCTTTTATAATAACCGAAATTTGAGATCCGTTCATTTCATAATTTTGACATTATACAATTTTTTAATGGCTTTTTGTTCCATAGCAACTGGGATAAAGTTTCAAACTGTTGTTGATTTTTTCCTTTTTTTCTTTCTTTTTTTTTAACATTCCATATGGTTACTCGAAAAAACTTCCAATAAACTCTAAACTTTTGGCAAGAATCATCACCTGGAATAGAGAATGTCACAAAGAAATTTCTGAGAAAACATAAATAATGTACTTGAAGGGCTTTTCAATAAGGACATAACATAACATAATATAGGTTTGGGTTTTTCATATAACCAAGAGGCTTCAGTTTTGAACTTAATTTGATTTTTTAAGGCTGTAAGTTATGATGTTTGAGATTTACAATTTCCCTGATTTGGCCTATTTTGAACTAAAGCTCTAATGACTACAATATTTTCGGTATTAGTGCATTTTTAGTTTGTGAACATTGCCATGATGAAAATGTTAACCTTGACTGTCCTTTTCACATTAACTGATCATAAAAAACGGTGCAAGGGTCCATCACATATTGAAATGCAAATTTGTTATGTCAGTATTGGAAAACCCGTTACAAGACTTTAAATATAACCTGTAACCAATAATGTAGATTGGAACTAGATTATTTGGTTAAGGTTACTTTGGCAGATTCATATCCCAACTTACTAATGTATCGGCCACAATGGTGTACGTTTTTTGCGCTATACTTTTGATTTCTTCTGGTTCATAAAATTGCAAAATCCGAAATACAACCTGTGCGCGTTAAAATATTATAAAGCATTGTATTATTTAAAAAAAAAGAAAATAACAAATTAAAGACTTACTATGGCGGATCCTATTAAGAATAAGGGCCATATAATGGTCATAACAAAACGCGTTATCCATATTATGGCATACCAGGTGATTAGAAATAATCCCAAGTAGGCAATAATGGTGCTCATGTCAGTTGGTATTGTCATGTTTTTGATAATCCATTCATACAGCAACGTTTGCAAAGGCAATTCCTTTATTGCACAATTATTTATATAGATTCAAAAACAAAATATTATAAACACGTAAATATATAAATACACACATTTACCTTCCAATTTTCTTCGTTCGTAACCGCCAACGTGATTGTCATTTTACTCGAAATTTTTTAAAAGCAACACATTTACTTGATTCGTTAAAAAAAGGTATGTTCCGAAATGTTATCGATTTTGAAATCGTCACTAATCGTTAAGTAAATAAAAATAAAGGGTATCGATAAACGTTGTTAAATATAATTTAGTACAGTGGTTACTGGAATCTCGGGAAATATATAACTTGGTCTCCATACATGCAAGTAATGTAAGCAAGCCTCTGGTATTGCCCAACCAATCTCTCTATCAATCTCTCAAGTATAGAAATGTAGATCACAAAACAGAGGTCGAAAATCGTTTCTACCATGGGAGACAAAATTAAGCTAAATTTGTTTTGCCGGACTTCCAAACTTAATATTAAATAAAACCGTTTTCTCCGAATATCAGACCTCTGCCCAAAAATATATACATTCCATGAGATCCCTAGAGAGTCTCTGGTATTACTTAAACATTTACAATCTGTCCGGTTGAGAGAATATTAAGAATTTTCATTTCATTCACATTCACAAGAGTTCAAAAATTCATTTATTCTCTAGTTTAAGTTTATGTGATATAGGATACATGTTCTAATATTACATTTTATATATTTATTTTATATTATTATTAATATTAATTTGTAAGTAATTACGTATAGAATTACAACGTTATGTTTTTTTTTTATTCATATTCGATAATGGTGGTGTTGAAAGTCTGTGCATGCATCCTTAAAGATTTAACATATAAAAGATGAAAAGAAGAAGAAGAAGAAGAATGAAGATAAAATAATCAATGATGAAATATGTACTAGAAGAAGGTAACTAAAATGTTGCAAAGGAATGTTAAATAGTTTTTAATTAACAATTAATAAAAATTTATTTAATCAAATTAATTTTAAGAAATTATTGTTATTATTTTATATAATAGAAAGTATGAAATAAAACATTTCAAACTGGCAGCTAGGGTCTGTATCAAGTAACCTTAAGAAATGAAATAAAATAAAAAATTATTCAAATTAAATTTTTTATTAAAAATAAACTTCACTAAATAAACATTAAAAAAAAAATGTTAATAATTTTCTTTTATCGAGAATATCAATTATTGTTGTATGTGGCATGTCAGATATTCTCTATTGAACCCCAGCCCAACAAACACACAATTGTCACGTTTCAGGCCCCTCAGGTATATGTTTATAGCCACACAACGATTTAATCAAATTATTAGTATTTAGGTAATTGTTGTTTTCACGAAATAGGAAACAAAATAAATGTACTCAAAAAAATACATAAACAATGAAATGAAAATGAAATAATTGTTCGCGGGTGGTATTATGAAAGAAGAAGAAAATACTACGAAAGCAACATTTACGCTAAATTTGAAAAATTTAAATTGTTTTAAACTAATACAGGATGAAATGTATACGCTCTACCAAAGACACACAAAAAAAAAAAAATAAAATCGAAATTCAAGGACCTTCATAAAATGTCCTGTACCATCAATTTTAACAAAATTATTTCAATGTGTGTGTGTGTGTGTGTGTGTGTGTACAATCATTTATGTAATGTTTGTTTCTTTGTTCTACATCATAATTATTCAATATTTTACAAGTGTCGCCATCATACCGTACAATTAACAAACGCACTATACTTTAGGCGGCCAAAAAAAATTAGAACGAAAACAAACCTGAAAATAAAACAAAATATTTTTCTTATTAATAGATTTAAAGTAAAACAATTAAAAACAACTCAATTTGGCTTAAGTCAAATCTTAAATACCCTTCACATCTATATAGAAAATGTGGGCGTGGCAGATGCATAGTATATTGCGTATCAACTTGCAAGCAACGAGGCGTATCTGTGATCCGGTCACGCCCACTTTTGACACATCAACGGATGGGTTAATTATAAATGGGTGTTCAGCAAATTCTAATGTCATAGGTAAATTTTTGTGGCAGATAGATAGATTTTTGTCGATTGTAGGCGTGGCCCTTGACCAATTTTGCCCAATTTAAGTATCGATCTGAGTACCGAAGAATTAGAAGTACCTGTATCGGCTTAATATCTTAAAATTTACAACCGTGAGAATGCTATTAACGGACGCACTGACACACATGCCTAGATCGACACAATTTCTGACGCCTCCTTCTGAGTGTAGCATATGGAATGACAAACTTAAGACATCTTAGTGAAGGGTATATATAGAAAAAGGAAAGCACTTTCAAAATCCCACCTACGTTTAGTAAGTTGCCATATTTAAGAATGCTAAGAATGTTCGCATTCCATCTCTCTCTTTCGCCCTTTCTACATGATACGTCACCTTCAAGCCACTTATTTGTTAAGGGAGAGTCGTTCAACACTGGCCAACAATTCGTCAGCAGTCTGTGAAACAACCTGTTCCTGATCATCACTAGTGCTCAAATTTTGTAAACGCTTCTCCAATGCGGACAAATCGTCCAGTTCGCGTTGCTGTTTTACCATATATCGCAGGATTAATGTTGTCAACATACACATATCTTCCAATATTTTACTAGTCTCCGGTGTTGGATGTTCGTAACGTGTACGCAATAAACGTAATTTCGCTTCCGCCAATTCTAACGGTGATTTACCACCGCGATCGAACATATGTACACTGGCACCACCCTGCAGCAGTACACAGACAACCAAATTGAAATTGTTTGAGCTGGCAGAGATGACGGCTAAATGTAGTGGTGTGTTGCCCAGGGAATCGACAACATTTGGATTTGCCCCAAATTTCAGTAGTTGTTGAACAATTTGTAAATAGCCACGACACGACGCCAAATGTAATGGACTGCGCTTGAACTCATCGGCGGCATTCGGATCAGCACCAGACTCTAGAACGCGTGTAAGTAATTCAATGTTGTTGGTGGAGGCGGCATAACGTAACTTGCGTCCTGTCGATTCGGCAAATATGTTATTGTAGCTGAAACGCAAACGGCCTTTAATGCAGGTGCGACGCATTTTGAAATTGTGACTGCTGGAGGGGAGGGTACTTGGATGGATGATACTTGGCATATAGTCTGCGGCTGATGTTGAGTTGTTGGCATTGTTCAACGGCAGTGGTGGCAAATGTGGCAAAGCGAAATGCTCATCTGTGTTGAGATGGAATGCATTTGGATTTATGTTGGGCCATTCGTGTGTGTTCGGTGACGAGGTAGGTGTTGGCGGCATTATCGGCGGGGGCGGTGTTATCATAATACCGGCCGTCATACCATCATTGCTATCATTACTTGTATCCACGCCGGAATCATTTGCTGCCATTATAATCTGATCGTTTTCCAACCCCACAATATCACCGTTTTCACCGTTCCCGACCAGATCCTCTCCTTCTGGATTTCTATATTGTCTTATTGTTGCTAGTTGACTACTTTATTCACTCTACATACAATGCTCAACCAGCGTGGCGCTTTTGTTTTGCTTTGTTAATTTATTTTTTGACAAATTCTAAATAATAACATCGATTTCTTTCTTTTCACATGAAAAAATTTTATTTTGTGTATTTGTATTTGTTTTGTTTTCACTTTATCACTCCATCATTTCACAACATTACACATAGCGTGACATTGAAAGATTTAAAAGTCACAACAAGTGCACAACATACCCGACTGAACTATCCAATAAAACAAATGGGAATGAATTGAATTGAAACAGATAGAAGAGAGATAACCTAATAGGTTGGATATATTATTACTTATTTTATATACTTCATATAATGTATTTCTTTTATATTTGAGAAATATTTTACATATATGTAAATGGGCCTTAAAAATTTCTTTCTGTTTCATTTTCGTGGATAAAGGACGGTCGAATTCGAACAATTTAATGTTTTGGTGTACTTATTGGGCGTGTTGGATCACTGCATGCATTTCTTTTGCCTTCTTGGACTTTTCAACGAAACCATCTGCCGTTATTTCTTTCATTTCATTGTGTTATAAAGACTTTTTGTTTACCTCTAATATACGACTTTTCCATTTCCATTATAAAACATAAACATTCACACTTTTGTTTTTCATACTTCTTTATCATGTATTCTCTTTGAATTTCAATTTCAAAAATTTTATACAACGTAACGGCCTACTTTGATTGAAGTAACCTTTGAATCAATTTTAATTTTGACGTGAATTTTACTTATTGCACCGAAATCGAAAATAAAACAATAAAGGTGGTGGTAAAAATGTATTAGAATGTAGAAAATATATTAAAAAGATTCCGAAACTCATTCAATTCTTGACAAATATTTACTTACTTTAATCTAAAATACAATGAAATGGGGAGCAACACGATGACAATGGTGCAACTTTAATACTGAAATTTTTATGTTTGTGTGCGTTTGTATTGTATATAAATGGCAATAATGATATTATGTGAATGTACTCTAAAGTACTCTAGGTGATTTGGACAGACATGTGCTATTACTACTATTATAGATTATAGACAGAGGAGCGCATGCCTTTGTCATTATTTGTTTCGCAAAGGGTAACGCTTCCATACCTATATTCTATGGCTACGACTACGTCTACGTGAAGTGTGTGTGTATGTCGATATAATGTTTTAGCGTAATGATGGGATGAACTTATTAGTCAAACGCCACTTTGCGGCTAAATGAGGTGAGTGATGATATTTCACTCGGATTCGAATCTGATGGTAAATTACTAAATTCAATTTCTTCATTAGCAGCGGCCGCTACAATGTCCTCGTTCGATTGGGACGTTCCATTGGAGTTGGAGCAGGGCCACTGTTTGTGGCTGGGCGCATAAAGTATAAGCAGAGCGAATATGTAGACATTCCACATCCCATAAACACCAGTTAGAAAAGCTGAAGTTAATTGTATTTCAATATCCTCGTCCCACTTCCAATGGCTCTCGTCAATTTGGTCCATTATAAAACCGGCCACAGTCAGGCCAGCACATAACAGTGTAGCAAGCATAAGAAATTTGAAGCGATAAATAAGACCTGCCGGGGAAAAATACAAAAACACACTCACACTAATTATACACACATGTAAAAATAAATTGGTGATGATTTACCCTCATAATGTAAACGGCGTGCTGCCGACATGGACGGCAATGATGTACGTTTGGCGCCAATATTACGGAAAACTTTGGCCACCATATAGCACAAGAAGAGGAAATAAACTCCTGCTGATATACCCGCCAAAATGATAAAGGATAGAGCTATTTTGGATCCAGCCGGGGTCGTCCAAATCGAATAGAAAGGATTGCTTGTTTGAACGCCTCGCTCGCACAACTCAAAAATGAATAAAGAAAAACAACCCACAGCCACGGCCGATAAATGCTTCCAGTAGCGAGAACGTATTGAGTTTTTTTGCGGTGATTCCTGAATTAGCATATGTTCGCCGGCAAATACCAGCCAAAAGGACAACAGCATAGCGTAGAACATGCCCTGCCGTATATCGCTCAGCAATAGCATGTAAGGCATTTCGAAACAGAGGGTCAGAAATTCAATGGGGAGATTTAAAAAGGTTAAAGCAGCTCCCAAATAAATGAGCATGTATTCCAAGAGGGCTGGGGAACGCTGCAAAATGTGCACCCGCCGCCAGAACCATATCATTATAACTACAATGAAGGGAAAAAGTACCGTTTTTAGTGACAGCCACACCTTAGTGAAGCCCCCATTTTGATAAATGGCAGTCAATGTTAAGTCGTGCATATGTCCAACATTCAAATTGAGCTGCATGTCGGTGTCAATGGGAAAACGTAAATTTAACAGGTAGTAATCATGATGCAAAGCACCCAGTATAAATAATGGTATCATTTCGCACGAGTACAGCGTCTCTTGTTGACTTTCGTGCACCTGGTGACACTCCAAATAACGGTGCTCAATTGAATGCGAATATAATTTCCAATCATTCGGATTATCATTTTTGTTGCGATATGCTAAACGGGCATCAATCGTTAAGGTTAATTCTTTGGGTGGTTCAATTAAGGACACATCCGAACCGTAGGCCAAATCAACCTGCAGCACCCCAATTAAGGTCTGTTGCCACCGTGAATAATCCAACCATTTGCCATCACGTGGTAATGGCATTTGGAACAAGTAAACAATTTCATTTGCCATTTTCGTGTAATGCCGTTCAATCTCCTCTTGCGATATGGAGTCACAGCGACCCTCTCCGCGGGAATATAACCAAAACGTGGTATCATTTTGATGTTTTGGTTGATCCTTACAAACCATTCCCAGTATACTTTGGTGACCAGCCGGTAGTGGGGCTAATAGACCGCCTACGAGAAAACAAATCACTTGACACAGTAGTAAAATTGCCACCAATATGGACAGTTTGCGTCCACTTAAATTCTCTAGAATTGTACCCGCCATTATTATTCACAATAATTATAAAACATTTAAACTATATTTATGTTAATTGTTATGTTTTAGCTTTTCTCTTTGTTTATTTAATAATGCATAATGCTTCTGCCGTTTGCAAATGTAGCAAACAAGACTGTAACAAATTACAACTCTGTGTTTAAAATAGTTTGATTTTTTGAAATGTTTTTGCATAATTTGTCTATTAATTTCAAAGAAAATACAGGAAATGTGTTGTTGCATTTCCTTTATTTATATATTTTCAAAATTGTCTACAAGAAATGAAATTTCCTTTATTTGCTTGAGAAATAATTCACAAAGCATTAAATAAATAAATAAATGCAAGTACTTTATTAAAAAGGCGTGTGTATTGTTAAATTTACATTATGTAATCATTTAAATTAGTGGGTAAAACAGCTATAGCCTGTTGGTACAAGAGTTCTAATCGTGCATGGTATTCTTGTGGCATACGCTCAAACAAACGACTTTTATAATGATTCACTTGCCACTCCAAGAGTTCGACATTGAATTTTTTACTTTCTAATTGCATTTGTAAATCTGAATAGAAATCACAAAATAATACAGATTCCATTTTATCCACCAACTGACGTGGACTGCAATATTGATAACGTTTCAAAAGATCAGCTTTCAAATAGACATCATTATTAACATAGCGTGAGGCTAAAGGTACCTGCAATTAAAGTGTTTGCCCTTCAATTATAAGTAATTTCAATTTCTTCACTCCATACCTGTTGATCTATGATTTTATTTTGAATGTCCTTTATTTCAGAATGTAATTTATTCACTTTTTGGACTTCATTTATCATATGCTTCATATAGCTGAAAGGAATAAGAAATGAAACAAATTTTCTTTTATATTTTAACCAAGTTCTTATATTTACCCAAATAATTTATTTGCCTCATTTTCCAATTTTTCGAAACAATCCATATGTTTTAGCGTGTGCGAGCTATTTTCGTACATGACAGAATCTAGTTTTTTAACTTGCTGGAAATATTCTCGAGCGCTTTTAAAGTTAAGCTTTAAAGCCAACAGGGTGGCCAAAGCTAGGTAATTTTCAGCATAATTAGGACCTTCATTGATTGCAGCCCTGAATACCGTTTCAGCATCTTCCCACTGTTGTGATCTCACTAAAACTATACCCAAATTAAGCAGAGCTATATCTTGTTGCTCTTTAGTTACCAATACCAATGCTAAGCGGGCACATTCTAAAGCATTCTTGGCATGACCCACCAGACGCCAATAGTATGAGGCCATCATATGAAATTTCCATACTTTGGGTTTGTTCAATAAACCTTTCAGCGCTATACTACGCACTGTTTCAGTTACATTTGCCGCATCTTTGTGGCCCAATTCAAATTGCAATATATGTTCCTCACTCTCAATTTTCATTTTCTCCATTTCAGCAGCATTAAAACTTTTCAATTTTGTCCATATGTCGTCAACAAAGCTACTTTCGGTATTATTAGAATATTCTGTACATATAGGGACTCCATTATGTTCTTGTATATCCATTTTCTCGGGAAATCGTAAACGTTTTAGGGACGCTCCTGTGCATCGCACATAATCTCCCGCTCCTTTCATATTCACATAAAATCGTGTACACTTTGATTTTTCCATTATCTGTTGCATCAATAGAGCTGTCATCGCAATATGTTCATCCAATTTGTTGCGATATTTTTCCAAATGTTTGAATGAGTCTTCCGCCCGATCATTGTACTGTATTTGATCTAAGAATTTTATTACATTATCGGGTTCTCTTAGATGAAATGGTGAATCCAGACGTGGCTTTATAATCCCGTCTTCCTTGAGGACATAATGATTTGTGGCATATGAACACTTAATGCCACTTAATAATAAAATGGTTATCACACCACTTAACATTCCTGCCAAGTTTTGTTAATTGCATTTATAGCAGTTGATTACCAAATAATAAGTAATTTTTATTATTTGTAAATAATCATTAAATAATTAGAGATGATAAAAAGAGAAAATTTGGTATTGGTGGTGACACAAATGAAAAACCAGCTAATCGAGTGAAATTTATAACCAGCTGTTGTGAATGTTTGAATTGTAGAATTTAATTGATGGAATAATTGTTCTAAAAAAAGTTCTTTTAAAATGTTAACAAATCCGAACATTTGCACTTGTACAAGTACTTGATATAAGAAACGATTTTTGTATAATGGTTTTTCTTATAAATGATCATCATCTTAAATTTCAACGACATTTACTTATCTAACAACCCAATATACTATTTTCTCTGCATATGTATAATATTTATTTGCAACTCTTCTTCTTTATTTTATTATACATGTGGACATAGAAAGAGAAATATCTCAAAATGATTTAGAGGAAAAAAGGAAAAATTTAAGTGGAATATTCAATAAAAACTTGGAAAAAAAAACAAATTTTCTATCTAAAAAACATGAAAAATATTTACAATAAAAAAATTAAAATAATAAATTATAATAAAAGTTTTAATAAATAGTTACAAACAAGAAAAAAAGGTAAACAGCAACATTTTTAAGAAATCTGTGTGGAATATAATTATGTATTGAAAGTGGTTGTAGAAGTGAAGACTGAATTAAATAAATAAGTAAATAATTTTCATTTGTCAAAAACTATTTGATTATAAACAATTGAAAAAATTCCATATAATGCGATAAATTGCGTTGTGCAATTAAGAGGGGCTAGTGCGCAACCTTCATCTTATTTCACAATCACTGATTTTTACTACAATAGAAACTGTAATAATTTTTATTTGATAATATTTGGATTTGTAAACTCAGGGTCAAAACCGCCACAAGAACAAGAACTTTTCTAAAGGAAATGGAGAAAATAAATTGATTTGTTGGAAGATTCAGTTTCTTGTGGGGTTGGTTTAAGGAATGAATTTATATATATATATATATATTGTTTTTATTTTCATAAAATAATCATGCGTTTAAGTATGTAAAAGAGGAAAATTATGTAGTTTTTCTTATATTAATAATAATCAACAAGAAAGAAAACTAAATTCGGTTCAGACCAAATCTTAAATACCTTCCACATCCACGACGGTGGCCGTGGCCAATTCATATACATTGCGCTCTCTAATAGTATATATATTACGTATCAGCTTGCAAGTTTAGTGTTTCCATTTTTGGTACATCGATGAAGGGAATAACCAATAATACGTACATAATTTCAATTTTTGTGCTAGATATAGTTTTGTTGGTTGTGGGCGCGTCTGTTAAACGATTATGCCCATTTTTATCACACCGGTAAATGGGATAACTGGATACGCAAATTTAAAGTTCATGGGTCAACTTTTGTCGCAGATATATAGATTTTTGTCGATTGTGGGCGTAGCTAGACCGAATTTTCCCATTTTAAATAGCGATCTTCGTGCAAAAACTAAAAGTACCTGTACAAAATTTCAACTCAATATCTCAAAATTTACGCCCATGAGAATGCCAACAACAGACAGACACAGACAATCGACTCAGTTTTTGGTGCAGAACTAGAATATAAATACTTTGTAAAGTCTCTGACTCCTCCTTCTGGTTGTTGCAAACGGAAGAATAAACTTAGTATGCCCTCATCACTAAGTTGGCGGGTATAAAAAGCGGTAAACGTTCTTCAAGCGCTCAGAATTTTTTTAAATAATTTTCAAACACTCGTTTATGAACTACATCTTGATAAAAATGTTAACCTTGACTGACACTTTGGCGTTGACAGATCATGAAAAACGTGAAAGGGTGCATTCGTATTAAAAAACAAAATTGTTATGTGCCTATTGAAAAAACCGTTACATAAAAATTTTAATTTTTAATAAAATATCTTATTCTACCGATAAAATGTTCTCTATGTTTGTTACGGGGTTAAGTATAATATGTTAAATTCATGCTCAATTATTTGCTGTAATGAAATGCTTTAGAGTGTAAGTTTACATGGTTTACGGGACTGCATGAATACCGCTAATCTATATAATTTTGCCGGTTATTAGAAAACGTCTGGCTAAGTTATTGAGATTTAAGTGAAAAATTGTTTTAATATGTGTGGCGAAAAAAAAAAACGAGTTACTGTTATGTACATGTTATCAATTTATCTTCATATCTAAGCAGAGATATTTTTTAGTGCACTTGAACGAACCGAGGCGGCATTAAATTGTAGAAAATCACCTCAACGTTATAAAATTTCATTAAAATAAAAGGAAACAAGTGGAAAATTTAATTGACTTGAGCCACATTTTAAATATCCTGCACATTTATATGCGAAAAGGGCAGGTGTGTCAAAACTTATTTCCAAGTTAATCGCCAAATTTGATAAATAATGATAACGATAATGGACATCAACGATTGCTGGGTGGCTAAGCTGTCCGATATGGCGGGTAGTACAGAAGCTGCCATGCGTTTATTAATCACCATCCTAGCAGGTAAAACAGTACTGAAATCATTTATAATAAAAAAATGGCTGAAATGATGAAATTTCCTTTTCCAGCTTACCCAGTTGCTTTCCTGTATCGTGGATTAATACAACCTCTTAAGGTACAAACTCTGCACCATTTGTTCTTTGCTTTGTCTGGAGCCGGCTTGTGTTACTTCAATTATGGTTACGACACTTATCATTCATTTGTTGCCATTGTGGCCAGTTTCGTGTTGATGCGTTTATTTTATCGTACACCCACCAAATTGGTAACAATCAGTTTCACCTTTCATATGCTCTACCTACTGATTGGCTATTATTTCACGGAGAGTAACGATTACGATATTTTGTGGACTATGCCGCACTGTGTGCTGGTGTTACGTTTGATTGGTTTCGCTTTTGATGTTGCCGATGGTAGAAAACCGAAAAATGAATTATCCAAAGATCAGCAGGAGTGTGCTTTGAAAGTGCAGCCTACTCTCTTGGAATTGTTGGCATTTGCTTATTTTCCCGCCTCATTCCTGGTGGGGCCACAATTTCCCTTTCAACGTTACAAACGTTTTCTTCAGGGAGAGTTTAAAGATAAACGTGGCTGCACACAGACAGGTCTTAAACGTCTGGCAATTGGGTTAATATATTTGGGTGTGAGGCAAGTGTTAGTTATACTGCTGCCGGAGGATTACTTTCTAACCAATGCTTATGCCAATCAAGCGTTTATAATAAAAATAATCTATTTGGGTATATGGGGCAAATCGTCTCTATACAAATACATTTCCATATGGCTAATATCCGAGGGTGCTCTCATGTGCTTGGGTAAGTTTGCTAAGGAGACATAAATGAAATACTCTTTCTACCCTGCACCACATATAGCATAGGGACGAATGTTATACCGATTGTTGCAGAAGCAAAATAATCGTTTTAATCATTTCCGTCTGTCCGTCCATGAAAATTTTACACTTAAGCTACAGGTCATATTTTTTGAGAGTTGGACCATTTTTAGAACACTTTCCCATTTAATGCCACACCCACCTTTAATTATAACGATCGATTCAGAAGCTATATCGATTTAATCATGTCCGTCTGTCTGTCCATGTAAATGTATACTTAAGCTACGGATCGCATTTTTTGAAATATTTCACTGAAATTAGGTACAAAGACATATATTGACCCAAAAGAAAAATAATAAAAATCTGACCATTTTTAGAACCCCTCTCCATACTCCTCTACTTTTTTCTAAAGAAAGTGTTTATATGGCAACGAAGTCGTAATTCTTAATATGTTTAAACAACATTTGGAAACATTTTGAAAAATAGTTAATTAGCTTAATTTGGACCGGGTCGGACCATTTCTAGAACCCCATGCCTTAAAGTGATATTTCACGAAGAGTGAGCCTCTTTGGAAATAGTTCGCAACTAAGGCAACTAAGTGGTGCAGGGTGTTAAACGGGTCTGGCTAGACCGGCTTTAACATTTTTCATTTGTTAAGGTTTCTCTTATAATGGCCGTAAGCCAAATGGTGAACCAGATTGGTATGGCTGTTCCAATGTAAAATTGTGGCATTTGGAGGCGGGCACCAATATGCAACATTATGTGCAATCGTTTAATGTCAACACCAACCTGTGGGTGTCTCAATATGTTTACAAGCGTTTGAAATTTCTTAACAATCGCACCATAAGTTATGTGGGTGCTCTAGTGTTTCTAGCAGTTTGGCATGGTTTTCACAGCGGCTACTACATGTCCTTCCTGTTGGAATATTTAACCGTAACCACAGAAAAGCAGGTTAGTTGAGACAAAATTTCAAATTTTTCTTCAACTCTCTAATCATAATAATTTCTCTACAGATAGAGCAGGTTTATCTGGCCTCAATTAAACCGAATTTAGGTGAAACAGCCAGCAGCCCCATTTATAAAAACATGTTGTGGCTTCTGTTGAAAGCGTACAATGTCGTATATATGGGCTTTTGTTTAACGCCCTTCATTTTTCTAAGTTATGGACGTTGGCTGCAAGTATTCAGAGCGGTGAACTTTTATGGTTTTTATTATCTGGGTGGCTGGCTAGTTGTGAACAAGTTGTACAAGTACATGAAGGTAATTGACAATACAAGGCCACACAGTGACAGAGTATTTAGCAAAGCTACCGATTTATCACCAACAGTAGGCACAGACAAATATAATAAAATCTCCTCATCATCAACAAATGTGACCAGTTTGTCTGGCACCGGGCAAGATGTGAATTTTAGTAAAGCTACCGATCTATCGCCAACTGTACACAATGATAAGAAAGTGAATTAAAGAAGATGGTGTGAAATAGAATTGGATATAGAAAGAGTTGGAAAAGAGAAAACAACGATTCAAGAATATAATCTAGTTAAGTATTATAAAGTAAAACAAGTAAAAAACGTTATATTTGGCTGAGACCAAATCTTGAATACCCTCCACATCTACATAAAAACATTGGGCATGGCAGGTACCTGATTGCGACGTCTAAGAGTGTATTGCCTATAAGCTTGCAAGTTCAGTTTTTTGTGTGAATTATGGGCGTGTCTGCCATCCAATCACGCCCATTACATCCATAAGTGGGGCAACTATACGCAAAGAAACCACTTCTCAATTTTTGTGGAAGATATGTAGATTTTTGTCGATAGTGGGCGTGGCTTTTCACTAATTTTGCCGAATTTAAATAGCGATTTACACAGAGAAGTGTTTGTATAAAATGTCAGCTCGATTATTAGACAAAATGTGGTATTTTGTAAGCTGGCGGGCGTGTCTTTTATGCAGTTACGCCCACTTTTGGAAAGAATTTATTCAAATATATGAACAATTTATAATTTAGTAACCGTAACAGATTGTCATGAATTATGGGCGTGACTGTTAACCGATATCGCTTCATTTTAAAGAGAAAACTCTCACAGCAGAAACTAAAAATCTCTAAAGAGAACTTTAGCTCGATATCTGAATTTTTCTCAAATCAAAATGTTACAGAAACAAACATAAAGACAGACACGCGGATCATGTGAAATCGACTCAGATTATTGTTGTTGAGTGTCTCACACCTCAATAAACCCCCAATTTTATGTGATGTGTATGAAAAAAAAAAAAAATATGAAAAAATGTGTAAAAGAATAAAAGGAAGAAGAAGCATAAAAGGCTTATAACTGCTAATTTAATTTCGCTCCCGTATCAAATTCTAGTCAAATAACATCCAATCTTGTAGACAGAAACCGCAGTTAGTTTCTTGCCGTAGTTGTGTTGTGTGTATACCTCAAAAGCAGAAACCAAATATCTAAAATCTAACCTAATAGTAATCATGTAATAATAATAATAATAATAATAATAATAACAACAACAACTACAAATGCAATTATTTACTAAAATTTTAAACACAATCACAAGTTAGTTTAAGTCCAGCTTTTTTTTAAGATCTTTGGGTGGATCTAAATGGGAACGAAAATGAAAACAATATTACAGTTATGTATATGATACCTACCTACAAACACGGTGATATATGATATAGTATACAACAAATGTATTCACACTATACACCAAAATACAGCAAAAAAAAAGAGTTAAATGCAAATTAGTTTAAAAAAAATTAAAAAGTATCGTAGTCGCAGGATAACTTAATATACATAAATATTTTTAATAACTACAAAAATGTCTTGACAGGTACATGTAGTGGAAGGCTATGATAAGTAAGAATAAAAAGAAATTTAAAAAAAAATTCATTTTAAATTAAAATCGATCAAATCTAAATTGAACAATTGAAAATGTTTTAGTCGGCCAAACTTGACCACCAATTTAATACCCTGCAGCACTATAGTATATAGACCCACAATTTAATACTCTACATCACTTAATGGCAGATATTATGCTCCAATTTGTTTAGTTGTGATCAGATACCGGGAGGCAATGCCATAAAAATCAGTTCATAACACTTTATTATATGAAAAAGGCTTCTAAAAATGGTCAATTAACTATTCTTCACCAAATTTTGTCAAAAAATATTAAGAATTGCGTTTTTTTGTCATACAAAGATTTTCTTTATAATAAAACCTTATAGGAGAAGGAGTTCTAGAAATGGTTCAGTTCGGTCCATTAGGGTTCCTCTTTGATTTAAGACATGTGCAAATTTCATGAATATATCTCCAAAAATGCGACCTCTAGCTTAAGCATCGATTTGCATTGACATTCAGACGGCTGGTAATGGTATACAGTGTTTGATTCTCAATCGATCGGTATAATTGAGGGTGGATATGACATTTTTCATTTAAGAATCACAAGTGCTGCAGGATATAATAAAATTTCTCAACCATTTCAAATTTCGACCATTTGTGGTACGAAAATTAAAATTAAGATATATCAGGTAATTGACCACGCCCTTTTGTCAATAATTTACAATTATAAGGGTGGTAACAACAACATCAACTGCTTGATTGGCTGGCCATGAATGAATATCTTTTTAATGTTAAAATAAAGGGTTTTTCAAAAAGGACTCACAATCAGTCATTCATATTGATTTCTAAACAAAAGCTACTTGTGAATAAAAATGTTAACCTTCACTGACGTTTTGTCGTTGACACATCAAAAAGAAAAACGTTCAAGGGTAAGTTGGTTGTAAACACAAAATTGTTATGTCCTTATTGAAAAACCTGTTATAGCATCAAATAAATCAATAAATTATTTAAGTAAAACTTTAACACTTTCGAACTGTAAGTGTTATAATACAAGATCGTTAATTTTATTAATAAATTCTGGAAATACTGATTTAATGTTTATTGGTTTCAATTTATTTAATCCGTTAACGAGACAAACAAAATCATAAACCCATCACTCCTACTCCAAATTCATAATATTTACACAAAAAAGAATATCTGTTTAGAGTTCCATGGGTTGAGCATCACCACTACCATCCTCCTCTCGCTTGACTATTCGTATTGGGGAGTTGTCACCCTCAGCGGTGGCAACGGTTGCCACCTCTTCTTCAATTTCATTAAACATATACTCATCCTGATACTCTTTCAATATCTGGCTAGAACGATTTTCATCCAGAAACAGGGAGTACACCTTTTTCACATCTTCCGTGGTTACTTCGGTAGCTTTGCGTCGACGACACACCAGATTGGCGGTAGTTATCAATTGTATAGCATAACGTAGACTGGTATCTGTGGCAATTTTCGTTAATATAGTTAAAGCATCCGGATGCATTAGACAATCCTCCTCCTCGCAACGTATTTTTAGTATTTCCTTAACCTCTTTCTCACTGTACGCCACCGTACGTATAATAATCATACGATCTAACAAATCGATGGGTATACCGTGGGGACTGCGATAATTGGTGCCACGTATACGGGTAATACCACGATTTGTGGCCATCACTACCACGGGTGCCATATCAGATTCCAGAGCACGATTTAAAAATGAAAAACATTCAATATCGAGCATATGCACCTCATCTATGAACAGGACACCGGGATTAATTTCCGCCTTGCCCTCCTCGCGCCATTCCAAAACCTTGTTATTGATTTGATCGCGCACCTCTTGTTTAATTTCACCCGTATCACCGGAAAACAAGGCGAGAAAACCATGAGTTCGACTATTAATTACATCGATTTCATGTAAGGTCACAGTGTGAACAACTTCTTTGCGTTTTTGCAATTCACCCTCTGGGCATTGTACGAAACGTGTCTGCGCACCAGTAGCATCATAATCGCGTGCACGGGTAAAACTGCGACCCAATTTATTTACTTTGCCCGAAGCTTTGTCTATAGTTATGACATCACCTGCCTGAATTTTCTCTTTCATAAAGCATTCAATGATTTTATTGCCCAAATCATAATTGGTTTCCATTTCTGTTGTTTTTAATGTGACCTGGTGAAAATTAAAATTAAAATATTATTGTTATATATATATATGTAAATACCTTTCCAATTTTTTGCCCTGTACCAGTAGCTGGACGATCAATTTGTATTTCAACCACTTCGCCTTCAATTATTTCTGTTTCCTCTTTAATACGTACTCCAATACTTTTGCGCAGTGCCTGTGATAGTGCTTCCGTTTTACTCATTTCCAATGAATAAATTTCTGATCCGGACATACTAGTGAACGGAGTTTCAGTACCCAAAGCTTGCGCCATACCCACAGCAATGGCTGTTTTACCAGTGCTTGGCTCACCAGCCAATAAAATGCAACGGCCCGCTATTTTACCTTCACGCACCATATGAACTACCACACCGGCGGCACGGCGCGCATCTTTTTGCCCCACCATGCCCTGAGAAACAGCACGTGCTTCCAAGACATCGTCCAAGCCCAAACCGCGAATATGTGAATGAGCACCAATACGTTCAATACGTGTTATATCGCGCACTTCAATCTTTTCACTATCAGCCATTTTATATTCTTATGTATTTTCTCTTTTTTTTTTATTAAATTTTTTTTAATTCAATTGATTTTTTTCTCTAGCAAATTCTTTAGAAAATTTCGTCGCTATGGTAAAATGATTTGTTTTTTTCCAACCGGCTTTATTATTGTGAATGATTGATTTTATTTATTTAAAATAGAAGAAGAATCACATATTACCACACTGCAAAGAAACGTGTAATCTCAGCAACTGTAGTAAAGAAAATTTGAAAAAAAAAACTTATAAAAGCTATCAAATAAACGCACAAATTTTTAAGTGAAAATTATTTTAAAAAAATATTTTAGAAATTTTATTTTGTTATGGAGTATTTATGCTAAGATATGGCAAATTAACAAATTTCTATATCGGCATTGTTGGCGTGATTTCATGAAGACCCTATATGTGTTTTTTGTAATAAAAAATTATGATGAGAAAAGAAAGTCGATTGTTTTAAAAAGAATATTGTTCTTTAATCGCTTTATAAAAAACAATGTTCGTTATTGATTTTTGCATAATTAATCTGGGAATTTCAAAGATAAGTTGATGAAAAGAAATAAAGCGTGAATTTTTATTTGAATAACTAGTACATCGATGCCGCTGAATTTATTTGTGAATATTATATGTTTGGAAAGACACTTGAAAACGTTTTAATTTGGCTATTATGCTAAAATATTTAAGTGAACTTTATGAATTTAACTTTAAAACGCGAAAATAAAGAAACGATACGTATACGACATCTAAACGTTATTCGGTGTTTATAAAAATATTTCTTTTAAACATCATCAAAACATTCCTTTGGGGAGGTGTTTTTTATAATCCTGTTGAACTGGGCTGGTAGGGTACTCCACAAAAATATTAAATATGCCGAAAACTTTACAGGAGTATATGCCTTTATTAATATGCGGTTTATCTGTACCACTGTCCTTGTTTTTATGGTTAGGAAATTTAACATACTCGAAAATTTGGCCCAATAATGAATTTGAAGGTGAGTGGAGGAGCTGTGAGTTACAAGTACATTTATAATTATATCTCTTTTCTTTACTTTAATTTTCAGAATCTCATATTATACCCCCTACACGTTGGCTCTTTTCTACCTTAACCCCATTAATCATGATGGTTGTGGCTCTGCGCCGTAAATCTGTCGATAAATCGGGTGGCGCTTTAGGTTTATTAATGGCCTTTGTATTATCAATTGCTAATTATGCGTTTTTTATGTGTTTGGTGGCATTCTTCTTCTCCTCCTCGAAGGCTACTCGCTATCGCAAGCACATGAAATGTAAATTTGAAAAAGACTTTGATGAGAATAGCAAACGCAACTGGTTACAAGCTTTATGTAATGCCGGCATGGCTACGCAACTAAGTGTATTATATTTAATCGATTGTGGCAGCAGTGAGCGTTCCTTGGATTTTGTTAATGATTATCGTGCCAGTTGGCTAGGCATAGCCATAATGAGTGAGAGTAAATTAAATTATTATAAAATTATTTATTTTAACATTTTATTTATTTCTATTTTTAGGTGCGTTTGCTTGCTGTAATGGTGACACTTGGGCCAGTGAATTGGGCAGTGTTTTGTCCAAAGGGGATCCTTTTCTATTGACCACCTTTAAGCGTGTACCACGTGGTACCAATGGTGCCATCTCTTGGATCGGTTTGCTGTGTAGCTTTCTAGGTGGTTTACTTATCGGGTTCACTTATTTTGCTGTTGTACGTTTAACAGTGCTGTCACCGCAACTGTCAAAAAGTCCCCCACAATGGCCGGTTATTGTATTTGGTGGTGTAGCCGGATTGTTGGGTTCACTGATAGACTCGTTGTTGGGTGCTACTTTACAATATTCCGGTATAGATGCTGAGGGTAAAATTGTCGAAACACCAGCAAAAAGTGTTCAACATATCAACGGCTTAAGAATTTTTGATAATCACAGTGTGAACTTAATATCATCCATTATTACGGCTGTGTCTATGCCGTATATAGCTTTAAAATATTGGCCCGAGCGCTGATAATAAATATATCGGATATTTTTATACCCTGCATTACTTGTGGTAAATGTAATTCCTAAACCGCAATACATCCACGTCCATGCCACACCCACCTTCAATTATATTGATTCAGAATGAAAATTTGAATCGATTTCATCATGTCCGTCTATCCGTCTATGTATCCATGTAAATTTATGTTTAAGCTACAGTTTGCATTTTTTGAGATCTTGTTTTGGTTTAAAGAGAAGCCCAGTTGGAAATGGTACATAATGGATAAAATGGTTCATTTTTGAAACCACTCCCCATATAAGGTTGCATTAAAAAAGAAAGTCTTTATGTGGCAAAAAATCGCAGTTTTTAATATTTCTTGACAAAATTTGATGAAGAACAGTTAATTAGCATAATAATTAGATGTAACAAATTTGGACCTGATCGGACCATTTTTAAAACTTTGAACTATGTGGTATAGGGTGTTAAAAGGTCGAGCACTACTGACTATAACATTTTCCTTATTTTTTCTTATTTTATTTATTCCACATCCTCAAGGATACATGTATATAAAGTATTTTACTTTCTACTCACACTTTTTTATTGCAATAAATTATAAATTTTCTGATAATTGTAAAGGAAAAAAATACTGTAAAAACATAATGTAATTAACATATATTGCAAAAAATATTTTATTAAACGTGTTTTAACGTATTTTTCATCAATCATTGATTGCATTGAATTTCGAGTCTTCCTTAAAAAACTTCTTCTTAGCCATACCGATGGAATATTTGATAATGAAGTCCACTAAGGGTGTCGTCACGAATTGTGTAGACGTGGAAACTGTGTGAAAATTTAAATTTCCTTTTGCAGAATCCTTCCCAACACTCACACGTTTTATTATTGAGTCATCCTCGCTTCCATTATATTCAACTGATGGTGAATAATAATCTGAAGTGACTTTATTTGGATGTAAAGTATTTTGCCATAATTTCTCTGACAATTTATTCAATTCAGTGTTTGCTGAAGGTCTGGTATAACTATCCGGTTTTATTTTACCGTTACCATACAAAACATGGCCCATATGTTGATGCAGCATGTCATACAGGGGTGCAGGAAGGGTGTCGGTTAAAATATCGGCATCAGAAACAAATTGATTATTGATAAAAGCATGTCTCCCCTCTGAATTGTCAACCGGTACTTTTTCAGTTGTTTCCTTTAAGGATTCTTGAGCAGTTACATTATCCTTGACTTTGTTTACATCTGCTGGAGTATCAGCTTTGACTTGTATTTGTTGTTTTAATAAAGCTATGCAAATACATTTTTTATTAAATAATTTTTTTTTTTAATAAAATTGGAAAATTTCATTTTACCCAAACAGGTTACAATTGTAAGCCATTTAATACGATAATAAGCCATCTTTTGTTTACTGCAATATTCTTCTGTCTGCGTATATTATGGAATAGCTACCTTTTATAGTTGAAGATTTTCATGAATTGATTAGAAAATTAGAAAAACCTTTGGATGACTCGTATTTTTGGAACAAAAAAAAAAAAAGTTTGTCCTGATTTTTCTAGTATTAAACCCAACGCATTAGTAAGAGAGGAGTGTATTAAATTTGTCATTCCATTTGCAACACCCAGAGACAAAATCTGAGTCTGTTGTTGGAACTCCCAGGAGCGTAAATTTTAAACTAATGAGCTGAAGTTTTGTTCCAACACTTTTCACTAGTTTTTGTACGCGTATCCCTTTTTAAAATGGATAACATCGATCAAAAGCCACGCCCACAATTCACAAAAATCTAATAATCTGACACAAAAATTTAGATATGAAGTTAAAACTGGGTGTACATATTTGTAATTATCCCATCCATCGAGAGGGGCGTAGTGGGATAACAAATGTGCTGACAATTTACAAAAAACTCGACTTGTAAGCTGATACGTTGTGATACTATTAAAGGGCGTAATTATGTACCTGCCAAACCCACGTTTGTAAATACGTTGGAGGGTATTTAAGATGTAGCCTAAGCCATTTTTTTTTTACTTCCTAATTAAAAAAATGTACAAAATGCATATTTTCTTATGTTTAGAAAGTTTGATGATGAGAATGTTGATGATGACAATCGATGTTCATGGCGATTGTCCAGTGTTATGGGAAAAAGAAAATTATTATATTAGAATGACATGAAAATACAATGACATGATGTGGGAAATGATGTATATATATAAATATTTAGCACGCCCACATATACAAAAAAAAAAAAAACGCCTTGGTACAGAATTCGAAATTCGAGTTAAAATTTAACACATATCTTAATATGTTTTTTAAAATGAGGCCACGCCCACTAAATTCAATGGTTTTATAAAAATCTTTATATACATTCTTGTACATATTTTAATTAATTGAATATTATATTTTATAATCTATAATATATAAATATATAATTATCTCTTCTGATTTCCCTTCCTCTCACTTCGACTGTAGAAAACTTGTAAAACTTTAATTCATACTTAACCCAAATTTCTATAAATCAGTTATTTAAATAAATAAATAACAAGTAAGACAGCAAAATTTGGCTTAGGTCGAATCGTAAATAACTCTCTATCTTAATATTCAATATATGGGCGCGGCAAATACTTAAAAGAGCATTTTTTTCATATGAACTTATAAGTGGGATTATAGGCAAAATGAAGTTTTTTGTAAATTGTGAGCGTATCTGTTATAAGACCACGCCCTTGTTTGGCACATTATTGAGTGGGAGGAGAGAGCAAAATTTCAATTTCATAGCTAAATTTTTATGACAGATATATATAGATTTTTGTTGATTGTGGGCGTGGATTTTGACCGATTTTGTTTATTTTGAATATAGATTTGCATGCAGTAGCTGGAAGGGTCAAAGTTTCAGCTTAATATCTTAAAATTTACGACCAGGAAAGTGCCAAAAACAGATGGACATACGGACAGAAATGTATAGTAACTGACTGTAAAGCCTCTACAATTTCCTTCTAGGTGTTGTAAACGGTATAATAAACTTAGTATATCTTCATCACTAAGGTAAAGGGTATAAAAATAAAGATAAATTAATTTGTTATTGAATACACACAAGTGTTGGTGCTTTACCAGAAAATATTACAGTGTCTGGACATTAAGAATATATATGTAAAAGTATGTAAAAAGTGGAAAATATATATTATTTAGAAATTAATTTGCTTTCTCTTTTAAACACCCTTCATACGTAGATTCTTTTGTCTGGTTTTTATGAATATTTCAACAATTTTTATAGGTTAAATTTTGATATTGAATACCACGCGATTGTTTTGTAAGACGTTTCCACAAGCCAAAAACCAGTTAAGGAGATTTCTATTGATGTAAAGAATGCTGCGCATAAGATGATTAACAACTTTAATAGTTAAAAGAAAGTAGCAAAACAGGTTATTAACACCCTACACACATTTAATAAGGTATTTGATATCAGGGTCAGTATGCTTCAGACTCTGAGGAGAGTTTAATCTGTTCAATAAAAAAGAAAAGCAGAAGTTCTAAAATTTGTTTCATTCTAGGAAAACTTACTTTTGGCCAGACCCAGGAGAGTACTTTCCTAGAAAATCGAAGCATCTATGTCGTGTGTCTTAGGCACGCACCACTTTAACTACTATACCGTGTCTTCAGCTAGAGTAGAAGAAATCCATTTTTTTAAATATTTATTTTTAAAAATTTTAATTTTTGTGTAACTTTTGCTAGACGGCTCCAATTATTAGGTATCTAACAATTGCCATAAACTTTATAGAAACTTTTCATACATGACACTGTTGTTGATTCTTTTGTAATGTTTACAAAACAAGAAAAAAACTAAATTTGGCTTAGACTAAATCTTAAACACCCTTCATATCCACATATAACCAGTGGGTGTGGCAAGTATATGATTACGCTCTCTAATAGTATAAATCTAGTAGTACGGCTTACGAGTCGAGTTTTACGCTGAGTATGAATTTTTATATATGTTGTGTCATCCGACCATGCCCATTTTTGTCACATTGATTACTTATTAATATGTATATCAAATTTCAACTTCATTGATAAATTTTTGTGGCACATAACTAAATTTTTGTTGATTGTGGGCGTGGCTACTAGCCAATTTTGCCAAATTTAAATAGCGATCTGCGCGCAGAACTGAAAAAAAATTCACCTCAATATTTAAAAATTAACGATCATGACGGTGCTTTAAAGACGGACATACGTACACACGGACATACGGACGTACAGACACACGAATATATGGATGTACAGACATACGATAAATGACTTTTCCTTCTGGGTGTTGCAAATGGACAAACTTAGTAAACCCCCCACATTATTCGGAGGGTATGACAATAACAGAAACTAACTATGTGGAGAAGAACAAGATTAAAGTTGATCTTAAGTTCACATATTCTTAAGAAAACTCAATAACATCACAAATCTTTTAAACAGTTAGTCAACCAGTGCTCTTGAGGAAGCAATAGCGCAGAGTTTTATTTCGTTGTATTCAAATTGATTAAAAGAGGAAATTGTTTGCAATTAATTATATACGAACAACATGCAATTTAAAGCTTTTTTCATAACATTAGGTAAACTAAACAAAACAATAAGTGCCATACATATATAAATGACATAATAACATGAAAATGTATCTAAATACAATTCTTATTATTAATTATATGTGTTTCTTTAGTGTTTGTGATGGTGTGCTTTTCTTTGAGTGAAGCGAAGAAAAAGAAAAGCAAGAGTTCGACGAATGCAACACCAACCAAAAGGAAAACAAAAACCAAAACCAAATGGTCGACATCGACCGATTTAACGGGGGCTTTAGCCAACAGTATGGTAGCCTCGGAAGAACATGGCTATTATATAAAGCGCACCTTTCTGCCATGGGATAAACTCAATAAAACGGCCACTTTAAAAAGTCCCCCCTTCCTGGCAGTACCGATTATATGGTTTAAATGTGAACCGCAGAGCAGCTGTTTAGAACACTTTAGCGCCCTGGCCATAAATGCTAAGGAATCAGCTCTCAATCAAGGGTATTTGTGTGATGATGATTGCGATCAACCTTATGAGCCGATTTGTGGTAAAACCATTAGTGAGGTGGCCGTTTTTTATAATGAATGCAAACTAAAAGTGGCCAAATGTCGGACGCATGGTTTATGGTCCGATTTAAAATTGGAGGAATGCAAACAAATGTATCCGCAGGAAGTTCTCTATGCTGAAAATAAATTTCGCAGTTCACCATATTTTCGCATTACAGATACATTAGAAAACCTAACGGTTAATAATACTACGACAGAAGATCATTTAAAAACGGCGGCAGATATTTTCATACAAAATGTGGAAGAGTTAATCCCAAAAGAGAAATTATCCAATGCCACAGATGTTTATGAGGAGATACGGGATGGCAAATCAAAAAGAGCTATAAAATTATAAATAAAAGTTAATTAAAAATAAAAATCATTATTAGTAGAAAATAGAAATGTTAACACGTTCTCTAACTTAAAAATTTTTTATAAGTAGATGAGATTTTTTACTACACGTGTGCCGTTGTCGGTGCACGGCATCTAATATATATTTAATAATTTTTAATAAATAATTTTTATTTACTTACACATCTTTCACTTAATAACGAAGAGGGGCCGAGAGTAACATACGGGTATATTGTTCAAAGGGCACGCCTACAATGAAAGAAAAATGAAAAAAAAGGGTAATTTTTCTTAACAGTTCTTCAATCACACAGCTCAAATGGAACATCCCCAAGAAGAGTAGTGTTCATCTTCCAATACAAAACTCTAGAAAAAGACTTCATTTTTTTTACTTCATCGAAAATTTTCCCATTTATTCATTAGAAAACAAACAATTAAGAAATCTATATTTAGTTTATGCCAAATCTTAAATATTTTTAATTGTCTCAGTAATGTATGTGGAAAGAGGTTCTAAAAATGGTTCGATTGGATCCAAATTTGTTCCAGCCATTTATTAAACTAAGTAAATATTCTTCACCTAATTTTCTCAAAAAATATTAAGGATTGCAAATTTTTTGCCGTATAAAGATCTCCTTTACAAAAGGTCGTCATATGGGAAGGGGTTCTAAAAATGGTGCGATCCAGTTCATTTTCAACATTGTTTCTTTTTGGGCTAAATCGTATCCTTGTACCAAATTTCAACGTAATATCTCAAAGGATGCCCTCTGTAGCTTAAGCATAATTTTACATGGACATACAGACAAGCGGATCGATTCAGATTTTGATTCAGTAGCGATTGGTATAATTATGGATGGTTGTGGCATATGCTGTATAAGAGTTACAAACACCTACATAAATTTAATACAAGGGCTGTTGTGGTGGCATAAAAACTTCAATCTTTTGTCCAACTTTTTGCAAGTTTTTTTTTTTCATTAATGTTTTTTATATAAAAATGTTAATATATTTATCTATACATATGATTAGGTGATCCCTTAAATGCTAATAGTGTTATAATAAATTTGTTAATAAATTTTTGATATCATGAATTCTGATTTTGTTTGGCATTTGATTTATCTTAAGAGAAGCATAGAACAGCAATCGGCAATATGTTGCCCAGGGGGAACCAAACTTTTAATATACATGAAAAATTTTGAATTTGCTAGTATTTACGAATTTTTGTAAAATTGGCGGTATCAAATAACAGACACGCCCACAATTTACAAAAAAAATCTTTTTGTAAAAAAATTTGACCATGTGGGTAAAATTGAACACTTATTGTAAGAATCTTTAAAAGAGGGCTTAATGTTACCCATACCACGCCCATTAGTTAGGTATAAATATGAAAAGTATCCAAAATTTTATATATTTGTCAATTGTGGGCATGGCTTTTAATCAATTTCAGCTCAATATCATGAACTTTGTAACTGAAGAACAGCTAATCGAGAATAAAAAATATTTTCAACGCAGAGCGAAGACTGTCTGGAAAAAATTCTCTACCAGGCACCCCTTATAAAATAGCTAATCCAAGAACCATAAGTGGATAAGCCCTCTGTTGCCTTGTTCTCAAGTAAGAAATGAAATTTTAACTTAACAATAGATGGCGATAAAATATTGCTTACGGAATACTGTCTTGTTTGTTGGAAATCTTCCATAAAAAAAAAAAAAAAATTATTATTAAGACTAAAATAGCATTAATTGTTTTATTTTCTAGAAAAATTAAATTGTAGTCTAATTAAAATTGTATTACATTCAGCACGGCGTCTTCACCATAACGGTCCATTAACAATTTTTTACTACGACAGTTATGGGTATCAAATGAAGTACGATGAGTAGAGTGTCTGCCACTTACATTACAGTTTTCCAAAATCTGTTCAAAATGGATGCCAAATGAAACAGCTTGATCCGGAGAGGGTAATAAACTAGTTGATATCTTATTAAATCTAAAATGGCGACTGTCCCAACGTATAAGATTAATATTTTTCACAATTTATTCGATATGGGTATCAAATGAAAAGACTTGCCGAGTACAGTGGGGTGCGTAAAGTGGCTTAATACTAAGTCTAGACGTTAAATTAAAATTTTTCAAAATATCTTCAATATGGGTATCAAATGAAAGAGCTTGGTGAGTAGAATGCCACACGCTGTATGTCAACATTGTACATCAAAAATGGCGGTGAGAAAAGAGAATAAATAATAGTTTCTATCTTTTATGCAGTTGTTTGTAATTTAAAGACAATAAATAGAATGCTTTAAGTTTTTCTCTCTATCTTTCACTTGTCCTGTAACTTTTTATAACACAATTACCCGTATATGGCAAACAAGCCAAAGACCATTTGAGCATGCATATGATTAAATCAAGATGACGACGATGATGATGATCAGCATGATAAATGATGATTATTATGATGGTCACCATTAAATAAAAGCATAATAATAAAATAGAGATATAAACGGTAAATGCTGTACGGAGAGTAAGAAAACAAAAAGGCAAACACAAGAATTTCCATATTATGATATACATACATACACTATTTTTGTGTTATTTTTCTTTCATTTTGTTTGCTTTATTGGTGTGTAAGTGTATGCCAGGGCCCAGTACGCATTCAGGCATAAATTGATTTCCTTCAGCATTTTCATTTTTTTAAATATTATTTTCTTTGCTTTACATGCTGTTTTTGTAATTGTGTGGGTTACACAGGCTTCTTATTTTATGTGCGGGTGTGTATGTATATACATGTGCTTTGTGTTATCATTGGTACATAGTTTGTTCACATTACGTATATTTGTAAACTCGTTTATGGTGTTATGTTTTCTCCGCCCGCCCCATTTTGGGCTTTGTATGTACGTGTTACTGGTTTTGCCTTGGTTAAAGTTGATTTACTTTCTTTACATATTTTTTTTTGTTTTTTTTTGCTTTTGTTGTTGCTCTTTTTATTTCATTCCGTTTCTTAGTCTTTGTTAATACATCTATACCAACGTAAATATTTTTCTTTTCGTTTTTTTTTAGGTTGTTCTTCTTCTATTCACCTTAAGGATATTTGTGGTTTCTGTTTCTGTTTCTACTTGAATGCAAATGTACGCTGCTATTCTAATCATAAAATTTTTTAAGAACTCTAACCGTTATACACAACATCAAAGTGTAGCTTTTTAAATTTCATAATATTGTCTGGACGTCTGTCTTTTCTGTATACGATGGAAGTTAATTTTTACATGTTGTGTCCGTTAGTCCGTATATCTTGTGCTCTATAAGGTATCTAGAAAATCCAAAGCAGCTTGACTTTTTCAATTTTTTTGTTTGCTTTCTACGCACAGAACGAATTTTTTTTATTACATTTAATATGAAATGGATTTTTTTTAAATCATTTGAAAATGCAAAATGTGTATATTTGTGACATGGGTTATATTAAATAAACGGCTGGTGGTATGATAAACTGTGTCTTGAGATGTAGAGTGCCGTGAAGTATGGATAAGTTGCTTGACTGTAAAACAGGAGCTGATTTTCTTCAATATTTTCACACCCTACATCATCTACTTAGAAAAAAATGAATTCAGAGACAAATTTAATTTAGAAATTATTTAAAAAAGACTCATTAATCAATATATTAATATAATAATAAAATATTTTTTAAGTAAAAATAAATTTTTTTAATTTAAAAAAAAAAAAAAATCTCTCATGGGAGATTTTTTTTGGATTGTAGTTATTTTCAAAAATTTGAAAAATGTTTCTATATAAAAATATTATAATATATATATATCGATATATAAATCCTTTGCAGCCTCAAAATACTTCAAATTTAGTTTTGCTTTAATTATCATAAATCATAGAGTAGTTAAAGGTGGGCCAAGACCATATAATATACACATTCATAAAAAGTCTTATTTAGTAAAATACGCCCTTTGGGGTAATAGGTTAAATGTACTTTACTGATCTGTAAAGGGAAAGCGGTAGGATATCTAAGATGTTCATTTAGTCTATAACACCACAGTAAATCAACGGTCGATGGTATTTTGCATACAAACTTAACTGTAATTCTATAAATCATAATAAGTGAGTAAAAGAAAGAGAGAGAGAGAGAAAGACGGAGAGTATGAAGTATTAAACAAGAGGTAGAGATTGGACTGACATGTTGTCAGCACCTGGAACATAATACGTTTTGTCAAATCATTGGAGCGCATACGTAGCAAATAAATGTGCACAATTTGCTACAATAGAGAATCCAAATAAACAATAAGAAGTCTGTGATTCCGGTCCCAGTTAGTTAGAAAATATATATATCTACGATATATATGTTATGCTAGTAAGTAGAAAAAAAAAAGTATAAAATTCAAATCAATGATTTTATAACTGAATTGGGAAACGGTAATCCGACAAATAGTTAAAAAAAAAGAAGTAAAAAGGAATGTAAATGGAAGAAGAAGACATATGGTGAATGGTGCATTTTAATGATTAGTGTAAAGGTAACATGAAATAGCGCCCACCAGGGTGATGGTATAAGAATACCATAAATAGAATGACGGATAGCATGTACCAACGTCCAGAGTGGTTGGAAATAGTCCGTTTGACAACTGTGTTGTCATAATTAATATGATGAAAAAAGCGCCAGCTTCAAGAGTCATTAACATGTTATACAATCTTATCTTAAAATCTCCCACATAAGATGGGGGTATACTATGTTTGTTATTCTGTTTGCAACAGTCAGAAGAGGGCATAACAAACACTTTTTAAACAGTAATTAAACCAACAACCAATTAAAATAGTGGTCTATTTTTTTTAAATAAATAAATGCAAATATATATAATATTACTAGTAAGGTGATGGACAGTTTGGTTTCCTTTTAATACTTTTCATTGCCATTTTTTTAAAGTTATTTCAATTTGTAAATTTTGTGAAACCAAAGAACACAATTAGGAATTAAATAAATAAATAAATAAACATATCAACAACAACAACAAAAAAAAAAACCATAATCATGATCAAATAATGGACACATGCTATAAATTTAACATCAATTAGAAAATATAAAAAAATGTTTACATAAAAAAAAAAAAGAAGAATTAAAAAATTTGTGTTTAGTTATAAAAATACAAAAATGAAATGAAAACAAATAATACATTTACATGTACACAATATTTATTTATTAATGAGGTGTAAAGCAATCATTTGCAATCATTTGGGACAGCTGCAATTCTGGGCGCAATAGATTCGTAGAGTGTCTGAATTACTTGCTGCTGCAGTTTTATGTTGTCCGGCCACAATTCTTTTCTCTATCAGTTAACTTTGAGTTTCGCCCACTATTTCTCTTCACCGATGATATTTTACCATATTTTGTTGCTGTCGCTCTTGACAGATACCAATTCAGCTGTTTTCGTTAAAGACGGTCCTGTCAACCGAGTACTAACGATTTGTTCTCTTTCATTTCACCGATCACATTATTTACACGGAAGCAGTGATGCCAACATGCACCAATATGTATTATATTGCATAGGGTTCGAATTATATTTTATCCATGTTTTTTTTTTAAATTTTTCATCAGTCACTCATCTTCATTAGAATTTCAAATTATCTCTAATAGCCTTCGTGTGCTATAACAATATTATTTCAAAAAGAGAAAAAATCCAAATGATTGAATATATAAAAGTTTATGAAGTAATTTATTTCGTACACATACATGCACACATATGTCCACATAAATGCATGAAAAGTAATAATTCAAAATTGGTAGTAAAATAAAAATAATTTCTGAAATGGAAATGGAAGTTTTCTCAATTAAAATTTATCAGCACAAACAAGCGAGTGAAGTGACGAAATTGTTACTGGCCATCCATAACGACTTTGGAATACTCTTTGTTGTCCTATCATCCGGCTCAATTAATAATAATGATAAAGAGATATTGAAAATTGTCTCAGTAACGGTATCAATTTTCTTTAAGAAACTTTTGAAAATCATGATTTTTTCCCCTACAAAGAATCTGTCTGTACGGTCTTTCGTTTTCTTAAAGATTTTTCCTATTATTGAGGTTTATAATATGTTTTTAACTAAAGAGGGGATTTTTATATGATTCATTTCTAAGCTCAATCCTCTGCACTATGCTAAAAATTTGTTGTAGAGTGTAAATTGTTGAAGTTTAACTAAAGCCAGTGAGCCGCAAATAAATTTTCATATCAATCATAATTGACTTGCAAAAATTAATTGGATTGTGTGTACATCGTTATTTAAAATATAAAACAACGTTTCTCTGTACATTTGTGTGTTCAATGTACATTTATGTAAATAAGTACATAATGCAATTGAAGTACGTGAAATAAATGATGAAAAAAGGATTAATGACAAATATAAAAAAAAAAATGAAAATTCTTAGACCTGGTGGTCTCCACAGTGGGCGTGACCTGTACCTGATGACGTTTTCTAATATGAATTCACATATGTCAACAATGAAGTAGAAGATTGGGCCAAATGTAGTGTTTTCTAAATTATGGCTTATTTTTGGAACATCGCTGGTAAGGTCTAAATGTAGCTCAATTTTTGTGGCTAACAGATAGATTTTTCTTGATTGTTGTCGTGGTTCTCATCGGATTTTGACCAATTTAAATAACGATCTATGACAATTAATATATAAAAAGAAAATTCTTAGATCAAATTTGAAATATCTTTCACCACCTCCTCCAAATTGGGCATGACATGTAACTGATTATGTCAACTAATAATGTGAGTATTATATATTTACTCTTGATGTAAATTATGGGATTTTTTGTTATCAGGCCACGCCCATTTTGAATCTATCGAGGGATAGGATAATTATAAATATTTTTACCAAATTTCAACTTAAGAGGTCCTTTTTTGTGGCAGGTTAAGGGATTTTTGTCGATTGTTTGGCGTGGCTCTTGACCGAGTTTGTTCAACTTATAGATCTGCGTAAAAAATAGTGAAAATTTATCTACATGTTCACCTTGATCATTAAAAGTTGTAATGAATTAGAAAATTGCGAAAAATTAACATTGGGCGATTGGAAGGATCGAACGTAGACCGGTTTCGAACTCGTCCTCATCGAGTTCTCATCAGCAGGTATTTACCAGCTACACCACATCCACCTGTGCAATATCATGCGCAAATGGTTCATATCAATAATTCACACTTGTCAACATTACAACCCTTCACCACTATTATTACACTTAAATAAGTGCAAATGAAGTTACGTTTTATCCTATGTAGTGAAAGGATGGATGACCGTATCGTACCTGACAAACTTTTTTGGTTAGTTGCAAAGTAGCCCTTCCAGTCGCCCAATGTTCATTTTTCACAATTTTCTAATTAATTACAACTTTCAATGGTCAAGCTGAAATTTTCATTTCAGAACATGTAGACATACATTTACATATATACACTAAACTTAATAAAATAGTGAAAATTGTCTGTAAAAATTTTCAGCTCAATATTTTAAAATTTACGATCGTGCGAATGCTAACAAAAAACGGACATGCAGACATGTCTAGATTCACTCAGTTTAGGAATAAAGAAAAAGATATATACTTTGTAGGGTTTCTGCTACCTTCTTCTATGTCTTGCAAATGGATTAGCAAACTTAATATACCCCCATTACTAAGGAGAAGGGTACAAAAAGTAAAAAAAAAATAATGAAAACTCATCGCAATTAAATCTAAAAAAATATATATAAAAATGAATAAAAATATATAAAATTTAATATAAAACGAACTTTTTGAGAAACCCATTAGATGGAGAATGAAGCAACATCAACATCAACATATCATGTGTGTATGTGCGCGCACTTGGAAAAACATTTGTATTGGACAGCGTGAATAAATGCTAATAACAGCAGTGCAGAGATAACAATAACAACAACAGCAACAAAAACAACATTTTGTTTATTTATTTATATCTCTCTGGCGATTATTTAACATTACACAAATACCACTACATACGTAAACAAACAAAATTTAAATAAATTGTGAAATGCTTGTGTTTTGTGTGTGTTTTGTTTTGTTTTGTTTTGTTTTTGGTCTCTCACATTGACATTTGCAATTTCCGTTTGACATATATTTTGTTGAATTTTCGTTTTAAATTTTTGCTGGTACGCTATAGTTGTTATATGGTTGTTGTTATTATTGTTGTTGTTGTTTAAGTTATTGTTTTAAGAGGACTCTCAACTAAATTGTACTTTCCAAAAACCAGAAAAACATGAAAACGAAAATTCCCCAGTGTGCCGCTAATAATATCACTCTGGTGCATATCACGCACACACATACATTTTCATATATCAAAGTTTTTAGCTGACAGCATATTACAACAATATTTTGCTATATATATATATATATATATGTGTATATAATAATTTTATTAAATTATTTTTATAATTTTTTTTGTTTTAAAAAATTTATATCTTTTTTTATTGTTATACTCTTCACATATGCTGTGGGATATACTAAGTTTGTCATACCGTTTGTAAGACCAGGAAGGAGGTGTCAGACACCCTACAAAGTTTATATATTCTTGATCAGAATAAAAAGCTGAGGCGATCTAAACATAAATGTCCGTGTGTCCGTCTGTAGTGGAATCTCACGGGTATACATTTTGAGATATTAAGCTGAAATTTCGTACAGACACTTTCAGTTCCATATATAATGTTATCCCATTCATCGATGTGCTAAAAATGGACGCGGTTGGATAACAGACACGCCCATAATATACAAAAAACCAAACTCAGCTTACAACTCCTCTTCGAAGCTGATACGTAATAAATTACACTATTAGAGGGCGAAATGATGTACTAGCCACGCCCATCATAATAGATGTGGAGGGTATTTAAGTTTTGGCCTAAGCCAAAGTAAGTTTTCTTACATGTTTTTCTTATTTTTTTTTATTAGAGATTTTATGAACTATTGTACCCTGTGAGGTACATATACGCGTTTGTACTTTATTAATGATTTTTAAATTCAGTTGAATTTTACTACTAAATTAAACGTAGTTTAAGTTGTTTTGTTGTTGTCACCTTTAATGTTCATTTTTCATTTAACTCACAAAACACTCTTAACGCAGGAAATCAGGTCAATTGAGAATTCAACACATTGTTTGACAAATTGCGTAAAAATACATGCGTGAACAATAAACTTGACCTTTTTTTCATTCGTATGTAACAATGAACTACACAATACATGTACAACATATATGCTTACATCCTTACATGCTTGCATGCATGCATGCATGACGGAGGCTAAGCTGTGATGCCAAATGTTAAAACGAATACAATTTTGTTATTGATCTGTTGTTGGTGTTTTTATTGGATTTTTTTTTTTAATTCTATTGTTTACGGTATAGAAGCAAATCAGAGAAACGTTTATTATTTTCTTACTTTTGATGCTGCCATAAAATCATTTGTTTGTCTTCTTGTACACATATGTGTATAAATAGGTTATTTGTGTATATATATGTGCGTATGTGTATGTATGTTATAAATCAATAAAAGAGTCACGTTTGTGACATACTCAACTGTGTAGTTGTTGGCTGGCTGCCTGCCTGGTTAGGTTGGTTCTGTATGCAGGCCTAGAATAATAATCTCTTTGGGGGAAGGATACAAAGTCAATAAAAATTTCTTATTACACACAAAAAAAACGTTTATTGTTTATTGACTTTAATGTTATGCTGCTCACATACATAGTTTGAACTAATTGAAAATTAGTTTCTGTTCCAAGCATTACATCAAATGTAACGAATTTTATTAAACCAACAGCCATTATAACGGTTTCTTGTATTAAAATGGGAAACAAAACTTGACAATCTACCGATATTATCAGAAAAATACGTAAAAAAATTAAATTTTTTTAAAATCAAATTTAAACACCCTCCACATCTATAAACAAATAGTGGGCGTGGCAGGTTTTTGATTATTTTTTCTAGTCGTATTTACACGTCAACTCGAAAGTTCACTTTTAAGCTCAGTACAATTTTTTATAAATTGTGAGCGTTTATGTTATGCAACCACGCCTATTTTTGTCATATCGATGAATGACCTAATTAGAAATATGAATGCCAAGTTTTAAATTTATAGAAAAATTTTTGTTTCATTTAAAGAGGTTTTTGTTGATTGTGGGCGTGTTTATTATCCAAGCATGTCCATTTTTGGTGTATTGATGAATGGGATAATTTGAAAGATTTGTATCAAATTCCAACGTTATAGCTCAATTTTTGGGGCATCTGAATAAATTTTTATTAAATGTGGGCGTGGTTATTATAAGATTACTCCGAATTATGTCATAATCATGGATGGGGTAATTATAAATACGTGTACAAAATTTCAATTGAAACTGAACTTTTGCATCAGTTATATAGATTTTTCTCGATTGTGTATATCTTGATCGATTTTGCCCATTTTAAATAGCTATTCGCGTGCAGCAACTAGTGGAAAGGTTTTATACAAAATTTTACCTCAATATTTTAAAATTGAGGATCATTAGAGTGCCAACGACAGACGGACATACGGACATACATGTCTAGATAGACTCAGTTTTTATTATGATGACTCCTGCAAATGGAAATGACAATGTGGAAATGTAGGGTGTTAAATGATCAACATTAACCGATTTCATTTTTTCTTATGTTTTGATAAATATTATTGCAACGTAAATATTATAATGTTGTCGATAATAACAAATTATTGGCGTTACTCACAGCTTCAATGCTATATTTTTTGTAGATTATTCCAGATGTGAGTTTTCCGCCCGTTCACTTCCTTTAAAGGTAATATTTTGTCATGTTATATAGCGTTTATTTGTTAAACGTACACTTGTCACCATTTGTACTTTTAACTTTTACCCTCCCCATCTACTTTTTCGCACAGCATTTTCTCTTTCTCTCTCTCTCTCTCTCTCTCTTTCAACATATACAGTGATGGTGACTTTTAACGTTGATTTACCTTTCGAACAATTTTATTGAGTAGATGGGGAAATATCTATACTGTGTGTATGGGTGTGTGTTCAAGTCTAAATTCTTATTTAACAAGTTTCTTGTAAATTTCATATCGTGTGTGTGTGTATTTTTATCGTCTCCAATTCTGGCTGCTTCACTTCACTTACTCTGTGCAATCGTTTTGGGGCATATTTACACTGCATAGGGAATTGGAAGAAAGTTTTGCTGCAGCAAAGAAGATATATAACAAAAAAATTCGTAAAATGATAAAGTTTTTTCTCTTCCTCTCTATTCGGGTTCATTCTTTCATATAATGGGAAAATTTTTCCTATTATTTTTCAACACCTTTGATTGATAGATGGGTGGATGGTTGTTATACGTTATTTATGGTGTAATCGATGTGATCGAAGGCGTACCAGGAGAAGAGCACAACTGATGGTATGCACATTTGGTGTGACGCGAATTTTATAAACCGAACACAAGTAGATTTAAATTGTTGCAGAAAAGCATAAAAAATGTAATTTTGCCTTGACATACTCGTACAATGCAATTTATCTTTTACACATGATATCAATGCAATGTACTTAACAGCTATATTTCTGTCTTACATTTCAGAGATTTTGGCTCCACGTTAAGGATCAATAGTAGGTTTACAAATCGTACTACTTAGAGAGAATATATTTAAATTGAATCTATTAGGAGACACATTATACTCACAAGACAATTTGTTGTAGAATCAATTAAGAACAAGCAGCGGGTTAGTGGCATAACGATTGACTGTAATGCGCAAGATCGCGGGTTTTGAGACTAACAATAGTTGAAAAAGCAACAAGAACAACAAATACATCAACTGCAATAACTACAACAACCAAAACAACTACAATAACTACAATAATTACAACAACAACACTTAACATTCACAAACTTTGTACACACGGCTGGATGAACAATTTCAGATTATCCTATAAAATAAAAAAGAAGTATTGAAGATTTTGGGAAGAGTTTGTCTACAGTATACACACAAACGCACACATAAGGACATGACATGGAAAACGTTGGCAAGAATGGTGATGATGTTGATATTTTGTGATCAATAATGATGTTAAACGAGAAAGAATGATTACGTTAACATTTAATAGAGTGAGAATGAGAGGGTGGGAGAGTGAGAATGAGAAAGGTGAGGTATAAGTAAACTATGTGTTAACAGAGATTGCTTCGTTGTAATAGAATGTCACAGTCACAGCAATAAATGGTTAAATAAGTTGACCAACGTACCAATACACTCTCCATCCACCCACAATAGGCAATACAGCCATCTGAACTAAAAACATGCAAATGCATGCACAATCATATTGATGCATCTGCTAACGCACGTAAATCGATAAATCAGGCATATGCATGCATGAATGTATGCATATGTGGGTGTGTGTATATATGGTAGAGTAAGTTGACGTTTTGGTTAAATTAACAACATAAACACATTGTCACCCAACCACATGCATATTGCTAAACGTAAAAATGTCAAAGTGTTACCCAAAAATTTGATGACATCGAAATTATTTGCAGGAGAAATGAATGAAAAGTTAACGGAATGCTAACGAGTACAGTTTCCTAGTTACAACAATAACAATAACAATACCAACAACAATCAAATGGTAAAAAGTTTGGCCAATCTAAAGAATGCATCGCGTATAGTGGCACAGCTTGTTTGGTTTTATGGTTAACTGGTTAACGGATTGGCTTTTGTTGATTGCCCAACAATATCAAGTCACGCTCTAACTACCGCTATTTTACAGCATACATACATACATACATACCCACCACCATTACAGTACAGTTATCTTCATCTATGTCATCATGTAACGATTGTATTGATATGTTGAACAATTATTTAAAAATAACGAATACGTGTTACACACACACACTCACCCACACATGCATATGTTGGACTGCGGTTTTTATACTATATATACATAGAAGCCTAAAATAACACTTTGTATGATTTGGTTGAATAGACATATCCTTTTTGTACATCCTATGTACGTGTGTGTGTGTTTGTATGTGTTTGGTTGCCACAAAACGGAATAATAAAAATACAAGCGTTGCTGTTACCCTCAAGCCTCAAAATTCATTATCAGCAAAAGTGTAATGTAACGTAAGTTTATTATTAGCTGTGGCTTACAACAACAACAACATTAACTACTACCCAACTACCAAAAAAAAAACAACAAAAAAAAATTTGTACCGAACTGTCCACAACCTAGCATACATCCGTCTTTCCGTCTTTCCGCCTTTACACCCTTTGAAACATTTTTCCGGTTTGTGGTATTAATTGGTCATTTTATGAGCTTCTATGCACACACACATACACATATATATACATATGACATACATTCACACGCCCACTGTTCCCACACACATAGATTAACTTGATGGCAGATATTGCTAACACTATGTGTATGTATGTATGTGTGTGTATAATATAGGTTAGGTTGGTATGTGTCTGTATGCGGTCTAACCAAAAATCCTCAAAATGACAAGTCATTTGCACACATTCTGTTGGAATTTTGATTGCACATTTACATGCATTTACATACGTAGAAAAACTCATGTACATGCATACGCACACCAACGCCACCTCATGCACAGACAACACTTACAGTATTTTTCCTCCACTACCTTTTTGAAAGTTGAACAATAGCTGTTGATAATGCTGTTGCTGCTGCTGTTGTTGTTGTACCATCATAATAATCAGGAGAACGATAACGATAAAAGATAAAGGATAAGAATGTTGATACTCGGAATCACTACAACAATAAAGAAGTCTCACAGCACTCAGCACTCTTGCACACCTCCCTACACCTGTAGTGGTGTGTCTGCAATAGAAAAAAAAAACACAATAATAAAAACAAACAACTTGGAAACCCTTTGTTGATATAATCATACTATTTGTTGAATTTATTATTTTTTTATTATAATTTGCGGTGCAGGAGAGAAACTTCTCTACACTGAGTGCACAGAAAAAAAAATAATCAAAAATTCTTCCATTTGCATGTTGTAAAAAACAACAACAATTTAAAAAATAGAAACAAATTTGGTAATTTATATATATTAGCAACACATATAGAAAGTTTGAGTCACCCTACACAACAAGTATATATGTAACTGATTTTTCAATAAGGACATAACAATTTTCTATTTTAATACTAGTGCATGCTTACACGTTTTTCATGATCTGACAACGTCATAACGTCAGGTAAGGTTAGCAGTTTTAGTATGTTACGAAATATTTTCTAATAAATTTTTATATATAAAAATTACATATAATTTTTTTTTTTTAGAAAAATGAAAAATTTATATTTTCATAAATATATAAAAAAAAAAAATAGAAAAACATAATTTTCAATAGAATTAAAAAATGAACTTTTAATTAAAATTTAAATTCTTATTAAAACAAATAATTGAAATTTTATTAATATTAAAAAAAAATCATACCATAATAAAAATTTTAATCTTAACTGATGTAACGAAAAAAATAAGCATTATATATTATTCTCTTCTTACTGCAAAATCTATTCTTTAAAACGATATCGGACCCTTTTTAGAGTCCTTCCTTATAATCTTTACTCATTTTTCGTGAGTTTCAAAGGACAATGGTTAACGTTTAAGAATATTGTTGAACAAATCGCATTTAGTTGTGTTTAGACCGAACGCATTTGTTGTAAATTACTTCCAAAGTCACTCATTTAGACGCGGTATATACAGGAGTAAAGTTGTATCTCATTTAATTTTATTATTTACGAAATTCTTTAAAAATTAACAAAAATTGTCTTTTCTTCAGCGACGAACAAAGTTATATGAGTAAAGAGCGGGAGAGGAGGGAGGCTTTTAAGGATTATCGAAAAATTCTTAGCGACTTAATTGTTCTACCAGAAGATGATGCAACATTTTAACAGCGTGCATATCTTTTATGGGAGTAGAAACAGGAGAAGGAGCAGAAGCAGCACCAGCAGCAGATGAGCACAACAATGCAATTGTTATCCGTTTTATTGTATTAAGAGTTTTTAGTTTTTGTTTTACTTTTCCACGGGAGTTTCTTACAGTTTCTTTTTAGAGCGCGACTTTCTTTTTGCTTTAGTTTTTCTTTATTTTTATTTGGTGAGCTAAAGTACAACAACGGATTATAAAAGTAGCGAGTAAGAGCTGGTGAGAGATGTAATGCTATAAAATAGTAACAAGTAAAACTTTAATTGAGAAAGTTGAGGAATTTCAATTAACCCATGGACATTCATTGTTACCCATGTCTTCCCTTGATGTTACGGGCTAGGATTTGCTACCTCGTCTTCATCTTATTCTTTCGCTTGGTTTACTTTCCTCTTGAAGATATCCAATATATTCTTTCAACGTTGTGTGGTGTTTGCTTTACGTGCTCTCAGTTCTTTGGCAATGTCTTTTTTCTTTTTTGATTTTGTCTTTCTTTTAATAACTAATACTTGGCAGAGTCTTCTTTTATTTCTTCTTCGTATTATACCCTACGCCATTGGTGGTGTAAAGGTATATTAAATTTGGGTAAAATGTTTGTAACCTTCTTCTTAGCCTAAGAGGGTCGTCCCACATATAATGCCAATCTACTCAAAACTACTCTATATCAGCCGGTCCTTGCAATTTTATGTCTCAACCTATGAGTGAATTTTTTGATTATTGGTGTAAGATTTTGCTTTAGCTCAAACAAATACCTATTGCAAATGGATCGTATCAGACCATTTAATGTTGTAAATGGTTTTTCAATAAGAACATAACAAAATATAACAATAGATCAAGAGGCTCCATTTCTTCACATAATTTAATGTTGTACGAGTGTAATTTAAGATCTTTATGCAAAATTTTGTACCATTTGGTTTGAGATATTCCAAAATTCTTCATTTTTCGGTTCCTTCACCCGATGCTTTATCTCACTAGCTCAGTAAATATTATCAGGCGAATTTATCCACTCTAGCATGCGCAGCCTATGTGGTTTGACCATTATTACGATCGTCAGCTTTGGAGTAAAGTTACTATTAAAGTTGCTCAGAATTGCAGTAGTCATTTTTATGAATTTCTAAATGTTACTCGTTTGTACAGTTCACTATAATAAAAATGTTAACCTTGACTAACATTTTGACATTGTCAAATCATGAAAAACTTTGAAGATTGTGTACAGTATTAAAATATAAAATTATTATGTCCTTATTGAAAAATCTATTATTATAGAAGATGTTTTTATATGATGATGCATAGCAACTCTTTTTACTTTTTTTTAAAGAAAAGTTGGTGAGGAACAGTTTGTTATTTTAATGATTCAACTGTGACGAATTTGAACCTGAATGGACGATATCTGGTCCGTGTGTACATCTATTGCCACAATGCTCGGAATTGTTTTGACAAAATTGGCCTGAAATTTTGTTTATACACATCAAAATTGACAAATTCGTGCAATAGCCACACCCACAATTAACAAAAACCTCTAAGTCATTCACAAAAAATTAGCTATGAAGTGAAAATGGCGATCGCATATATTTAGACTTGTTATTGATTATTATTAATTGGTATAAATTTATAAATAATAAATAAATTATTTAGCGCTCAATCAGATTTTTTAGTTGGAAGACGTAATTAAGAACCTGCCACGCCCACTATTTGTATGTTTATATGGAGGGTATTTTTGATTTGGCTTAAGCCATTTTTTCACATTTCATTTACTTTGTCGAATTTACATTGAGCGCTGAGTGCTGTGGAAAAGGTTTTGAACTTTGAACAAAGTGTCGGTGTTGTCGGTTGTATGAAACTATTATGTTACATGTATATGTGTTTGTATACGTTTTTAAGCGGTTTAAGTACATGAACACATAAGAAAGAATTTCTCGGGAGTTTAGTTTTTTTTTCGTCTATTTTTGTTAAACATTCTTTTCTAAGTTTGATTTTTTTTTTTATTCAACTGTACATTTAATATCCTATTAGTGTTATTAAGAGCTAAACATCATCAAGTGTGTGTGTGTGTGTGTGTGTGTGTGTGTGTGTAGGATACTTAACTTTTCTTCTCTTGTCTAAGTCCTCTTTTGCTCTATTATTGTATATTTTAGTTAGTACTTGAATCAACTTTTATATGGGCGTCCAAATAGATTAGAGGAGATAGAGAGAGGGAGCGAGCGAGAGAGAGGAACACATGAATCATGTTATCTTAACTACTAACTGCTACGAGTACAATATAAATATTTTATTAAAAAAAAAAAAAGTTTATCTACTAAAAAGAAAGTAAAACGCAGCCAGCAAAACGTTCCGAACTATTAATGCTTATACGTACGTACGTATGTAAGGGTATGTGGGTATTTGTAGCAAAATGTTTTAATTGAAACTTTTCCTACATTTAATTGTACGTGTTGTGTGCTTTAACTTTATCACCACACTTACACGTATTAGTAGCGAGGTGGTGAATATATTAAACTGATGTTTTCAAATAATTGCTAACTGGCAATTGAGGTTAACTTGTACATTTACACATACACACCTACCAAAAATGTTCAAACATCTTTGCCAAAATCCTGTATTTTGTCTTAAAAAAAAAAGCATAAGATAGACAATTTCCTACATTTTATTTTTATTTAGTAATTTTATACTCTCATTAGTTAGCTTTAGATAACAACTTAATGGACTTCTTGAAACATTAGTTTTTTCGTCCATATTTTTCTTTTTTTTATGCTTTCCATAATATGGAAAGGGTATATTAAGTTTGTCCTTTCTTTTTAGAACACCTTAAAAAGTTTATAAATTCTTCATTAGCATCAAAAACTGTCCGATCTGGACAAGTATGTCCGTACGTCCGTTTGTTGTTTGCTCTCTCACAGTGATAAATTTAAAAATATTGAGCTGACACTTTGTACAGACATTTTTCACTAGTTTTTTATATACAGTGCTATTTAAAATGGGCAAAATCTGTCAAAAGCCACGCCCACAGTTAATTAAAATCTATTTATCTTCCAAAAAATGTTCTTTTGAAGTTAAAATTTTGCATCCATCCATCGATGTTACGAAAATAGGCCTGGTATAAAAACATCCACGCCCCCAAGCGACGAATGAGCGTGATCGTAAAAGAGACATGCTCACAATTCATAAAAAACTATACCAAGCATAAAACTCGATTTGCAAGCTAATAATATAAGAGGGCGTAATCATTAACATGCCACACCCTCTGTTTTTACGTAGATGTTCAAGGTATTTAAGATTCGACTTAAGCTTAATTGAGTTTTTTCTACGTGTTTTATGTACAACTTGTCTAGTATCATGTGACTCATATCAACCTAAATACTAACATAGCAAAAAAAACATATATTTTGTAAATGTTGTTCTTGTTTAACTTTTTATATCCTTCACTTTATAGAACGAAGTATACAAAGTTTGTCATTTAGTTAAAAAGTATCATAGGGAGACTTTAGGAGCCTCGTAGAGTTGATCAGAATGAAAATTTTAATAATCGCATGCCACGCCTTCAATGGATATATATCTTTTGTAGTCACTAAAATGTACAAAAATGTGGCTTCAACAAAAAAATGGATGTTATTGATTAGTAGATATATCTACAATTTCCAAAAAAATCGGTTTTCGTGCAAAAATCAACGTTTGAGAGGAAACGTAGCACACACTTACATATGCTAGGTATTAAAATTAAAAAAGTAATTGCATTAAGTTCTTTTTCTAATGAAGTTATTATATAAGCTAAAGTTCACCAGTTCAGACAATTCACCATAGCTATAGAATGAAACAGTTTTCATAGTTTAACATACTTCTCAGAATGAGGCGTCAGACACTCTACAAAGATATATTTTAAATTTTGAGACTTTCAGATGAAATTTTTATAGAGTTTCTTGTCTCTGATTTATACACGTAGATCGCTATTTAAATTGGTAGAAATCGGTTAAGAGCCATATGTATATCTGACACAGAAAGTGCCCTATAAAGTTAAAATTTAGACCACCAATATACAGGGTGTCCACCGGAAAGGTATACTACTTTGTTTTGCCGCCATTTTGGTGCTCAAAAGCTTGGTCTTAAAAGAACAACTTTGGCCACAATTTCGGACAAGGATTTGAATTTGTTTCCATATAAGATTCAGTTGGCACTAGAGCTTCTTCCACAAGACCATTTACGCCGCCGTACATATGCCAATAGGATGTTACAGCTCGCCCATGACAAGTCCGATTTTCATGAAAAAATCATAATGAGTGACAAGGCACATTTTCATTTGAATGGATATGTGAATAAACAGAATAGTCGGTTCTAGGGAATGGGAAACCCTCATATTATTCATCAGTCACCTTTGCATCCATTAAAAGTGACAGTCTTTGAAAATGAAAACGGCGTAAAGGTAACTGTGAATGGAGAGCGATATCGTGATATGATTGAAAACTTTTTAATGCCACAACTGCATGCTTTGGGCTTGATTAACATGTGGTATCAACAAGACGGTGCCACATCACATGCAACCAGGATTACAATGGAATTACTAAAAGTAGTATACCTTCCCGGCGGACACCCTCTAAAATTACCTCTTTCACTGATATACAAGAATTGGGCATGGTCGGATTACAGGTACGCTAACAATTTACAATAAATCCCACTTGACTTATAAATTGATTTTTATTACATTATTAGATTAAGTACCTACCACGCCCAATGCTTTTATGTAAATAATTTAAGATTTGTCCTAAGCCAAATAAATTTAGCCTTTTCACTTGACGAACAGGGTATATAAAAAGGAAAACAACACTCAACATGGCAGCCAACAATTACAAATTGTTTTTATACCCTCCACCTTAGGGAAGAGGGTATATTCACTTTGATCATCCGTTTACAACACATCGAAGGAAGCGTCGGAGACCCCACAAACCATATATATTCTTAATCAGCATGAAAAGAGAAATCGTTTGAGACATGTCCGTCCGTGTGTCCGTGTGTCCGTCTGTTGTTGGCACTCTCACGGTCGTAATTTTTGAGATATCAAATTGAAACTTTGCATACGTATTCTTAGTTCAATTTCGCTGTTCCGTATTGAAATTGGGCAAAATCGGTAAAGAGACACGCCCACAATTAACAAAAATCTCATCATACCCCGAAAAAATTGTATCTTTAAAAAATTATATTTCGCACAATACTATGCCTATCAAGTTGAAATTTGGTATATATATAAAAGGTACCGTTATCCAACACTGTGCCAAAAATGGGCGTGATTGAATAACGCAAACGCCTATAATTTAAAAAAACACTATTTGTGTAAGTACATGAAATACATAAATATGGCATTAGGAGCTTATTTTTTAGAGAATTACAAAAGGTGGAGGGTATTTAAGCTTCGGTCTTAACCGAACTTTTCTGTCTTGTTTTATTTGTTTTTTTTTCAAAATATTCCAAACTAAAAATTTCCATTTAAATAATTTAATTTAATTGCTAGAAATTGGTTTTATATACCTCTTGTTGTTGCTCTTGCTGTTGCTTTTATGTTTGCCAAACTAACAATATGAACAAATTTAAGAGGTAAAAGAAGAGAAATACAAAAAATTAGGAAATTCAAAAAATAAAAACCAAAAACAATCATCGAAAAACGAGGGTTAAGAGATATTTCTTAAGTCTTGCCAGCAAGTACATGAAAATGCATAGTTTAGCATAAATTTATATTTGAACACACGGTTAGATTGCTATTTTGTTGCTGCTGTTGCTGTTGGTAGTCGTTGGTGTGATTGTAACTATTCCTTCCGCTCACTCCGTCCCCACCATTCACTCTACCCATGATAATGATGAACATGATGGTTTTTGCTATTATTACTGCTGCTGGTGTTGTATGTGTTTGTATCCCTTGTACTAGACGCGTAGAAGCGAGTGTGTGCGTTCCCGTTTTAGTTTAGTTGATGTTGAAGTTTTGTATGAATATTCATGAGAGAATTGCTCGTTTTACATGCGTTTCCATTGTGGTTTTACAACAAGAACAATGAAAATGAAATGAAACAAAACATGTAAAAAAACGTTAAATTTGACTTAGGCCAAAAATCATAAATACCCTCTATACTTACTTACAAAGGGTGGGCGTGGCTGGTGTACGATTACGCACTTTAATAGTGAATGTCTTACGTATCAGCATGAAAATCGAGTTTTACACTGAATACGGGTTTTTTTGTTAATTGTGGGAGTGTCTGTCATCTGACCACATCCATTTTTTTGGCACATATTAATTAGATAATTATAAATATATGTACGAAATTCCAACTTTTTAGGTAAATTTTTGTGGTATATAAATAGATTTTTATCGATTTTGGGCGTGGCTCTTGACCGATTATGCCATTTTTAAATAGTGAGCGAAGTGAAATTGTCTGCATAGAATTTCACTTCAATATTTCAAAATATATGACTGTGATATAGCTAACAATAGACGGACACCCCGACACAAATAACTAGATCGACTCAATTTTTGATTTTGTTACTTTGCACCGTTTCCTTCTGGATGTTGCAAATGGAATAGACAAACTTATTACATCTCCTTATCTTACGTGGTAGATATAAAAACAAAAAGAAATAAAAAACAACAACAACAACAATACAAAGAAAAAGAATCAGTTTACCATTCTTGCACAATTACAATGTTGGATGTAGAACAAAAAGCTAACAAATAAGCGCGTAGAAAATATTAAACAAGAGCAACACCAAACCAAACCAAAGGGAAACGAACAAACAAACAAGCAAACAAACAACCAAGCCAACAACCTGTGTTACATGGTTTTTATCCCATCTATGCATTTGGTACGTGTGTATGTGTGATGTAAGCGGAGAAGCTTTAAATTTAACCACAGTTACACATGACAACTCGTATGTTGCATAAATGTTACATCACATGTATAACAGGATGTGTTGCCACCACAACACAACACAACACCGTAGAACACAACACAAGTGAGCAATGTAAAGCGAAAGTGATTAGTTGATGATGAGAAGATGAGTGTAGGGATGTGTAGAGAGATGCTCAGTTTGGCTATATTTTCCTTTACTATAAATCCCAGCATAAGTATGAATTGTAATGTGTTTGGAGTTTTAGGTCGGTTGCTTGGTTGGTTGGTTGGTTCTTTTTCCTTCATTTGTCATTTTTGACTATTAAGGCTGCGGCTTGTCATACACTCCCCCTCACTCCTTCTCGTTCTGTCTCTCTATCTTCATCTCTTGGGACGCTAGCATAGCTCAGCACTACCGTTGTCCTAATTTGTGCCATTTGGTGTTATATTAAATAAACCACCTGGTAAAAGCGTTTTTGGTTACATACCTTATTATTATTTATAATGCATATATATATGTACGTACAAATATGTGTTTATTAAGTATGTGCAGTATTTATACATATGTTGCAAAAAAAGTAAGATCCCGCTTGAGCCAAACTTTAAATACCATACACAAGAACTTACAAACGGTGGGCGTCATGTTCATGATAACGTCCCTGTAATGCGTGTCAGCTTGCAAGCTGAGTCTTGTTTTTTTTTACATTATGGGCGTAACGAACAAGCCCACTTTTTTTCATTCATTCATTTATTTATTTATTTAAAATATATTCTTATATATACAAAATATCCATTTCATTGCTTCATTTTTGGGTCTCATAAATCGAATTTTGTCGATTAGGGGCGTAGATATTTATCTACCATGCCCATTTTTGGCACATCGATGGATGTATACCATATATTCCAACTTCATTGTTCAATTTTTGTGGCTGATAAATAAATTTTTCTCAATTGGGGGCGTGACTCGTAACCAATTTTGCTAAATTTAAATAAATGAAATGCAAGCCCAAATTAGTGAAAAGTGTCTGTATGAAATATCAGGTCAATATCTTAAAATTAAGACCGTGAGAGAAACAACAACCGACGGATATACGGACATCTGGTTATACATGTTTAGACTGAGAAGTTTTATGCTGATCAAGAACATATTTATTTTGTAAAGTCTCTGTGGCCTTTTTCTGAATGTTGGCAATGTAATGACAAACTTAGTATACCACCCAATTTTATGTTTGGGGTATAAAAAAAACTAGAACACTTTTCATGCTGCCCAGCTTGGTTATATGAATTAATTAATGTGTTTTTTTTTGTGTCACGAGATAGTTAGAGAAAAAGGAAAAAAGAGACGTATAAATGTAGTTGAAAAAAAAAGACATTCGTTTGTGTGTAAGTTTAAATATGTTAAAAAAAGAAAAAATAATAACTATAACAGCAATAACAATAATGAACAGCAACATCTCTCTCACTCTCTCTGTCCACTTTTGGTCGTTGCTTGCATGCCTTTTCGTACAGTTAACAATTTTACATGCAGAACATTTGACGTTCAGCTCAGATGTTGTTGGTTAATTCTGTAATTGTAACACAAACAACAACAACATTAAAAAGAAAACAAAAAAACAAATAATAACAGCTCCTTATACAGTCACCTTAATCAACCCCAACGACAACAAACAAAAACACCATTAGAATCAATATAATCAACATTAACAATTACAATTACAAAAACAATATATATAACATAAAAATATATATAATATACTAACAATATCGACAACAGCAACAACATCAATATCAATATCAACATGAAAACAGCTTTTACAACAACATAACATACGATCATCATTATCGTCATCATCAATATCATGAACAACAACAATAATAATAACAATAACTATATTATTATATATGCCTATACAATCTATTCATCAGAATCGTTTTCTATATTCTGTGTCGTTTTAAGAATGCCTTAGTGCTAATTTTTTTTTTTATATAAACAATGGTTCCACACTTTTCCAAATTTTTCATTTGACTAATTGAAAACGCGTACAGTGTAAAATAATGGAAATTCGTATACAGTAATCTTCAAATTTTGGCATTTTTGAAAACTATAACCTTTTACTTTAAAGAAATAATTCTATTTAAATATTTAATTCGTTTTGTAGATTATTCAGTTTTCAGTTTGGCTTAAATGTATTATAAAAGTCATTCAAAAGTTTTTAGCTTCAGTACGTCCTCTAATTATATATTTTATATCCACAACTTATAGTAAGGGGGGAACATTGAGTTTGTCATCCTTTTGTAAGGGGATGGAATGCTTAAAGAATCCCAAATAAAATTAATATAGCAAGAGTTGATATAGCAATGTGTCGGTATGTCCGTATTCGTTTTTATGTGAAGTGATTTCATTCACAAAAGTGATATTTTGAGATTAGTTATTATAAACAGTTTTCAGTCGCTCAGACCCTTCTTCAAAGTTTCAAAATTTTTTTTTCAAAAAGTTCATAAATATACCAAAATTGAACGGGATGGAGGGATGGAAGGATAGACATGCTCCCTTAAAACCTTTCTTTGGTTCAGAATTTGAAGAAGTACAGAAGTGTGACACATTCTGTAAAAGTTGTTAAAAGGAGGCGTAATTATATAATTGCCCGCCATGTAAAGGGTATCTCAGATTTAACTCAAGCCTAATGGATTTTATAACTATTCATTTAGCCATATAGTAGTTGTGAAAACTCCTCTCATTGTTTGACTCCCTTTCACTCTCCATCTCTATTTTTCCTCGTCTTCGTACTTGAAAGTATTTCAACACCCATCAGTTATAACAATTATTCAAGCGTAACAGCTAAACTAACAGAAAAACATTATAATAATAGAATTTTATTATATTAAATAGTATATATACTATATCCATCTATATAAAAAATAAATAAAATTATACGTATAAAAAAAAAATTATATTTGTTTTCTTTGCTCTTTCTACCATTTTCAAAGTTGCCGGTAGTTTGTTGGGCAAACAAACAAACTGCCGGTTTGTTGTGCTAATGCTTCTTCTTCTGCTGCACATCTCCTGAAACTTTCAGGATATTGAAATTGTGAAATAAAAAGTTTTTTAAATTTGTTTTTTTATTTTTCTTCTTCAACCGTTTTCTAGTTTAGTTAACAATTTCATCTTTTTCCACTCTATTGTTACTTTTGTGTGACTTGTGCAATTGTTTTGTTTGTAAACAAAGCAGAAGAAAAAGAGACAGAGAGAAAGAGAGAGAGATATGAGCCAGTAGCAGCAAAATATTTATGAATTTTTATCACGAGTTTTTCCACTTAACATATTCAATGAATTGTAAGTTGCTGTATGAGTTGTTAGTTAATAGTTTGTTTGTTTCTTTGTTAGTTAGTAGTTTTCTTCTTCTTCTGTGTCTTACATATGAATGCCAAGCAATTGTTGATATTATTGGCTGTTTGGTTTATTTCACTTAAATTAATTTAAGTTTTGTTGTCACTGTATATTTTGGAATACTTACAAACACACACACAAACACGCATTCACCAAAATTTCATTTTCATATTATTGATAATTACTGTTAGAGTGAAATGCACGATATTTGTTTGAAAGTTATAACAGTTTGTATAATATTTAGTTTTCTCTTTTTTATATTAGACAATAGTGTGTATATCTGTTAAGAAAAATATGTATAAAAGTTTATAACAGTTTCATTATGTATAACAGTTATTTTATATGATTTTTAATAATTGTACATTTACATCAATAAATCTTTAATAGGTCACTGTTATTAGTATAACACTTAGTATAACACCTTCTTAAAAGCATAACAGTTTTCAAAAAGGTTCAATTGTACAACTTTATATATGTTTTTGCGATGCAGCGTTTTTTCAAAAAGTTTTCCTCTTAAAATAGTATGTATAACAGTTTTCCGTAAATGATACTGAACCGCAAAACAATTTTAAATTACATGAGTAAAGTTTTATGCACCCAAAGAACCGTATTTCCTTCATATAGTAATGCAAGGAAAACTGTTATATGCACATACATACCTTATATGAAATAGGTATATATGTGCATACGACCAATGTGAAATGTAACAGTCAAGCATTCCAAGTAGAAATTCCGTTACACATGATCATGATAAGTATGCAGAAATGTGGGGTAGAGGGTGTGAGAAAGAGAGACAGAGAGAGACCAAGCCTGACCAAAGAAACTTTCTGTATAATAAACTAGAAACTATTTATATTTCTTGCCGTCCAGACCCAAGTAACTCAACCGCAAATGTGAATGTCTCTGACACCTATACTAGCAGCAGCAGCAGGTAAGGAGCGAACGAACAACGCTCTCTATAGAGACGGTAACAAAAATCACGATAATATTTTTGGATGATTTTGCAACGTTAGGCGACAGACACTTAATTTAGTTTGGCTTAAAACCCGTTGGCATTTTATTGTACATGTAAGAGCTTGTGTGCTTGTGTGTGTGAGTGTATGAAAAACGACATTTTCTTAGGTCTATACATACACACTCGTAAACACATTTTTCGAATCATCTCACAGGTTCTTCTTTTTCGCATTTTATTAACAAAAAAGAAGAAAAGTCCATCCTGAGAAGTGTTTGAACAAAAATTAAACCCGTTAGAAAAAGGAAAATGAACAAGAACAAGAAGCCGAACGAATGTGTTGGCATTAAAGCAGTTTTTCGACTTCAAACAATTACAAGTGTGTATACAAACATATAGGTTGTGTGTTTGTGTGTGTGTGTGTGTGTGTGTAAGCATATACATACAGGCTGCATGGGATGTTGCTTTAGTGAAACCTTAAGGCTTTTTTCCGTAATTCATTCTAGATTGGCACCAACACATTATTATTACATACATACACACACGTAGGCATCACAAACATTCCTCCATATAAGAAGGAGAATATACTAAGTTTGTTATTCCATTTGCAACAGCCAGAAGGAGGTGTCAGAGACTCTATAAAGTTTCTTGATTAACATCAAAAACTGAAACGATCTAGACATGTATGTCCGTCTGTCCATGTTTAGTTGGCACACTTACGGTTGTAAATTGAGTATTGACTTGAAATTTTAAAATTAAATTGGACAAAAGCGGTCAAGAGCCACGCCCATAATCGTTAAAAATCTATTCATTTGTTACAAAAATAGATCAATGAAGTTGAAATTTGGTAAAAATATTAATAATTATCCCATTTATTGATGATAAAAAAATGGGCGTGGTCGAGTAATGGACCCTCCCACTTAAAAAAAAAACGTATTAAACGTAAAACTCCACTTCCAAGCTGATATGTAATATTCCAATACCATTAGATAATGTAATAATGTACCTGCCACGCCTACATATGTATGTAGATATGGAAGGTATTTAAGATTTGATTTAAACCAATTTTAGGTTTTTTAATTGTTATAATTTTTTTGATTGCAGTAAGTATGTATATGCGTGTGTTTTTTTGTTCTTCTGTATTAAGTGAAAGTTTACAGTTAAGCAACAATTTAAGAGGAATGCAGCAGTAAGTAGGTACGTATGAATGCTTATACGTACATGTGTGGTTATATATGAAATGTGTACGTGTGGTGTTTATAGTTATGTTTATAAGCGTGCGTTGATGTTGCTGTTAAGAAAATGACCAAATTAAAAAAGCAATTTAGTTCAAGAGGAAACGGATATAACACCATTTTTTTTCTATCACTTTGTAAATGAAATTCATCTTCTCTCTCTCTCTCTCTCTCTCTCTTTCTCAACTTTTTTACCATCTTTCTCTTAATGTTCCTTTAACTATAGTTAGCAAGTACGATTTTTATATAAAAATAATTATAAACAAATGTGTATGTGTGGTAAATGTTTATCTTTTTGTGGGAAGAAATCACCTTTTTCTTACCTTTATTATATACTTTAATATAAACATTACGGAAACTGTCAACCTTTTAATGTTAATAACCCCCAATGCTAATAACCTCCCAGTACACTGAGTTTGTCATTTTATTTGCAGCATTTAGAAGGAGGTGTGAGAGACCCAACAAAGTATATATATTATTCATTAGCGTCAAAATTAAGTCGATCCAGACATATACGATCGTGTGTCCGTGTGTCTGTCTTTTATTGGCATTCTCACGGTCCTAAATTTTGACATATTGAGCTGAAACTTAATACACTTATAGCATCGTTACACAGATCGCTATTTGAAATGGGCAAAATGGGTCAACAGCCATATCCACAATCGATAAAAATCTATGAAGTTTGAATTTAGTAGTCTGTCGATGTGCCAAAAATGGGCATGGTCGGATAACAAAGACATCCACAATGTACAAAAAAACATATTCACTTGTAAGCTGAAACGTAATATATACACTGCCACGCCCACCATTGTAGATATGGAGAGTATTTAAGATTTGGCCTAAACCAAATTTCGTTTTCTTTCTTGTTTTTATTTAATAACCGCAATGATGGTACCTTTAGGGGTAGGGAGTGGCATATATGTATTATGTAAAAAACAGACAACCAGTTAGAAGAAGAAGAAGATAAAAATCATTTTTAAAAGTAGAAAATGGAACTTTTCCGTTTCCATCACTTAGGCAATAGAGAGTGAACGAGATAGCTAGCGGACAACTATCTTCCTGTAATTAATGATATTTGTTTTTACGGGGTTTGCAAAAGATCGTTAACGTTAAGGGAAATGTAGAAATGATAGAAATGGAATTTAAGCTGTTTTTGCAAAAGGTTGAAGAAAAAATGAATATTATCAAATAGGCGACAATTAGTAGAGAGTAACTAAAGTTTGATACTTTATTTCATTTCGTTCAAGAAATTTGTTTTTATTATGAAGAAAAATAACACTCATACGCCTGGAGGAACTTTTTTGAAATTGATTTAGAATAATTGTAAATAACGCGCTATCCCGCTTTTAAATTACGATGACCTACAATCATTACAGTTTGTATATCCTCTTTAATTATATATCAATTGTGGGTGTAGCATGAACACAAGTGCATTCTTTTTTAACGACCATTACAACGTGTGCAATACATTATGTAAAATATCGATATCTGGGGTGTGGCATAAACTAATGAAATATGTTATATTTTAACTTTAGATTTGACTTAATTGCACATATCCGTTTCCAAAAGCGGATATGTTTAGATTTTTATGCTTAGAATATAATAAATAAGTTTAACGTCTTTGATATCTTCTAAAACTATTCAATGATCAATAAGTCAACGATGTGATTGATATAATATTAATATGAAACATATGAATCCATAAAAAATATATGCAGGTACATTTGTACCAACTCCGGCCTATAGCGTAATATGGACTCTCTGGCTCGACGGGAGTTATCAAAATGTATGTAAACTCTAAGCAGTAAAATTCACATATACAAAATCTACAATGTATAGGCTTATAGTATTTTTTCATTAAGGACATAACATAACATATACTTTGGAGCTTCAAATGTTCAAGCGGATTCAGTTTTTCAGCTAATTTGATATTATAAGAATGTAAGTTAAGATATTTATGCAAAATTTGCCTCAAAATAGTTTGAAAGATTCTCTGTTTTTCCTTTTAATAGTGCCGAATCAACTGATTAGCCTCATTTTGAACTGAAGCACTTATGGCTGCAATGCTTTCGATACTTGGACCGTACTATATATTTTGTTGCGAATTTATCCCTTATAGCTTACACAGCTTGTCCGTTGGGACGCTAACTCAGAATCGTGGTAGTTATTTTTTATTAGTTTTCCATCTTAATTGTTTATAAACTTAATTATATAAAAAATAGTAAATTTGACTGACATTTTGTCTTTAATTGTGTATGAAAAATGTTCAAGGACGTATTTCTATTAAAATACAAAATTGTTATGTTCTTATTGAAAAACCCTTTACATAATACAGTGATCCGCAACCTTTTTTTACCATTTGAAGTCAAATTCATATTTCGTAGCCATATTAGGGTAGTAGAGATTGAAAATGTTTCAAAATTTTATTTTCATACATGCTTGTTATTATGCACTCGAATAAACTTGATTTAATAAATTCTATAATATTTGTCTCTAAGAAATATAAATTATTAATTATTTAAACATGGATACACACAAACAAACAACCCTATCCACATATAATACATGCAGTCAAGCACAAGTGTAAGTATAGAAATATATCTTTTGTACACAAAAAAAAAAAAAAACACATAATTGTGTTGACAGAGTTTAAGAAAAGGAAAAACTTTTTTTCTTAATCTTCGTTATCAATGTAAAATATTTTCATTACATTTTACTGTGATTTCTTAACAGTAAACGAAACAATTATTCATTTATACTTAGAACGTAGCACAGGAAGTTGAAGAACTGGCCAACCAGCAGCTCTCTAAGTTATGGTACCATAGCATGAATGTTACTTTTAAGCCATCGGCTATTTCATCATCATCATCATCATCATGCTGGTGCCGCCTGCTAGTTAAGGCTTTATTTCTCTTTTAGCTTTAGAAATGGTAAGGAAAAAGGAAAGAAGGAAAAGAAGTAGAAGAAGAAGAATATAATAGAAGTAAAAGATATTTTATTAGATAATTCATAAGAAAACTACAACAACACAATATCTATGTGTCAGGCCAACAACTGTTATTAACACTTCATTCTCTTACAACTGTGCAAACTTTATACGTTTTACTTGTAGTTTTTATGTACAGTTGTCCTATACACTAAGTACTCTCTGTGGGTGTGAGTGTATCCTATGGGAAGGTCAGAGAAAGCAAAAAAGGAAAAACAAAAATTTCGGTTTAAGCCAAAATTTATATACCCTTTACATCTACAAACAAGAAGTGGGAGTGGCAGGTTCATTATTACGTCTTTTAATAGTGTATCTAGCATTTGTCAACTTACAAGCCGGACTTTACGCTGAATACAGTTTTTTGTAAATTGTGAACGTATAACAGATTTTCACCAATTTAAGTAACGATCTAAGTTCAATAACTAGTGAAAAGAGTCTGCACTAAATTTCAGCTTAATATATCAAATTTTACGACAATGGGAGTAACTGAAACAGACGGACATACGGACGTCTATGTCTAGATTGACTCTTACTAAGAATATGTATACTTTGTAGGGTCTCTTATGCTTCCTTCTTAGTGTTACAAATGATATAACAAACTTGGTATACTCTTCCATCTTATGTGTAGGAATAATATAAAGAATGAGAGTCGTAAAGTGATAGTTTTTAGTTTTTATCCTGGTCACTTTGCTAGCTGATACCGATAACAGGGCAACTTACTACTAAATGGTGTTAATCCTCAAGATGATGATGCATTATGGCACAACAACCAGCACAGCACAGCACAGCACAGGACAGCTCTACTAGACAGATGACAGCACAGCGGGAGTGTGCGGATAAGTCAGAGTATAAAATATCATCAGTCGGTATATCCGGTGACAAACGAAATAACACTGCAGGATAACTATAAACTATAAAAGTTTGTGTGTGTTCTCTTATCATTGTTGTTATAGTTGTTGCTTTTGTTGTTATGATATTAATGAAAAATGTAAAAACTACAACATAAAAATGGCCTTAAAAGTGAAAAGTATTCGTAAAGCGTAAGTTTGCGAAAACTTTATGGAGGAGAACGAGAGAAACTTTCTTTTTTCTTTTTCTTCTTCTTCTTCTTCTTCTTCTGTTTTTTCCAAACAATCTGTTTTGAAATTCTTAGAAAAGAATGAAAAATTGCTAAAAGCATGAGGGGCGGTGGGGGAAGGGTCGTTGAAGGTTCATGACAGCAACTAATTCAGGCAGCCCAAAATGAAAAGCCAGCACAGTAAACTTCAACAACTTTATGAAATATTTTTATTATACAACATATATATATATTTATGTTTTATGTTTTTGTTGTTGCTATTGTTGGGGGTTAAAGAAAAAATATAAAATTATAATTCTTTACATTCAAATGAAAAAAAAAATGAAAAGCAGAAAAGCAATGTATTGCAGTTCCTCTCTCTTTTCATGCAGAGCTTCTTATAAAAATATAAATTGGAAAGTTTTTCCGTTAAATCTTTTAATCTTCTATACAACCGTTACAATACAAAAGATTCTGCTAATGTTAAAATAAGGGGGTATACTGAGTGTGTCGTTGCATCCAGAAGCAGATATCGGAGGATCTATAAATTATAACTGAGTTGATCTAGACATGTATGACCGTCTGTATGTCTGTTGTTGGCACTCCCACAATTGAAAATCTTGTGATATTGAACTAAAATTTTGTACAAATACTTCTAGTTTCTGTACGCATATCGCTAATGGGAAAAATTGGGCAAGAGTCACGCCCATAATCTACGAAAATCTATTTATTTGGCACACAAATTAGACCGAAATTTTCTATACATTTTATAATATATAAAGAGATTGTTGTACATTAATGTAAAATTATGCATGGTCGCATAATAATCACTCCCACTGTTTATTAAAAATCTTTCTTTTTGTTTTGTTTAGAAAGCTACTTGAAAGTATTTCAATCATGTAGATATGCAGACGAGCAGACGTACGGACATTGTTCAAATTGACTCACATGTGGATGCTAGTTAAAAATATATGTATTTTATGAAAAATGAATGAAATACTTAAAAATTGAAAATGTTACCCTACACCACAAATTATGTTCTAATTGGTTTTGTTAGGACAGACAGACGGACATGATAAAGTTGAATCATGATCGTTCCATATAATTGAAGACGGTTGTGGCATTTGCCGTATAGAAGTTACAAACATCTGCACAAGCTTAGTATACTCTTTACCACAAGTGATGCAGGATATAATAATTTGATAAAATAATATAAAATTGTGGGAGTTAGTCATTGAAGCGAAAGGAATGCTTTTGAAGGATGCCGTAAACATTTTTATATAAAAACAATAAATAAACAAAATATTTCCTTGTTCAACTTAAAAGTAAAATGAAATCAATTAAAATTACCAAAAAAAAAAAAAGCAAAAGGTATTTTTTTTTTATTATGTTTAAAATTTCAAACGATTTAATAAAGTTTGTCGGTACGTCCGTTAACATTTGAAACAGTTACTGTTACAGATATTGACATGTTGTTGTATTGAAATTTTATACAAATATTTTCAGTTTATGGACAAAGTTTTATATATTAAAGTGGGCGGTATAAGTTTATAAAAACACCTACACAACAATTTCTGAGCCACTCTATTCTCCACTCTATTGTATCGATAAAGTCATGCGATTATTTCTATTCCATATAAATCGTTTTCAGGGAAACTTTTGTGTCAGGTATTGTTGTATTTGGCATATGTTTTGCATGACTTGAGATTTTATTGTAAACACAATATTTTCAATTGATTCAAGTGTTTGATGAATTTTTATTTTATTTTACTTCATTTTCTTTTTTCTGTTTTTTCTCCGTCTTTTTAAAGGCATGCATGAGTTGCATGAACATAAATGTTGTATTGTACCTTAATAAATAAACAAAAGCGTTTTATTTTTTTTATCATTTTTTTACTTATTATTAACATGAATATGTATGAAGATTTCCGTTGCATATAATGGGAAAGTAAGGACAACATGGTTGCTACATATGTAAGATAATGTAATCAACAAAAATAACAGTGGCGAGTGCAAATGTTTTATTGGGTTTAGACCAAATCTTAAATACCCAACGAAATCATATTGGCATTCAAGAGGAAACAGCTAAATAGGACTTTTATGTAGGAAAATGGTAGGCGTGGCATGTTAACATTTAAACGAATAAGCTTCGTAGAATCTTAAAAGTTGAATTCTGAACCAAACCAAATGTGGGCGCGGCTGTTTTTAAATATCTTTAGTTTTCAACACGTCAATGGATTTAACGAAGACAAATAGAACTACGACTTGAGATCAATTTATAACCAAGCAAAGTTGGGCGTGGCTACTTAGATATATTCTACTTATAATCTTAAAAGATGAATTTTGAACAAACAAAGGTTCTTCTAAAACATGGGCGAGGTCGTTTTTAAATATTAGCACATCGATTATTTTAGTAAATGAAAGTAAAGCTGTTCAGCTCAATTTTAAACCAAACAGTGATTCCAATAAATTGTGGGCGTGGCTGTTTTTTAGATAATGTTTATTTTCAGGTTAATCTTAGACCAACTAAGAATTTTACTAAATTGAAGTCGTGGCTATTTTTAAATGCGATCAATTTTTATCCCATCAATGGATTTATTAAAAACAATTATCACTTTTCACTTTTATAACTTTATAAATTTTTTTAATTATGGGCGTGGCATATAATTAATTTTGACTTTTTTAAAGAAATTTTTTTATGTATGACCTAGAAACCTTCAAGAATCTCGCTTAATATTTTTTATAATATAGAATAAATGTTTTAAATTATGGACGGACAGACTTATGTGTTTTTTGCAGATTGAGATATAATATGTGGTAGTGACAAATGAAATGATAAATTAAATATGCGCTCATATTAATGTGTATACACACTGTCATCGTATACTGTGCTGCAGTAAACAAAGCTTTTCAAGAGCCAGATTGTTGTTGGAGTGGGAGTACAACGGTAAATACTTAAAATATTTGCCTGTGTTCTTGCATATTAAGCTATGTTGTAATATGTTATGCCATGCAATGCAATGTTACATTTGGCTTTGCTCTGTTCTGCGTTATTTTTGTGTGCGTTTGTAAATTTGTTCCTTTGTTGTTGTTATTATTGTTGTCGATGTTGTTGGTATTGCGGAGTGTGCTCCTTATTTGTACAATGTGCAAATTAATGTTGTTTTTGTCATTGTGATAATGCACCAGCCATTAATGTACATGCATATATGCATACAGGGATGGTATGAATTTGTGTTTGTTTGTGTTTATAACTGTGAGCGCCTGTGATGTTTTATTTCACAGCATTGTCATACGTTTTCTGTTCTTCTGTTTGTTTTTGCAATTTGCCACATTAATTTTAATGAGCCCGTGGGAAGTGTAAATGAGAGGAAGACGAGAGAGAAGCAGAGCGTTGTTTACATTTCTATACATGTGCCGCAGAATTTTACATTGTTATGCCTCATAAATGTGTTTTGCCTTAAATTAAAGTTCGCCCGTGAATGCATGCAGATGCGTATGTGTGTGTGAAGAACATGCATTTATCATACTTTGTTGCAACATATTACCCCTACAAACAACTGCAAGTGAAAGAAACAGTTTTATCTTTCGTTCTCTCTTTAATCATGACCAACAACAACAACATATAAATTTGCATAATGAGTTGTTAAAATATGTTTTTTTTTCCTTTTTTTTTTCATGTTTACATATAAAGATATAAACGTTAATGGGTAGAGAAAGGGAAAAGTTAATTTCTTATACAAACAGTTTTTTTTTTTTTTTTGTTAATTGAAATGGTTTTCGATTGTGGATGAAATAAGGTTGCATTATTATTATATTGATTGATGGTCTGCCAAGGATCTGTCTTAGTGACAAAAGTAAACTAAGTTTGTTATTCCGCTTGCACCATAGAACTGGAGACGAAACGGTATATACATATATTCTTTGGTTAGTAACGAAGTTTAAGTCGATGTAGACTTAGTCCGTGTGTTTGTATATACGTTGACATTCTGACGATTGTAAATTTTGATAAATCCACCTGAAATTTTGTGCAGTTTTAGTTTCTGTAGGCACATATCTATTTAAATTGGAAAAAATCAGTCAAAAGCGTTGACACAAAATTTGTGCTATAAAGTTAAAATTCGATAATATATATTTATCAATCGATGTGCCAAAAATGGGCGTGGTCGGATATCAGATACATTCATAATCGACAGAAATCTATTTATTTGCCACAAAACTGTACTTGTGAAGATATAATTTGGTAAAAATATTTATAATTTAGCCATTCATTATCTGACCACACCGAAAATTTCCCAAAAAAAAAATACCTTCTTTATTGCAGAATCTCTCATGTAAGTTGTTAACCCATTAACATTTTTTTGTAAATTATAAGCATGCTTATTATATTATCTGAGCACGCCCACTTTTAGTTAATCAATCAATGATCTTATTTGTGTGAAGTATTTAAAGAACGTTTTTAGTTGGTTGTTTTTAATAATAGAGTGATTTTTATAAATTGTGGGCGTGGCTTTTAACTCTAACTTCATTTTTAGATACAACTAAACTAAACTAAAAAAATTTGTATAAAATTTGTCAATTATTAAAAGCGTAAAAGATCCAATAATAGACAGATGTACGGACATGACTTTAGTTTTTTTGTTTGATAATCAAAAATAAACATATTTTTAAAGGTTTTTAAGAGGGTTGTAAATGATATAATATATATGCATTTTTCTCGCCCAACTTTATACATCTTTCTCTACCTGTCTATGACCTTAACTACAACATGAAACAATACGTTTACTAACTCCATATTTTCTTTTAAATAACATTTCTATGTATTGTCCCCAACCATTTATCAAGTTATCTTAATTGGTGGATATATTTTACCTTATACAGTCTAAAAGGGCTTATAAAAGATAAAAATCGAAAAAAAAAAAAATTAAATAAAATACAAAAGGGAAAAAATCAGTCTCTAATGTTTGAAAGCAATTATCCTGAAAGGAAAATAGTCTAAAGTGGAGTATTTTTGGAATTCTTGCTTTTTGTTTTTTATTCGTAACAAGCTGTGCAGTCGTCTACAATATATATACAAGGAGAATAAATAACAACAACCAAAACAAAAAAGGAAAAAAAAAAAGGCAAACAAAAATCTAGATAAATAGCTCTGAAGTGTACACACAATCATATGAAAGTACGGTGTACTCTGGTTAAAATTAGTTAACAAAAAAATTTGTCTCTCATTCAAAGCCAAAGAACATAAAACAAAACTCTTATGTGTGCCTGAGTGTATGTTTGTGTATAGAGAGGCAGAGAGAGAGAGAGAAAGAGATGTCTTTATGTGATTATGATAGTGTATGTGTTTAAGGAGTTTGGTATCATTCATGGCATGTGAAAGCAAAGAAATTGTCATCCATTTTAAGTGGCAGCAGCCAAAAGCATTTTATTACAACAAAAAATAAAAAAAGAAAAAACAAGAACAACAAAAACAACGTCTTCATACTTAAATTGCATTTTTAACAAATATTTCTTATGGAATAATACAAAAATAATAATAAGAAGAAGAAAAACGTGTAGAATTCTTGTACACCATAACACCACCCACCATTATTCAATATTAGTTAACAAATATAAAAGTGATCCATGAATGGTATGCGTTTACTATTCTCCATTAATCTTAAGTAAAATATATTAAGAAAGAGACAGAGATGTATAAATTCATTTCATTCCAAACAATCATGTACAGCAGACAGACAGATAGACAGACAAAAAGCATAATAACCACACTTTATAGTCTAGCAGTTGTACTGCTGAAAATTTCAATGTTAGCAGATCTTCGGCTTTTTGTTAAACCAAAAGGGAGAAAAAAAAAACTTTTAAAGCTTAAAGTTAAGGAAAAACTCTATTTATACGTATGAACTGTTAATATCCTAAATCACTTGTGACAGAGGGTGAATTAAGTTTGTAAAGATGTTTATAACAGCCACCTTTAAATATACCGATCGATTCAGTAACAAAATCTGAAACGATATAATCATGTCCGTCTGTTCATATAAATTTATGGTTAAGCTATAGCTTTTATGAATGAATGAAATTTTGGAATTTTTTTATTAAATTCCGAAATAAGATAACATAAAAAACATGTTTAAAAACAAAACACTTTTTATAAACAGCCGCGCCCATATATTACTTAAAAATGTGACGGGGTATCTAAGAGTTGAAATAAACCAAATGTTACTTTTCTACTTTCTTAATGTTTATTTTGTAAATATACATAAACGTAAAGAAGAAGAGAATAATAGGCTGGGAGAGGGGGAGGGAGGTAGGCTGCATACACTTGATTTAAAATCAGATTTTATTAAAAATTTTCCTTTAAACTAAACATTTACACATAAAAAGGAAAAATCTTATAAATTTTTATTTATTTGTCTCTTTCTCTCTCTAGACTGTGTAACTGTGTAATTCACAGTGACTTTGACAACTATTTGTCTAATGTCATATAACATACACATGTGCGTGTGTATTAATGTGCACGAGTGCATTTCAGATACGCATGGATAGGGGACAAGAAAGAGATGGCTATACATTGCTTCAATATTCTTAAACGAGTCAAGTAGTAGATGTGTACAGAAGTTTTGTGCGATGTGGTGTGGTGGTTGGTGGTGGTGATGTATTCCAGTCACGTACGTTGATGGAAAGTGGAGTCGCTTTTAACTTAACTTACATACAAATATTTTATTACAACTGAAGTCTACTGTACACGCTTATCGTATATTATATCTTAATATATGCTGTTAGTGTTGTTGTTGTTCCTATTATTGTTCTTATTGTTGGTTGCATTAGTAATAGCAGTCATAGATAACTGTACATCCTGCTGGCTTCACATATATTTTGCACATACAACGATTTCCGTTTTCATATGTTCTCGAAAATCTTGATCTGTTTATTTGAATTTCAATATAAAACGAAATGCAATCATAAAAAAAAAAAACTGTAGAATATAAACAGAATAATAAGAAGAAGAACTTGGGGAGCGCCTTATATAGTACAAAACACAACACAACAGCAGCACAACATGCATAAGACAAAAAATCGCATCCGATGGAAAATTTTCTCTATACTCTACAAATGAAATGGCAGTACACCCACGTTAGACATTCCATTTACAACACCCAGAAGGAAAAGTAAGAGTCACTAAAAAGTATAAATATTTTTGAACAGCATCAAAAACTGAGTCGATCTAGACAATTATATTCGCGTGTCTGTCTCTTGTCTTGTTGGTATTCTCACGGTCGTGAATTTTGTGACAGTTAGCTGAAATTTTATACAGACACTTTTCACTAGTTTCAGTCAGTCAAAAGCCACGCCCACAATAGATTAAAGTATTTTTAATTACCACAAAAATTAAGCTAAGAAGTTGAAATTTTGCACACATATTTGTAATTATCCCACCCAGATTAGGCTAATCATGTACCTGCCACTCCCACAATTTATGTGGAGGGTATTTAAGATTTGACCTAAAATAAATTTAGTTTTAGTTCAATTCTTCTCCATCCTTCTCTTTTCATTGTTTATCCAGCTGTATTGCTATCGCTTGTTCAGTCCGTTTTCTTGTTAAGGGAATCATTTTTAAATATTCATGACATAACATTAAATATAATTTCTTATGCACACAGCTTAAAAGCAACTCCCTCCATATTATGGTATAGGTAGGAACATGTGTATACACGTATAATATAAAAAGTAAGAAAACCAAATCTTAAACACCCTTCACATCTACATACAAACGATGGGCGTGGCAGGTACATGATTGTGCCCTCTAATAGTGTATGTATTGTGTCTACTTCAGTTTGTAAGTAGAGAGAGGGTTTTTGATGGTCGAATAACAGATACGCCCAATTGTGGACGTATGTGGGTGTATCTTCAATCTCATCGTTTATATTTTGTGGCAGATACATAGATTTTTGTTGATTGTGGGCGTGGCAATTGATCGATTTTGCCCAATTTAAATAGCAATCTGCATGTATAAACCAGAGAAAAGTGTCATGATGACAAACTTAGTTTACACCCATCTTATGTGTAGGGTGTAAAAATAACTTAAATGTTGTTTTGGACATCCTTGTGCATTTGTATATATACGTTTGTATATATATGTGACTTATATAAAATCTGGTCATTCTTTATATTTATTTTCCTCTTAAAACATTGACTTAGCTTAAGGATTAATAAAATATTGTGCGTTGCATATATTTGTTGAATGAATTATTTATGGGGTTGTTCGGCAAGTAATTCTGTTTTGTTTGTTATTTGTTTTTGTTTTTTTTTAAAGTCGATTTTCTTATAGTATTTAAAATTTTAGGGTAATAAAATTTTAGACTTTTGTTTGTGGCAAAAAAGTGTTTCAAGTCATATTATTGGAATTTGAATGTAGAAAATTTTGTGTGAAAATTTCAATATTGACTTAAAATTGAACCTATATAAACCAACAACAACAATGCAGCAAAACACTGGGAGTAACATTTAATATAAAATTTTTTGCCATCTGAAGCAACAATAACGATAACAGCACCAGTAACAAAGCAACATCAACAACCACTAAAGTATGTGTTGTATTTTAGATCAATTTTTATGATCAAAGAAATTACAATAACAACGCACAATTTCCTTCTCTTAAACAACAATAAAAGCACTAAAATAAAAACAACAACAACAACCACCACTTTATTATGTGTTACATTGTATTTCAAATATTGTGAAAAGAGAAATTCTATACTCACCTCCAAATGGCCTCTTTTACTTTTTAAAAATATACTTTTTCTACTATTACTACTAATTTTGACTATGTAACTTATAGGAGGTTTTTTGAATTGTAGGCGTGGCATTTGATCGATTTTCTTTAACTTAAACCTGGGTCTTGTAATGTTTACATTAAATTTCATCTAAAGATGTAAATTTTTAGGGAATAAAGCGTGATTAGAATGAAAGGATTTACTTGCCGTTACAGTTATTTGAGAGCTTAAAAAAAAAAAAAATATGAGTTAAAATTTAGAATATCATTAAAGAGTTCATCTTTAGTTAAATTTTGTAAACATTTTTTAAAACATTGACAATAAACTCACACCTATGCACGTACAACACAAACATTAATTACATTAGACGCTTTTAACTGTAACTTAACTGTAAAGCTACATTTAATTCAATTTTATGTTTACCCTGTCAAACGCAGTTATTGCTAAGCATAACAGATAAATGACGCTAAAAGCAAAACAAACAGAAAGAAGAAGAAAAAAACTCACCAACTAATGTCAACTTTAATTAATTTGTGTTCAACATACGACCCGATGGCTGGTTAGTGTGTGCGTGTATGTGTGTGGTATATAAACAATTTATTTGCCATTTCCGATAATAAGCTTTAATTAACTACAAATTACATTAAATTTTGTTGTAAATATCGCGTGTGTGTGTGTGAAAGGGATCAAAGAGCACAACAAAAATTGTAATAAGAAACAAATTATGGTTGGAAGCATACACATATTTGTAATTCTCAAGGGAGTTTAGATAAATCCATTATCTTAAATCCCTTGAAATTTTTTTTTCAGAGTTTTTCTTACAGTTTATATGAAATGTCCGTCAGTCTACGATTTTTGTTTTCAATATAAACATAGCTACAAATTTGACAGCATATTTGAGTAAAATTTTTGCACAAGAAAACAAGTTAACCCTGGAAAAGTTCTACAGTATTACAGTATCATACAACTACAACAACATTACGTTGTGTACGAGTATTTTGTTATATTATGTACATTAGTGAACTTGGGCACTTTTTCATGCTCATTATCTTGAAATAATAACATTTCATAAATAATAACATGGCAGCCAATGTATACGTATGGACAAAATAGCTGAAAAAGTGGAAATACAAGTGAAAGTTTTTCTTTGTTTTCACATTTTTTTTATTTTTTTTGAAATTTCCATTTTCTATACTTTTTGCTCTGTGTGTGTGTGTGTGTGTGTGTGTGTGTGTGTGTGTGTGTGTGTGTGTGTGTGTGTATGGAAAGTTATGTGAAATGTCTTTTAAAAGTTAGAGAAAAATCGTGAAACAATAACAACAACAAGAAGCATCAATAAAATCAATAATAATAAAAACAATAACAAAAATAATAACACTAACAACATCAACATCAAAATGAAGAAGAAGAATAAACAAAATAATAAGAATAAGAAAAAGTAGAAAAATAACAACAACAACATCATTATCATCATATTTAAATAATCATCATCAATAACAACAACAAACTTTTGGGTTTTGTTTCTGTATGACGACATATTTCCACATATATAATAATATTTATGTAGTAATATACATTATTACGTATTTATGTGTCTGCCTTTGTTTATGTCCTGTAATCAATATTTTTTAAATTTTTTTTCTCATTTTAGACTTTTTTAATTTTTATTTACTTTTCCATTCTTTTCCTCTCTTCAATTCATTTTCATTTTAATGAAATGGAATGTTGTTGGAACGAGGTAGAAATACAATCGAGAATAAGTAAAAATACTAAATCTAGCTTAAGTCAAATTTTAAATCATCCACAACTATGTAGAATAGGTGGGCGTGGCAGATACATGATACATACACCCTTTAACAGTGTATGTATTACGAACCAACCTACAAGTTGACATTTCTGCTGAGTAAGGTTTTTGTAAATTGTCGCCGCATCTGTTATCCAACCATGTCCATTTTTAAAGCATCGATGGATAGGGTGATTATAAATATGTATATGTACCAAATTAACACTTTAAACTATAATTTTTGAGGCAGATAAATAGATTTTTGTCATAATCGGGCGTGGCGTTTGATAAATTTGGGCCAATTTAAATAGAGATCTGCGTAAAGAAACTCGACAAAAGACAAAAGTCTGTACAAAATTTCAGCTCATTATCACAAAAAGTACGACTGTGAGAGCGCCAACAATAGATGGACATACGGACACTCGGTAATACATGTCTAGGTCATGTAAATTTTTGATACTGCTTAAGAATATATAATCTTTTTAAAGTGTCTCCTTCTGGTTGTTGCAAATGGAGAATGACAAACTTAATAAACCTCCCCATCTCATGTGGTGAGTATAACAAAGCCTCTAAAAATTATCCAAACTAAGATTAATTTTTTTCACTTATGTATATATTACTACTGAATAAATGAATATTCGTTGTTGTTATTATTTAATAAGATATGAGAATTATTAGTTTTTACTAAAGAAAATATCATTTTTCTAAATTCCTTACTCTATTAAAATTATTATTATTTAGTGAGTTATATAAATTAGAACCGTTCTCTGGCGCTCTTCTCATTTCGCTGTAATGGAAATTGATAAACTTAAGTGCACATTGTAGCCATTTTTAATGTTGATTAAATTACGGTTCTCCGGATTAGTTGGGTTAGTGGCATCCTCATCATCCACATCATCATCATCATCATCATGAATGCTTGATGGCTAAATAATTTGCATATTTCTAAACAACATGGCGTTCGCTTACTTATATAATCTTAAGTGAAATTTTGAAACAAATTGGTAGCAAAAGACTTTTTGAAATATGTTCGGTTGCCTTAGCGTTCATACAATTAACATAAGTTGTGTGGTGGTTTGGGCAAACACTTTAAAACTGAAGGAATGAGTTGATCTGAAAACTGAAGAGTCCACGGAGTTATTAAAACAACTAATAAACATCAACTGGAAAATGAAAACATTAAATAAATTGCATTTAAGAGATGCGGGGGTCGGCCCTATACTTCGTTATCACCGCTACAGCTTAGTCAACAAACAAACCATTAAGAAGATGATGCCATTTTATCAAGGATTTAGCATAGACATACCAAGCTAGTTAAAACCAACTGAAAACAACAACAACAACAACATTAGTATACATAACGCTTAAACTTTAAAAAGTATTCAACGTAAAGGCATTTGATGAACGTGGCTGCTACATGACACCACATTGTAAGGTCATACTAATTTATCTCTTCCTCTCTGTCTCTCTCTTTGAGACCTCTTTAATTCTGTTACAAGTAAAATTTTTTGGGGTTTGGATACTCTACAGTACTTGGAGAAAAGGTTAGTTTGTAAGAATGTTTGCGACTTCAATCGATACAGAATGAAAACCTGCATCGATTTAATCATGACCGTCTGCCTATCCGTCTATCCGTTTGTCTGGCTGTCCATGTAAATTAATGCTTAAGATACAGATTGCATTTTTTATATATATTTCCACGAAATTTGATATAAGAATATATATAGAAAGCCCATTGAAAATGATTCAAATTTTAGCATTTTTTGAACTCCTTCCCATTTAAGGTTTTATTAAAAAAGAAAGTCTTTACGTGATAAAACATCGATTAGTTAATTAGCTTGATAATTGGCTAAACAAAATTTGGTCTCGATAGGACAATTTTTGAAAGACCTTCCGATATAATGATATGTCCCAAAATGATTTATATGGCAATGGATCGCACTAACAGATTCATTGTACCATAATTTGTAATGTAGGGTATTAAATATTTGGCCTAGACATTTTCACTTGTTTGTATCTAAGCATGTAGTTATAAGAAAAAAAAATGGAATTTTTGATGAAAAAAATTTTGCTAAAAGTTGCCCAGCACAGCTTGTCTTGTAAGCTGAAATGACTTTTTTCTTTAATATCTATAGCGGTTGTAATGGATATTATATAGAGTGTCAGTGGTTCTTTGAAACGTTATTAGGTAAAGGGAGATTTACTCTTTATTTAGAATCATTTTCTGAAGCATTTCATCATGTCCGTCTGTCGGTCCATATATATTTTTGTACAAGTTACTCTTTTAAGAGCTTTTTTTGGAAATATTTCAATAAAATTTTGGTAAATAGGTTTATTTTGAATTGAAAATAGTTTAAGGAGGAGTTTCCTTACAAAAAATGTTTCTTCAAGTAACTTTTTTATAACAATAACTGTTATTTAGTGACACAACATAACTTGTCAGCCAAAGCCAAAGTGGTGTAGGGTATATAAATGGTCAGATTTAACTCACTTTCTTTGTTTTGTATTCGTTGATGTTCATTGTTGTGGTTTGGGTATCAGTCACATTCAATTCATTTATTTCTTCAATTTATACAATTGGAAAAGTCTGTTGTCGAAGTTGAAGTTGAAGTATATTATAACGGGAAAGTTTGTTTTTGCGTTTTACAACATGTTTACACTTACTGAAACCCCAAAAAACTTTCATAATATTCCGACTAAATGTTGTTGTGAAGTATAGAGTGAAACGTGTAAAGTTGTAGTTAGAAGACTACAGTGGATAAAGTTGGGGTTTCCTAAGAGTATAAATACAGTTCGTTATTATTTTATTGAATATTTACTCTTACTGATTGCCACTTTGGTTTTTATACCCTACACAAAACAGGGGTGTATAATAACTTTTGACATTCCATTTGCAACAGACGGAAAAAGACGTCAGAAATTGTATAAAGTATATATATATGTATGTATTGTTGATCAGCATCAATCTCTGAGTCAGTCTAGACATAAATAACCGTATGTCCGTCTGTTGTTGACATTCTCACGATCATAAATTTGAAATTTTGATAGTGTTTGCACCCAGATCGCTATTTGAATTGGGTAAAATTGGCCAAAAGCCACGCCCACAATTGAGAAAAATCTATTTATCTGTCACGAAAATTGATTTTTGAAGCTTAAATTCTAAACGTAGTATATACACTACCCATGAACCTGCCACGACCAATACTTCTATATGGATATGAAGGGTTTTAAAGATTTGGCTTTAGCCAAATTTAGTTTTCTTACTTATTATTACGGACTTTGTTTTCTCTCCCTCACTCCCTTTCTTACTCTTTCTCTTTCTTTGTCTTTGTCTCTTTTCTTCTCTTGTTATGTAATGCTTAACCTCATTTCAATAAAATCCAAACAGTCATCATCAGTCAAAGCCTCATGAAAGGTTAACCATTATATGTAAGTTTGTATGTATGTACTGTAGAAGTATTTCGAGTATGTATGAAAATGGCAATTAAGTCATATTTTCTTCAACCTCTCCCTCTTGCATCCTTTCTTTTAAGCTTATCTATGCCAGTTTAATGGTTTTACACGTTCCCAGTAGACAATTATGTTCATAAAATGTTAACAACCGAATAACAAACATACAGCAAATGCTTGTAAGCAAACTTAAGAAAATATTTTGTTGTTCATTTATAGATCGTTCAGGAGGCATGAGGTTTCAGCTTTTCATTTGGCAAGTTTAATTAATATTGTACTACTAACAATTACAAAATAATTAAACACCAAGTAAGTAGTTAGACATGAGAACATTTTGTAAATGTTTGTTTCTCTGTGGTTATCAACAGTCAAGTGTAATTGTGAACTAGTGCACAACTAGTTAGTTGAAGCAGATTATTTGAAGTATTTTTTGGAGACTATGTGAAGGTTTTAACAATACGTGAGACACAATATATTGACACTTTACTGAAACTACCATATAAGAGGAATATTTGTAATGGTTTGAGTTAGATTATCAAGAATTTAGCGGACTAGGGTTAGAGCGGAGTATATACGACAGATGGAAGGGTAAATGACGGCAATGGTTTTTATCCAGAATGCAAGTAAAAGGTTGTTGTTACTGAACACTACTAACTATGGCTACCATCTTTGATTAAAGGATGACACATCAAAAGGTACCAAATCGGTTGATGATTACACCATTTAAAATAAGTGATATAGCCGTTTAAGTCCTACCATTTATTTATTTACAATATATAAATAAATTTTATATACAAAATACTATGAACACCTGACATATACGCAAAATTTCTTTATTAATAAGTTTTATTTTCACTTGTGTTGTTTTTGCCAATACATTTACAAAATAGAGTATGTTGTGGCAAAATCAATCAGTCTGGCAACATAAATCTGTTTAGATAATAGACACGCCCACAGTTTACAAAACCCACAATTTGGCTTAGAATCTTACTGGCAAGTTAATATGACATATGAAATGAAACAACGTAATGTGGCAATTGCCACGCCCACATTTTGTATATACAAAATGTGGGGGTGAGGAGGATGTGATGTGTAATTTAGGACCTTAGTCAAATTTATTTTATGTTTCATTTTCCAAATTCAACACATTTCAGCACTTACTTGCTACGCTGCTATACTACAAAATTTTCAAAAACCAAAGCCCAGCTGTGTGGTTATAGTAACAATGTCCTTGGCTAACTATGTATGTGTGCATGTATTGAACCTCAGCCATTATCAGCACTTGTAGCTTGGCAGAGACTACATGAAAATGGCCAACACTAATAATAATCTTTGCTATGTGTGTGTGTGTGTGTGTGTAACATATATATATAAAGGATAGGGAGGAAAAAATCCATTATTTACAATCCTTTCACAAATGTGGCAACATGAAGAAAAATTACTAACAAATTTTTGTGCTCCATTTCCACATTCCACAGCATGTCGAATGCCAAAGACAAGCTAATAATTCAATTATCTATGAAAAGGAAAAAATGGGTAAAATAGAAGAAAAAAAAAAATAGAAAGGAATAAAAAAATATAGAAAAATGTAAAAAAAAATTAAATAAAAAAAATATTAAAAAAATCAAGAAAAATAAAAAAAAATCAAAATAGAATAAAAAATAAATTTTTTTTTTTTAAATATAAAAAACCCGTTTCTACTTTAAATGCAACTACTAATAGAAAATACGTATGTATACCATACACACAAACACACGGGATATGAACACTTACTTAAATGTTTAAATGAAAAAAAAAACAACAAAAAATCTACTCTGTATAGACACTATTTACAAGAAGAGGTTGGTGGGCATGATTTAGTATAGAATACACGAAAAATGGTTAAGTGCACATTTTGTGGAAAATATTTATTATTGAAATCGTTACCAGCAGCCATCGTTTCAGCTTTACTGCCAAATGGCACCAAGCAGCGCTACGTAATATTCTCCATTATTAGTTGCTGTTGCCAATGCTGGCAGTTGTGAAGCATGAATAATGTCATTAAATGATATGTGTTACCTGTCGTTATAAAAATTTTCCCATTTTGTTGTTGTTGTTGTTGCTTTCTCCCCCATTTTTACCAACAACCACTAAAATCGATCTTTATTAGATGTGCGTATATGGCAGAAAAGAAAAGAATGGGGGCGAGCGTGAGGTAAGAGATAGCAGTGTAACGTAAAAAGAGATAACTCATAGTAATGTATGAAGTGCATGTTTTATGACACATTTTTATGTTTATTGAGATGCATTGGAACTATAATTGTGGTATAGTTGCAACATTAATCATAAATATGTATATATTCCTAACTGTGTCAAGGATTTTGTTGATGTTGTAGAAAATATATAGCGGACTGTACCTTTGGAGAGTCTTGTATTAGCGTATAGAAGGAGAATGAGTAAAAAGTAGATAAGAATAATAAATTTGGTTTAGGTTAAATCTTAAATATTCTCCACATCTACCTACAAATAGTGGGTGTGGCAGATACATAATTATGTTTTTTAATAAGCTATGTTTCACGTATTACATCGATGGATAAGCTAATTATAAAAATGTGTACAAAATTTAACCTTCACAGCTCAATTTTTGTGTGCGATATATGAACTTTTTTAAATGTCCATGGCGTGACTTAGGAGACAATTTCACCCTAAATATATTAAAATATATAGATTTCTACTCAACTCATGGTCCCTACGAGCGCAAAATTGCACCAAGTTTGTCATTTTGTTTACAACACTCCGAAGGAGGCGTCAGAGACTAGACTACATAGTATATATATTCTTGATCAGCATCAGCAACTGAGTCAATTGAAATATGTATGTTCGTATGTCCGTCTGTTGTTATTAACCCCACGAGCGTAAACTGTGAGATATTGAGCTAAAATTTTGTACATGCACCTTTTATTTTTACATGCAGATAGCTATTTATAATGGACAAAATCGCTTAGAGTCACGCCTATAAAGAATATATAAATCTACAACAAACATTGAGCTATAATCTTGAAATTTAGTGCGTATGTTTCCTTCATCGATGTGCCGTAAGTGGGCGAATTCGGATAACAGACAATCAACAGCCAACAATCAACAAAAATCTGTATATCTACCACAAAAGTTGACCTAGGAACTTGAAATGTAGTGCACTTATTAAAGATTAGCCCTTCCACCGATATACTAAAATAACAGACACGCCCACAATTTACAAAAAACCATATTCAACGTAAAAGTAGACTTGCAAGGTGATACGTAATACACACATTATTAGAGGGCGCAAGGTATCTATATTTGCCGCGCCCACCGTTATGGAGGTGCAGGAAATTTAAGATTTGGCCTGAACCAAATTTAGTTTTCTTATCTATTTTTCATTTAGGCTAATTAACCTTAATCGAATAAAAATTCTTCAAAATTGTGAAGAAAGAAAAATTCCATCACTTCTGCAAACGAAAAACAATCTCTGCTTCCTGATTAATGATATATCCCGAAATTCTTTTACAACATTTTTGTGTGAAAAAATCTCATTCACAACCATTTCATATAATTATAAAGCATTTTCACTATTTCTACCAGTTCCACCTATCAGGTAATTACATTAATTAATTGTTTTACGATTATTTACATAAATCGTGTAAAAAAATGTTACAGAAAAAAGGAGAAAAAAGCACTACGTACATGTCGACAAACATTTTCCATTAAATTTATGTAATGCCGAACAACCGGCGCAGTGGGAAAGAAATCAGAAAATTTATTTGCTCTGCCAGTTAAATGGATGTGTTGTAAACCGATTCGCATTGACTTTCTCGTACTCGTAAATTAAGTGCATTTAAATTGAAAAAATCCTCTTCCTTCTTCCTCTATTCTGTGCTTTACTTCTGAATAGATGATATACTAAATTTGGTTACATTTTTGCCATCCTTAGAACATGACATCTATCACCTAATGAATTTTTGTCCATACGTCTGTCTATGTTTTAAAGGGGCTTAGAAGTTGAGGGATTTGTAAAATTTTATATTATTAAAAAATACTTTGATAGATGAAGATTTTATGTATATATCCAGTACCATAGCTACGCTCACAATATTATGGCATTATATTAATCTAATTCGTTGGAAAAGAAATGTAGTCATTTAATGCTTTAGATGTTTAACTAAAATAAAAGCAATTACCTACAACTGCCACACCCACAATTGATAAAATCTGTCTATCAATTGTAAGTAGTATATTTTCATATAATTATTTTCAGTGCAACAGTTTCAATTTGTAACTTTAGTAGAAAGAGATAAAAAAACCTTTTCCGTTCCATTTATTTTAAAACCATTTTTTATCGTGTAGAGTATTTTTCTATTTGTTATAAACATTTTTTTATATACCTCTGTTCTTAATGTTACTGTTTTGTCTGCTTGCTGGTACTTTCCGTTCTTTGTTCCATTCAGTTGAACAAGTCACACCGTATAGAACACAAATCGTTCAACTTAATTTTTTAAGCAGCATAAAAGGGTTTTACTCCGACTACAACGGCTACCATAGCATTGATACATATCAATGAAATATTTACTTATACATGATTATATATCTGTAGATAGTGGTGGAAATTTATATGTTTACCTTTTGCTAGCCGCACACAAGTACTTAAGCAAAGATTAAAAGTAAAAGGGATTAAAATACACTTCAGTTCATTCAGTGATTTGTTGTTGTGTGAATGCAAAGACAAACATGACCATTCATGATGTTTTTTAAAGTTTTCATTAAATAATTTATAAAACTTTCTCTACAAATGAACATATTAAGCTATTTAAATATATCCGTCCATACGTCTGTCTTTCGGTCAGTTGCTATTACTCTTTAATTTAAGAAAATGAGTGATTTTTTATAAATATTTAGCATTTGCATAAAGCAGATATTGAATTGAATAAATTATTAAAATTCACTTCGATCATTAATAACCTAAGAACAGACGCGTCAACATTTTTGGAAAAGTGTCAATTTTTGTTAAAATATACAATTTTTGACTTCTTGTGCAATACATTTATTAAAGATCGGTTTAAGAACTTGTTATTGTTTATATGCCACGCCCACATATTACTTATTCGATATGATGTAAAACTCTTGACTTGTCTTTAAACAAATGTCGATTTTTCTTTATTGTTTCTTGTCTTATAATCTTACTAAGTGAAAACCTTTCATGTTAGAGAAAATTGATATATTTAAGCACTCACATAAACACACATAGGTATGTGTATGAGTGAAAAACTTTACTACTACTACTAGCTATTGAACAGATGTTTTAGTTAGAGAGCTATTAATGAGCAATATGTTGCATTAGCTGCAATCATAAGTACTGGTTGACATATGTATGTTCTAGTTTTGATTAAGACAACAACAATAACAACAATGACAATGATGACAATTACAGAATAATAATTATAAGAACAAGAAAAATAAAAAAGAACAATAAAACACATTACGGAGAATAAGAGGAAGAGAAGAAGAAAAAGAAGAAGAATCAAGAAGAGCAACAATAATAACAACCAATAATAATAATAATGAGAGCTATATTGTTGTTTTGCGATCCAATATTAATTTTTCACATTTTCTAATTCAATTATCACTCCAACCATATAGTTATGCCAGAAATAAATTTTCTATAAAAATTGAATCAATAATAAAATAGTAAACAAGTTGAAAAACTAAATTTGCCTTAAGCCAAATTTTAAATATTCTCCTTAACCTTTGCATACGAACAGAGGGCATGGCATGGATATATATTTAGGTCCTCTAATAGTGTAAGCATTACGGATCAGCTTGTAAGTCGTGTACGGTTTTTTTTTTTTTGTAAATTGTGAGCATGTCTGTTATCCGATACCGACAACGACAACAATAACAACATTATCAACATCATCAGCAGCAGCAGCACCTAAATTATAATAATAGAAACATCAGAAAAAACCACAACAACAACAAATATAATCCAAGAATATATAGCAATATCTTTCACTCTCTCTCTCCCTCTCTCCATCTTGCTATGTCAATCTTTTATTTTATGAAAATCGTAGAAAAATTGATTGAAATCAATCCAAGATGGGGGGAAAGGAGAAGAGAATCAAACATCTGCTGAAGCAATAACATTTTAGAAGGAATTGACACGCAAGTGTTACAACTCTATGTAGATTTTAAGCTTTTTTTTTTGTTTTTTTCTCTTTTTATCATTCCTTTTCTGTCCTGCCAATTGGAACAATAAAACTGTCATTTGAAGGTGACACACCTATTACTTACTTGAAAATATAACGGCTGCGTAGCTGTCTATGGAGTAGAGTGTTGTATACCACTTGACCTCGCACCCTCTGCCCTAATACAAATGTTACCTGATACGGTTACTTTTTTTGTCTAGAGTTTGTTTTTTTTTTAATTTTTTTATTATTTTTGTATATTAGAATTGAATTGAAAATTGAAGTATTGCTTTGGTGTTTACACGTGTGCGCGTGTGTGTGTGAGTTTGTATAGGTTACGTACTATACAGGTACGTGTTGTAGACGTGCGTGGCAATCACTAACAAACTCAACCTGTCGTATATGTCAAGTGTTTAAAACTGTAAGTAAGTAAGCAAGTAAGTAGAAGAGAAGTTCACACGACAGGATAATCACACCCTAACTTGCTACAATACCAGCAGCAGTGTCTGTAGACGCATGATGCATAAAAGGTATGGTATAGCACGTCAAGGTAACACATGCACCCATACTCATATGCACACATATAAATTTGCCCACTGACATACAGCTTAATACACGTATCACCCCCTCCCCCACCCTGTCTACCCTTTGCTTTATAATCTCTTTCGATGCGTAAGATTATATCAACTTTTTATTTTTCATGTACGTATGTGCTCTGCAGGCCAAATGTCAAAGTTAACACTTGTCAAATATATGTGTAGAGAGATATATTTTTTAATTTCTTTTTTCTTTCACTTTTATTCGGATTAAATAATATTTAAATAAAGAAAGAGAAAATGATGATGATGAGAGTTTTTTTTCGTTATTTATTTATTGTTGTTGTTGTTGTTGTTGAATTAAGTGTAATCTTTTATACAAAAATGATCTTTTAATTATCTGCAATAAAAAAAGAAAAGTTATTCTTAAATTTTTCTTTCTTTCTATCTCCCTCTCTCTTGTTCTATTTTCTCGAACGCCGTGATTTTCCTATTAACCCAGTTTTAACGAATGCGTCATTTATATTTTTACTCTCATAGGTTCTTACTTTACTGCTGATGTGTTGTTGTTGTTGTTGTTGTTGCACGTATGCATATCCTTCCGCTGACTATAAAACAACACTTATAACATCAGATTCTCCACTTAATTGTCTGTAGTTGCTTCCATTACATTGTTGTTGTTGTTTTTTTTTAAATTTTTTTTTTAAATTCTTTTCAAGTTTTTTAATTAATTTCTTTTCTTTACTTTCCCACTTCAACTTTTTTACATATTGTCGTTTTTTCCCTCATATAAGCACATAACAAGGATCTCTACGCAGTTGCTTCCCTATGAAGCGGGCTAAGTTTTATTTTTTTACACAGCGGTTATTAAAAAGCAAGTAAACAGCTAGATAAAGCTTTGGATACCCTCTAGATTTATAGATATTAATTGTGGGCGTGCCATGTTCATAGTTGAGACCTATTTTTAACTGTTTTTAAAGTGAGCTTTTCGAAGTATGTACGCCCATACTTTTTTACTTATATGTAGTTATTGGTAATAATGAGCGTCTGGTTCCCATTTAACTTCTCATATATAAACTGAGACACACGGATTGACAGACTTAGTTTGACTCTCTTACTGTGATGGAGGGTATAAAAAATGTTGTAATATGTTTGCTATTGTTGCTGTTGTTCATGCTACTGATGATGCTAAGTTGAGGATAAGGCACGCAATACATTGTAACAATATTGTGTTGTCTGCTCTTTGTTGCTATTATCATTCTTGTTGTTGTTATCATTTTTATATTGCTATAGTTTCTTTATAGGATTTTCCACATAACGCGTAGTGTGAAAATGTTATGAGAGCATGTATGCTGTCTTATTGGATTTAAGGATACAACTACAAAATGGTTTTTTTGTTTTGTTTTTTTTAAGTAGGGCAATATGTGAATGATGTATGGCAGTAGTTGGGAACCGATGCTCTGAGAAGTTTTATTAAAATTTTTGATTAAAAAGTTTAATTAGAAGAAAAAAAGAAGTAAAAAAAAAAAAAATAAAAAAAACATTGAGAAAAATCTACATACAAACAGTGGGCCTTTTCCAATATACCTCCATATCATTCTGAAAAAAGCTGTAAACTAGCAAACAAAACATTTTTGCATGATATTAATTTACTTTGATATATCCGGTCACTGAACCAATACGTCTGGTGACCCAAATATATGTTCTCCTCCATTGTACAATATGTTCACATTTTATGATAATAATGTGCCATAAAAAACTAGTAAAAAAACAAATTTGATATGGGCCATATCTTAAATACCCTCCACATTTACATATAAAACAGCGGACGTGGCAGGTTTATAATTACGCCCTCTATTGATTCATGTATTACGCAGAACTTGCAAACATAGGCTGTTTAGAGTTTTATAGTTTTTTGTAAATTGTGAGCGTGTTTGTTATGTGACACGCCCATTTTTGGCAAATGATTATTGCTGTAAGTGGGCGTGGCCCAATTCAAGTAAAAAATTTACATAAAAATACCATAATTCAATATCATCGTGTAATTTTTGTGGTAGATAAATAGATTTTTATCGATGGTGGGCGTGGCTCTTTACTGAATTTGTACAATTTATATAACAGATTTATATGCAGAAATGATTGAAAAGCGTTTGCACAAAATTTCAGTCCAATATCTCAAAATTTACGACAGTGAGAATAACAACAACAGACGGACACATGGACAGGCCTGCCTAAATAGACTCAGTTTTTAATGCTGATCAAAAATATTTTAAAGGGTCTTTGGCATCTCTTTCTGCTTGTTTCAAATGGAATGATAAACTTAGTATATCGCCTTAATTTATGTGCAGAGTGTAAAGAAGGGTAAAAGCATATATAGGCACCCACACCCACATATGCATTCATTTATATGCAATATTATTCTTTATAATCATAGAGGGCTGTTATGTGTTAGTGATTGAGCTGTTGTTGTTGTTGTTGTTTTTTGTTTTTCACATCTTTTGGTTCAATTTTTTTTTGGTCCATGTTGAAAATGTGCGTTTTTTCTTTTTGTATGTTCACAGTTCCGTAGCTAATGGTATATATATATATATATATGTGTATGTGTATGTAGAGGAGTTTACCCAACACATTTTATGAAGTGTTCCTTATATCTTTAACTGCAATATAACGTTGGCACATATACACACAAATACATAATATCTCAACCATAATGGGGTCCGCAATATATGGTAGTGATGCCGCAATGAAATGAGTAGAAAATTTTATAGAACTTACATACATACACATACATTCATATTGAACATATAAATAAAGGGTATACTAAATATGTCACACCATTTGTAACTATATGGAAAAGCCTTCGGGGATCCCTTAAAATATATATATTTTTGGTCAGCATCGATATCAAAGTTAAAAAGCTCATGGTGGCAAACAATTTGGTTCAGACAGAACTATTTCGTATAAAAAGGTTCCAACACAATGGCTAAAATTACTTGAAAAAAATCTCTCATCTGATCTATAAAGTTAAAATTGTTCCATATTAATATTCATTTTATGCATGGATGTGTTCAAAAGGGGCGGTATTGAGTATTAGTTACGCCCACAATTCATAAATATTCTTCTTTTAGTTTAATGGTATAAAATTCGAAACTTAAAGTTTAACAGATTCATTAATAGTCGCAAAAAATAGGCAAAATTTTACACAGCCACGCCCGTAATTAGGAAAAAATCTAATTTCCCTGAAATTGCATCATTAATAATAAAATTTCGTACCCACCTTGATATTATTAACCAACCACGTGCTGAGTTTGAAAGCCACTCCCAGTTATAAGAAAAAGTCTAACTTCCATAACAAACATCTAAACAATTCCTTACCCGTTATTATTTTCTTTATCCATTCACTAACTGAAATAAAAAAGGGGGGTTTCACATTAAATGCCACGCCCATAATTAAGTAAAGATTTAAATATTATAAAATTACATCATAAGAAAACAATTGCGTACAAGTTAATATTTACATCATCCATTCATATGCTGAAATTGCAAGAAGAATAAAATAAATGCCACGCCTTTGATTTACAAAAAAAAAAAAAAATTATTTAAGATATAAAAAAAATATTTCATTTAAGGTAAAATGAAACGCAGTCGTTAGTACAAGAGGGCTAAAATGTATAAATGCCACGCCCACAACTGAAAAAAATCTTTTACGGCAGTAAAAATTAAAAGTATCAAATGGATTTTTCTTAAGCATACAATTATTGTATAAATTTTTCATCAATTCGAATAAAAGGGGCGCGATTCAACAATAAAAACTTTTACAAACTGTTTCAAAAACTAAAGTGTATAGAACTTAAAATTCTACCCTAGCTATAGAAAACTTTTACTTGTTTATTCTAAAGCATTTCGCTTATTTTTTATAATGCACTGTATGATGCACACATTATAGAGTTTTCCGACCAATTTCTATGTATACCCTCTCCTCCCACGTAGATACATATTTTTTTTGCATATTTATGTATATATCCATATATAGCATATAAATTATAAAATATTATATTCCTGTTCTTTAGTTGTGAGTAGTTTGTTGGTTATTGTTATTGTAGTTGTTGGTTTTTTTAATACCAATAATGGCTGTTTTGTGGCCATTAAAGGAACTTTAATGACACAGTCGCACACATATAAGAGCAGGTTAGTGGGCTTTTATGTGCCATATGAACGAACGAACTTAAGCTTACAAAAACACGCACTTATACATATGTATATGTCATTTTTTTTATGACCGATTTATTATGTTATGAAAATTTAATATTTTCATATTTGTAAAATTTGCAAATAATTTTTATGCTTTTTTTTTATAACCTCCATAGAAGAAGGCTGTGACTCCGTTTGGAGGAGGCGTCAAAGACCCTAAAAAGTATATATATTCTTGATCAGCATCAAAAAATGAGCCGATCTAAATATATTTATCTGTATGTCCGTGCGTCTGTCTGTTGTTGGCATTCTCACAGGCATAAATTTTGAGATGTTGAGGTGAACAATTTTAGTTTTTACACGCAAATTATTATTTGAAATGGGTAAAATCGGTCTAGAGCCACGATAAAAACCTATTTTCAAAAAACCATACTCAACGTAAAAGTGGCCTTTCAAGCTGGTACGTAACACGTACTCTATTAGAGGGCGAAATCACATACTTGTCACGCCCATTATTGTGGATGTCAAGGGTATTTAAGGTTTGGCCTAAGTCAACTTTAGTTTTCGTACTTGTTTTTCAATAGCCGAGATGGTCACTTTTTTATAATATCTACATAAAACAATGTAAAAAATTGTAGGTAGCGGTCATAATGGAGTGTGTGAAATTAAATATAAATTGTTGCTGTAAATGGTTGAAAATAAATGGAAAAAATATTTAAAATCGCATTAAAGCTTGACTGCACAACTAAGTTGTAACGAAGCAAACACAATTCAGGTCATTGGTGAATGGCGTAAAATGATATTTGAAACTTAATATTATTGATATAACAACTAACTCATCTTTTGATATATTTATTACACAGCACACAACAGCAATTTGCCATTGCCAGTTAGTTGAGCTTAGATCCAATAACAAAATCGACACTTAACAATGCTAACAATGCTCAATGGATTAAATCATATATCCTGGTATTACACACACACACAAATAAATTGATATTGAACAGAGAAAAGTGTAAGTATAAATACTTGTTTGTTGTTGTTCCATTTTCAATTCTCAGCATTATAATTTGTCCGTAAGTCCATCCATTGTTGGTTCATTCATGGTCGCAAATTTTGTTAAAATGATCTGAAATTTTATTATTATTTAAATATTTTAAAAATAGGCGTGGTTGGATGAAATTATTTCTTAAAATTATAATTATCTACCACAAACAATTTTATTTGCCGTAGGATACGTCTTACAAATTGATATTATTAAAGAGAGAAATTAAATACAAGCCACGCCCACTATTTGTTGTTGTATTATATTTGACCTCTTTTAAATGCTATTAAAGCTCAGGTACAATATTAAACGCGGCAATTGCCGACATTCCAGGCGCCATGTGTGCAAGGGTGATTAAAAAATATTAACTTTAAATAATCGATCGCTGCCAAGGGGCTCCTAGAAGATGATAAATACTTCATAATTAAATGTAACATGTTTACTAAGTCTGGACTGAATTTCAGGCCAATATTTTTTAATTATTTTGTGTTTTATTTTAAAACAAAATTCTTATGTCCTTATTGAAAAGCCCTTTATACAGTCATTATGAAATCTTTAATATTATATCAACGGGGTTATAAAAGAGTGTAAAGATTATTAATTATTATTAATTCATAAAAAATTAAAAGAGAATGATAGTTTAAATAATATTTCCTTTCTCTCATCACCGTCCTTTAAAGCTGATGATGTTTAATTTCAAACGGATCTCTTCCGTCTTCACTTCTCAGCTTTTAACAAATAGGATGAGTTCTCATCTTGCGCTACACTCGTTACTTGTTACGCGTTTACTTTCAATTTCTGCTGATTTTATATAAAATATTTATAATTTATTGCTTGACAAATACTTTATGATACTGGCAAAAATAAATTACAAAATACAACAAAAGAAATTCTTGCAACAATAGAAAGTTTTTCTGCTGCAGCCAATGGTGGTACTAAATAAAAGTCATAAAAATCGTAGCAAATTGCAAAATTTAGAGTGGGTAAGAGGGAGAGAGAGCGACAGAGAGAGAGAGAGAGAGAGAGAGAAGGAAAATTAACAGAAAGCAAAATGTCACACAATGCACACACAGACATCTGTATAGAGACAATAGACATTTTAACCTTTAACAAATCACAAATTTAATCAATAAAATCTTTTTTTATGAGATTTTTGCTAACAAAAGGTGTGTAATTGGGGACGAGTTGTTATGCGGTACTTGTGTGTGTATGTTCACATCTCTCTCGATAATCGTTTATGTTGTCTATTGTGTATGTTTTGCCATTTTGACCCCAAGTAAACTGAGTTGAGTAAACATCAGATGAACGTGCATACAAACATACACTTGCAAGCTTGTGTAACACAAGCACACATGAATTCTCACACTATCAGTTATTAGTAAAAGACTAAGAAAAGAAAAAATGAGAAAAGGAGAAAGAGAGAGAGATAAAGGAAGAGGGAAAGAATGAGATAGAGTATGAGTTAGAAGGAGAAAGAAAAACAATAAACACCAGCCAAGCTAATATTTATATGTATACATGTGTGTGTATTTGTCCGGGTGTCCAATGTATTTATTTGCCTACAATTTTATGCACATCATACACATGCTACTTTGCACTATATGCATATTGCCGTATTTATGTGTGCTTGCAATAGATGGCGGTTCTTATACGTTATGCTTCGTTTATCAAAACATTTTAATAATACCGCAAAATCCTTTCACCACATTTATGTATGTATGTATTGCTTATATAAAATATATGTGTTAAAAACACATATACATGTACACATATGAATGAATGAATATATGAATGAATGGGCATTTCCAATATAACACAAGCAACCTTTGACAATAACAATATATTATAAAACAGTTAATGCCTAAAGAGAAAGGAAATTATTTTGAAAGATTTAACAGATGTAATGTAACATGTCATTTTTATTTTTTTTTGGAAAGTGAACTTAAGTCTCTTTGGAAATAATAATTAAAAAAATGAAATGTCTTAAAATAGAGAATACAGTTAGTGGATATATGAGTGACAGTTACTATTTAATTTAAGAAAAACCAGGCAAGTCACGCCCACAATCGATAAAAATCTATTCATAAGTCACTAAAATTGTGCTATAAATTTGACATTTTATCTATTTATACCAATTTGTATTCATCGATTTGGCAAAAGTGGGCGGGAAATATACAAACACGCTCACAATCAACAGAAATCCTTCCATAAAGCACCAAAATTAAGCTATAAAGGTGACATTTGATCTGTCTGCATTTCCATGCATTCATTTAATTTGAAAAATGGGCGGGATATATAACAAATACGCTCACAATTTACCATAAGTCTTATTTAATGCAAAATGTGATTTGTTGCTGAATAGTTGCTTTATAATGTATAAACCAAAGTGAGCGTAATTAAATACCTGCCACGCCTACATTTTGTTTATGAATATAAAGGTTTTGAACCAAGCTGAATGTATTTTTATATGTCATTTAATTAGATGTTATGTATAATATAATAAGAATATTGAACATAAGGTTGTATTGATGGAAATGCCCATATATAAATAAATACACTTGCTTATGACTATATGCAATTGAGATCAAAGACCAAACATATAATTTTATACACATTATTGCGTGCACATATAAATTTAATACACACATATACACATATGTGTACAATGTATATATATTTTTTTTATTTTATATGTCACATTATACTCGTATCCAGCCTCTATGGAATTGAAAGTTTTTTTTTTATAAAATTTTAAGGCATTTATTTTGTCCATTTTTGCTTTTTGTTAAAGAAAAGTTTTACTAGCAAGCAAGTATCACCAATACTGTTATCATCCAAACAATGTTATTATCATTATATTCATAAAGGAGCAGAGAAATAGAAACAGAGAGAGAGAGAAAGAGAACAAGTGTTATAAATGACACTTTGTTACCATAAAAGGTGACAAAAGAACTCAAAACTTTGTTCCCATATTTTGTAGCTTTTTTTACCCTCTCCCAACATACTTTATTGTTGTTGTTATTTTTTATTTAACTACACAACAGAATGCCCAAAATGACAACAATTACAACAACACTAGCATTTAAAAACTGTATTACAACATGTCTGGGACCGGAAAGTAAAAAAAAAAACAGTAGAAAATTTTTGCTGTAGCATGGATTTTATAAAGCAATAACAGCAATAACAGCAATAACGGGTATATAAAAACAGGATAAAATAGTTATGATTGCTGTCAAAGAAATATTGAGTACCCTACATTTGGACAATACAAATACAACTTAAAAATCAACAACACCAACAACAAAAAAGTAAAAAAAAACTAAATTTGGCTTTAGTGGGCGTGGCTTTTATATTAATTAACCCATTAATAGTTTGCAAGTTAAATTTTGCGTAAAAATAGGTTTGCTTTGTAAATTGTGGGCGTGTCTAATATCAAAATAGGTTCATTTTTCAACCACTTTTTTTTCCTACCTTGAATATATGGGTGCATGAGTTCCTCACAATACACTTTGGCAGACGGACATATCATCTGAATTGACCTTGATTCGAGAGTTTTGGATTATCTCTTACGAATGTTACAAACATTTCGATAAATACACTCTTCTTACAAAATAAAGGATATAAAAAAAAACCAACAAAAAAAGTTCTCTATGAATTTAAGGAGTAAACAAGAATATAAGAGGATTTTCAATAAGGACATAACAATTTTGTGTTTAAATATAATACAGAATATTTAAAATATTGGAGTGAAATTTCTTTTAGGCATAGTATTCATGTTACATTTAAAGGTATTTTTAGTAAACTATCAATAGGTCAATATCCTAATATTGCGATCAATTTCTTCGATGAAAAAATATGATTCAATAACACTAAACGTTGATTGTTTTGTAAAATTTATCATGACAAAAATTTCAATCTTATTTAATATTTTGGCGTTAAGAGATCATAAAAAATATTTTAGAGTAAGTTTGTAATAAAATACAAAATTGTTTTGTCACTATTGAAAAATCCGTTATATTTTTGGTTAGTCAAGCCTTTTTACAGAGAAAAGCAAAAACCAAATTAGCCACGCCCTCCTTCTTCTTCTTTATTAAATCTAAAAATAAAGTTGAGAATTTCAATTTTTTTTTTATTTACACATGCATGTACGTACGTAGATATTTTACAATATTAAATCTTTCTTTAGTCACCACTCATACTTGAGTTGTCATTTTATGATTTGCATTTATTTTCTGTCATACTTTCATTTGTATTGCAAGGCGAACAAAGGGAATCAAAGATTTATTTTTCTGATACTACTGAAAAATTTATGAAATCAAATATTTAACGGGCACCATATGATGCTTACCATGACAATGTCTGTGACATGTACATCTAAAAGATGTCGTAACACAGGAGGGTGGACAACAGTTGTGGTACGAGTGGGAGAGGAAGGGGGGGGGGGGGGGGTAAGATTTTAACAGTAAATATACAAAAACAAATATAAACAGAATCAGAAACGGAAATACATCAAACAGACACGCAGACCGTAAGTGATAACTTACGAATGTGTGGGAAGAGGACAACATACAAACAACTGACAGAGACCAGACAAATTCAAAATGCAATCTTTCTCATACTAGGGAAATTTATTAATAAAAAAATATTTTTTTTATTTTTTTTTTATTAATTTTTAGATGACGATTGAAAAGCGTTGAAAAGGAAGATATTTAAATAAATGAGTGGAAGAAATTCACAGAAATCACAATTTATTGTTTGTTTGCTAAAACGAAATGTGATGAGAATATTGTTTTACTGATTTTTTAAAATGACCCATAAAATCCCCAATCTGTAAAACTTTAATCAAATAAGTACGAAACCTAAAGTCTAAGCGTAATTTTAAATATTTTTCACATTTGCACGCAAAATTAGGAGCCACGCTAAAAATCTATATATCCCCCACAAAATTTGTGATACGTAACACATACACTATTAGAGGACGTAATAACATACCTGTCACGCCCACTATTGTGGATGTAAAGGGTATTTAAGATTTGGCGTAAGTCTTATTTAGTTATCTTACCTGTTTTTTCTTGTTCCTAGACATCACACTCATCTGCATGCTATTACGAAACAAGCAAATCTAAAAATCTCTTTTATTTTTTTTTCTTCTTGGTAGAATACCATCACATACACACACACACCCAATATATGTATATTGTAATAGTCGCTGATATGACACGTTTTGTGCGTTTTTGTTAGTTGTCAGCAATACCGTTAAGCATGAGCGACATGTATTGGGTCTTACTTGTATATATGGCATTTTCCTCTTACAGCAGCAGCAGCAACAACAACGACAACAACAACAATACCATTCAGGATGTATTCAGCACGTATTGTCGGCTAAAATTTGTTACAGTCATTCATTTATACGTTCGTTCGTTTAGTCGTTTGTTCATTCATTTACTCGTTTAGTTATTCATTTTATTCTTTGTCTTTACCAGGGTAACACCAGCTGTTGCATTACACTTATATATACAGCTATACGTATGTACATAAACAAGATATACATATATATGGGGAGTTTTGTGGTAGATACCATACCGTAAAAATTGTTTGTTAATGTTAACTACGTGGGTGCAATAACAACACCAACACCAACAACAACAACAACAACAACAACAATTGCTACAATTTTATGATATTCACATGCAGAAACAACGATTACAACAACAACAACAACAATAATAATAATAATGACTACTTTAATAAACACGCCTTGTCCTTGTTGTAGTATTTTTTATGGCAATCGAAGTGAAACGTTAATTGCGTGCTAGATACACTCTCACATATATAAGCATATATACATACATATATGTATAAAAAAAGTAAGAAACTTATATATAGCTTAGACAAATTCGGAGACACCCTTATAATATACACAATGTGGGCGTGGCATATGTATAATTTTTTTCTGTATGTATTACATTTACAATTTACTTTAACGGTTGATTTAAACACCATTGGTAAATTTTTTTTGTTATATTATAACAATTGTGGGCACGGTCAAAGTCATCAAAATCGGTTAAATTTTGATTAATTTGAATAAAAATCTCTCTACTTAGATTCAGATTTCAAAGATAATCAAGCCTTGTAACCCTGAAGCTTCACTCTGGGTGTTGTCAATAGAAGAACCAACTTAATATATATCCTTCTTTGAATATATGGTAGTATAAAAACGATGGTAGAAATTACGATACAGCACTATACGCCATAAAATGAATGGAACATTTATTACAACGGAAAATTGCCCCTTTATATGGAGAGAGAAGGAGACAGAGAGTAACTTAACTTCATTTTATTACTAAAAGGTTACAAGTAGAATTTTTTAATATCTATATAAAAAGTTTTTATGTTTCAAATAAATTTGGAATTTCTTTATTTAACCCTGCCAGTAGGTGAAAGAAAGGACTTTAGTTGCATTTGAACTTTGACTTTGTCATCTATAAATAAATTTTTCTATAAAAAAATCTTCTAATAAAATGACACTTATATAGAAATTTGTAAGAGATATAAAAAACAGTAAACAAAGTCAATGATTTATGTATGTAATGAGAATATATGTAATGATTGAATGGAAAATAAAACTTTTGTCAGTGGATTGAAATGGAAAGTAAACCAAAACTAAATATTGAAAAGTAAAAAAACTAAGTTTATCTTAGGACAAATCTTAAATATCCTTTACATTTATGTGCAAAAGGTGGGCCCGGTAGGTACAATGTTACGTCCTCGTATTAGCTTCCAAGTCCACTGAATATATGGCCACGCCCATTTTTTGGCTTATTTATAAATGGGGTAATTTTATATATATGTACGAAATTTCAACTTAATAGTTAAATTTTTGTGGTAGTTAGCTAGATTTTTGTTGATTGTGGGCGTGGCTCTTGACCGATTTTGCCAAATTTAAAAGGAGATCTGCCTTCAGAATCTACAAATGTTAGTATTTGTCAAAATGGGGGCAGAAAAATAAATTTCTATCGATTGTGGGCGTGGGTCTTGACCCATTTTGCCTAATTTAAATAACGATTTTTAGACAAATATATTAAAATTTACGACCACGAAAGTTCCAAAAACAGACGTACATATGGACACTTGCCTAGATCGATCTTGTTTTTGATGCTGATCAAAAATATTTATACTCTGTGGGATCTCTGAAGTCTTCTCCTATATTTTGCAAATGTAATGACAAACTTAGTCTTCTGTAGTAGTAACTTATGTGGGGGTATAAAACTGAAAGCACTTTATTCGATTTGCCGGAGACGGCAACATGCTTTGTTCCGTATAGATTTAAGCCTTGGGCTTAATATTCTTTAAGCATTAAGTAAATGCATGCATTACCGAAAGCATTTACAAATTATAACTTTATTCAACTTTATTACAGATTTACAAATATTCCTTAGATAACCATCGTAGAACTGTAGATAATAAATATTTAAATTCTACCGCACTACTAAGTCATAAAGTGTGTAAACATGTAAACGTTACCAGTATTTATGCATAGAATGTGGGAGAGAGAGAGAGACGGAGAGAGATTTAAATTTGTGCTTACATAGGTGCGCAGTCATGATAACGACAATTTGAGTATTTTGGGATAACAAGCAAGCCTGGCATGAATTAAATTGCATTTTAATCCACAAACTTTTCCAACCAATTTATGTGTTCCCAACGCAACCTTAGTTGTTCATACACATAAATGTACCATATATAGCCCATATTTGTAAAGATGCAAAGATGCATTTGTAAAGGTGTTAACTTTGTGGTTTCGGTTTAGTTTAATTAAGCTTTTCAGTAACTCAGGCGAGTACTATATTTTTTAGAAATGCTATGCCTTCACTACGTATGCAAAGAAAGCTTAACCAACCCCTCTGCTAAGAGTGCACATTCTTGACTAACTGGAATATGTCCGTCCGCGGGCACTTTTGTGGTTAAGAATTGCATAAACTATATCATACCGAAAGTGTTTTCATTGAAAATCAGCAAAATGGTGAAATGTCTTAAGAGCCGCGCCCTAAATTGACAAAACCAGAAATCGAAAGTTATTACAAAAATTATACATTAAAGGGTAATATTTAAATTAGACAAAAATCGAAAAAATGTCATGCCCACAATCTTCACATTTCCCCAACTGTTACACTTATTAAAGAATACTCGTACAATGAAAATTCATTGAACAAAATTATTGGTCAATCATTGAAATGTTAAAAATGGGCGTAATCGTCAAAGAGACACGCCCACAAATTTCAAAGAGTAATATTTAGCGGAGAAATTAGGTAAAATCGAATAAGTGCCACACCCACAATTGACAAAAACTTTTAACACACAAAAACAAAGATACGAAATTCTAAAATAAGTTTTATTCTCGATTTAATTTATTAGATATTAAAAGAAGGAGAGCTCTTATTTAAGCCCCGCCCACAGATTATATAGAAAAGAGAATGGTAACCAAAGTTTGATCTAAGCAAAAATTGGATTTTTTACATATTTTTCATACTTCTTAAAAGTTATTCTTGAAATAAAAACATAAGCGTGATTCTTTGACTCTATGTAGAGGGGATGGACAAAATAATGTGAACATCTGACATTAAGGATATATAAGCTTTGTGGAGCTCCTGTCGTACACTTTTTGTAGGAACAATATTGCTCAAGTGAGTGTTTAGTTCTGCTGCCACTTTTGCTGCGCTAGTTTTATGTTGTCTGGCCACAATCCTTTTTAATGATGGAAATAAAAAATTATTTGACTATTTACCGTGATTAATAAACATTAAATAGAAGGATTACAATCTGCAGTTAAACTCTCCATTCACGTCCATCTCCCAAAAAGAAGAATAGAGAGAAAATGTGGTTCAAATGTTTTTTTTTGTGGCTTTTTTACTTTTTTTGTGCATTTTGGCACATTTTACATTCATTTACAACATTTATATATACAACCCTTTATTTTACAACTCTATGTGGGAGTAGTGTTCACATACTCTTCACATACGCAATAAATTAGTGACTTCAGTGCGGTGTTGGAAAAATTTACTTAAATTTTAAGAGAACAATATGTTCTTTTTCTTCATTCGACACCCTCCCCCCTCGAGAAACCCACTCTATACACATATGTTGATGTAACCTATATATCTTTATAGTTGAAAAGAAAAATTTTTGGTTGAATATTCGCAAATAAGAAAACTAAACTTGGCTCAGGGACAATTTTAAATACCCTCAACTCTCATGTACAAAAAGTTGGCGTGGATGTGGATGTGGCTATTGACCGTCCACGCCCATTATTTTGATGAAGGGTGTAATTAAAAATATTTATATCAAATTTCAACTTCATTGATCAATTTTTGTGCTAAATTAAATAAATTTTTGTCGATTGTAAAAGTGCCTTTTGACCAATTTTGACCAATTTAAAAAGAAATCTGCATACAGAACCTAGTGAAAGGTGTCTGTAAAAAGTTTCAGCTAAATATTTCAAAAATTTACGACCGTGAGAGTGTCAAAATTAAACGGACATACGGACATACATGTCTAAAATGAGTTTTTCATGCTCGTCAAAAATATTCATACTTTCTGGGGTCTTTGACGCCCCCTTCTGAGTTTCGCAAGTAGAATGACAAACTTAGGATGCCTTACTATGTTGTGAGGAGAGCACAAAAATTTAGAAAATGCTAAAACTGAACCAACCACCATATGTTTTATATCAATTGCTTCGCATACCATACCTTCAAACATAAAAGAGAATATTCGTGTAACTTCAAGTTTATATTACAGCACAATTTAAAAATGACTTTTCTTTCTGAACCTTATGCTACGACGGCATCCTCAGTTTCACTCCACACATACGCGCATACACAAAAACCACACACACATGGCTTAAGATAGAAGAAAATGTTTGTTCATACATTTTATAAAACTTTAACTAATAGAGGTTTTTTTAAATCTCTTTTACAGTGTTTTTATGTAGGTGTATATATATTATAGAATACTCTTTCTTTTCGATAACATTTTTTGATAAAATCTATAGTTGAGATAAATTTAGGAGAAAAACGAACATTTAGAGAACGTTTACATATATACACTTATGTAGCAATGAAGGTATACTACATTTATTAACTAGCTTGCAATTACTAGAATAAAACTTTAAAATATACTTAAATTATATATAAATTACATTATATATTAATATTTATTCCAATTTTTGATAATTTTAGATGTCTTGTCCGTACGTCCAACTGTTATTATAAATTTCAGCATTGTTAAAATTTTAGGTATTAAGCTGAAATTTTTCGTATAGAAATATGTTAAGTTTCCAGGGGAAAGAAAGATGAAAATTTTCCAAAAAAACTGTAGTTTTTCAAGCTTTTAATGCATCTTACGACCGGGTAAAGTCCAGTACTTTACAAAAACTACACTAAATCCCATATGACCACTTTATACACTTATTTTTATATTCGTTAACGCTTTAAGAACACTCAAAGTTAGACCACAGCCACAAGTAAACTTTTTTTTTATTTTTCAATATTTTCCAAAATCAATTCAAGGGAAAGAAACTGGTTGGAATAAATATCTATATGTAGATTGTCCATCTAGTTTTCTTTTTTTCCTTATTCTACCGTTATCGATAGTTATCGCTTGACTACAAGTGCTGCCATAGAATTCGAAATAATTCAAGTAAAAATATTTAATTTATCGCCAAATTTCTGTTTGAAAAGTTTTTTCGAACTCTAACTCCTAATGTCAAGCAAAGTAATTGAACTTTCAATAACTTTTTAATAAAGTTGAAAACAACATTTATTGTACACGTGTACGTACAAACTAAAAAAACATATATTATGTAAAGCTGGGCGGGCACTCTTAATTAAAGATGTAGTCAAGTGTAAACTAACAGACAAAGCTTGTGGTACGTTACGTACGTATATACGAGTACATATGTGTATAATGTAACAGGATTGAGAAATTAGGTCATGTGTGTTTTAAAAGAAGTAAAAAAAGGAACAAAAACTGAATTTGGTTTAAATAAAATTTTCAATACCCTCCACATCTATATACAAGGAGTGGGCGTGGCACGATACATGATGCTTAAACGAAAAATATGCTAATAAAAAGACACGCCCACAACTTAAAATTTTTCTTAAAGTTGATCTCATATAGTTCGTCGGTATTTAATACATATAATATAAAAAGTATAATCTGGTACCTGCCACGCCCTCTTTTATATATTTAAAATTTAATTTAAACAAATTTCGCTTTTTTCTACAATTCCTGTTCTACCATAAATTTCTCTTCACCTCTAATACTATTTTTATAATTTTTTTAATTCTTGGTTGTGTGTATACGCAGTCATTCTTTCGTCTCTTTATTATACCGTCACGCTTAATAATACTAGCATCCTTACATGTAAACACTATAATCACCTTCTTTGCCTTTTCCCATAATTTCTTGTTTACTCACTCACTTATCCACCATTTTGTGTGTTGATGTTTATATTGCTGCGTATGGTGTTTTTCAAACAATAAGTAAATGTCGATTCCTTTGCAGTCATTGTTGTGGTTTTATTATATATGTAATTATATGTACATGTGTGATGTGTGTGTGTGTGTGTTTGTGTTGTTTGTATTATTTTAACTCATGTGTTACTAATCGAAATTGTTCAGACTACCAAGTTAATGTTAATGTATGGGGGGCATGCGTGTATGCGATTATAGCTGAAAACACTTATACGCCACCATGTGTTGTATGCAGTATGTGTGTGTGTGTGGTATAAAATAGTTGCACTTTTGATATGGTTACAGTTATGCATAACGGCGTATGCATTGCTCGGATGGTGGCCTTTGGCACATAAATAATTACATTTCCTTTTCAATTGTAAAGTAAACTATAAGTGCCAGACTGAGTGTGTGTGTGTGTGTGTGTGTGTGCTGTAGCATGGATATATATATACGAGTACTATGTGTGCGCAATTACCATTATATTTACTTACCAACAAATACTTTGTATGGCATTCATGCCAAATTCTAACTCTACGTAAAAGCGTCTGTTGTTGCCTTTTAGTTAAACAGGATTTCTTCAATTACGTATTAGAGTAACAGTGTGTATGTGTGTGTGTGTGTGTGTATGCTTTTAAGTGTAATTTTATTATTTTATGGAGAGAGCTGAAATTAAGATTTGAAGCTTTCGCAATTTCATTCAATTATTACAAAGCCAAAGGAACGTGACGAGAAAACTGTACAATACAACACAACCCAATACAATACAACGCAACACAAAACCCAACTACAGTTTGAAAAGCAGAAATGACAACTTCATTCACTTAGCGACTTAGGATAACGTAACATAAGCTGCGAACATTAAAAAGGAGGTTCAAGTAAATTGATTCTGGTGAGAACTCCCCAAAAAGAAGCTTCACAAACCTTACAAAGTATATACATATATTTTTGATCTCAGTATAACAATCTCTATTGATGTAGCTGTAGCTATCCGTGTTTTGTATTTCACGGATACTTTTAAAGTATTATTGGTTTCCAGAAATTAACTCTTTTATAAATGTTTTTATATGTTTTTGAATCAAAAGTAGTTGGTTGACAGACACGCCCAGAATCCACAAAATATATTAAAATACCAAAAACTGTATACCTGAATACTGTGTAACTGTAAAAATTTGATAATTATAATCAGATTTTTTTGTAAAGTTAACACAGTGGGCTTAGCCGACCCGCCAACATTCGAAAAAAGATCTATTAAAATACCAACAAAAATTAAACTGTATAATTAAAATTTAATAATTTTAATAAGATTTAAAGTTGAAAAATGGGCGTGGTTATAAACAGACATGCCTACAATCAACAAAAATCTATTTAAAAACAAAATAAATCATACGCATAACTAAAATTTGGTATTTATAATGCGATTTTTCACTAAATAGATAAAGTTGGGCATGGTTAGAAAACAAAAACGCCCAAAATCGAAAAAAATCTATTGAAATACCAAAAAAAAAACCCATAACCAAGAAAAATCTATTAAAATATCCAAAAAATGTAACTGTTTAACTAAAGTTTTATAATTGTAATAATTCTTTTTACTTAATTTATCAAGTTGAAAAAGTGGGCGTGAAAACAGAACATAAACGCCAACACTTAAAAAAAAAGCTAAAAAACCACGCTCACTTTATACACATGAATGTAAAGGGTATTCAAGATTTGTTGTTAGCCAAATTTTAACTGATTTATTTATTACTTTTTGAAAATCCTCACGTAATTGATGTCAAAGACTTTTTGAACTATTTCCACCTTCTTTATAGCCATCCCAACTAAACACAAGTATTATGAAATTCTCTTTTATCGTTTCTTCAAGTACTAATTTCTGTAGTGACCTTGTATAACTAAGCACTTCAGGTTGACCCATTAAATTTTTCTTATTCCAAAACAACAATTTTTGTTGTGTTGTTGACATTCACTTTTTAATTTCACTTTGGAATTGAAATATGTAGGTTTGTATGTTTGTGTTATGCCAGCTATGAATGGTAAATTTGTAAATACAAACTAATGAAAGAGTTGTGTGTAGCAAAAGGAAAACCGAGAGATATTCCTTTTAGATATTATTTCCAATTTAAAAGTTTACAAATGTTGTGACACAAACAAAATACACAAACACACACACACACACACACACACACACACACACACACAAACATGTGTATACAACTGAGTTCTTGTATAAGTACTTATTATGGTTGTATAATGTTTGTAAGTGGGAGAGAAAGACAAAGAGAGAAATAATCACATTTTTCATCATCACAACTATCATAGATTAAGTTTCAACCTTGTATTATTATTATGTAACATAATTTTTTTATTTTAAAAATGTATAATCTTTGACGTAGAGAGAGGGTCAGCCGATAAGGTTTGAATAGAAAAAATATTTTTTTTTATCATAAACCAAATGATAAATGTTGAAAATCCCAAAAGGAGGCGTCACACTCCCTATAAAGTATATAGATCTTGATCAGCTTCAAAAACTGAGTCAATTTAGATCTATCCGTCCGTGTGTCCGTGTTTGTTTGAACTCTCAAAATTGTAAATTTTGAAATTGTCGATTGGCCTTAATGCATAAAGCGGTAATTATAAGCTTTTAAGCCAAAATAAACTTTCTTCCCTTTTAGATAATTTACAAATCTTGAATTTTTTTACATATTTTTTATTCACATGAATGGGAAATTTTTTGTTTCTAAGAAATAATCATTTAATTAAACACTTTTTTAAAAGATTTTATTTCCAGTGTTTGAAAATTGGCGCAAATTTCAATTTAAAAGTTATTACTTTTTCGATCACCAAAGAGCGATATTTTATTTGTTATTAATTAAATATAAATATCATTTATTATGATTTAAAATATTTTTTATTACAAAAGCAATTATTTCCTAATTAAAAAAAAAAAAAAAAAATCTCTTTCTAAATAGTCACTTTCCTTCTCTGATTTTTTATTTTATACACTCAAAAACACTTTCATTCTAATGTAACATGCTTCCCGTTGTCTGTTTACCACTTGGTTACGCAGTAAATTAACATATTCCTAATGCTTAATTAAATTACAAACATAGAAGCATTCGTAATTTACATGATAAAGTGGTGAGGAAGAAGAGATTGAGAGATAGAGAGAGAGAGAGGGGAAAAGTTTTCAATAGATTTGAATTTTTGAATTTATGGTAAAAGAAAATTTGCAATTTCCTTTAATGGCCTTAGGAGTGAATACAAAAACAAATACTCTTTTCATTTGCATATACATACATACACACATGCATACATATAATGTTTGTGCGTTAGAAGAAATTTACATTAATATCAGCAATGAACAGTTCAAACACTAAACTAAATATGATTGTTAACACGGCTCAGGCATTCCACACACAAAAACACAAACACACAAACACACAATTCTAATAATGTTGCCATATCTCTCTCTCTCTCTCTCTGTCTGAGTCTCTTTCTATCTTATAGTTTATGTGTTCTGATATTTTATGTAAATGTAGCATGATTTGCTGTAAAGGCTCGTTTGGGGTTTTTCTGTTTGGGATATATATATATATATATATACATAGTTATATATGTGGTAGATATGTATGTATGTAAGTATAACTTAACTGTGCTTTTACTTGAGTTTCAAGTTTTCTAGTTGAAGTGTTAGTTTATGGGCCTGCTAAACACACACACACACACACATACATACTCAATACATATATAACTGTGGCGAAATGTATGTTAATATTTATATGTATGCGAGTATGGTGCTATGAAGCATATGAAATTTATTTGATAATGATTTTATGATTTCATTTTACTGCTACCAGTTGGAAATGGGTGAAATTTGTAGCTTGTATTATCTCTCTCTCTCTCTTGTTGTCGTAAAAGGGTCACGTTCCAACACATTAAATGCATTTGCTATCGTTTCCTTTACATTGGATGCATGTATATGTGAGTGTGTGTGTGTATGGAATTTGTAGCAAATTATAATTTATAAGTATTTTCACATTTTCATAAATTTGTTGTTGTATGTAACATACGCATCCATACACAAATTGTGTTTTCACACATACCAACACAAACGCTTTTTCCACTTGTATACAACAAACAATTTTTCATATTTATACGTATGTCATTCACTCGATTAATTATATACATTGTACATGTGTGTGTTTGTGTTTGTGTGTTTGAGGTTACCATTTAACAATTATAGAAAAATTTTATTGTTATTGGTGAAAATAACGATTTTGTCATATTATACATTATATGGTTAATGAGATCGAAAAAGATTAAAAAAAGAGCGGGATGGAAAAAATTATAAAAATTTATATCTTAACATAAACGTTATTATTATCATATTTGTTTGGTGGGTGTGTCATGTATATATAGAAAGAATATTAACTCATCTAAGTTACCTATAAAGAGGAATTTTTTATGTAAATTATGGGCGTGTGTAATACGTTATTAACGCCCATTTTGTGTCCAATATCAAAGCAGCAACGGATTCAAGTACTTGGTAGAACCAAGTGGTGTATAAAAAAACTATTTAGCCAGCGAAATATATTAAGCAATAGAATTTTATGAATTTCGATTGTATAACTCTGCTTAAATGAATTTAACAAGTTTTTAGCATTTGTGGACGTGGCATTTTCGGAAGTACGCCCTTAAATTGAGTAAAAAAAAAAATATAAAAATTCAACTCTAGAACTTTGTTGAGGTGGTTTTAATAAGTTTTTATCCATTATGGGCGTGACACGTTTGAAACTACTCGCACTTTTAATAACCATTATATTATATAATCTTAAAGATTGAATTTTGCATCAGAAAGAACATTTTTTTTTTTTTTGTAAATTGTGGGCGTGTTTGTTATTTAACCGCCTATTTAAAAAAATATTTCTCTATATGATAAAAATGGAATTTTCAACAGTTTGAGTTTCACTTAAATAACCTTACTGGGTTTTTAGGTAAATGCATGTAGAGGGCGTCACATGAACGCCTTCTTTTAATGATTATATAAACTCCATGGTTGCAGTCTTAAGCAGAGGATGATTTTTTTCTTGTATATTGTGTGAGTGTCTGTTATTTGATTTCACCTACTTCTTAGAACAGTTTTGTACAAGGATACAAATTTCAACGTTGTAGCTTTTCATAAAGGACTGTAAAAGGTTTCTATCAAATGTGGGCGTGGCTGTTATAATTTTAAAAATTTCAATTTTATCATATATTCATTTTTACGATTTTCAGTATAGTAAAAGAAAACAGATTTTAAAGCTGATCAAAAATTTTTTTTTTAATTTTTAGTTTACCTTTACTAACCAACTAACTATTAAGCGCTTCGCTGTGTATTTGAAAAATAAATCACAAATTCAATTAATTACATTATTATATAAAAATAGCAAGAACTAAACATTAAAAAAAACATTGTGTGGTTTACATATATACAACAACAACAACAACAATATTAACGAACAAGCAAATAAACATTAAGTATGTATAAATTTAATTAAATTAAAATGAATCTGAAGCGACTAATTGGAAACTAAAGGGGCGGACGGTTATTGACTTTAATGGAAGTTAATGGAAATGTAGAAAAACAGCAACAACAACAAAAAAATAAATAAATAAATAAATAAATAAATAAAAAGAAGAAAAAACAAAAATAACAAAACCCCAAAGCTAATTGTATAATATATACACATTTACATAACATTAGCTAAACAGTTGTGTAAAATAAAAATAAACGTTTACCTTAATTATAATCAACGATGTATAAAATTAATTAATCATTTAGAACAAATAAAAAAAAAAACAAAAACAAATACCCTCCACATGTACATATAAATAGTGGGCGTGGCAGGTTCACTATAACGTTCTTTAATAATGAAAGCTTGTAAGTAGATTTTTGCGCTAAATAGAACAGATTTTTATTGATTGCGAGCGTGTTATTTGATTCCACCCATGTCGAGCTACTTATAAATTTAAAAACTAAATTTCAACTTAATGGCAAATAGTTAAATTGTTATCGATTGTGGGCGTGGCTAGTGGCCAATTTTGACTAATTTATATAGCGATCTGCATGCAGAAACTGCGTATACAAAATTTCAGTTTAATATTTCAAAGTTTGCGACCATAAGAGTATCAATAACAAACAGATCTGTTTAGATCGATTCATTTTTTGATAAAGAATATATATACATTGAAGGGTCTTTGATGCTTAATTTTGAATGTTACAAACGCTTTGACAAAGTTATTATAATCTCAACCTCAATGCAAGTGTAGTGGGTGTAATAAATAATTACATAAATCCATAAGGTATATATTTATATAATTATTAATTATTTAAAGTCACAATATTTTTTTTTTTTTATTAAATTACCCATATATACAAGCATACGCATGATATTATCTACATTTGTCTCTTCTTCTCTGTTTTCTGTAGTAACATTACCCGGCATTCCTTCATTCCGGTTAATGGCTTACCTTTGCTGCTCATATTATTTTATATTATTTTTGACAGCAGCGTTTGTGGTTCTCATGTCTTTTATATATTGTTGTCGTAGTTGTTGTTGTTGTTGTTGTATATATATGTAAGCTTTAATGTTATTAAGCTAAGTGTAGTGTACTCGAGCGAGTAATAGTTTAGTGCTTTGGTATTTTGTAGCAAAAAGATTATCGCGCATAAATGCACAAAAGAAACCACACAACGCACCTACACAACACAACACAGCACAATATTTGTAGAAACACAACTGTAGGTGTCTGCGTGTGGATTTATGTACATGGTATATAATTCCCAGCAAGCTATTTTCATGTTATATAAATAACGTACATTTTAGAATGTTTATAACATCTGGTTACCAAGTTGACAATAGTTAGAAAGAGAGAAAGAGGATAATTTTGAAAATATTGAATAATTCAATTTCGCCTATAAAAACCTTTTTTATACTATAACAAAAACTAATCTCTGATATATGTTTTTGTAAGAATGTCCGTCTGTCCGTGCACCTTATCAAGCTTTGTATGCATTGAAAATTGAGGCTGGGCACAAAATTATTTTCCATTACAATTAATCTACTTTTAGAAAAAACATATATTGGCAGAAAACGCTTTTGTAAATTTGTTTTAAAATCGAAACTATTTTAATTGTCAACATATTGTAACCAAAATTCGTTTCAATCTATGCAACTAAACTAATCCTGCGAAATAATTGAATTAAGTACACTAACAACAATAATAATAAAAAGAAATTATAAGCTTATAAGTTATAATACCAACTCATAAGCTAATCTGTTTCTAACCACCGGGTACGCTACAAAGTCCAAACCAAAAACAGCTTCTACATAAACTATATATGGACGCATGTACATATACATAAAAGTATTAACAACATTTAAACATACGATTATACTTTCTGGTATTTGCAAGGATTTCATACTCAAGTGTATAAAAAAAAACACCTTTTATAATTTAATGAATAACGCACGTGCTAAAACTTGCGTGAAAATATTATGTTTAATAATGTTAACACAAGTAATTATGACTTTTCCTTTTAAAACTTCTATTTTCTAGTGATATTACTTAACTTATCATTGATATTCATATCTAAGGGGGGAAATAGTAATCTGCCATTTTGTGGAGTACGCCACTTTCAATTTAAAATAATTACAAATAACTTTACCCATCACGTCTTGTTCTTTTGATATCCATATCATGTGGTTTGTAAAGATATTTATTATGAGCCTTTTTTAACATTCACCATATTTGATAGGGAATGACAACGATTACCTTATGCCTTTGTACTCGTCTAAACCTTTCATTTGACACTCATTTCAAGTGTTGTCAATAAAACTAAAGTTATATGTAATATTTAAACATAATCGGATTCGGAATGCATCGAAATAGCAATGAAAGGAATTATTTGCGCCTTATTTGATTTAGTAAAATTCTGCTTTATTGAATATTTTGTGGAGAAAAGTAATCTTGTTGGGCCGTCTTATTTAATTTATTATAATGTCACTTAAGCCTTAAGCCGACTTAAGTTTAACATCTTTAACATTTATTGTACATTATAGAGAAATTGCTAATCCGTCATTTTGTGGCGGCCATTGTGGGCCATTTAGAAAACTAAAATTTTTAATATTCTTTCATTTGACACCCATATTGTAATTTATCTGTCCAGACCTTTCATTTGATACCCATATCGTATATGTAAAAAATTGGTTATCTACAATCTAGGGAGGTAAGAAGAGGAAAAGGTGATCATTTCAAATGCACTAAAATTTTTATTATACTGTAATAATACAGTCAAACGATCGTAGGAGAGAAAATTTCGAAATATTGATTTAATAGATTCCAAAAAGTCATTAATTTTGAAAACCATTTAAAAACTTTAATTGAAAATCGAAAATTATACAATATTTTAAAGTAAAATAATTTATTAATCGTTTATTGGGTGAAATTTTTTAATAACAAACATGCACGCTTTGCTTACCAGCAGCAGCAGCAGCAGCTGTTCCTTCCCAAGGGGAGAGCGAATTAGTGAAGCAAATATTGGATAAGGGAGAAAAACTAAAATCATTTAACCCTAACGGTTATTGCTTATTCACAAATGTATATAAACATACACACCCACACACTCACACATGCACGTATACAATTAAAGGAAAAGCATTCACTTTAGTTAGTTAACAGACTGTTTCCTATCGAATATTGTGATTTGTGATTTAATTTCATGACAACTCTCCCACTACTACTCTCACATGCACATACCTACACTCTACATATACAATTAAGCCTCGACTTACAAATGTCGTTATCTATCTGTGAACCATTTAAAACTCATAGATACGTGGGTACATATGTGGCATAGCTGGCATTTCCCATTTCGCTGCGGTAAGCTAATATGTTAAGATGCTATCACAAAAGTCATCTCACATGAACATGGGAGTGTGAGTGTGAGTGTGGTAGTGTACGTTTCTCATATCATGTCTTTTCCGTATTATCATTTACCTACGCATGGCTGCATCGGGTACGCGTGCGGGTATCTTTCTAGCCGTTTCGTCACATAGAGCAAGAGACACCATAGAGCACCATAGTGAAAAATTCTTATTTTTATACCTTCTATATAGGTGTATAAGTTTGTCATTGCATTTATAAAAACCATATATATACTCGATCAGGCGCGGTCGTACAACACACACGCTTACAATTTACAAAAAAACTTATAAAGCGTAAATTTCGACATGAAAACTGAAACTAAAACACATATATTATTACACGGCATAATCATGCACCTACCATGCCCACTAATTTTATATAGCTGTAAAGGGTATTTAAGCTTTGGCTTAATTCAAATTTAGTTCTTCTTCTAGATATTTCAGATTTTGATTTTCTTATATTAATGCATGCATGTGTGTATATGTGCGTGTATGGTTGTAGTGGTTACTTTGATTCCGAAAATATTTTGTGTTTTATTTTTGTGCGGCTGGTAGTGAAACGTGTGCCAGATTTTATCTAGTTTTTTCCATTTAGTTATTCAAGTACAGACTGTTTTTCTTATTCTCTTCCTGTTTCTCTGTTTAGCTGGGTGCTGGGTATTGTGCGCACATGTTAACCGGATATACTATAATATTGACTGCATGTATGCTGATATTTCATGTGTTTGAAGTAAAGTGGTTTTCTTCTATTTCTTCTTCTTCTTCTTTATATACTTTTTCGGCGTCTTCTAACAGCTCATATATCAACAGCCAACATGAAAACAGTAACAGTAACGGTAACAGCACCAGCTATGAAGCACAAAGTCTTTCAAGACTAAGTGTTTGCTTTTTTCTTTAAGTGCTTTTTCACAAACTCGTTATATGTATAAATATATGTGTTCCTATTGTTGTTGTTGTTGTTGTTCTTACTATTCTTTCTCTATATAAAATATATGCACTTTTAGTGGAAACGCCCGCCTACATAGGTAATATACCTAAAGTTTATATTTATGTACATTTCATACTATTTAGCTGAAATTGTGTTTTGTGAATTAGAAATAAGTATAAATGTTGTAGAAAGTAAAAAAAGGATATTTGTAGTTTCAATGATGCAGTAAATACTATATTTAAGCGTACAAAAGACACTTTTGGAGAAGGTGCTACAAAAAGCTTTTACAAATACTAGAATTGGGCTCAACTTTAGAATACTTAGGATGAATGAAAGAGTCAGTTATATTACGAATAAAGAGTTTTTGCCATTCTCCACAAACCCTTTCATTTAGTATCCATATTGAAGAGAGAGTGACTTCACTTAGCTTATGCCTTTCTACTTTTTGATAATTTGATATTCATATTTATAAAAAGAAAAACTAGTAATCCGCCATTTTGTGGTAGCTGCCATTTTAAATATATTTTTCCATTCCAAATGCCAATCCGAGACGATACAACTTCAAATAATAAAATATTGAAAATTTTAAATTTTGATATTATTTCCAAAAAAATTATCAGGCAGGGGTGTGAAAAATTATCCGATTGGTTTTATTCATCCTTAGGAGAGAGAGAGAGCCATCTTTCCTTTGAATTTCATTAAAATGTTTTGAAAATTAAAGCCTGCAAACAATTTATATAGACACTCAGACAGACAGCAGTTGTATATAAATTACTTATTTCTTCAAAGATTTTTAGCCTAAAACATTGAACACAGAGTGTGTACATATAATAAAATGGATTTCATTTTATGCATGTTTGTGGTATGTAAACGTAACTGTATGCAACTAGATACATATGAGTATAAGCATGAATAGATTTGTCAATGAATTATATACCCTCTGGGTATACCACATAGCGGAAGTTAAAAAAGAAACCAACTGACGCGCATATTTTCTCATAGCACATAATCAAATGTCGTGTGCGGCAAGACATTGATAGCTTTTGAAGTAAGAAGAAAGATATAGAAAGAGAAAAGGAGTAATTGGGAAGTTTCAAAGATTTTGTTTAAAACGAATAAAAAGAGCTTTACTGACATAGCATTACCATCATTGCGGGCCGAGATCTATATAGGTCGTTGAACTCTACATGTTTCGGTCTTTCGCATATTTTCTGCAGTTGTTGTCTTCCATGTATTTGTAGTGCCAACAAACTCTTATTTCCTTCCACCGGAGTTTCCCTCTACCTTTTACGCAACATTTATTCGGGTCCCGGTTTTCTAACACATTTCTCGATGAAGCATTTTCATTCATATGACTAATGATTATAAGAAAAAAGGTCTTTTTCAATTGAGACATAACAATTTTACATTTTAATAAAGACGCCCCTTTAAATATTCTTCATAATTTGTCAACTTAAAAACGTCACTCAAAATTTATATATTTATCATGGTGAAGTTTATAAACGAGTAAATTGGTACCGCCTTACTGATCAACTTTAAGGGCGCTTACTCTAAATTTCGAATGTAATAATCGTCCTTGTATAGGAATGGCTCTACGTACTATAGTGTTTAAATTCTAGACAAAATATTCACCATTGATTCCTATTCAATATTGATTCCTGGACATGGGGGCAAATTTTGCATAAAAATCTTGATTTACACAAATGAAGCGTGTTGATCATTTGAAGCGCCGAAACTTAATTAATGTTATGTTATGTCCTTATTAAAAGCCCCTTTCATTGACACAAAACAATTTATCTGAACGTGCCAAAGCTAAAGATTAAAATTTACAGTGTCTGTAATCTTGTCATTCTATCCTATCATCACTTAAAATATTCCTGAGTTTCTAATAAGTTTAATATACCCTTTTTAATGAATTCTTGAAGTTATAGTTGAATGACTGTTTTTTTTTTGTCATTTCGTTGTTAGCACACCATTCACAAAAGTTGTCAGATTACATATTTTATTTTAGTTACAGATTTCCGTTCAATTTCCTTGATAAAACGGCGAAGGCAGGAAGGACTTTTTATGGAAGTGTTTTTTTTTTTTTGTATTCCTAATAAAGAAAGCATATCATAATTTTTGCATAAGAAAACTTTTCATAAAACTTTATTCAACCATAAAACTAAAAAGATAGAGAGAAGTTCTTTTCAAATAAAAGAATTAAGAATCGAAAAGGCAGTTATTTTTATACCTATACAGGCATGTTTAAGATGAACAAAATAATATGAACACTATGCAATATGATACACCTTGCTGCATGTTGGCAGCCCTTTTTCCGTACAAATAATACGCTTTGTTCTGCGATGGTTAAAACAAGAGATCGGTGAAATGTGTGATGTCTCAGGCTTCAAAAGAGAGAGTAGAAGCGCCTGTGCCGAAAACAGCTGAATTGTTTAACCTTTCAAGAGCGACAGTAAAGCATCATCGGCGAAGATGAATAGTAGAACAGATGAAACTCAAAGTTAACTGACAGAGATCGTCGAACATTAAAAATAATTGTGGCCAGACAACATAAAACCACCGCGGCAAAAGTGTCAGCAGAACTCAACACTGACTTGAGTAATACTGTTTCAACAAAAACCGTACGGCGGTAGCTCCACAAAGCTAACATTCATGGAAGGGCTGCAATTGCGAAACCCTTTATGTTCATATAATTTTATCCACCCCTGTAATTAATTAGAAACAATGCCTTTCTCAACAGTTCAAGTTTATAAACTGTAGTGTTTAAAGTTGAAAAATTATCAATTTTTTAAAGAACTATTCTTATACTTTAGTTGCTCAGAATATTCCAAAGAAAACACAATTTTTATTGTTTATATAAAAGCATAAACTATTGGTGACCCCATTTTCTCTGGTGGCATGTTTTTCCTTTCGCTAATTAGTAAATTATTTTTACTATTTTACATATTTCACTTTTGTTTTTCTACTAAAATAATAATATATTGTATAAAAAAACAACATACAAACAAATGGTACAAAAAAAAGTCCCAACTAGACATAATTTTAATTTCTTTTTCGTTCTCGTTCTCATTCTCTAACCATTAAAACCATTATGGCAAATAGTTGGCTCCAACTAACTTATGTACCTAATATCTAAGTAATTTGTTACAAAAAAGAAAAAAGAAAATAAATAGAAAAAGGAAAACATTATAAAAGAAATACTAGACCAAGGAAACAAACCGCAAAATAACTAAAATAATAAATACTCTAGAGAAAGTCATTCAAGTGACCGACTAAAGACAATAAGAAGTAAGAAAAGGAAAAAATGATATGAATAAAGGCTTCTAACAATTTGAAGCAATACATGGGACTATTAGGCAACAGTTCCCTAGAGATCACTTGAAAAAGATGATAAATTTTACAAGCAAATAAGTTATAATCATTAGTAGAAAATAAATATAAGCTTAGAGCTTAGAGGATAGCAGACGAATAAAAGAAATAACTTTAGAAATATGAAATAATTAAGAAAAATAAGAGACTCAGTCAATTTTATTTTAAAAGTTGTCATTTGCAACTTAGAAACCGTCATTCTATTAAACACTCCTATTTCGTTTTTCAGAAGTAGTCAATTTTACTTTAAAAGTAGTCAAAAGTAATAGTAGCCTCAGAAGTTGCTATTTTATTAAACATCAACATTTGTTTTTTAGATGTGTGCCTCAAAAGTAGTAATTTTTACCTGAGAATCTGTAATTTTATTGAACACACTTTTTTTGTTTTTTAGAAGTAATCAATTTTACTACAAAAGTGGTCAAAAAGTGTAATTTTATTGAATATAATTCCTTATATTTTAGAAGTAGTCAATTAAGCTTTAAAAGTAGTCATCTGTACCTCCGTAACTGTCAACTTATTGAAAATAATCATTTGCTTTTTTGGTGGTAGTTAATTAGGCTGTAAATATAGTCATTTTCACTTCATAAACCGTCATTTTTTAATAATCATTTTTTGAAATAGTCATTTGTATTATTCAACTATGGACTATGGACTATTTCTGTATAAAATTTCGATAATTTTTATAGTGAAGATGATCATTTCTAAAGTATACTTTATAAATGTATGCATTAAAAAATTCTCTTCCCATAGGATCTCTGTCAAAATAATGCATAATCGTGTATAATTTGCTCAGCAATAACTTTTTCTTAGAGAACAACTTACAAAATTGTAACAAGAGATTAGAAAGATATGAATACCCTACAAACACACACACATATATAAATACATAGTGCATACATACACGTGAAACGTATAAATAAGTTCGTGAAAAGTTTTTCCGTATTATTCCAACAGCCAAAAGCAATTTTTCATTGTTATTTACCATACATATATGGTACGGACTCTAAGCTGAATGGGTATTTTCACTAAACGATTGTGACAAGAACAAGAAGAAGAGAATTTCATATGAAAATTTATAAAGCAAATGTCATGTAATTTAGAAGAAGTGGTAGATGTAGTAGAAATAGAGGATGGTGTACGTACATGGAATTGAAAAATTTTGGTAATTTGCTGAGGTGGCCAACCAACCACTTGTGGCAAAGGGTATATTTCATTTGTAAGGATGTTTGTTATTCCTAAACGGCAAATGCCACATCTTTCAATTATACCAATCGATTCAGAATATAATAATTATAAAACGATTTAACCATGTCCGTCTGTCCATGTAAATTTATGCTTAAGCTACAGGTTTAATTTTTAAAAATATTTTAATAAAATTTGGTACAAGGACACAGCTGAAAATTTTCACTATTGAAAATAGTTCAAATTGGACCATTTTTAGAACTACCCCCCTATAAAGTTTTATTATAAAGGAAATGGCAAAAAATTCTTAATATTTTTATATAACATTGAATAGTGTTTTAAGTTTCCTTCTGATAGTGAGATTGAAAATTAGTTTAATCTCCATCTTACGCGGAGGGTGTAAAAACGAGAATTATTGTAATTTTAGAACTTTAGCTTAACAATGTTTCATTTGCAAAACATCATCATTTTACAGAATATATTGTAAAATATGAAATGATCAGATTTGTACAATTATAATAATTTCACTTATACTTCCTTTACACTATTGATTCATTTCTAGTACAGCCTTGAACAAATCCCCCGATACACTTGTACGTAAAAGTAATTTTTGGCCATGAAGTATTTTTGTATTTTGTATCTAAGCCAAGGCTTCATATTCACATTGTACACTTAAAGGGTTTTATTTTATTCCTTGTTTACAGAGGATACTCTTTACTTTAGCAGCAGTCTTCTTATATTATTTCCCTTGGCAGGGTATATAACACACAGATTGAGAAAGAGAGGAAGATGGAGGGATGTACCAAAAAACGCTTTGTTTATGATTGTAAATGACAATTCATATACAACCATTTCCCTGCCTCCGAATGGGAAGGGAGAAGTTGAAAAACAAGTGTTGGTTTAGCAAATCCTCACAACAGCCAGCACAATAGGAAATCTCTAGTGATGCGTTTTCATTTCTTATAATGTGTATTTTTTCTTTCTTTATGCAAACACTTTGTAAAGCAAATATGAGTGTAACGATTATCAACCAAAAGAACCACACAACTAACACTCGGCACTTACAATGGAAATATTTGTCTTTATGGTCTACTAAATAATAAAAGAAATTCTGGAAGAAGGTATACTAAATTTCTCTTCTGATACCACAAATAAAGGGAACATTACGAACATCGTTTTATCAATTTTTTACAATTTAAGTCCCGGAAAGTCACTGTGACATGTTTTTTATAACTAGTGAAAATATATACGACTATTTAATACCCTACACTTCTTAGCTCTTTAAATTACGCTTTCAGTAAGTATGTAATCAGTGAGCTCAGAGGGATTGCCATTTAAGTCATTTCGTGACATATCATTATATGGGAAGGGGTCCCAAAAATGGTCCGATCGGATCCAAATTTTTTATAGTCAATAATATTAAGCTAATTAACAATTCTTTACCACATTTTCTTAAAAATATAAATAAGTACAATTTTTTTTCCATATAAAGACTTCCTTTATAATAAAACCTTATATGGGGAGGTTTCCTAAAAATAGTCTAATTTGAACCATTTTCAATAGGCTTCCTCTTTAGGCTAATTAATGTCCTTGTATAAAATTTTAAAAATGCAACTCGTAGCTTAAGCATAATTTAATAAGGAAAGACAGATAGACAGACAGAACGACAGACGGATTTAATTAAATCGTTTCAGATTTTGATTCTGAATCGATTGGTATAAATGAGTGCTTCTAAGTTTGAATCGAAACGAACCAATTTTCATAACATTTCGGCGTATGAAACATTTTTCACTAAGAGTGTTTTATATGTCAAAGACTCCTATTTACTGATACCACAACTAATCAAATTGAAGCTTAAATTATAGAAGGAATGGAGGGTTAAGTGTAACAGATAGTCTCATTGTTACTTGTTTTAAATTATAGCGTTTGTTTACCTTTTTTAAATTCTTTACGTTGCCTTGTGCGCACTAAGTTTTGTTTTATCTTAATCATACACTTACATGCACTACCTTAGCTACTTTATTGTCTTGTATTGTATGGTACACAACTAAAGAGAAGATTTAAGTTTTATATATATATACACACACACACACACACTGGGGTAGAGTTTGTAGCAGCATTCTCGTTAGTTTCTTGTGTCTTTCTATAAACACTCGTATTTTACCCGCATCCTTAACATTCTTCATGGAAAGTTATCATTGCTTGTTGTCTCTAGGACTTTAATTTTAGCTTGTTATATATAATAACAACACCAACAACAACAATAACAATAATAATAATTCAACTGCAGTGCGGTGGTTTGTTGCTTCAAACTATAGAACATTTTTACAAAGCATTAATATTGTCCTGTTAGTACGTATTGTCCTTGTTTATGTTCGTTGTTGTTGTTGTCTTCTTAATTTTTCTGACCAGAATTTTTTAATTGCCATGTTGGTTAATTAAATACCAACTCCTTACTTATTAGTTTGTTTTCTGTGTAAACGAATAAAAAACAAAAACTTTGAAGTTCTCTTCCTCTCTCTTTCTCTTTGTGTTCTTTTGTTTTTTATACTTTCTACATGGGGGTACATAAAATTTGTCACATCATTTGTAACTTCCAGAAGAAGGAGTCAGATACTCTACAGAGTAAATATATTTTAGATCAGCATCAACATTCTCCGAAAGGTCTTTGATCCTGTCTGCGTTGGCGATGAATCTTGCGCTGTATGAGCTGTACGCCGACATTGACACATAGTTTGTCGCATAAAGATTCAACGTTTGCGATGGCTAGGTCATCTCGGCCGTATGGACGAAAGTGCTTCAGATAGGATGGTGTTCGAAAGGTAACCGGAAAAGGAAGCGAAAGAGGCAGGCCGAAACTCCGGTGGAAGGACCAATTGTTTGATGCCCTGCAAACACTTGATGTACAAAACTGGAAAAGGCGCGCCAACGATCGAAGCGAGTGGCGTTCTCTTCTGCAACAGGCCAAAGACCTACATAGGTTGTAATCGGCCATCCATGATGATGATGATCAACATTCTAGACATTCCGTCCATAAATCTGTTCATTATTGGCACTCCCATGTCATAAATTTTGAGCTGAAATTTTTTACGGACATTTTGCACGCAGATATATAAATTGAAAAAAATTTCTCAAAAATCACGCCCACAATCGACTAAAATTTATTCATCAGCTACAAAAATTTACCTTTGAAGTTGAACTTTGAATTACACAAGTTTATGTATTTTTAATTATCTTATTCATTGATGTGCTAAAAATGGGTGTGGTCCAATATCAGGCACGCCTACTATTTGCAAAAGTTCGTTTTTAGCTCGACTTGGAAGCTGATACGTATTGCATGTACTCTTGGAGGGTGTAATTAAATACCTGCCACGCCTACTTTTTATGTAGACATGTAATGGATATTTAAGATCGAGTCTAAACTAAGTTTACTTGTTTCACTTCTTCAACTATATCAGTACAACAAATGCACGCATACTTGCTTTTTGGCTGGCATGCGCTACTTGACTTGTATGTTGTATAAACTACAAGTACTTGTGGACCTACTTATAACAGCAAAAGCTTCAGCTTTCATATATTTTTCCTTTTTCTCTTTTTCGTTTTGTTTTTTGTTTGCCTTTCACAATATGTGTGTATGTACATATAATTTATATATGAGTGTGAGTGTGTGTTGTGAGTTTTGTCCTTTTCATATATTTTTTAAGCCAATTTATAGGTATGTGTGTAAGTGTTGTTATAGTTTATTATACTTTTTCGCCTTCTTTTGCGTTTTCTCTCTTTCTATCTGTCCGTCGGTCTGTCTGTGTATATTTTTCTCTGCTTATACTGGGAACACTTATAAAGTTGTCCCAGCTTTACACTTTTAGTTTATTTATTCCACTAACATTTGAATTATGTTGTTGTTGTTGTTGTTGTATATAATATTTTTTTTTTCATTTTTTGTTTTATGTTTGGTCCATAATACAATATTTACCATGGCAATCAGAATTTTAAACAACAATGTTGTTATTGTTGTTGCCGCTGCCGCTGCCGCTGCCGCTTATATCTTTCACTTTGTCTCGTTATGGAATTTTACAATATTTATGACAATTTTAATCTTATGTTGCTGTTATTGTTGTTGTTGTATTATTTGTTATGTTAGCATTTTGTCAGTCCTTATGATATTTGCGCAAGAGATATCCTTAGAGGAATGAAAGAGTAAAGATCCCTTTTTATACACATACCACCTAAGCGGAGAGATTTACACAATAATGTATTTTATACAAATTTTCATAATTTTTCATTTACACTAACAAATAAATGTTGTGTTGAATTTGTCCAAAACTTTGGTAAAACTAAACATATAATAAATGATAAAGATCGTGGAAGGATTTTCAATTTATAATAAATAACTAGTAAGCTTGTAAAAAAGCTAAAATCAGCAAATCTTGAATACCCACATCACCGACAATCCAAAGGTTTTCAGGAGTGTATATATGTTATGTATTAACTTTCAATCAATCTTCTTCTACATGAATTTTATTCAGTTTTTTTTTTTTACAAATAAAGGCATGTCGAAATAAAATAACTACCAATACTTCTGTTAAGTTTGGCTTCGATTTTTTAATTTTTGTGTGAACGAGAAGGATTTCATAGATGGACGTACAGACAAAGGAAACGAAAATATCAAGGATCGCCTCAGTATTTCACACTGATTCAGAATATATGTACTTATTTGGATCTTTCACACCTCCTTCTGGACGTTATATGTTTTATACTCAAAGACAGACGGACAGACATTTCATGCTAATGAACAATACAAAAACTTTGTAAGGTCTTTAAAAGTCTTATTGAATAATATATTACTACTGTATAATAAACAGTAACAACAACAACAACAACAACAATTTTGAGACAATTAAACCAAACAATAATGGTAACGAATTTGTTAAAGAATGAAATGTCCTGGGAAATAAACATATTGTTTATTGTATACGCTGTGCTGTGTGGGTATGAACCTGAAAATCCATAACAAATTGAAATAATGTAATCGGCCATTGCCAACCATATAATACCCTACACCACTTAGTGCCCATAAATTGTATCAGTACACGCGAGACATTGCATAATAAGTCACCAAGGAAAGAGGTTTTAAAAATCAAATTTTTTACAGCCCATTATTAAGCTAAATAACTATTCTTCACTACATTTGTTAAAAAATATTTAGAATTGAGGTTTTTCTCATATAAAAATGTTCTTTATAATAAAATTTTATATGGGGAGGGGTTCTAAAAATGGTCTAAGTTGAACCATAACAAGTGATGTAGGGTATATAACAATAGATACACAAAATAATATTAACAGCAGCAGCAGCAGCTGCAACAACAATCACAATAGCAACAACAAACAAAAGATTTTTCGATTTTCGTTTCTTTACCGGAATTTCATTATTCTCGCCGTAAGCTCATTTTTGCTTACGCTACCATATTCTCGCTCCCCTCAATTCACGGGAAAATAAATTTTACAATAAATGTTTATGCTAACAACCCAAGTAGTTGGCCATTGTGTTCATTGTTTCTGTTAACATTGTTTTTGTAATAAATGTGTAAATAGTTGTGTTGTTGTGAAAGGCCGGCAGAGAGAATGAGAAGGAGAGAGAGAGAGAGAGAGAAAGAGAATGTTAACGTAATTGTATAAATTTTTCAATCTTATCATTAACAAATGCTACCATCAGCATCCTCATCATAATCATTGCCACCAAAATATGCTAAAAGCTGTAGATTTTTGCTTATTAATTGTCATATTATTATTATTATTATTATTGTTGTTTTTGTATATTTTATGAGTAATTTCTTTTTTTAAGTTTTTTTTCGCACACTCATCATAATTTATATAACAATTGGGTAAAACTAAATATATAGCCAGAGAGTAGAAGTAGACTTAAATAGGTTGTAATCGGCCAGTACTTAAGACGATAAAGCATTCATCGATGGTAAGGGTAAGTGCATATTTAGTTTCTTTCTTAATAGCTTAAAATATTTTAAATAAAATATTGTGAAAAAGACGGACGTACGCACACTATTTTAAATCCATTTATAAACATTTTTACAAGTTTTCAAAGCTACTTTACAATATTAAGTGTCTTGCTTTTAATCATTTACAGTGAGTGTGCATATGCGTTTGTGCAAGAATTTAAAATATCTTTGCATATTTCTTACTCACATATATACACAAAATGTGTAATATGCATGTACAGGTATTTGTGTAATTGTAAAATTTATATCAAAAATTTTATTTACTTATGTATGTGTGCGTGGGCATGTGTTTATTTATATGATATATTCCCAAGTATTTATTTGCTTTTTATGTGCACACGTTCATGTTCATGTCTCTCTCTTTTTATACCCTATACATACGATAAGGGACATGTTAAGCTTGTCATTCCATTTGCAATTCTCAGAAGGAGTCAAAAATTGTATCGATCTAGACAAGTATGTCCGGGTGTCCATCTGTTGTTCGCTCTCTCACGGTCGCATATATCGAGATAATAAATTGAAATTTTGTACACATATTTATAATTATCCCATCCAACGATAAGCCAAAAATGGGCGTGTTCGAAAAACAAATACGGTTACAATTTACAAAAAACCTTACAAACATCATTTGTCAGCTATACACTATTTATAATTATCCTACATCATAAACCTGCCACGCCCACTATTCGCATGTAGATATGCAGGGTATTTAAAATTTCGTTCAAGTTCAATTTAATTTTCATTCCTTTCTTCTCTTTTCTTCTGCCTTATTTTTATTGCGATATTAGCAGTGAATGCAACTTTTCAGAAATAGTTTTCGTAACGTCTTCTTGCCTACATTCAGACATATATCTACCTATTATAACTACTACAGTGTGGTTGTTTATACATATTGTTGCAATATTATGTTGATAAAGTATTTGTATGACACTGTGAGTGTGTATGTGTGAGTACGCCCTTATAATCATTCTGTGCATAGCTGAGAAAACATTTCCTTTTTTTTTTCTGTTAATAAAACCTACATTTTATGTTTGTTGTTGGCATGTATGAATATATTTAAGTGTATAGTATAGTATTTTGAATGTTTTGCTTTCTGTCTTGAAAGATACTTTTCATTAGCATACACACACACAGAGAGAGAATGCCATCTTTTCGTCTGCTAAATTTATGGTTAAATTGGAAAAGCTTTTATCGTAAAAATTTTAAAAATTCCAAAATTTTTACATGAAATTAAGTTTTTCAAAACAACTTTGGTATCCATGGTAAAGTTTCTCTAAATTTTCTGTAGCTTTGTTTAATTGTTGCTGTTGGTGTAATTAGCTCATAACTGGGTGAAGGCAATGAAGACTAATACTCGAGAGAACGGGGTAAGTAAACCATTCGTTCGATGTTCGAGCATATTTAGTAATACATGGGATTCTAGGCGAACAAAAAATTTATGTAAATTTTCCATTTTTGACGTGACTCTAAAGCAATTTTGGCAATTTAACATCTTCATCAACCGTGACACATATGCTATGTCGCTCATTTTCACTTCTAACAACTGCGTGACTCATACGTTGAGCTATAGAAAATTATAAAAAAATCTGCCACAGGGACTGTGATCAAGAATATATACATACTTTAAAAGGTGTTGCAAATTGAACACTTAACTTAATATACCGCTCATTTTATCCAAATAAAAATATAAATTAATTTTTGAAGCAACAAGTGTTTAAAGCTTTGCACAATGATTTGTTGTATATATTACAATATTAAATTATGCAGCTGTAGACATAACTTGTAATCAACTGATCCATAAATCTTGTGATGAAAAAAATCAATCGTCCATAAATAAATGAATAGGTGCTGGTTGAAAATGATTGTATCAAAAACTAATATATATATAAAGAGACATATTCTTATAGCCAGCACAGAAGAGGGCAAGTCTCAAGGGTTCGTGTGTTTGTGTGAATTGTGATTGTGTGTGGCTTTAAAACATTTTTTTTCTGATATGTAATTTGTTATAACTAGTGTGGCGCACCATACGTGTCTGCTAAATGTTAAAAAGTGTGACTCAACATATGTGTCACGGGTACATTTTATTAGCACCCAGACCTCAATAATGCAATATTAAGAGAAAATTTGATGCACATAATCTTCCAGTTTGGTATTGCAAATTACATGGATTTACCTACAATGACGGACAAACCCTTAACACTCCACATTCATAGGAAAATTAAACAATTTTGATTAATACTATAACTGCCTGACATCCAAATAGAAGTACAGTATGGCTCCACATATGTATTAAGCGGCTTTTATATGTTAAAACGTGTGACATAGAATGTGATAGCATATGTGTCACGCGGCTGGTAGACTTTAAAAAAGTGTGACTCAACATATGTGTCATGGGTACATTTTATTAGCAGGCACAATAATCGATCCTTCAATTCAATAAATATTTTTGTAAAACTTCTATTTAATAAGTTCTTTACACATTCGAATTAATTGAAATTAAAAATTATGTCCTTCGGTCCGTCAGTGGTAAACATTCTACCGATTGCAAAAATTGAGATATCGACCTCAGGTCAGCAAGCTATAGGGAGAATTTTTAAAGATATTTTACATGAAATATTTTACAAGAACATGAACTCATCTAAAGAGGAACTTTATGGAAAATGTACCGATTTTGTAATATTTGTTGAGACCCTTCCCATCTAAGAAGATCTTTTCATACAGAAACACTTTGTGTGACACCAAATTCACCATTTCATACACATTAGACAATTTATGCCATTTCATTTATTTCACTTAGTTTTCTTAACATTCTTACAGTAATTGTACAATATTATGTTATTGTATAATACACACATGTACGCCTCACCTCAATTCACTGCAGTTGTGATAGTTGTGAGCATTTGCCTTAAAAATGGATCAACAATTACGATAAGTGTGTAAGTGGAGTGAAGTGGAAAATGGAAAATGGATAATAATAGTATTTTTTGTTTCATGTAATTCACTCATCATGCCATCTCTTTTACTCTTTAATATAACCATTACGCAATTGTGCTTTAAAACTCTTGTTGATGACAGTTTTATATGAAATGCATGATGATAAATATTTTTTCATCTACGTATGTGTGTGTGCGTGTATGTATGTCTGTACAAGCTTTCACACAAATCTGGGTCTTTATACAATTTTGAACATATACAATAAAACCTTAATGCACAGACAGACACACACATACACGCACATATCTACACAGTAATTTTTTCTTTTTTTTTGAAAATTCTTACAAAATAAAACAAACACAACTGAACAGAAATGGTTACAGATAGACAGGCAGAGAGAGAGAGAGAGAGAGAGAGAGAGAGGGAGGGTTACTGTTGAACCAGATATAGTTAATACTTTAAGTTTTAAATGAGTTTTTCCCATGTAGCAGATGAAGAAGAAATGAACCTTTTTCAATAACGAGACTAATAAGAGTGGAGTGGAGATGTGTAAGAGATATGTTACAAGTTAAATTGTTTAATTTTTGACCAGATTATAAGCAAAAAACACAACACTGTGAGTTTGTAAAATGGCAGAGTGTGACAAAATATTTGATATTATATAATATTTTATAGATGCATGCCTTTATGCATTCAAATATTCCTAAATTAAGTGAAAAACTAAAATTACACCCTATGTATAAGTAGGGGATATTAAGTGTGTTATGTCGTTTGTAACACATAAAAGAAAACTTCAGAGCCTCTCCAAAGTAAAAAATTAAAAAGCGAAATTGATAATGTCCGTCTGTATGTCCGTGGGTCTCTTTTACGCAGCTCGTACATTTTTAAATATCAAGCTGAAATTTTGTACTTATATTGTATTCCATATCAAGTAATTTAGTATTTGGACAAATTTAGTCAAAAACCACGCTTACGCCCGACAAAATCTACATATCAACCACAAAAATTGTGCTACGTTGCGTATTTATAATTAATTTACGCAAAGATGCAGCAAAAGTGGGCGATCGCGCTCACAATATACAAAACCTTTTGTGGAAAATTTGAAGTGAAAGTTTGTACCTTTTACAAACATTGTTAACGAATGTAATTAGCTAACTGCCACGCCTACATTTTATATATTGTTTTTAAAATTTCCTTTAATTTCATACTGGTTTGAATATTTTGAAAAGTTTTAATTGGAATGATAAATTTAGTGTACCTATTATCTTATGTGAGGAGTATGATAACAACCATATCTCTTCATTATTATTATTATTATTATTGTATTGTTGTTGTTGTTGTTGTTGTTGTTGATAAGTGTTTTTTATTTTTATGCTGATATGTGTGAATGTGCATTAATTTATTTTGCTAACATTTCACAAAACGCATCCAAAATGTTCACTTTAGGTAAACCAACCGTATATACTATCTCTGCATCTCTCTCCCTCTCTCCCTGTCTGTCAAATACACCCATAGTTGTTATCTATGTTTATGCATCTCAATTTATAATAACCATTTTTCAGTGTGTACATGGTCATAACTATTTTCATTAAATTTTTTTCATTTTATATTTTTTGTTTTGTTTTAATTTGAAAGAGAGAAATTTTTAGTTGAAATGTGAAAGTATTTCGTTTCATTTCTAAAACTATCACCATTTCTATGCATATATTTAAATAAGTTTTTTATTACTCTGTGCATGCATCTACCTGAATATGTATGAATAATAAAATACATTTGTTATAAATTTTTAAATGGCTGTTGGTGTAAAGCATGTATTGTACAATACTAGGGTAGTTATGGGGATTGTAAGAAGACTGCTTCTTATTATCTTTCAGAAGATTACAAAAAATAAATTTATTAAAAAATTGGTAAAAAAACTACTTTTTTTTAGATAATATCAAATCTTAAATACCCTGCTTAAATACAGATAAAAAATGGGGGCCTGGCAGGAAGTTTATTAATTAAGTTTATTAATTGCAAATGCTTTTTATAAATTGTGGGTGTGGCTGTTGTTCAATTCCACTCATTTTTTGCACTGATTTTCAACATACCAGCCGAATTTTTATGCTTTGTAGATAAATGTTGTATTTATTGCGGGCGTGGCTTATTTAATAACCTACATACATTCTTTGTATGTTTCTTTAAAATTCTTTGCTCTGTAGTAAATGAACACTTAACAAATTATATGAATTAACGAATTGGTTTAAAGCTAAACCATCTATCTCCCCAAAAAGTAACTTTTACTTAATCATTGAGTACCGTTAATATCCAAACCATATAATTATCTCCTTCCATGTAAAATATTTCCCGTAAAGTTCATTTGCGTGAGCGTATGCATGTATGTGTGTGCTGTAGTTTGTAGAATATTGGCGTTAAACTGTTAATAGCGAATAATTACAAGGTACTTATCAGCCCGAAAATATTCTCCTTAGTCACCTAGTTACTCTGCCTTTCGTTGTTTGTGTTTGTTGTCCTTTATCTTAATTTGTACGCCAGAGTTTAATTAAGCACTTAGAAATCTTTACCATATGTATGTATATATAGGCACGAACACATATACATTGAAAGGAAATTTGCCTGCTACACCGATACAAACGCCAACTGGCAAGTATAACTTGGAAAATTACACAAACGTTTATTACAGACCGAATTTTATAATGATAGCCAAATGGTGAGGTCAACAGGGCACAATACAAACTACTTACAACTCATTAAGCGGTTCATTGCTTTACGGTTTCGAGATATTTCTTTAGTAGCTCAGAGTACGTAGGTAGTAAAAGACCAAATCAGCAAATGTTAGTTAAAGTTCTTCAAAGGATTTCTTTTGTATGTAATCTTGCGGAAAAGTTTTCAATGTTAAAAAACCTTGCAATGGACGTACAGACATTAATCGGCAAAAAGCCAAGTTTTGTGGTAGAAATTATGTTAAAAATTCCTTCAAATTTTTTAAAACTGTTTAAAATTTTTTATTTGAAAAGGAAATATATTTATATATATATATATATATATATATAATCATCCCCTAAACAGACCGTTAAAGTTTCACTGAGAGGGTTTCGCTTACGTGTGTTATTTTTATGTTGAATAAAATTTTATGAATGATGATAACGATTAAAAATCTGAAATGTGTTTTCCTGCCATTTTGCTTTACGTTGTGATTTTCAGCTGTTTTCAGCGTCATCGTCAATCTTCATGGCTGTCATGTTACAGTTATATATCTTAAATCTTTCTTATATAAGTGCAAGTATACTAATTTTGTCATTCTGTCCCCATTTTTATATGTGTCATCTTGATCATAATTGAAATCTAAATTGATGAAGTTGCATCCGCCTGTGTGTCTGTCTCTTGTTAAAGTTGATCTTAGGGTCGTAAATTTAGATATATATCATATGTGGAGCTTCTTATTAACAGTGGATAAAATCGGCTAAGATTCACGCCCATTTTTGGCAAATATTTATTTTTCAGTTGCAGTACTTTTCGTACCTTAGGTAGGTTTTTATATAAATTGGGCAAAATCGGTTAAAAGCCACGCCTAAAATCGATGAAAATTTATCTATTAGCCAAAACATATGAGCTATATGATAGGCATTCAGGAAAATGGGGGTTATGAAAAATATGATCCGCCCATATGTAACAAAAATTTAGACATATACTCGTATATATTATATAATGTGCATACGAAAATATAATATTTTTGTGACTAATTAAAAGGCTTAATCAGTAACCTGCCACGCCCACATTTTACCAATTTTAGTTTTTTATAAAAATAAACAAATCCATCGTGGAAGTCGATAAAGGCCCAATCACCGTCACCTGTGACGCCCACATTTTACAAAACTGTTTTTTTGTGAAGAATCCAACGTGGAGGTGGATATGATTAGATTAATAAAAAAGAAACTCTTTTTTGTGGCTAAACCCAACGTGGAAATACGCACATCTTTAAAAAGTCTACACATCACCAGCAGCCATGCCTATCTTTGCAAAAATCTTCCTTTTTTTTGCCACTTTGAAAAATCCAAAGTGGAACTGGATCCTTTTGCATACTTTATCAAAAGACCTAATCGCCGCCACCACCACCAGCGCCCACATTTTGCAAAAATCCTTATTTTTTGAAGAAACCAACGTGGGAGTGTACATGAATTACATACATTATTAAATGGCTTAATAGGGTACCTGCCACACCCAAATTTTGTGTATGTGTAGATCTAAAGAGTACCTAAAATTTGCTTTAAGCCAAATTTTGTATCTCTTTACTCGTTTTTATCGTTATATGTTTATGATGTATCATCAATTTTTTTATAATGTGAAGATAAAATTTCAATCTTCAAAAGTTTGCTAAGATAAGAGAAAAAAACCATTAACTGTGTATAAGATAATTTTGATTTAATATGAAAAAGAATTTTTTTGATATTTATAGTAATTTATTAAAGTTGAGAAGGATTTTCAATTTCAAGTTTAGCTACTAAAGCAAGCCGTTGGAATATATTAGCATTCAATTATTCTGTTCTGTCTACATTTTTAACCCACCAACCTAACCCTACTAGTCATCAAGATAACGAAAATTGCCAATTCTATTCTCAATGTTTTTATTTCATTTTTTATATATTTTTGGTTTTGTTTTTGTACATATTACTTTGGCTCACAATGTTAATTAAAGTATTAAAATATGAAAAAAAAAAAAAGAAAAAATTACGTGAAACCAAAACCAAAACCAACGGCTTTCGTGCAAATTTTATGCAAAATATTTCATTCGTTCGTTATGCTCCTTCAACAAACGCTAAATTTCATTTACAATTTTGAATAAATTTTCAATTTAATTTCAATTTATGTATCTTTTCTATGTAGATAAGAGATATACATAAAAGATAATGTAAACGCCCCTTTTTCAAAATTCACTTTTGTTTTGTTTTTGTTGCCACTTTATTGTTGTTTCTGCCATTTTGAATACTCTATATATTTGCAAACTTTATTGTACAACTGTAGATAGCTGGCGTGCTTGGTATTGTAGATACATACCCTGGTTGCTTTGAGTAAAAAACGCTAAAATTGAATTATTTTCGTTTAGAAAAGGATTCCTATTCGACATTCCTCGAGTTGGCATGTAAACGTCAGCATTCTTTATGGTAAATGGTTTTCCAAGATTTCATTTTAAGGGTTATTTATATATTAAAATTTCGTATAACCGTAGGATCAGGTATTTGTAGTATTATCTATCTATCTATCTCCTCCCCTTCAAAGTGGAATGACGGATATATTTTTAATTTTTACTATTGTTGGACCTAAGCCCTGTAGAATACCAAAACATTAAAGAAAACAAAAAAAAAGTATATTAGGTGTATACCAAATCTAGGAGATCGATCCTTCTTAACCTCTTCTAAACAGAACGCCACCATTTTACTGCTCCAAATATTACGTATTGAGTTAATAATTTATCAAAAATTATTTGAACAAATCAAGTCATTTAGGGCGTGGCAATATGAGTATATTTTTCAAAAAATTAAGAATTCTTACCCAATAAGACTTTAAATAAGTTTCAGTTTTTCACTCAACTTAAACACAGTAAATAAGTCTTATATAGACACGCCCATTTTAGTTAATTTTACATGTTTTAAAAAAATTTCGAAATTTCATTTAATATGTGAAAAGGTTTATTAATTAGTCACGAAATGGACCTGTCTAGAGACTTTACCGTCGTATACAAAAATTCATTTAAAACATACAAAAAGCGATCGTAGGCGTAACCTTAGCATTATTTTATGCTGATGAGAGATTATGTGTGTATCAAATTTTAGCTCGATATCTTAATTTATGCAGATATATGAGTGGTAAAGAAAAAACGGTAACACATAAACAAACGGACAGAAAAGCTAAATCGATTCAGCTATTAATACTGATAAAAATGATGTATACTTCTGGGGGGTTATACCCCCCTTATCATTGTGATGGTGGGTATAAAAAAGCAATCAAATATATTCAACCTGCCAAGAACAATAACCACAAAAGAGCAGCACACTCATCATTTAAAAAAATAAGGAAAAAAACGAATACCGCTTAAAATCTTTTCCATAAATTTGCCATTGAGGAGCATTATGAACTTGAAAAATTACCAAAGAAAGCAAAGAAAACAAATACTGAATTTAGCTTAAGTGAAAGCTTAAATACCCTTCACAAATATATATATATATATATATAAGTGGGCGTGGCATGTAAGTTAATATGCTCTTTATTTATTTCTAAAAAAAATTAGATGAATGAAATAAAGGTTTTTTCCAAATTTGTAGGCTTGTCTGTAATAGCAAGACCGCCCATTTTGACACATCAATGAATATACAATCTATAAAATGTATTTATAAATATGTAAAATTATATATTATTTAAATTTATAGTTTCATTTTTATGACTGATAAATAGATTTATGTCGATTATGGGCGTGTGAGAAGAATTGAACTTATGAACGCTCGATAAATGAAAATGTATGACCGTTTTGTGTTTTAAGAACACATGGACATACAGACGGACATATCCAGGATATTAAAGATTTTGATGCTAAACAATAATTTATAAATTTTGTATAAATACAAACCAACTTTGTTTATGCCCCATATATAGGTTGGAAGGGTGTAACCAATTTATATGATCAAAAAAAAAAAACACCCAACACAACATCAACTGTTGTATTACAAGCAAAAACAGAAATAACTTCGATGTACTCGTATGTACATGCGAGTGAAATAAAAACTGAAGAGTTCAAAATACAAAATAATAAAAATACTCTCCATTGAGAAGATTACCAATTATAGATTATAGAACAGATTCAACAGCCAGTCGTTGTGTTTAAATTGTGCTCTATGGCTGATTGTTGTCTGTTATCATTATTCTTATTGTTTTGTATATGTTGTTATTGTTGTTTAGTTGGTTGGTTGGTTGGTTGTTGGTTTTTATGTCTTCCAAAGAAGTAGAATCATAAATTTTATAACTATTTGGCTGGAAGCTGTCAAATAAAAACACAGACAGTAACGAAACTGTAAATATATGTAATGGCAACAACAATAACACTTACTTTGTTGCATAAAATAAAGATTTATTTGTGCTACAAAAACATTTATGTACTGATGTTGTTGTATATGTTCTATACTACTAATTATAAAAGCTTTGTGCAGCTCAGAACACAAATTAAAATCTCTGGATTCTAGAAAATTCACAAGTGGCCACAACATGTATTTCTCATAAAGGGTTAACAAGTCTGCATAAAAAAAATGTTCAGTTTGGTATTCATTGAATTCCCAGGGAAAAAAGCATATATAGTGGAAAACAAATGAAATTGAAATAAAAACAAGGAAAAAAACATAATTTTGGCTTAAGTCAAAAATTAAATACCGTTCACGATGTGGAATGGCCTTCTATTAGTGGATGTGTATGTATCAGCTTACAGCTGTCGGGCTTTATGCGAATTTTTGTAGATTTCAATCAATGTCACAAAATTTATTATCGTCCTTGTGCCACAAACGGATAAACACATGGAGAGACATGTCTAGATCGACTCAGATATCGATGCTGATCAAGAAAATATATACTTTGTAGGATCTCTGACACCTTCTTTTGGGTGTTGCAAACAGAAAGACAAACTTAGTATATGCCCGATCTTATGTGGAGAGTATAAACAAATTATTCATCTCCACGTAAGGCTTTTCAATGCATTTATAGTTAACGCCTTCATTACATTTTACAATTACCATAATAAGATATCATGGTAGCTGGCATTCCCTTAAACTTTCGGCTTAGGAAACAGAAAAAAAGTACCGAAAGACAAAAACGGGAAGCACTGGTGTGAAAGACCTTTGCTATTATAATGACCACACTATTGTTGTTATTGTTGTTGTTTAGCATAGAATAACGGTACACTGAATTTGTATTGAAATTCTTCACTCTCGGCTGTGGTTTTTTTATTGGTTTGCTTGAGGAGGGAGGGGGGGGGGTGGTCTGCTTTTGTTGTTGTGCATTATAAACCGAACAATGAGTAAGTCAGCAAATTGAAATGGACTTTATTTTATGTAGCTACATAGAAAAGAGAGACACTTCGAAACATATTAAGGGAATTTTACACTTTTTATGCAGTTATCCTTAAGGATTTATATACTTTACTAGAATGCCACAGCGACGGGAGATATTTTATAATAAAAAATTATATTTAGCTTAAAACAAATATTGGTTACTCATCATCTAAAATAATTAAAGTAAAAATTTTTCATTAATAATAATGTTTTGAGATTAGGGGCGTGCACTACTGAAAAGTTTTTCCTACTTTTATAATAAAAAAAAAAAAAAAATTCCAAAATTAGTGGCAGGCAGGTGGACATTTTTAGTAAATCCTCCAATCCTCGTACTGACTCTACTAACACTTAAGCAAACTTTGATTTCAATTTTTATGACCAAGATTATATTTACAGACATGGTTAAATCGTTTCAAAATTTCATACTTATTAATTCACTTCACACACTCTCCTTTTAGAGTGTTACAAACATTTTGTCAAAATGACGATGCTTAGTAACCTTAAGAAGGGATGGATGTAAAAAAATGGGGGAAAGAGGAATTTCGAAGGTATTACGAACTGGCTTGTGTTGCATGCCACCATAAAACTAGGCCACAATGGCCTAGGACTAGAAACAAATACATACACAACCGTACAATGGACAACCTCTTGTAGAGTGCATACAATGTAAAATGAACGAAGACAAAAGAACAGAGTACAACTGTCCATTATGCACAAAAAGATTTTCACTGTTCTTCTTTTTCTTCTTTTTATTATTATTATTATTATTTTTCTTTTTCTTTTTTTGTATGAAACACGCAACACAATGCAATTTATCACGTTACTTCCACTAAATTGGTGTTGATTGTGGTCGTTATGACGCCAACTAAAAGAAAAAAAAAAAAAAGAAGCCAACAACAAAGGGAAAAAGCTCAGGGATAACAAAAACGACACGGCTACGTTAATAATAACGGTAAAAAAAAATTTACTTATTGAGTGGCAATAATTGAAATAAAAGATAGAAGAAGATAAAGAATAAGATAAGACATCATTAATTGCTAGATACATTGAAAGATAAAAATATACATAGATAAATCGTTAGAGAGATACATACATAGATAAAAAGATAAAAAGATGCATAGAAATATATATAAATAAAGAGATAAAAATGTAAATAAAAAAAAAATCAACAGATTGATAAATAGATAAAATTATAAATAGTAAATCAATACATAGATAAATAGATAAATAATTACTTAGATAAAGAAATACGTAGATTAAGATAAATAGTATGAGAGAAACATAGATAAAAAGATAAATGATAATGTAATATTCTTGCAATAGCTCAGTTGGTTAAGGCTCCGCCTTATTAAACCCTAGGAGCTGCGGAACACAGTTTCAAATACAGCTAATAAAGAAAGGAAAGAGTGTTTTTCAGCTGGACTCATCTGTCGCATTGGACTTGGTAAACCACCGACAGTTAAAAATATTATTTTAGGATTTAAGCTTGTAAAAAGCCATACGTCATGTGATAACGTAGCTATGTGATCAAGTAGCGATTGTTGGGTTCTACTAAAGAGAAAACCGGCCTTGGTGAAGGGGTTGGTTGTAGTGAACTTGACAACATTACTCGCTAGTCTCTAAACAACTTTATTTGTAAATAAGTGAAAAATTACGCGATGATTTGAAGCATTCAATAGCTATGAAACCAATACTGAGTCAAAGTTTTTAAAATTGTGAAATTTTTGCTGTAATTTTCCCTCAAAAATTCATACAAATTAAATAAATTTGAATAAAAATGTATGACGACCATAAACCATTTTAGGAAAACATGTACAAACAGAAACAAAAAAAAAAACAAAATGTGCACGTATGAGAGAGAAAGGGAAAGAGAGAGTATTTGCTTGTACATACATTTGTATAAAAGGAATTGGGTCAACACAATGCCAACAATAAATCAATAATAAAAATTTTATAAAACTTTAAAGAAATCATATTATAACGGTACGTATACAAATGTGAAAGAGAGAAACGATAACAATGGAATAACACAATAATCACAATGAAACCTCAGTTGTTGGAGGAATTATAGCTAATTTTTGGTGAAAAATATTTAAAAAAAAAAAAAAATTATTTAAACTAAAAGCATAACAAAACTTTAAAAATGATGGAAAGTGTATAAATTCGTGAATTGAATAGTTTTTATACTGGAAGATGGAAAGTATATTAAGTTTGTCATTCTATTTGCAACACCTAAAAGGAGGCATCTGAGACCCTACAGAGTATATATATTCTTGATCAGCATAAAAAACTGAATCGATCTAGGCATAAATGTCCGGGAGTCTGTCTATTGTTTGTATTTTCACGATCGTAAATTTTAAGACATTGAGCTGAAATTTTGCACAGACACTCTTCATTACTTTCTGCATCCAGATCGTTATTTAAATTGGGCAAAATTGGGCAGTAGCCACGCCCACAATCGACAAAAATTTAGCTGTGATGTAGAAATGTGTTTTATGTGTATTTTTAATTACTCTGTTTATTTATGTACCAAAAATAGGCGTGGTCACGACCACAATTCACAAAAAAAAACCACATTCTGCAAGAAACTCGACTTGTCAGTTGATATCAGTTGAATACACGACCACGCCCATTATTTGTATGTATTCAACATTTGCCTTTAATCCAAATGAAGTTGTTTTTTACTTGTTTTCACTTGTGTTCGATTGTTGTTTAACGAAATTTATGAATTATTTATAAAGTTGGTCCAGTTCGCTTGGTTCAGGTATTATAATGTAATTATAAAAATTTCTCTATTCGAATAATTCTCATGTTTTTTTTTTTTTACATTTGCATTTATTGCACCACTTATATGAAAATTGTTCACAATGTTTTCTTTTTGCTGTTTGCTAAATAATTATGATATCCCATCCAAGTCCTTGCCAACAATCAATCACGTCACGTATACGCAGAGGGGTGAAAAGAGAGGATGAAACAAATGAAAGTCTAATTAGGAAAAATACATTTTTAATAACGCTTCTCACGTTTTGCATAAAGAGTGAATTTACTTCATGCTCGACAAGAGGGAAAATTGTTATTGTAGAATATTTACCCGCAAGTGCATTGAATTTATTGCGTGCCACACAAAACTTAAGATTGAAGTTAATATAAAAAAAAAAAAAAAATATTGTAACCGTTAATTTATGTACCGGTTGTTGCTTTTCTTGTTATTTTGTTCTTTTTTTTTACGTTATTCTGGTCATTACTGTAGGTATAGAAGAAACCGCGTTATTATGATTGAAGAGGTTAGTTAAAGTGAGAGAGAGGGAGAGAGGAGAGACCGAAACCTTAAACAGTGAAATCTTTAATAAATAGAATAATAAAAAAAGCTCCAGAAATATAAATACCTAATGTTGCTAGCCAGGCTCAATGTTCAATACTCTGTTGTGTATACTGGACGGCCCACTGCAGTTATAATGTCTTTACAGCAATGAGCTTATGACACGCGGCGTGACATGAACCAATGATGCATTATGTGCTCAGGTCAAAATGTACAACACTTAGAAACAATCAACAATAGCAATAATAATAATAATAACAACAACAACAATATTAGCGAAAGCAAAAGCAACAGCCCATAACATGTTGTAAAATCTTAAGTACCTGAAAGCGGGAAAATGTTGTACAAGTTTATGGTACATATACACATATACACACAAGTGAAAAAGTTTAAATCGCTAAAGACTGATTAATCAAGACCCTACTTAGCGTTATAAAGTAAGTTACCTCGTGACATATGGAAAAGGGAAAAGGTGGAAAAGGGTTTTATAAGTGGCCCGATAGGGTCCAAATTTATTATAGCTACTTATTAAGCTAATTTAATCTATTGAACACTATTTTCAATAGAGTCCTTTTTTGGCCTAATATACACCCTTATACCAAATTTAATCAAAATATCTCAAAAAATGCAAACTGTTGCTTAATGATAAAGAAAAACATGGAAAGACATGTGGACAGGCAGACATGATTAAATTTCGGTTCAGATTTTGTTTCAGAATTGTTCGCCATAATTTGATGTTTGGGAGTTACAAACATAATGTATAATGAATTAATGTATCTGTTGCGTGCAGGGTAAGTAATAACAAAACAATATAAGCATAAGCTGAGTGAATGAGTGAGAATGTATGTATATGTGTATATATGTGGCTGCCTTAAAGCCCTAATGGAATTCACATTCACTCTGGGTAGACTCTTGAGTTATTGTTCCTTGTTGCTGTTGTTGCTGCATTGTGTATATAAATAATAGATTTATGCTTGCAAACGCACCAACACACACACACACGCACACAATCAATGATATTTGAAACAAATAAATTCTCAGGCGATTTTGCATGATGTGAACATTGATTATATTGTATATTCATTTGTTGTTGTTGTTATTATTATTATTATTGTTGCTGTTTATTAATCGTTTACATACCTTTACTGTTTTGTTGTTGTTATTGTTGTTGTTTTAGTGTTATATTGCCATAACTTGCCTAACAATTCGTATTGTATGCCCGTGTGCAGTTAACTATAGTAATAATAATAATAATACCATTAATGAATGATGTCAGGCTATGTGAATTTTTCTATTTTTTTCTGCTTTATTTTTATTAAAATCTTCCACTAAATATTAAGATACATTTATAGTCACGATTTCTGTTAGTTGGGAGAGTTTTAATAAATTTTTTTGTGATATAATACAATGTTTACAATTTGCAGTTACTCAGTGTAACTTAAATGAATTATAATACGGGGGAAAGACCCGAATTATACGATTGAACGAAAAAACTAGAAAACTTGTTCAAAAAAAACAACATATTTTACCCAACAGGTCGGTTTTCTATAAATAAATCTTTCATAATTAACCGAGAGTCTAGCCCACTATTAATTGTAAAAATTAAGCCACAAAGTTGAAATTTGATATATATGATTATCAATCAATGATGCGCCAAAAAATTGGGCGAAAGTTTATACCAGACGCGCCCACAATTGACGAAAGTTTTACCAATAACCACAAAAATTGACATATGTGGTACAAATGTTGGGTCAAAAAAGGGGCGGAGTAAAACAACTCAAAATTTTTTCACTTAGTTCGTATTCTGACTTATTAGTTGATAAAATACTTAAAAAATATTTTTAAAAGTATTTTTAGCTCAAGTTTATTTCAATAAAAAAATTTAAATTAACTGAAAAAAAAAAAAAAAGATGATACAAATAATTTGAATTCTTTTAAATAAAAAATTAAAATAATAATTAACAAAATTTTTCTTCAATAAATTAATTTATATTTAAAAAATAAAATATTTTTATATGTAATAAAAAAGTAATCTTTGAACAAAAATTTTCCTCGAACTCATTTGAATATTTTTATCGGTTCTTTTTATACATTTTCCTTTTAATGGCAATAATAAACATAAGAACAACAATACAAACAACAGCAATTCTATATTGTTGTGTCGCTCCTTTCATTAAAACGTTTGATATTTAGGTCAATTGGTAGTAATGGGTTGATGGTTGGTTGATGGGTTGAAAAAACCCTCTAAGCATATTAAAATTCCACCAATGTCCACACACAACATATTAACAATATCACAGAGTAACCATATGAACACACTTACACGCACAAATACTACCATTATTTACAATATAACGCTGAGGTATCCCTATGTAGTAGATGTGGTAGAGAGTAATATATACAAAATATTAACCTCGGGCCACAGCAATGCATCATCATGTTGGTCTTTTTTTTTTTCTTTCTTTTTTTTTTTTTTTGTTTAGTTCATATATATGAGCAAGTACCAGAATGGTAATTACAAATGCCAAAAGCATAAACAGTGTCATAAACACAACCACACACGAGCACAAACTGTTGGCTACACTTTAATAATCTGCATGACGGAGTGGAGGAGGGGGTGGGGGTCAGAGAATGTTAAATGTATCCAAAAGAACAATTTCGAAAATATAGAGAAAACCGAGTGATGGACTAACACATTATCATTATTACAGGCATGTAGAGATGATGAGTTTGTGTGTGTGGGTGAACATTTTTGTTGATTTTATAGCAGCCATTGGGAAACATTTCAGCCAATATTAAAAATAACCGAGTACAAAAATTTGCAGTTGGCTTAGAACAAGTCTTGCTTAGCCTTCATATATAGGCGTGAACTGTAAGAGTGCCTCCTGACGCCCCTTTTCTTTCTTCTAACTAACTAATTAAAACTGAGTATTAACTTAAATGTTGAAGTTGAAATTTAAATCGTCGTTAAATAAAGTCTTTTTTTTGTAAAAAATATGGGAGTTTTTTTTCGATTACGCCCCCTTTATTATTATTTATTATTTAAGCTAATTTTAACTTTTGTAGCTTAATTTTGAAACGTAAGCTAGATTTCCGTTATTTGTGGGCGTGGCTGTTAAACGATTTTACTTATTTTAAATAGCTATCTAGAGTTTTTTACTAAGAAGGAATTACAAAAATATATTAAGGATGTTAATACATAACTCCTCCATTGCAAACCGGATGACAGTTTTAGTACAACCTTTCATCTTATATTGGAGGATATACTAAAACTCTAATATTTCATGTGGTAGTGTACTCCTATGTTTAGAAAGTTTTTTTTTATTTTTATTTTGTTTGGTGTACACACCAACTATAAAAAAATAAGTAAAAAAATTGTATAGCTTAGGTCGAATCTTAGTTACCCTACATATTTGTAAGAAAATTTGCGAGCATGACTTTAATATAGAATCGATTTTTTTCAATGGCCAATAAAGTAGGCGATAGCTTTACTAATTAATAGGAAGTTTTTGAATTAATTGTTGGCATGTCTTCCACATGACCACGCCCACATTTAGAATATGCTTTTGCTATTATTAAATATCTATATAAAATTGAAATTTTATAGTTTAATATTTGTGGCAGTCAAATATGGTGGGCGTGGCACTTAATCGTTTTTGCCTAGTTTTATCAATACTTAGCCAGTAACAGTACAGGCGGTAAGAAATTTCAACTTAGATTAATAAGATTATAAAAACGTTCATGTTCCAACAACTCATACGTACGGACTCTACAGTTTGGAATATATTGTATACCCCTGAAGCCCACTTTTTTATGTTGCTTACGGAATGATCATCTTTTATGAAGGTTATAAAAGTATTGTGCAATATGTGTACATAAATATGTATGTATGTGTGTGTATATGTTTAAATAAATACAACTCATACGCAATGTGAGTGCTGGAGATATAAGCAAACATAACTTTGGCCATTATTTGAACAGCCAAATACATTTTCGGTCCTTAGTGATTTACATATAACCATAATTTTGGAAGTGACCCAAGTCCAATTTATCAATAACATTAACAATTGAAAATTTATAAAGCACTATAACTATTAAATTATATAAATCGATTTCTTGCAAAAAATTGACTTGGACCACTTTGGAAATCATGCTAACTTGGAGATGAATAGAGTTTTAGTGTTTACGACTACTGGTCATGATTTCCATTATATATATATTTTGTTTTGTGTTTGTTTGTTACTTCCAGACTTTAGTGTTTCAATACTACCGCTCAGACAGTCAATGTGTGACAAGTAAGTTTAAATGTAAAAATTTTAACCCTTTATATAAAAAAAAAAATTAAAAAATAAAAACTGTGCACTATTAGATTGGAAAGAGTTCATAGCCATAGTGTACTTTACTTTACTGCGTCACATGATGATATTTTTACTGTACATAACTTGCCAACAGCAAGAAATTCGAATCCATTTGCTAAGAGAGTAGTGCTGGTAATTACAACACGAATGAAAACAATTTCACACAATACACCCTTAACGTGCCATAAACCCCCGCAAAAAAAAAAAAAAAATAAAATAAATAAACTAAACAAGTTCAACTAAACACAAAAGCATTTTTATGTTCAAAACACTAATACAGGATGCAGAGAAAGAGGGGATGTGACCCCAACGAAAAGCATACAGAAACTCATATTAAAACAAGTAAAAAAACTAAAAGTAGCTTAGGCCAAATCCTAAACACCCTGGCACATCTACTTACAAACTGTGGGCGTGACAGTTACATAATCATGTCAATTATGGGCATGTCTAATATACGACCACACCCACATCGAGATAGTTTTAATTGCGTATACCAAATTTCAACTTCGTAGCTCAATTTTTGTGGCAGTTAAATTGATTTTTGTTGATTGTAGGCGTGGATTTAGACCTACTTTGCCCAATTTACAGAAAGAAATTAATAAAAAGTGTCTGTACAAAATTTTAGCTAATTATCTCAAAGTTTACGATCGTGAGAATGCCAATCAAGAGATGGACACACGGACATATATGTGTAGAGAAGAATTTATATATTTTGTACATTCTCTGACGCTTTCTTCTGGGTGTTGCAAATGGAATGACCAACTTAGTATACCTTCCATTTCAAGTGGAGGGTATAATAAAGTTGTGCATGTGTGGGTGTATATGTATGAGTTAAAATCATATAAACTAAATAACGAGCATAACTTGCCAAGCAGCTCGGTTGTAGTTTTTTTTTTTTTGGTTTTTGTTATTTCACTTTCAAAAATGCCATTTTGGTTTAAAAAATAAACAAAATAGTTTTTCGTGCTTGTTTTTTTTTTTGGTCCTGCGTTGCTAAAACTCACAGTCATTATTCAGATATAATCATATAACAAAACAAATTAAAAGCTTTAAAAAATTTTCAACTGTTTTAAGATAATTTTTTTAAAAATTTTTTGTTTTTGTTGTTGTTTTTGCAAATTTTTAATTATTCTTAATTAATTATATCTGTAAAATGAATAAAATATTTAAATAAATATATAACAAAATAAATATTGAAATTAATTTCGAAAAAAAAAATTAAAACTAAATTGTAGATGAAATCCTTATAAAAGCCGGGTTAAACAGTTTGACTCCCTTACAACCGTCACTGGAACTATACATATGATTAATATATAATAACAAATCATTACAGGGGTATAATGGAAGGCTTTCACCAATTCAACAGAATACAATTCGATAGTGGTACAAGGCAGTCAAGAACATACACACGTGCAAGCTTAATAAATAGAAAATTTGACAAATGCTGCATATTTTCTGAATGTAAGTATTTCACTTAATTAAAATTGAATTGTTTCCAAATTGTAAACGTAAACGTACAACTATTGTATGTGAACAACAAAAGAGAAATAGCTGGCAGGCTGGCAGGCAGGTCAAAGAACTTTTCTTTATATTGTTTGTTTATAGTTAGGCACTAAAGCTTTGTACAGGTAGGCATGCAAAAAACCCACACACACATATATATATACTGTAATGCAGAGGTGATTATGAATGCTTGAGTGCTAACAGACAAAACCAAACAAGCCATGCTTTCATACATATATGTATGAAATATTCTCTGCGTTGGTGTGCGTTGTTAGGCGGTAAATTAAATAACTTAATTAGACCAGCAATGTCTTTATGAAAATTGTCAAACATTAAAGCAAACACATATATACGCATAAATATAAAATAATTTTATCTAGAAAGTCATGAGAGTTGTCGGTGTGGCCATGTTTTATAGCAGATTGAGTTAAATCAAAATTTCCTTTTTTTATAAAACTGATATAATTTATTTTTTTTATTAAAAACAATTGTTTGTTTATTATTTTTCTCACTTTATCCTTATTATCAACTTATGCTTTAAATGGGCGGGGTTAAATTCAGAATAATTCTTCAAAACTTGTTTTAAAATGGGCGCAGTCAGTGGTTTGTTTTTCAATTTTGCATTTTATCTCAATTACCCAATTTTTCAGGCGCTAAAAATGTTTAAGGTTAAACTAAACTCAAATTATTTTACAGTACAATTTAAAATGGGCGTGGTCAATTGAATTTTTGGCATATTTTTACCTTGTTAAACATATTTTTCTCAATTTATCTCCGTTATAATATTAGAAAAAAAAATTGTACTAAAAGTAGGCGGGGTAGCATTACAGATTCAATTAAAAATTAAAAAAAAATTATCATTATGGGGTAAAATACGATTTTTTAGGTAAGTTTTAAAAGGTGCTCTTTTATTATTAAAATTAAACTATGTTTTATAATTTGCCTTCACAAACAATCAATTTATACAAAAAATAGATAATTTTTTAATTAAAATTTTGGGCAAGTTGAGACACTAATCACATGTAACAAATCCACTAATTTAATAAATATTTATACGTATAAGGCTTTAATTTAGTGGTTTCTAGTACTTTTTTTTAATAGTAGGCGTGTCAGTTGATGATTTTGCTTATTTCAAACAAGAAACTATCTCTCATGTCTTAAGAATGTTTATATAGAATTTCAGTTAAATAAATTGCTTGTTCACAAAATATATAAACAAATATGAAAATGTGGACAGACATAGCTAGATGTCAATTTTGGATTTCGATTTTAATTATAGAACTTGTGTTCTGCCTCTAAAGCTTCCTTGTGGGTGTTGTAAATCTTATTGAACTGACTTTGTAATTATAAGTAAATATATTTATTATTTAATGCCTTTAAGTAAAAATCTCTCACATAAACAAACTCTATCCCTAATAAAATCTACACCAGTATATGGTGCTGACACCCCATGCATTAGGGCAGAGAAGCATAACTGTTTCAGTATACAAGTATTAAGAGAAAAATGAAGTCGACTCTTAAACTAAGTAGAGACAATAAATGATTTTAGCAATATTATGTTTACATTGCCAGTTAGTCAACCTGTCAACCATCAACTAAGTATTTGTTCTGGGAAATGTTGCCTCTTGAGCACATAAATATATGTATATATAATATTTTATATAGTAGTTATCTACGTTGGATATATTTCCTACACACTACTAAATTTCAATAACAATTATACTCCTTCCGTACAATATAAAGCATTTAAAGGGTTCTTCAATAAAGACATAACAATTTTGTATTTTAATATGAACTTATCCTTGAACATATATCATAATATGTCATTGTAAAAAGGTCACTTAAGATTAATATTTTTATAATGGTAAAGTTAAATGTTTGAAAAATGACTACAGCAATTCCGCGTTGGTGATCGCAACGCTAAAAACTTTTAAAGTACCGAAAATATTGCAACCATTAGTGTTTCAGTTTAAAATAAACCAAATTATTTCATTCTGCGCCTTTATTAGAAATTTAGAATCTATTATTTCTCTTATAATATCAAATTAACTTAAAAACTAAAGCCATTTGATCATTTGAAACGGAAAAACTTAAGTTATATTCTTATTGAAAAACCCTTTATATAAATTTATATATATGTATATATAATATAAACACAAAATGCAAGTGTAGGCACGATTATAATTATTATAAAATTGCATGCGTATTTTCATTTCATATTTGTATATATATAGATTAGAATTAGAAAAATATAAATACATCGCTGTAAAACCCTACTCTACACAATATCCGAGGAAAACGGTAGGCGTGATTTGACCTTTTAGTTTTTATATGTATCTAATATTTCACCGTACAAGTTAAGACCACGCCCATTTTTAGTTCTATTTATGGCTAATGTTAAAATTTTTTTTGATGGGGGGTGTGGCATTTCATTATTTTTTTTAAATAAATGAATTGAAATGAAATGAATGCAGAAACTGAAAATATTAGGTACAAAAATTGCTGAAATTTTATCTTCAAATTTACAAGTGTAAGAGTGCTAGCAACAGATAGACACCACAGGGTCGGACAAATCAGACAAAACTTTAATGCTGACTAAGAAAACATGTATTTTTGTTCTTTTCTTCAGAGTGTTGCGAACATCATGATGAACTTAGTATACTTCCTATTTTATATGTAGGGTGTGAATATATGTATACGTCAGGGCTACTATTAGATTTCCTAGCAGTTTTATTTGGTTAAACAATTGTCGTGTATGTCAGTTGTTTATACACACCCTACATCACTGTGTTTTTCTTACACTTCGTTATTCTTATTTAAACAATATATTGCGTGTGTGTGCATGTTTGTTATATTTAAATATTAAGTTGCCAGCACATATCCAACAGTCAACATTCACTACAATAGTTGTTATTACGAAAATCTTCCCATTATTGTTGTTGTTGTTGTTGATTTTTGTATTATACTAACTTGTCTCTTCTACACTTCTTAACAAGTGGAAAGAGTGAAAGAGAGATTTTCCATTGTTTAATTTATATAAATAAGGCTAAGAATGCTTATAACAATCTATGCATGTGTGTGAGAGTGTGTGTGTGGGTATGTAGTAGTAAAGTAAAAAGAGGTTTTATAATATTCCAACAATAACAACTGCTGTTGGCTGGTCTTGTAAACAATTGTGTGTAAAATGAAAATCTCTATACATTCTAAATTAAGTACTTGCAGCTAAGAACTCATTGCTCATACGCCTCAGTGTGCCACTAACAAGCATAGACTTGAGCAACACAAGCTTAGCAGTAGTGCCATATATATATAACAATAACAACAACAATGTCCATAACTATTGCTAATGCTAAAACTAATACCATTACAGCTCCCTTTTTACCTAACCATACAATCTAACTAAATGTCAAGAGTTTGTTCACATAAATCTTACATAGATATAATGCTATGAAGTTGATATTTGATACACATATTTATAATTACTCCATTTACGGATTTGCCAAGAAGGGGCGTGGTCGGATATCAAACCCGCCCACAATAGACAAAAATCTATTTATGTGACACAAAAATTGAGCCAAGAAGTCTATAATTGCCCCAAATGGGCTTGGTCGGGTATCTGTACGCCTATAATTTACAAAAAATCGTACTCAACGTAAAACTGGACTTGTAAGCTGATACGTAATACATTTACTATTAGAAGGCTATGTAGAGGTTATCTAAGATTTGGCCTTAACCAAATTTAGTTTTTTTTACTTCTTTTTAATCACTTACATAAAAAAAGTAAAGCAATTAATTTGCATTAAATCCCTTGAGGGTTTTTGAGTCATGTATTATTTAATAGAGATACAACAACAACAATTAAAATAATTAAATCGAGTGGTAGCATAAAAGACGAGGAGAACTCGTAATATCTAGCATGGTATTATCGGTAATAAATTGTATTTGTTTGTAAACATTAAAAGTGGGCGTGGTTATAGACAATTGCGCTCTTTTTTTAAACTTCTTAGCACATGTTTGACATTTTAATGAAAATAATAAATTCTCCAACAAAACGAATTTATTTTTGTAAATTGTGGGCGTGGCCGTGGTATTGTTTATTTTCAATACATCGATGAATTGAACAAAATTGTTTACAAAATTTCAATTTTGTAGTTAATATTTAAAAGTTAGGAGAAAATTTTTCTTAAATAGTAGGCGTGGCACTTGAATTATTTTTCTTTTATTTGAATAAGAAGTTTTCTACATGAATTCATAAAATGTTTAAATGCATAGACAAGTTTCAACTGCGACAAGTTTCAACTCCAACCAGCATGTACACGGACGGACATAGCTGAATCAATTTTATAAATTTTATGAAATTACTGAAGTTTTTGTAAAAAGCAATTTTCTATATCTTTCCCGTTCTACTTTATTGTATTATGCTATTAACAACAACAACAACAACAACAACAACAACAACAACAATAATACGTTTTACTTTAATTTATCTTGTTCATGTATCTGAAATTGTAATTTTGTATAAATTTTGATGCATCTTTTCAATTTATGAACCCATCTCTTTACTCATACATATAAATGATTACCATTCTACGTATGTGTGTATATGTTGATGTTGATGTTGTGCTTTGTTTAACTATTAATCGGACCAGACATTAATTGCATATGCATTTGTTGTGACATTTTCAAAGCAAGCTTACTTACATACATACATACGAACACAAGTACAAGTGTATGCCAGTTAATGAGTAAGTGGTTAAAATTTTAATTGTTTCTCGCTTGATTGACTGTAAATCAATTTTCATTTTCAATTTTCCATTTCATTTTGAGTCTGTTTCTGATGGCAATAGCAACAACTTTATTATTATATCGTTATTGTCTATTTTGTATAATATTATATACTTATCCGTATACACGTATTTGGCATAATAAGGTGTCATTTATTTAAAATCAGATAAATTGGTCATAAACCAACAACAACAAATTAATAGTGGAGGAGAGAGAAAGAGACAAAGAGAATGTCAGAACTGCACTATCTCCTGATTTACACAACTTCCATGCTGAGTACGATTTTTTGTGAATTGTGGGAGCGTATGACCACGCCCACTTTTGCCATATCGATAAATGGAATCAATTATAAACATTTCAAATTCAAAGCTACATTTTTGAAGCAGATAAATTGATTTTTGACAATTGTGGGCGTGGCTTACGATCAATTTCGCTCAATTTAAACAGAAATCTGCCTGCAGAAATTAGAATTCGCATATTTTTAAAAACCCTGTACAACTGAAAGATTCGTGTAAAGCAGAGGCTAAGTGTATTTTTAATGAATTCCATTTATACGTGGTATTAGAGACTGTGACAAATGTGATAATAACATTTTTGTTATTGTTTCATTAAAATTGGTTGAACGAACCACAACGACTGGACTTAAAATTTTGCAGAACAAGAATAATAAACGAGTGCAAGCTTCAGTTTTAGCCAGCCACCTGCCTGTGATCGGCTTATCATTTTCAAATTATATGCACAGTTATGATAATCATTACAAAAAATTTGTTATTTAATCTTTTTAAATTCATGCATGCTGTTGCTGCTTAAACATACATTGAAGTGAAAACAAAAAAACAAAAACAAAAAGAACAAAAAACACACAAATGAAAATAATTTCACAAAATCAATTATTTTTATACAAAAGTTTAATGAGAAATAAGTGAAAATTTTATAAATGTTTCAAAACCGACTATTTCAAACCTTACACTACTTAAATTTAAAATTGTTGAGTAAAGCAAGAGGTAGCCATGTTTTGAAACGAATTGTTTTAAAAATAATTAAGTTTTTTTTTTAATCCATGCATTTTATTTAGTGATCTTTTATTTGTAGCTTTGAAAAGTCGTGCGTAAGCAGAGATACAAACTAAGCTATTACGCTAATAATTTGTATCGCCTCTCTTCATAAGATAGGCGGTATACTAAGTTTGTCATTTCAGTTGTAACACCCACATATATATTTATTCTTAATCAGAATCAAAATCTGAGCCAATTTAGAGTGTCCCTCAGTAAGTCTGTCTTTTGTTAAAGGGCCCTTACTCTTAAATCATTATAGATTAAATTGAAATTTTGACACAAACCTATCTAGTTTCTTTAAATATATCAAGTGCCACGCCTACACTCGACAAATATCAAATTGGTCACAAAAATTCACCCATAACAATAACATTTGGTGTACATTCTGATAATTACAGTAATTTAATTTATAAAGAAAAAGTGGGCATGGTCACATAACAGATATAGCTGCACTAACTGATTTATGCAAATAAAATTTGCTATACATATGGTATTTATAATTAGGGCAACTTTTTGATTTATAAAAAAAGTAGGCGTCGTCCGATTACAAGTGTAGCCACTAAATATGAACTATAAAAATGGAATTTTGTGTACATTCACATATTAAAAATAGGCATGGTCGGATTATACACACGCCCACCATTTAACAGCGTAACTAAGTATAGGCCACGCCCACTTTTCGTACATAGATATAAAGGAAATTTAAAATTTAATTGAAGTAAAACGTAATTGAGAATGAGTTGGTAGAAAAAACAGGTGGTGGTGGTGGGGGGGTTAGGGCAGTTTTACCGTAAACTTTTCAGAGTTGTATCCCCACAAACTTAACAAATTGGCCCAGAACAAAACGTATAAAAACCCTCACACTGACTAGTCAATTTATAGGCGTGGCAGAATACACCGCCCCTGTTTTTTTTTTCAGAAATATTAATGTACTTTTTCTCAAAATATGATTTTGCCACTTAAGAGAAGTTTTGCTAAATTTATGGGCGTGCCTTTTATACCATTTTTACAAAATTTCATTTCATTTCATTTTGTAACCCTAAGAACTATACTTAACATAGAATACTAAATTATTGTCACTGTTCGCTTTAAGAGCAGTTTGTATGTTTGTATGTATGTATGTGTATATTTATGATAAATTATAAATTTCTATAAAACAAAAATTTTTATTTAGATATTTAAAAGTGCATGTAATTGCTTTGTTTGTATACATTAATACTCTAAAAATTATGTGTACACACAAAACATGAAACAACAACAATAACAACAACAAGAACAATAATAATATACAACATAACCAACAATACGGGCCAAATAAATACTAACGAACCAACCAACACTTTTATGTAAATATTTAAATAAACGCTGCCTGCCATTGTATAAATATAAATATGTATACTTTCTTTCATAAAAAAAAACAAAACAAAAAACAAAACAAAAAAAAAAGAGAATGAAATAAAAACAAACGAACAAACGTACGAATGCATAGCGGTTCTTATATTTATGTAAAATGGACATGTGGGATAAATTTCTTCTTCTTCTTTCATTCCATCTTTTTTTCTTTTTTGGGTTCATACTCATATGCTGTATATTTTATGTATTTTATATGCGTATGAGTATGCGTACGTGTGCATGCGTGTGTGCTTTCTTTTTATATATTAATATTATCCGGACCTTTTAAGGCTACCATACGCTATGAATTAATTCATTTTTTTTTTTTCAAAATTAAAAAAAAAAACCTACAATAACAGAAATTTACGGAATAAAATATAAATTACAAGAATAAACATAAAAACCATCCAAGTCTCACTGCACTGAGTATGAGTAACATAAACAAAGGCTGCTTTTGTAGCCTGGAACCGACAATACCCGGGTAAGGCCTACGCCTCGTTTGTACATTGCATGTCATACAAATCAATAATAAGGACATGCTAGGACATCATGTATACATGCTCGTAAAAGCATATTTAATTGTTGCCTTTTTTAAAATTTGCATTTTTGTAGAGAGTTGACAAGTTTAAGCAAAAAAAAAAATATATAGAAAAAAATTGAAAAAAAAATGTCAAGTACTTGTTACCAACATAAGGACGGTCTTAGTATACAATTCTTATATAGTTGTTAAAAAAAATGAACCTTTCACAACAACAACAACACACATACATCCAATTTATAAATATTATATACGTACAAACGAATGAATGAATGAAAACCTTTGGGGTGGTAGTAAACACAACTGTAAATAAATACAAATAGCAAGAAAAATATTAAATTTGGTTTAAAACAAATGTGAAATACCCTTCACATAAACAGAACAAATCAAAGGTGTGGCAAGTAACCGATTGCGCTGTCTAATAATGTATATGTTGTGTGTCTCCTTACAACTCGAACTCGAATTTAAAAAGAGACATTTTTAGATAAATTATTGTTGAATGTGGGCGTGGTTCACTTCATTTATATAGCGCCCACAAAAATAACAAAAGTGAAAAAAAAAATTCAGTCCAAAATGTCTTAATTTATAATCGTTAGCATTTCAAAAAATAGACAGACATACGGACAGTCTTTGTAAAGTTTCCACCCTTTCCTCTACTTGTTGCAAAGAGCACGGCAAACTTAGAATAGCTCCCCCTTGCGCACTTACACCCCCTCTCTTTATTTTTCTGCTTTTCATACACGCACTTACATACATACATAAACATAGAAAAAAAGAGAAAAAACTGAAATGTACCCTGTCGGTCATGATGTTCTTCCCTCATATATTTACTTATAATTTGTACACAATTGCGTGCATTTTATGAATACAGTCCCGTTCAGACAATGAGGCTAAACACGATACGTGCTGGGTCTCGTACCCAAAGCAATATAAAGTATGTATCAAAGAAAGGGATATATAATGGCAGGGGAAGAGGGAGAGGAAGGAGAAGAAATGTTTTCCATTTAATCATTAATTTACAATAATATCCATGAATGGAGTTTACGATTATTTATTTACGTAAATAGCATAAAACCATGACCACTGACGAACACACTCGTATACCTTTACTAACTACACATTCGGTGTACTGTCACATACATAAACATACATATTTAGGCTTAACAACAATCGTGTAATAATTTATAACAAGTTTTTGTTTATCATGCAATGTGTAAATAATGTGCGGAACGAGAGCCATTGTTACATGTTGCTGCGTTTACACAATTTAATTGTATAACAATTTATAAAAATTACATTTAATTGCATTTGTGTTGACACTCAATACGCTTCAATTCCATTCAATTCAATGCACTGCTCTGCACTCTCACTTCCTGTTCGATTATTTTTATAGCCAGCACCACCAGTGGCCTATGGTATATTAGTTTTTGCAAGGATGTTTGTTTCACTTACACCGATTGAACTGAAATCTTGATCAATTAAACGCTGTCCTTCTGTCCATCCGTATGTCTGTCTTTCCAAAATTTGTGCTTATAGTATGAAATGGATCATTTGTACAACTTTTTTCCAAATAAAGATATTTCACGAAGTAAGACTACCTACTCCACCACTTGTAGTAAAGCGTACATGAAGTTTGTTAATATTTGTAACTTCTAAATTGCAAAACCTACATCCACCTTTAATTATATCGATTCAGAATAAAAATTTTAATCGATCGAAATTTTGCTTAAGCTACAGGTTGCATTTTCTGATATATTTCTATGAAATTTGGTACAAAGACTCAAATTGACAAATATTCGCAATTTTTAATATATTTTAACAAAATTTGCTGAAAAATAGATAATTAGCTTAATAGTTGGCTAAACCAAATTTAGACCCGCCACTTCACCAAACTTACATGCCATTGCCCCTCAATCATAGCATAATTTGTAGGGTATTAAATGCTTAGACTTGACTGACTATAATATTTTCCCTTACTGGTACTTATAATTGGTATTATATTTGTTTTATTATACTGTTTGTAACAAGCGGAATATTCAATAATATATAATTTTTTGTTTTAAGAGAATCTTCAAGAGAAGCTAAGACAAGCGTATATTTTTTTTTTTATAATTTTGCATATAATTCATGTTTTAAGTGACTGTTGCAACATTGAACCATTGCTACTGGTTTTTTACTTCCTGATTGATTAAAACGTGATGGTGTTGCTTAATAACAATAATATTTTAAAAGTCAATTTTTTTAATTACAATTCATAATCGATCAAATATTATTAATGAGATTTATTTTGTAAAGGAAAGGTCTCAGTAGAACGTTTCATTTCCAAAAAAAAAACAAAAACTTTTATTCTATAATAACTGATAAATTTTATTTTATTCATTAAATATAATTTAATATTAAAACCAACGAAAAGTAAAAAGGATAACAAATAAAAGAAATGATTATAACACTCATAAACCAAGAACAACAATTAATAATTAAGCAATTAAAAAGAAAAAAATACATAGAACTTAAGTCAAATAGTTAATACCAATGGGAGTGGCAGCGAATGCGTACCTGATTTGCATTTAAGTAATACGATACATTCTACGTCAAGTTTAATTTCTGATAAATTTGGAGGCATATTTTTAACAGACCCTGTCCAATTATAATACAATATATATACATTTGAATAAATGAAATTTTGTGGTTGCTTAATAGATTTTTGTCGATTAGGGGCGTGGCATTGAAGAAACTTCACACAATAGTACGTCCACGTTACAATATGTTAAGGTCAATATAAATTTTTTTTGTATCTATAAGATTTTTTTTCATTTTCCCCATATAATACTAAATAAATATGAATTTAATTTTCATATAAATGGAATATTTAAGTTGATAATTGCGTGACATTTTAACAATTTAAATCTATTTACGTAGAAAGTTATATTGGCGAATGGTATTACACAATTTTAGGTCAATATATCCTTTGTCATTACGTAAAAATGCATATAAATATATTATGGGCGTGTCCATAAGATTTTTTTTAAGATTTTCACAACAACATATCTTTGATTTTTACATATGTGGGCTAAAATCAAATTCAAGTGACATCGAATTGTTACCGGACAACATAAAACTACCGCGGTAAAAGTGACAGCAAAACTCAACACTCACTTGAGTAAAACTGTTTCGACAGTAGGGCGTAGTACAGTACAATACAGTAGGTTCACAAAGCTAACATTCGTGGAAGGGCTTCAATTGCGAAACCCTTTAGGTCAAGTGTTCATAATATTTTGTCTATCTCTGTACCTACTTTATGGGCCCCACCCTGAAACGGAGCACCGGCATAGGTACTTCGTCCGAGGGCAAAATTATCAAAATTCACGGGGCAAAATTATTATATTAAGATCCCATGGGTAATTCCAGGGATCACTAACTACCTTTTAGCGAACATAACATAAATGGGAAAGAAAGCCATGGGCAATAAGCTGTCTGAAGTTGGAAAACCTAATGGTCGATAGTCCAACCAGAGGCCAAGTCTGGTAGCGCGGGGTACTGGAGCCCTGAGAGCACAAGGTTCTTACCAGTACGTACTCTGGGCTGTGGAACAAGCTGGTGGTGCATGGTTGAAAACCCTCGACATAGCCTATGATGTAAGTTTTAAAGTTGGGACCTCCTTTGGGAAGGCGCTCCGGACGCTTAACAACCCCAAATAAGTCGAACTGAGACTGCAGGTGTAGACTTACAACAAAAACGGTACTGTACCTACTTCGTAGGATCTCGTAAGTTTTTTTCTGGGTGCTGCAACTTATTGTACCTTTGTCACTAAGGTGTAGGGTATAAGCATATTTACCAATAATAATAAAATCATTAAATATTCTAGCAATTTCTATTATATGTGTTTCTACCGGTTATAATTGAAAATTAAATTATTAATTTTTCTAAGCAATTATTTTTGGTTTTCAATAAAATATCGTTTGAAGAAATTTGTTTTATTGTTGTTATGGTAGGTATGCAAAATGAAGGCATATATCATTGAGCACAGCCGATAATACAATAAATTACACACAAAAGTGTTGTGAATAAAACATTTATTTTGGCATTAAAAATTAGAATAAAAAAGAAAATAAAATAAAAACTAAATACAATATAAAGCATACCAGGACACCCGCACAAACACACACACACATACACACACATACACATAAATGCACAATATGCAAATATATACAATATATTAAATAAATCGACAATCATATAAGATATCGATAGCTTACCAACCAATCATTGAGAGAAAGAGATAAATAGAATAGAACAACAATAACAACAACAACAACAGCAAAGCAATAAATTTTATAATAAATGTAAACAATATAAATGGAAGCACACACATACTACGGCATACTAAACATATAATATACAATTGTAAATACAAGTAGTGCACACTCACACTCACACTCACAAACATATCGATATTGTTTTAATGCCAACTCAGCAACACAACACGACACAGTAAACAATTTTTTCGTTTCTAGCTTAACCTACAGTTTATCCCTGTAATGATGATAGAAATGAAAAAAACAAAAACAAATATTTTTATAATAAATAAACATAAAAAGAATGAAATAAAAACAAACACAAGAATAACTAAATCCGAACAGATTTGCATGATAAGATGAAAAAACATGATATATTACAAAATGCTTCAAGTTGAGTGGAAGAGAGTGCCAGCAGAAGAGGTTTCAGTTCTCGGATAAGAAATAAAATATTCAGCAATATTATCAATCTTATACAAAAAACAAAAACAAAAACAACAACAATAACAACAACAAAATATTAGAAAAATAATAAATATATAAATACATGTAAAATATTGAATGTACGTGAATGTTGTAAGAACTTATAGGTTATAATAATATTAACTTTTTGTCTTTTGCCTTAACACACACACTACGCTGGTAAGAGGCAGAAGAAATGGTCACAAAAAAAAAAAAAAAAAGTGAAAATATTATAGTCGATCAAGCCCGACCATCAAATACCCTACACCACTTAATGTATTCTTCAATTTTTCTTTTTTTTTTTTGAAAAATGAAAAATTTAATTTTTTTATATTTAATCGTATTTTCAAAAATTTCATAATGATAAAAATGTCAAAATATTTGTATTCCATTGTTTATGAAATCAAAAAAGATTTCTTTATATGGGGAGGGGTTCTAATAATGGTCCCATCCTATTCATTTTCAAAAGGTTTTCTTTTTAGGCCAATACATGTCCTTGAACCAAATTTCATCAAAATATCTCAAAAAATGCGACCTGTAGCTTGTGCACAATTTACATGGACAGACAGGTGGACAGGTGGACAGACGGATATAGTTAAATCGATTCAGATTGTAATTCTGAATCGATCAGTATTGAAGAATTGAAGATGGGTGTGGCATTTACCGTTTAGGAGTTACAAACATCCGCACAAACTTAATATACCTTTTACCACTAGTGGTATACAACAAGTTATATAATATTATAGTCACACTCAAGAACGACCACTTAATACTCTACACCAATTAAATCCACAAATTATGCTACAATCAATTTAGTTATATCAGTAAACTCAGAGGGATTGATATTCAAGTCATGTCGTGACATATCATTATATGGAAAATGGTTCTAAAAAAGGTACCATGGGCTTCAAAATTTCCACATAATTAAGTTAAAAAACTCTTCTTTTCCAAATTCTGTTAATAAATATGGAGAATTTCGAATTATCGCCATATAAAGACTTCCTTTGTAATAAAATCTTATATGTGTACTGTATAAAAATTACATTTGGCTTAAGCCAAATCTTGAACAAAATACATACATACAAAAAATGGACGAAGCAGGTATAAGATTCGTCTCTCTATTTTTTGGAATTTTTTTGTATAAAAGTTCGATATGGAGTTTGTTATATATTTTTTTTTAAATTTAAAGTCCCTGCTACGCTAACTTTTTACCTTTTTTTTTTTTTTTTTTTGCAAATTAAAAACCTTCAAATTTCCATTTTATTTCTTGCATTTCATTTATTTTAATTTTTTTATATATTTAATTATTTTAAACACCATTATATTAACGGCCATTATCAGCAAGAAGCAATTACGTGTTGTATTGTCTCTCTCTAGGTATACAGCAGGTGTTCTTTTTATAAAAATATATATATAAACTCATAATTAAATGTTATTTAAATTAAACATACTGTACACATGTCAGCCGGGAAGGAAGTTTCCATATTCCATATATCGTTTGTGAAATATTGATAAGAAAATATTCATTGTCATTATCAGAAGTTTAAAAAGTGAACAAATAAAGCAAAAAAACGGAAATTATCATTTAATTGCAACAATTCAACCTGTTCGCCATATACAGTGTATAAGATACACTGTTACATAGTGGATAACCTCCGGCTTGAATGGACCAAAAGTCTCATGTTGAACCGAATATTGAATGACGGGCACCTGAAAACAGCGTCACTAACATGCATAATCATGTAATCAATATACGGACAATTGTTGTTGTTATTGTTGTTGTTGCTATTGTTATTTTTTATTATTATTGTTGTCACCAGTCCATCCCGTGTTGATAATGTTGCTTTAATTAGGTGCCGATCAAAAATGATTAATTTACATGCAATGTGTGTGTGAATCAATCCTCTCTAGCTCTCTCACTTTCGCACTGTGTTTGTTCTTTTATAATAAACGTTATACATGTGCACATACGTCCACGTTTATTCATATGTACACTGTTTCTTAATTTATTTATTTAGCACCGAGGATACACAGGCGATAACAACGTATAACCTCATAATACGAATCAGAATCAGAAGCAGAATCAGTCAACCACCTAAATTACGTGACAATTGTCATAAATGCAAATACGGTATATATGAACATAAATACAAGTACGGTACCGTATAATGTATGTGATATGACATGCTGTAACAACAACAATAACAACAATTAAATATTTACTAAATCTTTCATACAATTGACAGCGATTATAAAGGTTAAATGCGACGCGGTTTTTGGTGCACTAAGTCCAACCTTTTGGGCAGTAGCAACATTAAGTCCTTAGCGTATTCGGAGATAATCAACATAAATGAAAATAAACACTGGCCTACAACAGTTAGTTGGCTATTTAATTATTTAGGGAATCATGTGAGAATTTTGTTTAGCTTTTAATAAATTCCACATTAGAGTAAAGTGAAGGATAGGGACAAAGGGTGTATAAATAAATTTGCTTTATCACGTTTGCAAGACTTGGAAGAAGGCATCAGAAATCCTGCAAAGTTTATATATTATTGACTAACATCAAAATTTGAATCAATTTAGAAATGTCCAACAATTTAGAAGTATCCGGAACGCTCATGGTCCTTAATTTTGAGATCTGTCCCTCTGTCTGTCTGTTCATAAAATTTTGTGTTTAAGCTACAGAACACATTAAAGAAGAACTCTATTGAAAATGGTCTAAATTGAGCCATATTTAGAAACCGTTTCTATATAAGGTTTAAATTATAATGGAAGTCTTTATACGGGGATTATTCGCAATTCCTAATATTTGTTGACAAACTTTTGAGGAGAATAGTTCAATAGCTTAATGATTGGCTGTAACAAATTTGACTTCTATCGAATCATTTTTGGACCCACTTTTTAATATAAAGAATAAGGCAACAAATCGTAATTCTTAATAATTTTTCCCAAAATTTAGGGAATAAAACTTAATTACTTTTAAAATTAGCTGTAACAAATTTGGATCCAATAGGACCATTTTTAGAACCCCTCCCCTTATATTTTTTCGGTATAAATAAATTTTTAATATTTTTTTACCAAATTTGTTGAAGAATAATTAATTGGTTTAATAATTATATGGGCCAAATTTAAACCGGATCGGACCATTTTTAGCACCTTTTTCCATATAATAAAATTTCACAAATGTCTCGCATTTACTTAAACAAACCAATTAAACCAATTATTACTAAGTTGTATACAGAATTAAATGATCGAGCTGAGTGACTATAACATTTTCTTAAACTAGTCTCTAAATAGATTTTATCATTGTTTATGCTTTTGTGTAATTTTTTATGCATATTACTTTTTTTTTTCATTTTTTTTCTACATTTCATTACTTTAGACTTACCATCAATCTGCTTCTAACAACAATCTAAATGTTTACATAATAAAGAATGTTTTTTTTTTTAAGAATTATTTTAGAATAAAAGAAAAATAATACAAGCTAGCCTGTAGATTAACATTTCCATCCATTTCATATGGAAAATATAATCTATTTCCATTTCATTTAGTAAGAAAAAAACAAGTTAAAATGGTATAGTCAGTCAAGCTAAACTACTTAATACCCTACACCATTTAGTTTCACAGAGAAGTCACTTCGTGACATATTTTTATATGGGAAGGGCTTCTAAAAACGGTGCGATAGAGGCCCAATTTAGTGTAGCCAATTATTGAGTTAATTATCTATTCTACACCAAATCTTGTTAGAATATTTAAAAAATTGCAGACAGACTTTCTTTCTAATCAAACTTTTTATGGGGAGGGGTTCTAAAAATGGTTCAATTAGGCCCAAATTTATTACAGCTTAGTATTTATCTAATTGAAAATTATTATGAAAAAGTTTATTATTAAAAGTTGCGATTTTTTTCTATATAAAGACATTATTTATAGAAAAAAAAAAAAACTTTAATGGGAGGGTTTCTAAAAATGGTCCAATTCGAACCTTTTTTAAAAGAGCTTCTTTATGGGATAATTAATGATCTTGAACCAAATTTCATCGAAATATTTTAAAAAAATGCGGCCCATATCTTAAGCATAATTATATATAGATAGACAGATGGACAGACGGACTTGTTAAAATCGTTTCAGATTGTGATTCTAATGCGATCCATATAATAAAAGATGTGTTTAGTAATTTTAAATTTTGTAACCAACTTAATATACTTTTTGCCACAAGTAGTGCAGGGTAAAAATGCAAAAAAAAAAACAAAAAATAATGTGAAGATAAAGAAATGTTAAAGTTTTTGGTCCCTCACTACTATTACTTTCTGTCAAAAAAACTAACATACAAACACACACACGCACACATCTAAAAAAAAAAAAATAGAAAAGAAAACATGAATAATTTACAATTGAGCATTGGAGCATTGGGGAGTTATGTTGGTGTTGAACTTGATATCTAGTACGTAAGTAAGTGTTTTTCTAGTATTGTTGTTGGTGTGGTTCGGGGTGGTGTGGTGTGGTGTGGTGTGGTACAGTGTTTGTTGTTTCACATCCGGGTTTGATGGTAATGACGATGATGATACAATTGGGAGCTATTCGAATGGTGTTGCAGTCTGTCTAACTCTTATTGTAAGTGGAGTAATGGCAACAATAACAAAAGAAAAGTATATTTAAAGAAGAATAAAAGTAAAATTAACTTTAACGATATAGTAGAAGACATATTCTCGGACTCGGACTATTGCCAACGAAGAAGAAGAAATAGAACTTAATGTTAAGTTTGATATTAAAAAAAAACATGAAGGATGAGGAGCATTTGGACTTTAATTGGCTAGATACATATGACATATATGTGTATATGATTACATTACACTGTCTCTTGTCTAAAATGTAAAAGAAAAACTTTTAATCAAAAATTTCTTTTTTTTTCCACTTCATGTCAAGAATTCTTCTATATCATGCAGAAAGAGATAGAGGGAGAGAAAGAGAGAGATAAGTAAATATTGAAAGTTTAGAAAATTGTTTTAAAAAGTATTACATTTCTAACAAGAAAAAAAATTTAAAAAAAATAAAATATATTGAAGTCCATAAACTTTCCACTTTTTAAGGGTCATTTGTGTGCCATTCTTACTACTCGTATCTAAAAAAAAAAAAAAAATTAAATAAAAAAACGGGAAAATTTTTCATTCTCTAGTGCTCTGCATTTAAGTTCGCGTACGCTTAGCTATCATTTCATTATCATTTCTCATCGAAATCAGCAGCAGCAGCGTAAATATACACCAGCTAACCAACCAACCAACCATCCCGTCCAGTCAAGTAAAAAAGTTTATTGTCAGCAGTGAATTGGACACTCACTCTCTGGGTGCATGCCTGGCACGTTTACATTTCAACTCAACATTTTTATTGCACGAACATGTGTGTCCTTGCCCAACAATTCCTTTCTCCACAGTGTTAACTTGGTTCATATATGTATATAGAAACGTTTTCGGTTCACTAAACATTTTCTCTTGTTGGCTTTGCATTTATATTGGACGTAACATAAACGTTTATGTTTTTTTTTTTCTTAATAAAACACAAACAAGTATGAAAATATTTTACATAGTTAAAGATTAACTTTTACAAACGCATTATCTTCTGTTTGAATATGTATAACATTGAAAATAATGTTGATTGTTATTTAACGCGTTTTTCAATAAGGTCATAACAATTTTATATTTTAATACAAACTTATCCTTCAAGGTTTTTTATAATTTGTTAACATTAAAATATCAGCCATAGTTAACATTTTTATTATAGTGTTGCTTACAAATGTGTAACGTCTGGAAATTTTTTAAAATTACTGCCGCACTCACTTCGTGATATATCTTTATATGGAAAAAGTTCTAAAAATGGTCCAATTTGAACAATTTTCTATAGAACACATGTTCTTTTACCAAATTTCATTAAAGTATCTGAAAAAATTCAACTTCTAGCTTAAGCACAAATGGAAGGAGGACATGGTTACATTGCTTCGAATTAATTTTACAAATTTAACAAGTTAACTTCATTTTAATAAAAATATTAAACTTTACTAACGTTTTGATGTAAATAAAAAATAAAAACCATTTAAGGGCGAAATTGTATTTAAATAAAAAATTGTTATGTCCTTATTGAAAAAAGATTTAAGATTGACTTAAGGTTGACTCTTATAATGTCACAGAAATCCTAAGGAGGTTCTTTTACAATTTTTGCTTCTGTTCGTGCATGTAACAAGAGTAGAGTCCACATCTCCACTCTTAACAACTCTAAGTAAACATTTCCTAAGATGGACAGACGGACATTGTAAAGTATTAAAAATTTCTTTTCAACTAAACGCAGAAACTCTCCACATGGGGGATAAGTATAAAGATTCTTACGATTAAACAACATTACAGGGCCAGTGTGCCTAGTGTGCTTAAGTGAAAAGTGCTTTCAAGTACACTTCCCTTGCGGTGCACATGCTCGCTGCCTGACATGCAGAAGGCATCGCCTTCCCCTGGGTTAAGATGTGCAATGATTCGTTCGATAAATTCTATTATGCGTTTTTTCATCGACCTAAAAAAGCGAGAAAGTGAAAAAAGTTTAACCTTCATTGACAAACTGACAGCAGGCGTACTGATGTTTATAGATTTGTACCAACATTTCAGCCTATTTTGTATTTGGTGAGAATCCCGTACACCCACAATTCAAGGAAATTATTATATTCACATTGCATCCATCATCAATGACCGATATGTCTGTCCTTTTTTTTTATGGATAAGAATTTAATTAGAGAAGAATTATTTTTTTTTTACGAGAAAAATTCATAAAAATGGCGAATAAAATAGAACAAATTTTGTTAAGTTTAGGTCAAATTTTGAATAGCTTTTATATTAATATAAATGTTGGCGTGGCATGTATATTATGAAACTGTTTTTTAAAAACTCTTAAAATATTGGTTTTGAACCAAGAAGAGGTCTTTTCTAAATTTTGGAGGCGTGCAAATTTTGTGACCATCAGATGCTTTTCGTTAATTAGGGGCGCGGCAGCTATTAATCAATTTTAAGTATTTGTATACCAATTTAATTCAATTTTAGTAGTTTCGGCTTTTTTTTTAAGATTGACAATCAGGGGTGTCTGCTATAAATGCATTTCTGAGATCTCAGACTCCTCCCAATGGAACGAGCTTTTATTTCAGAAAAATGTATAACAAACAAAAAGGCATAAAAAGCAAACCATGTAACATAAAATACTAAGCATATATAAATGCATGATTCAAGAAACTATTAAGCATATAAAGTATTAAAAATCTGCATCGCAATTCCAACACCTCCTAACCCACCTTCCATTGTAAAATAGAGATTTTAAGGAAAGTAATAACAGGCAATGAAAACAAGACATCGCGTATTCCATTTCACTACCTTTTCACTCGAAATTCATTCCTCAATTATATATTATATATATATATATATATATAATCAACCTTTCTAGTAAAGTTTTAGCCAGTTCGTGTACTCTGGGATGAGAAATTCCCATCAATCTACGTATTAACCCCGTACAATGGTGTGAACCTTGATTAAAGAATTACATTAACATGCTTCTCAACTTAATTATTTACAATACTTTCCTTTGAATATAAAAGCAACTCATCGTCATTGCGCTTAGCATTCTATTGGGGTGATGTTGGTTCAATTGAATTCAGGAAAAAAACCAAAAAAAAAAATGAATATTTTATATGCAATGTTTTATACCTTTCAATTTAGTTGTTTTGAAAAAAAAAAAATGCATCTACAACAACAATAGCAAACATTGAACGAGAGACCTTTCCATGGCCATTCAACGATAAACGTGCTAAATTTCTTTTTCATTTAAACAAACAAAAAATAAAAAAAAAACAAATTTTATTCAATTCCATTCAATACACTAGTATGCACAACTAACACTAACACAATCACCCATACAGACATTTGTTGCAAATAAAAATATGCTATAGAAGTAAGAATAAACACCTGAATACATGATATGATGATGACGACTTGAAAGGTGTTTGTGAAGAAATGAATATTTTGTATGCTGCTGCTTATAGAGTGCAACCTGTTTCAAGTCAAGGCGATAACCATTGAATTCCAAGCATATGTTTATGTACGAGTATATTTTATTTGTAAAATATGAATGAATGACATTTTGCTTTCATTGAATTTCAATTGATTATCATCATTATCACACGCTTACACACTTGGTTTAGTTTTTTCCTTAACTTTACAACAGTTCCAAACAGGGCTATAAATGGATTAAGAAAATAGTTGTTTTTAAGGATTTATTCATACCTTTAACACATTTTGGAATGTTCTTAACATCTTTCTTTGTAATTGAGTATAAACAATTTTCATAAATTTTATAACAATTTGCGAGGCTTGTAGATGACCTAAATCATAATGGTGACTGTTAAAGGAAAATTAACTTGATTTTGTACCATAATCAATTACAAGCCCAGGAATGTTTTTATACCCTCCACATAGAATGGCAGGTATCCTAAGTTTGTCATTCTCTTCGCAAGACTCAGAGACTCTACGACGTATATATATTCTTGATTAGCAAATTATACCAAAAATTAAATCGATCTAGACATGTCTTCGCTTTTGTGTGTTTTGTCTATTCTTGGTACTCTCACGTTCGTAAATTTGGATATATTTAGGTGAAATTTAGTCCAATTTGGTCATAAGCCACGTCCAAAATGTGCCAAAAATCTATTTATCTGCTACAAAAATTGAGCTATGAAGTTGTAATTTATATGATGATTTATACAATCCATTGAAGTGGGCGTGGGTGGGAGTATGGCCCCACCCATTCACAATCGGCTAAAATCCATGTATCTGCCATAAAAATTGACCTATAACCTTAAAATTTACTATGCATATCTATTATTATCGATGTAACAAAAATGAGCGTGATTGGATAACAGAGACTCATACATATTTGTGTAGAGTGTTTAAGTTTTGTCCTAAATGAAATTTAATTTATTTACTTGTTTAATTTAATACAAAAGAGAACACCAGGCATAGACCTCTCCTTTGTAGTATAATATCGCCCGGGTTTCTGTTTGAATACTATCTGAAGTATTTTTATCCAAGCAAAATGACTTTCATGTGATAAACTATGCTTAGTGTCGGCATAGCGCTCTTATAGTTCCTTAATTAATTGGAAGTCATTGCGAACTAGTACAGGATTAAAAGTCTGGTGAAGAGCTTGTCCTTTCGATCATGTTTTTGCAGAGAAATTTACTGAAAGCTTAACTAATGAATTTCATACGTAGCATAAAGAAACACCCCGCTAGCATCTCTAATCTAATCTAAGACCTATTTGAAGATAATTATAGTTTATAGGTGAAATGTGTAAACACTTCGGAATGCTTCGTAGCTTACCCTTAATATGGGAGCAATAATTAAGAAGAATAATTACAGGAACTTATTGCTTCTATATTTCCTTTAAATTACAAAACTATCCTAGTATTTTTCTTCAATTTCGATTAATTTTTGTTTAGAGTTCAACGACACTTTGCGGTAAGTATGAATATAAAAAAAAGAACAATAAATATAATTCTTTATTCGAAAAGCTTTTCTTTAGTCACACAAAGCATTTCAATGGAAAAAGAATTGTAATGTTTGTGAATCCCGTTTCGTTTTTTAATTAGATAAAATATGCTCTAGCTGGTGGCGATTTTAAGTGAATCCTCAGGCAAATATTTTCTTTTTTTTTTGCATTCAGTTCGAATATGATGATATCTTCGCTTTAAAAAAATGTATGTAACGGCGAGAGAAAGAAAATTGGGGAAAATGAAGCTATGAATTGTTTGTCTGTCTGTATGTCCGTCTATAAATGGTACAGCAATGGTTGTAAATATTGAGATATTGAGCTGAAATATTGTGTAAACAGATTCTATAAGTAGCTTGGTATTTAAATTGGTCAAGTTACAAATTTACAATTTGAAAAAATCGATTTCTAAGTTAGAAAAAATGTACTTATGAATTTGAAACACCAACCATTTGTAACTAAAGGGGACGAATACCAGACACGCCCACAATTTACAAAATCATTTTTTATCCAGCATGTAAGTTGATGCATAATTAAAACACTCTTAAAAGTCAAAACCAAGTACCTGCCACGCCCATTTTTTTATCTAAAGAAAATTTAAATTTATAAATTACAAAAATGATCTATTAAAGTGAAATTTATAATTATGTTAATCAAAGTGGGCGGGGTCGAATAGAAGGCAGGCCTACAGTTGAAAAAAATTATATTTTGCAAAATCCGATGATACGTAAAAGAAATAATATTAAAGGGTATGACCAAGGCTCTGCCACGCCCTCGTTTTTAATATATATAGAGATGTGTAGGGTACTTAAGATTCGTCTTATGATTTATATAATTTTAATTATGTTTTTTTATGTGATACACATGCACGCCGTACTGCTGCTAAGTAATCTCATATAAATTTCAATCCTTCTGCTTCCATTGTATGTGTTGATTGTACAATAATAACAGAAAAGATAAGAGATTGTAAGTTAGCTGTATACCTTAAATGCATAATATAGATAATCGCGGGGGGTGTAACTGCGGGCTGTAAAGTGCCTGAATATACATATAAAACGTGGCTAACCAAGACAAATAGAAAAGAAAAGAAAAAGAAACCGTTAATTTCATTTCGTACGTTTTCCACCCTCTAATGTCATGTTCTTTACTATGCTACAGCTCTTGATTTTGTTACAGACAAAGTAGAAAGTATCTAGAAAATTATACATTTTTAATAAGAGTATTTTGTCTTTTTGCCACAATTACAATGAACTAACCAACCACGCACACACCCATGTACTCTACGTTATTTGCAACTTGTCTCACTTCCCTACCCCAGACGTGGTAAATTTTATTTTGTTTAGTGAGTATATAATGCCAGGACTTCATTATTAACGTTAGTACAAGTTCATATACACGTATATTCTTTACATTCTATTCTATTTTCTGCTGCTTTACTCTAGGTATCCGTAATATAATTATTGCGTGCAGCATGTTACTGGCAACATGCAAATAGAACGTTAAGTGTTTTTTTATGATTCGCAACAGCCACAATAAGGAATAAAAAAAATGAGGAAATAAATGCATTCTTACCATTACAGGTTTCATTATATTCTACATATAACATGGGGGTATACTAAATTTGTTATTCTATTTGCAACATGCAGAAGGAGGCTTTTGATCGGCTTTAAAAACTAAAATTTTGTACCGACACTTTTCAACAGTTTCTGTGCGTAGATCGCTATTTTAATTAAGCAAAATCGTTGAAGAGTCGCGCCCATAATCTATTCATTTTAGAGAAAAATTGAGCTATCAAGTTCAGTATTATTGTATAAGCAAATACTTATATAATTAGCTCATCCATTGATGTGTCAAAAGTTTGCTTCATCACAGACACGCCCACAATTCTCATAAACTGTACTCAGCTAAACAACTAGACTTGCAAGCTAATACGTGGTATATTTATTAGTAAGAAGCGTAATCATGTATCTGCCACGCCCACGGCCACTTTTATATAAAAAAGTGGAGGGTATTTAAGATTCGGTCTAAGCTAATTTAGTTTTTTTTACTTGTTATTATTTATTTATTTTGTTGTTGTTGTTGTTGTATTGTAACCCAAGATAGCATAACAATGTAATGTTTCGTTAATAGATTGAAGGGTAAGATACTGAGGGTGTGTAGTTATATAAACCTTATACAACAATAATTGTTTTAAAAGCTACTGTTTTTTTTCCTTTTTTTGGTTTTTGTTGCTTTTCTACCTTGCAAATATTTCACTTCATTATTATTTAATAAAATTATGCAAATTAGTGGCAATTTATTATTATTTTGTGATTTTGAATCACGCAATGATTTGTGCGGACATATTATCAACAAAAAAAATCAATATTTTTTTTCAAGTTTTTGAAATTTTATTTCAGTTTTGTATTTAAGCCATGTACGTCCTTATGTCCGCATGTCTTTGTAAAATGTCATAAATTTTATAATATTAAGCTTAAATTCAGTAAAAATATTTCTATGCCTACTTAGGTTCTTATTTATATAAAACAAAATCGGTTAAGCGCCATGCCCACAATCAACAATCCCTCTATCTTTATAAAGTTTCAATTTTGTGTATATATCTATAATTAAAATATGTTACAAAAATAGGCGTGGCCAGATGACAGATACATCCACAATTTCAAAAAATCGTATTCAATTTAAAACTTCACTCCATACGTAGTACACTACTAGAGAATGTAATCATGAACCTGCCGCGCCCACCATTTTTATGTTTGATGTGGAGGGTATTTAATGTATGTCTTAAACCAATTGTTTCTGTTCACTTTATAATATCCGCATACACCATAACCAAAAGTTTTTTATTACCTTTCAAAGAAAAAAAAAAAAAAAAAGTAAAAAAAAAAAACAGTTTTAAACATATTTTTAATAAATTTTCATTTCCTTTTTGCTTTTATTGTAATAATTTATTTTATTGTTTGTCACCAAACATATACGTTAAAAAAAAAAGGACAAGAAGAAGAAAAAAGACCAACTCCATTATTGTGTGGTTAGTTATAAGCAAAAAATTATAATAAATATTTTTTGTTGCTGCTGTTACTCTAGCCAGGCAATTTAATGGTGTTGATTTTCTGAAGCATTCATGGTTGTGTTGATGCTGGCCTTTACACTTAGCATAAAGTGAAGTGTAAACGAATTTGTAAAAATTTATTTTTATTATTATATTTCCATCATGAAATTGAGTTTAAAATTTTTTTCACAAAGACCCCTTCCGGCCTATGAAAAATGAAAATATTTTTCTTTCTTCCTATTATATTTTTATTGCTTAAGAAGGTGCGGACTTCTTGTACTATTATATACTAACCACGCCTATTTTTTTTTGCATTATTATGTCTACGAATGACCTTAAAGAGATTATACCATTACATGGATATAAATTATCTTTTACATGTGAGCTGATGTTGGGTATCCGCCATGTGACCTAAACCTCCTCAACTTTTTGGCACGTTCGTTGTTATGTATTTTTTTTTTTTTGTTATGTACCAACTAAATTAAAAGCTCTCTTATTATTATGCCAAGACAGCAAAAATTTTTTTTTAGATTGATAATGTTCCAGTTTTTTATTGGGGCGGGACGAAAAAAGTTTTGAACATCAAGGGTATACTTTACCTCTTCGTTTCATATTTTCTGTTAAATTTAATTACAACAATTAGTAAAAATTATAGAGTTTCATAAAATACTTTATGATATATTAATATTTATGTTTTTTGTAATTTTATTCGTTTTATTCATTCAGTGATTGAGTTACTATATGTACCTACTGATTACAGCCTATTGTTTATAAATGCTTTTCTTAAATGAAAGAGTGCTACTCGCACTTCTTTACTTCTTTACTTTACTTTATTATAGTTCAATAGACAAACTAAAGCTTCTATAGAAATGAACTTTTAAGTTGAAATGAGTTAGGATAAGGTAAGATCTTCGAGGTTTATGCACTTATGGTAGCAAAGGTTTTCTATAAATTTCTAAATCTAAATTTAGTTTAGGCCAAATGTTAAATCGCCTTCCTCATCTTCTACATAGTGGGCGTGGCTTGAACCTGATTACGTCCTCTAATATTATGCTTTAACAAACTAGAATTTTGAAGAATTTTAATATTTTGCGTCAAGTAGAGTTTTTTTTTTTCTAAATAATAAGTGTGTCTCTTATTGGTTAGCCTCTTTATTTGGCCTATTGATGGAAGAGTTAAATATTCTGTACCGAACTGTGGACGTGGTTGTTAATAAATAGTGATCTGCGTTCATAACCTATAAATATCTGTAAAAATTTTTAGCGCAGTGTGTTCAAATTTACAAACAAGACAATAATAACAACAGTACATGACGAGACCCTTTTCCAGGCATATATGCTTCACTTATGTTTTCACTTAGAATACAAAATTCCAGGCCGAATAGGTTCCTATTTCAAATTGTTATGCAACCCCGTCCATTTTTTTTGACTCTTTCAAAAGCAGGCTAATTATAAACAAGTGCAATAATTTTAATTATGGGGATTTGCTTTGATGGCTAGGAGAAATGTTTGTTGGTTGTAAGCGTGGTACTGGATTGACCTTTGCCGAATTTAATAATCTGTAAAGCAAAGGTAATCCAATCCAACATAAGATCTTATCTATTCATACTGCGAAAGTGCTCTCAATAAATGGACATATAGACGGACACAGTTTAATCGGTTTGAATATTGTTGGATTATATTCATAAGGATGATGAAACTTTTAAAGAACATTACAAGAGATTCTAGGGATTCAATCTCTATAAGCTTGGTTTTGGTTTCTTTACTGTATTAAAAAAAATCATTATATTCTATGAGGATGCCTTTCACTCATTAGCATGACTAAATATTTATTAAAACTTAAATAATTGAAGCATGCTTTTAGGCTGTATTTTAAACTTTTTTTTATATCCTATATATTGCGGTGTACGTATGGATATTAATACGCTTTAAATGTTACATATCTTTTCAACTAGCAAGAAACTACAGGGACCAGGAGGTCCCAAGACAATCCAACAATATGTCCGTCTGGATTTGTACGTTTGCTAATATTTTGTTATGATTTCAACCATATAAACTTATTCTTCGCTGTATACATTACCTGAGAAGCTTTCCATTGCTTTTAATTTGTTCCAATCAATCAGATATCATTGCATTGAGCGTTTGTTTGTTGGTTTGTTTTTGTAATATATTTTATTGTTAATTAAATTTTATTTAATTTGATTTAATATTAATTTTATAATGAATATTGTTTCGTCCTTGACAAAAGTTTCTACTTTTGTATGTTTTGTTATTGTTGTTAATCAATGTTTTCTTTTTTGCTCTCGCTTAGCTTCATATCATCATATTTTTACGAATCTGTTGATATTTCCTTTGTTTTGTTTTTGGAAATATTTTCTTAGAATATAAATTAAAAAAAATATATATATAATAAATTTAAAAAAACAATAAATGCAAAATTTTTATTTTCTATACCTTGTAGTTTGTTGTTGTAATGTTATTTGGTATATGAGAATATTTGTTTGGGTGTGTGTGTGTGTGTATATGTTTTATTTTGGCATTCAAAGGCATGAATAATTATGAATATGTATGCGTGCATTACTGTGTGTATGTGTGTGCGTGTCTGCGTTGGAATAAGTTTTGATTTAAATTATTTCCTAAAAGTTAACTTAACTTTGCTTTTCTTTATTGTTGTTAATGCTGCTTTGTATTTGTTGTTGTTGTTGTTAATTAATTACAACTGTTTGTTGTTGTTGTTTTTATATCCTTCCCTTTAGTTTGTCCAAAAGGAAGAGTCAGATATCCATGATCAGCATCAAAAACTGAGTCGATCTAGACATGTCCGTCCGTAAGTCCTTCTAGTGATGGTACTCTCGGGGTCGTAAATTTTGAGATAATCAGCTTAAATTTTTTACAGACACTTCCAGTTCCCAAAAGAAATTTTAATTGAGCAAAATCTGTTGAAAGCCGCGCCCATAATCGATAAAAATCTCCCATATATGGCATTAAAATTATTGTAAGAAGTTGAAATTTGATACAAATATTTATTATTACCCCATGCATCGATGTACCAAAAAACGGGCGTAAACATGCCCACAATTTACAAAAAATCCTACTCAGCGTAAAGCTTGCTATGCAAGTTGTTACGTAATACATGCAATATTAGAGGACGTAATTATGTACCTGCCATGCCTAATGTTCGTATATAGATGTGAAAGCTATTTAAGATTTATTTTAAACAAAAATTTGGTTTTTTTTTTACTTGTCAATAATATATCGATAGATTCCAATTTGAAAATCTTTAATTAACGCCTTTTTTTCAGTTTAATTTTGCAAAAATGATTTTGGTTTAATAATAAATAAAGAAGGGCAACCACACTGCGACCTGAAGAGATCTATTGTGCTAGTTTTTGGTATAATATTGTAGTTAGAAGAGAAATTAAAAGAAAAATATTCAATATATTGAGCGTGTGTTTTTTTGTGTATGGTTGCGATGGTTTTCTAGGTTTTTTGTAGTTATTATACCCTACACCACTTGACAGCAAACGGTATATTAAATTTGATGTTTAGTAACTCATAACACACCTTCAATTATAACGATTTAACCATGTCCGTCTGTCTGTCCATGTACATTTTTGGCATTTTTAAAGATATATTTTTTAAATAGCTGTTGACTCAAAGAGGAATTTTGTTAAAATTGTATCGATTTGTATCATTTTCAAAACTCCTTTCCCAAGGTTTAATTATAAAGATATTCTATATATATGGGGAAAATCCGCAATTCTTAATTTTTTGTGACAAAACTTGGTAAAAAATAATTAATTAGCTTAAGAATTGGCTGTAGCTAATCTCGAACCTATCGTACCATTTTTAAAACCCTTGTATGGCAATGCCTCGCTAACTAAACGGATTGTAGCATAATGTGTGGAGTTAAGCGGTGTAGGATATTATATGGTCGGGCTTGACCGACTTTAACATTTTCACTTGTTTCTTCAATTCATTTATTTTATCATTGCCGCCTTCACGTGTGTGTTTTTTTTAGTGAAATTCGAAAATATTTTTCAATTTTGTTTTCATTTTCTTTTGCTTGAAGTCATTTATTTATGTACGTTTTCCTGTGTTCCTTGCATTTTTTTTTATTTTCTTTAATGATATCAATAAAACGTTTAAATATAATTTGTTGGTTTTGTTTTCGTTTCTATACTAAGAAGTATTCATTATATGCTATATACGTCTATATATCTATGTATGTATATGATTTTTTGTTTAGTATATATTTATCCCTTGTATTGGTTTTTCCATAATGTTTTGTTCCTTACCTTGTTTTGCTTATAATTTCTTTTTTTTGTTTTTTTTTTTTTTTGTTTTTTCGTTCGTGTTAAATACTATTATATTTCTACGGAAATTCATGACGTTATCGTGTATGACGTTGTAATATTTTTATTTGTTGAATATTTTCTATAAATAGTATTTATTTAATAATGTTAATTGAATAATTTATTTAGTGATATTTGTTTATTTATAAATATTTTTTTAAATTTTATTTTATACTCTTTTCCACCATTGAAGAGCGTTTATAAAGTTGTTGTGCTGTTGTTGGTTTTTTTTAAATTTTTTATGAGAGAGTTAAATATTATATATAGTACAAAATATCAAGAGACTCAAAATTTTATTGAAAAATTTTCTAATTGTTGCACAGTGTACCTTGAGTAGGGTATAATAGGATAAGCCTGACGGACAGCTCTATAGCATTTTTTTATATTCTGCAAATACTTAATACATACAATATTATAGGGCGTAATTAATTACCTGCCACGCCCACCGTTTGTATGTAGATGTGAGGAGTATTTAAGATTTAGTTTTTTATCTAGCATTTATCTAGCTGCCTAAGGACTCTACCAAAACATAAATAATTATCTGTCATTATGCAATTTCTGCTGCCATCACTAATTTAATAATTATTCAAAAGAAAAAAGGCAAACAATAAAATAAATAAATATAAATAGTTATGAATTAAATTGAATTTCACTAAAATTATCATAAAAATAACCTAAAAATACTCTTCATTGCAGACGACTGCAAAAAAAGTCATGAACAGAAAAGCTATTAGTTGATCTTTTTATACCCTACCCTTGTACACTACTTCCTAATATATAATAATAATAGTAATTCAAAACTATAAAACCAAACGATTCAGCAAATGACTGAATGAATGTTGTCGATATGTGTAAAAACGTTAATTAATTTCAAGTGTTTTTTTTTTTGTACCTTACCGGCTACCAAAGGTTCTGATAAATGTGTTAAAAAATAAACAATAAAATTGAATATCAAATTATGAAATAAATAAAACACAAAATATTAATTAATTTTTTTTTAAATTATTATTGTTGTTGTGTTGCTGTTGTAATAAATTATTGTTTATATATTTTTTTATACTTTATACACATACGTATTTAAAAATATGTGTTTGGTTGCTGTTGGTTACACAAATACTATAATTATGGATAAAAAGTACATAAATTGTCTGTACGTCCCGTCATATAGTAAAGTTTTACAAGAGCTTCTTGTTGATTTAATGAAATGTGCAATTTTCTTCTTCTTCTTTTTTGTTTGTTTTTGTGGTTCACACATCTATGGTCAATTTTAAATATGAAGTAATGTTTTTTTTTTTTATTATTATTAAATATACACTAGTGGTCATTTAAATAAGTAATAACTTTTACAGTAGAATACTTGGTGGCAACAGTTTTTCTTCTTTCCAGTTTGGAAACAATTTAATGATGAAAATTTAAAAAGAGATCTACTATGTATGATACGAAATATTGTTTGATTTGTTCTATAAATTTTTCTATTTTTGGCGAATTTTTTACAGTAATGCTATCAAAAGAACGATTAAATTTTTGTATATGATTTTTGAGTTTTATTTTAAAATATTTTTATTTTTTTTTTTTCAATTATATAAACAAAAAAATTAAGCAGTTTGAAAAAAGGATCTTTTGTGCTTACGACCACATATATATATTTTTTTTTTTGCTATACATTTTTCTATATTTGGCGAATTTTGGAAACTATCACTATCCAAAAATTTTTAATTTTTTTTTATATAGTGTTAGAGTAAGAAATTCACTAAAAACGGAAAAAGTGTAAAAATTATAAAAAATATATTTCGCATTATAGATAAATGATCCTTTCATCAAACTGATTCATTAAATTGCTTTAAAACTCGAAGGAAGGAAAATTATTGCAAATAAAATGAAGTAAAATATTTATTACCTATTCAAGTGACCACCACTGTACGTATGCATCTATATGTATATCATATAATATTGTTGAATTTATTTTATAGTGTCGTTTTTTCAATATTACATTAATTGTGGTTTACAATTTATGGTTTGTGAGTGTGTTTGTATGAGTCTGGCTTATCTTTGCTGATGATAATGTATGTGTGGGCATGTCAATGTGTAAGTGTATTAATAAAAACAATTATATATAAATTATGGAATATTTTTTTTATATTCTATATAAATGCTGGCAAATGGGTTTTCACTATTTTTATATTTTATATATAAATTTTTTCTTAATTATTTTTTTATTTATGTTGTAATTTTCTTTTTCAAAGTGATCAATTAACTATTGTTGGTTTTACATACATCGAAAAAGTGTTGTTGTTTCTTTTAAATACCACATGTTAATGGCATTGCTGCTGTTGCTCTTGTATTCTATATTGAATGTCATTTTAAATTATAATTAAGTTGGAATTTTTTTTTATATTTTTAATATTATATTTTTGTTGTTGTTGGGAAATCTACAATTTTAATTAAAAATACAAATACTTATATAATAGTAATCTAACCTAAATTTTGCATTAAAATTTTTTTTTAATAATTTAAATAATGACTTTCTTTCTTTCTCCGAATTAATTATTTTTATACCCTTCCCATAAGATGGGGGGTGTAGTAAGTTGTCATTTCATTTCCGAAATCTATAAGGACGAGTCGGACACTCCATAAAGAATATACAAGGGATGGACAAAATAATATGAACACCTGACATATGCACAATATTTCTTTTTCTCTTCACCGATAAAGTTTTACTATGTTTTGTATATGCTGTCATTACCTCTGTGTGTATATCCGTGCGTCCGTCTATTGTTGGCATTCTTACAGTCTTAAGTTTTGATATATTTTACATCCTTACAAATCAAAAAAATTTTACTTTTAATCTGATAAGGACTCTATGAGAGAGTGTAAACCTGTTATAAACCTGCCACGCCCATTGTTTGTAAAGGGTATTTAATATTTGGCTTAAGCCAAAAATATTTACTTTCCTTGAATAATTATAAATTATATATAAGAATTTGTATGAAACGCCAAATTAAAAAAAAAATATTTTTTATTGAAAACTATTGACATATAAAATATTAATAATATTTATTTTTAAATTTTTTAAATAAATTATTTTAAAAATGATTTAGGTTCTTTTTAAACCGAATTGTTTTTTTTTTTTCAAATTTCAATGTTTTTTGAAATTTTGGACTTAAGTCATCATTGTAATAACTAATTTTTTGTTTAAAGATCATTGAAATGTGTGATTTTCTTTTGTTTTTAAAATAATTTTTTAAGATTTGTTTTTTTTTTTTTTTTGATATTTTAAATTATCAGAAAAATTGCTTTTATGTTAACTTTTAAATTAATCTTTAACTTACAAGAATGTTTCCTGGTTTCCATAAATGTACAATAATTACAGAAAATTAAAAAAAAAAACATATTTCTTATATAAATAGAAAAACAATCAACTTAAATTACAAGTTTTTTTGTTTAAAATTAAGTTTTATAATTATATATAATAAACGTATTTTTTGTATGCGCTTCCATTCATGACTGTCCAATACGGTGTTTCTTCTAAAAAACTGTTGAGAGAGTTGCATTATTGTAGCTGACTCGTTGATTTTTTTGTGAAAAATAATCTTGAATCTTTTTCCATAATTACACTTTAAATTATTTGAAATGCTGAATATAATTTGGAATAATATTCAAAGCAAGAAAGAAATCCAGTATAATAGTCTTTTCTTTTGGTTGAGGCCTCTCGGGAAGATTTCAAGAGCAGAGGCCGCACGACGGGATTCGATAGCTTTCGTTTTGAGTAACGAAAAGTACGGTGAAAGTAAAAAAATTGGCCCCGTTGGTATTATGGACACTAATTTATGAACATTTCAGAAAATGGTCGTAACAATAATTAAAATTTTAAGATGATAAATTGTTATAAAATTGTTTTAAAACTAATGATTTTTTTGTGATTTTCTCGTCTAAAATCGTTCCAATTCCTAAGGGATTTAATTTTACTATCTGAAAGCTAACGAATCCTCTTATTCGGCCCTAGTTTCCAATAAACATGTTAATACGATCAACTTGCTCAAGCATAAACTTTTTAACTGACATTAATTGAAACTCATTAACTCTTAATTAGATTTTTAATGATTCACTAACTGGCAGTTAAAGTATCAGTTAACTCTATTGCAAAACCTCCCTAAATAAAATTAATGTAATTAAAAAAAAAAAAAAAAAAAAAGACTACTTTTTCTGTTCAGAGAGTCCGACATTCAAAGACTCCCTTCCTTTCATTTCCTTCTCTTCCTATTCCATTATTTTTTAGCCCAAACATTCATTCATTTCAATTAATTCAAAATTCTCCATACAGCCGAAATCCATACCAGCGTTCTTACCATTGATTTGATTTAAATATTCGCGACATTTTTGCAATGAGTATCAGTGATAGAGTTGACGTAAACTGTTACTGTTGGTGTCGCGCAACAAAGCTGTAATATTGCTAATACTGTTGTTGTTATTATTATTATTAATTTTATTAATAATAATGTTGTTGTTGTTGTTGTTGTTGTTAATAGTGCCATTTGAAGAACGCCTTTCGCTACCATTACGCATGGGCAAAACCGGTGGTGATGTTTGATTTGGTGTAAGCGGTGGACTAGATTCTCTTTGGGACAAATCATTATCAATCGGTATAGAATAAAGTGAATCATGATGATGCATATATTTGGAATCGAGAGTGAAAAAATTACCGCCATTTTGTAATTTACTGTTAAACTTATGATGGGGTGTACCATTGCTGTTGCTGTTGTGATTGAAATTATCCCGATTTAAGCGCGCGTGACGTTCGGTGGTGGCCGCTTTATATTGATTGGGCAAAACACCATTAACCGTCAAGGGTTGACTGTAAATATGATCTTGAATGAGACAACTCTCCTGCTGTTGTTGGGCCTGACGTGCGCTATTCATTTGGCGTGGCAGCGATGACATAGTATGAGCTTTATTTTGTAAAATCTTACGCATATCTTGTTGTGAATAATAGCTGGAAGAATTGTTCGCTAAACTGTTCGCATGTGTGTTATTGGTCATTAAGTGGATTTGGGAGAGCGGCATAAATGTTGACTGATGTTGTTGCAAAGTGTTCGTGGGGTTATCGGGCAGAGGAACGCAGCCATTGGCTAGTTGCAATTGTTGTAGGGCGGCTCCCCGGCTCCGCTGTTGAGGCGCGGGTGGCGGGGCTTCTAGCTATAGTTCAGTTACTGGTATCGGTCTTGAGCCCATATATTGTAGAGCATGCTGTCCATAACCTCCACTGCTGGAGGTGGCGTAGGGAACTGCAGTCGAGGTTAGGGGGCAGGGAATTTGCGGCTGCCGCGTCATATACTCCTCATCGGAGAAGGTCTTTTGATATTCCCGCTCCTTGCGGCCCAAAGCTGAATTACCCCAACCGCCTTTTAGAAACTCCCGAATCCTTTTGCGGCACGTATAAATCACTAAAGCCAATATTGTGATAGTAGCAGCGGTGACCACTAGTAGTATGCCAAGAAAAAACTGTTGACGAGCATCGGCGTGAGCACAGCCCAACATGGCGGGCGTAACCGAACTGAGAAATTCCCCTTTTAGAGGAGACGGGGTAGAGCATACCACACCCACGATTTGTTCACCAGAACCATTTTTAGCTACAATTAGAGAACGCAACCACAACAAACTGCAATCACACTTTAAGGGATTATCAGACAAATCCAATGTTAGTAAATTCGCCCAGGGGAACAGGCCTTCTGCCAAGGTGTTAATTTGATTTTCTTTTAATATAATGTGTTTGACGTTAGGCAAACCGGTAAAGGCGTTCTCTTGAACTTCACTTAATATTTTATTGGCAGACAAATTCAAGTATTCCAGATTAGTGTTCGAAGTGAAAGCAGCATTTTCTATACGCCGTAGACGCTGCGCCCCCGTAATGTCTAAATGTTTTAGATTCTTTAGTCCCAACAAAGCATTGCTGGGAATAACTTCGAAATCGTTTTGACCTAACGATAAGTATTCTAAACGTTCCAAGTGAAACAAAGCTGCCTGCGGGATCTGCTGTAAACGATTATCGGACAAATCTAAGTGCCGAACACCGTCTAAACTCTTTAAAGCTTCGGGGGCGATAGTATGCAGACCAGCACCTTTCAAGTCTAAGCTTGTTAAGCTTCTAAGATCACTGAAAGCTTCTGCTGGTATAGTCATAAAAGAGTTCGTGCCCAAATACAATTCAGCCAGGTTAGACATTGCCCGAAAGCTGGCCGCTGCCGGGACTGCAGTTAAGGTGTTGTCATCCAAATGTAATACTTTTAGATTTGACAAACCATCGAAAGCCTTATCCGCTATATAACTAATGCGATTTTGTCCCAGATTTAATTCCCTCAGTTTGCTTAAAGGTGTAAATGTACCGTGCTCCAGTTCAGCCAAGAGATTTCCGCGCAAATTCAATACCGTTAGGGAGCCTAAGCCGATAAATGTTTTATTATTGATTTGTCCAATTTTATTGTGATTTAAGTGCAATTCATGTAATTTCCGTTGGTAGCCAAAGGTGCGCTGGTGAATGGTAACCAAATCGTTGTACGATAAATCGAGATATGTCAACTCCGTGTAAAACTGTATGGGCGAGTCGATGGTTTTTATTTTATTATTTTTAATGACCAAACTTTTGATAGAAGGATTGAGGGTGATGGGTAACACGTCCAAAGCACCCTCACCGCATTTCACTTCCAATGTATCATCATCACACTGACAACTGTTGGGACAATTCGCCAATGCTTGAACGGTTGGTAACGCCATCCAGGTAGATGGCAGCCATAAACCAATAAGGATAATTGCTAGGGCAGTGGGCCATCTTAACATTATGCGGCTTGTACAATTTTTCATTGGTGATTGCTGCTGCTGTTGTTGTTGTTCTTGTTGTTGATATATGGTCCTAGCTGTTCTTGTTGCTCTTGTTTGTACTCGATTATTGTACACGCCGGGGCTGTGTCTCTGACATATTGCTGATGGTGTCGCCCATAAACGCTGCTGTAACATATCTTTCTCTACTGTTGGTGGTGTTAGTGGTAATGGCAGTGTTGGTTGGGATTTTGTTGCTGCTGTTGTAGTAGCATCCATTGTTGTGGCAGTTATTGTGGATTTCATTGTTAAACTTTTGGTGTTTGCCGTTGCGTCAGTTTTCAGTTTTCTGTCATCTACCACAGATTTTCGTTTCGTTGTCCTCCTCCTCATTTGTGTAAGCTGTATGCGTTGATGGACAATGTTAGAGTTTTTCTGTTCAGTTTAGTTTTTCTCCACCACCTCCTCCTTCTCTCTCTGTGGAGACTATTTCCTCAAGCCTCGTTTAAATTTTTAATTTTTTTTGTTATTTTTTGCATATGCGGAGGTTTCAGATTGATTTGCTACACGGTGTTGGTTTTTCAACACCGTTGTTGTTGCTACTTTTCAACAATCCAGTTAAAGTTAAATGGTGCTGGAAATAGAAAAAGTTGAGAAAAGTGTTGAAAAATTGTACAATTAATTAAAAGAGAAGTTTAGTGAAGGAAAACTTTTACAAAGGAATACTTAAAGAGTAGCTAAAAATGTTAACAGAGGGATAGAGTAGCTAAAAATGTTAAGACAGGATAACAGAGACGCCCACAATTTACAAAGTACCTAGGGAAAAAACTTGTATCCTAATACCTAACACAATATAGGAGGGCGTTATTATGAACCTGCCACGCCCACTATTTTGGTGTAAATATGTAAGATATTTAAGATTTGGCTTAAGCCAAATTTAGTTTTCTTGCTTGTTATTTATTGAAAAGTACCCTTAAGCCTTGAAGTCGATGTATAGTAATAATCCTTTAAGGAAAAGTTTATAAAATATCGACTACACAGTATGGATGTAAGCATTTGGATTCATCCAAGAGATATATTGTATTATAGTGTAAACCTTTGTTTATTTTGAATTTTATTTTTATATATTTTTATTTTTTGCATGAGAAAAAGGACGAAAAAGAGACCCAAAGAAAGGAAAGAAAATTTATGTTAGCTTTCTTCCTTTCCATAATATCGCCCAAGAAGACAAAAAAATAAGAAAACAACAACAACAATTTGGATTTTGTTAGTAATGGCGCCAAACCATCATTTTTTTTCCTTTTCGCTAAACATAGACTTGCTGTCTAAAGACCGAAAAGCTAAAATAAATGTTCGTTCCCTTCCTTAGTTGGTTCAATTTTGTTTAGCAAAATGTTTATTACGTTTGTTTTTGGTTGGTTTTTGTTGTTTGTTGTTCTTCCAAATGTCCTTTTTTCACAGTGTGTCTCTAGCTTCCTTTTACGTAGTTCCTCTCTATACGCCAGAGTAACCATTTATTTATTTATTTGCGTTGCGTCTGAATGCGCTAACAGTAATAAATTCTACTTTTGAGCATATTGCCGCTGACAAGGGGAACAACTATTCGTTCGTGTTGCTTCTGTCTCTTTGTTTCTGCAATATTTCTATATTTCCATACATACGAAACTTACATTAGTAGCGTTGTACTTAAATTTCAATTATTATGTGTTTTAATAAAAATTCTTTCGAGGCATAAAAATTGTTCGAAAAGAGAAATGATAATTTTTTGAAATTTTTATTCATTTAACGAGTGATAAACGAATAAAAATCTAAATTTGGCTTAGACCAAATCTTAAACACTCCATACACGCCACGCCCATTTATGCTATATCGATGAAAGGAGAGTAACCGATTTTGCCCATTTTCAAGATATCAATGATAGTTTTACTGTAAATGTATGGGTGCTAAATTTCCACTTCTTGGCTTAGTTTTTGTAGCAAATCAGTAGATATTTGTCGACTGTGGGCGTGTCTGTTGCAAATGTTGCCAACTCTAATATCAAAAATATCAAATTCTAACTTCAAAGCTCAATTGTTATAGCAGATAAATAGATTTTTGTCGATTGTGGGCATGGCTCTTGACCTAGTTTGCCCTTTTTAAATAGAGATCGGCCTATAGAAGTGTCTGTTCAAAATTTCAGCTTAATGTCCTAAAAGTTACGATCGTGAAAATGATAAACACGCCCACAATTTACAAAAAAATCTTTTCCATACATATTTTAACGTATTTGGGTTACTGACGTGCCGCGCCCACAATTTACATAAGAAAGAAATTTGACTTCAGCCAAATATAACTTTTTTACTTATTTGAAATATACTTTTGAAATATTAACCAATTTAGGTGAAGTAATGAATCATGACTTCACCTTAACACAAATCATACATACGTACATGTAAGCTTGCCCTAGAAATTTATTTAAATTTAGACTATTATAGTAATTGGTAATAAAATGTATTTTTTTTTTAACGAGGCCCTGAAGTAAACTTTACTAAATCTGTATATTTCACATCATATTCAATCAATCTTATTACACACACGCACCCATCCACACATACATATGTAAATAAATAAAACCAATATTATGTTGTAATAAATATTGTTCTCAATATGTGAGAACAGAGCAACCAAGCAAGCATCCAATCAGCCAACTAAACAAAGTATAAAACAAACATTCCAACAAGAAGGGTACGCTGTTCAAAGATACTTTGTCGTATTATATAAGTAAAAATTCATGTGTATATGTATGTGTATGTGTATGTGTATGAGGCATTGCCTGAATCCACATGACATGTAATTTGCGTATAGATTTCATGCCAATTTTTGCAAACATAAAGAAAAACAGCTTATATTAACAACAACAACAACAACAACAACGAACTAATATTATACACATACTACTACACAAAACATAAAACACAATTTGCTGTTACAAATAAACATGTGTCTGACAATCTTTCTGTCTGTCTGTCCTTACGTCTAGTCTGTCTGATGGTGTCATGTGCTGATATTTTATACGCTGCTAGCTTTTTCCTTTTACTTGCATTATATATGAGTTTATGTTTTTACAAGTATATGCATATTAGTAAATCTCTGTGCGGATGTGTATATACATACCTGCACACAGATTTGACAATTTCTATACTAATATTTACCAAATATTCAACGAGCTGCCACTTTAAACAGCTTGTACTTATATATCAGAAGTTCTGTCACTTCACTCATATATATATATGTGTGTGTGTCACCGATTTAACACTGCAAATGTCAAATGTATGTAATCGAAACTATGATGATGATGATGGTGATGATGTGAATGATAATCATCATCATTCATGTCACTGATGGAATCGTTATGTTAAGCATTTGTGTGGAAATAGAAAAAGAAAATCAAGAAAAAAAGTAACTTAAGCTTAAGCCGAAATCATAAGTACCCTACACCCTTCATAGGAAGCGCTACAGGTTTATGATTACATCATTTTTTATCAACTTACATATAAGCTTGCATGTTGAGTTTTAAGCTGAATATATTTCTTTTTTTGTAAATTTGAGGCGTTTCTGTTATCTGAATGTGCCTATTTTTGGCACATCAATAGATATATACCGAAATTCAACTTTGTAGCTCAATTTTCATGGAAGCTAAATAAAGTTTTGTCAATTGTGGGCGTGGCACTTGACCGATTTTGCTTTATGTTCTAATTCTTATTGTTCTACAAACTTCTCTAGTACAAAAGTTCCGCTAAATATTTCCAAGTTTACGACTATGACACTACCAACAATAGAGAGAGTCATACGGAGGGACAAGTCTCCATCGACCCATATGCTGATCAAGAGTATATATATTTTGAGGCCTTAAAATCTATATTTATATGGAATCTCTTAGACCCACATTTTTACTGACAAAATTTTTGTCCGTACATCCGTTAATTGTACATTAGAGACAAAAGTTAAAAACAAGCCAAAATTTAAATACTTCATAATAGGCAAATCTTTAATTTAATAACGATAAATGATCAATAGATGCTCATATTTTGCATCCATAGAATCTATTTTTTACTGCATTCGCCCTTTTTTTAATTAATGGACGTACATCTACATACATTTCTCCGTACATTTGTTCATTGAAAATTTGTGGTAAAAGTACAAAAAAGTCAAAATTTCGAAATTTTCTTACAAGCGTGTTTTTGATTCAATTAAGATAAGACATGTATAGAATCTCTTAGGTTCGTATTTTTACTGTTATTCTCATTTTTCAATTGGTGGACGTACAGACAAAATTTTTTTCCGTACATCCGTTCATTGAAAAATGAAAATAAAAGCTTAAAATATTGATTCAATTAATACAAAATTTGGTATATATAATCTTAAGGTCAAAGGGCATGTGTTATCAAACATTCATCTTGATTGGATTAATTCAGTGATTGTAAATGTGATGGATATTCCAACTGTGCTCTCAGCCAAATATACATTTTTTGCTTATTTTCCATTACAATTCATTTTAGTTTTAATTCCTTGTTTACATACATACATACATACATACGTATATACATTTATTCAATACTACTATAAAATGCAATTATTTATGAATGTATTGTACATACGTACATACTTTGCTTGTTCATGCATCGTGTTTGTTTAAACTTTGCATACAGATGCATATGCGGTGTATGTGTAGGTCTGTATGCATTAAAAGATTCCTTGTTTGTTGTTTGTTTGTATTGTGGATTTTCTTGTTCAAACAACAATTTATTATTCTTGAGTTTCTCTCCTTTTTTATGGTTTTTCATATTGTTTTAAAACAAAACTATAAGATTTATATAAAATGCAGAATGAATTTATTAAAAACATTCCCGCACACACATGCACATACACAAAAAGGAATGTGAAATAAATGATGTTAAGGGAAAAGATGAAAATAAAACAAGTAAGAAAACTAAGTTTGGCTTAAACCAAAACTTACATACTCTCTACATGTACATACAAATTGTGGGCGTGTATTATGTGTCTGCTTGAATTACGCTGAGTACGGTTTTTTGTAAATTTTGGGCGTGTTTGCTTTACGACCACGCTTATTTTTAGCACAATGATGGCTGGAATAATGGGATAATAGATATGTACGCGAAATTTCAACTTCATAGCTATATTTTTGTGGATGATGAATAGATTTTTTTCGATTGTGGGCGTGGATATTATCCAATTTTTCTCAATTTAAACAAAAATTTTTCTCAATATTTTAAAATTTACAACCACGAGAGTGCCAACAACAGGCAGATACACGGACATAGGGACACGCATGTATAGATCGACTCTGTTTTTGATTAAAATTATATTCATTTTGGAGGGTCTCTGCCACCTTTTAATGATTGTTACAAATGAAATGAAGAACTTGGTAAACTCTTTATCTTAAAAGAAATAAAATTAATGGCAGAAGACTTTCAGTTTATATTAATATTAAATGGATCGATGGACAAAATATCTATCTCTCTCATTTAATTCTCTTTAAATTCTTCTATATCTACAGAATGTATTATTATTTATACTTTGAAGTCTTGTAAAGCATATTACATGCGAGTTTAGTAGTTTATGTATTCAACAAGGTAGGTAACTACAATATAATCGTTGCAGGTTAAGTTCATACATCGTGTGAGAAATAGACAAGACACCGTTTGCCTTTAACCATAAACAATGTCAATATCTGGCATTCTTGCCAGTGTTCCTCCTGTATTGGTTAAGTAAGACACATGGAAAACTAAACGAAAAAAAAAAAAATGGTTGCCAACAATTTCACACTGCATACTAAAGAGCAATTTAAGCACCAGCAGCAGCAACAAGCGCCCTTTTTTTACTTCATCTTTAAAGCAAAAAATTTAACAGAAAATTTACCAAAAAAGAATTCACTACCACACAGGAAACAGCAAACGGAAAGAAAACCAACACTGTGTCGGAGTGGTGGAGTAAAAAAAAGAAAAACATGAAACTAGTCGTGAATATAATGGAGCCCGAAAATGAATAGAAAAAAATCAAACCCCATTGCAACTTTGTAGAAGCGGTGAAACCACCACAGTTTCTAGTTTCTTGCTGGTTTCTCTTCTTTTACTTTTCTTTGTCTTTGCAACACAATACCCTTACTGGGTGTTACACTACATCCATATATGGCCGTTTAGCATACAGTCTATGCTCAGTACTACAGTATTGGGATAATGGTGACGATGACCTTACCTTGGCATGTGTGTGCACAATGATATAAATCTTGGGAAACCGCACCACATGAATAGCTAAAATAATGCCACCGGCATACTACCCACACATCCATACTCCGTATATTAAGAGCAAAGGATTTCGTGTTGGAATTGATAATAAAATATAAAGAAAAAAACAAAAGAGATGAAATTTGTAGTGAGAATTTTCAGGCAGACAGAATTCTCTACACCAGCCAATATATTCGCATGAGACAATAGCAGAGTATTAGAATATATTGATTGCTACTGTACTCCAAACAACTGCACATACAAAGACAACATCATCTGTGATATATCGGTGATATAAATAATTCAACTTGAACAGAGTAACACAGTAGCAGTGATATACTATAATAATGAACTTTAAACTGAACGAAAATGATTTTAGGAAAAAAAAGGGGGGAAAACAATTGAGTAGAAAGCTACACACTGTCCCCGGAGATACACGATTACATCAGAATATAAACAATAGGGAAACGGTTCTCTCTCTAATTTATTCACAAAATTTAAAGGATTTGAGCATGATTTGATATGAAAGTTTTGAAAAAAAAGCAAGTATGTACAGTAAGCTGCAAGGCACGTCCAAATACTACTAAATTTTCACTAAATTTCCTTATAATAGAATCAATACTTGAGCACTTGAGGTCATTTTCTACTTAATGGACGTACAAACATAATCACCAAACTTTATTGAAATGTATAGTTCATACGTTTGTCATTTGAAAAATGGTCCTGATATCCAGAACAGGATTCCGAAGGATCTAAAATTTGCCAATTTTAAGGTTAACAGGCATTCATTGTCCAGATTAGATCAAAGGCACGCCCATAATGGCTAATTCCGCTTAAAAGCATAAAGACAAGGCACATCATTTGATTTCTCTTATGAATCAATAATTAGAAAAAGAGATATTTTTAAAAGAAGTTTATTAAAATTAATTGGGATCGTTATCAATATATTTCAATCACAATATATTTTTTCAGTATAAGTGTCAAATTTTAAGCGGACTTATTTATAAAAAGTTACTATATATACATGGGATCGATGTAAAATTATTTCGATCACAAAGTATTTTTTTAACTAGAAATGGGCGTGGCAAATTTAAAATAGATATATTCATAAGAAGGTGCTTAAATTTAGTTGGGATCGCTATAAATTAATTTCGATCACGATCAATTTTTATGTGAAAGCAAATGGGCGTGGCAAATTTAAAATTCAAATATGTAAACAACGTTTATTACATTTAGTTTCGAATAGATATAAAATTATTTCACAACTTTTTTCCATCATCACGGCGAACGCGATGCCGTGCAGTATGGAGTTCACTGTGTGCAAAAAACACTTTCCTTAGCACATATTTCTTCATATTTATCTATTTTGCATATATTTTTTTAAAATCATTTACATAAGTATAAGGGGAGAATTTAATATAAGTTATATCATAAACACACATAACAATTTTTTATTGCTTTCCTTTTGGGACAAGAGAAAAAGCAGAAGAAATAATTGCTTGAACATAAGAAACATTTTTACAAATTCATTTAAACATATTGCTTGCACAACTATCATATATTAAAATAATCAGGAAGTTGCTAAAAACAATTTGTGAAAAATATATAAAATGAATTTTATGAAAAAATAAATAAAAAAATACTTTTTTGTGCTTTTAAAACAAATATTTCTCATCTGTAACATCTGTTGCTTTTCTACAGATTTCTTTATCTCACAGCTTGGTTTTTTTTACGTATTTGTAATATTGTTTTTCGAATATATATTTTTTTTTAGAAAAATATTTGATCATGTCCTTCCGTCGTTAAATTTTTACAGGAAATATGTTTTTTATGTGCTATTGTTTGTGTTTATTTTTTTTTTTTATATAATATCAGAAAACAAGCGGAAGTAATAGTTGTCTAACACGAAAGTTGGAAAAAAAAAAATTGGCTATAAATAAAAACAAATTCTTCCAGGAGGGAACATATGCACACCCTGCTGGAAGTGATATAAAAATTTTGTTAGGAAATCTTCTAATCAGAGATTGGCTATAAATAGCGTTAAAAAGTAAAAAATTATGGGCAAAATCGATTATGGGCCACGCCCACAATATACAAAAATATTAAAATGAAAGCATGACGTTGAAATTTTTGTACACATATTTATAACTACCCCTTTCATCGATGGACAAAAAAATGGCCGCGGTCATATAACAGACACGCCCTTAATCGACCAAAATCTATTTACCTGCCAGAACAATTTTGCTATGACGTTGAAATTTTTGTACACATATTTATATACATTTTATAGATTTTCCCAAAAATGGGCGTGGTCGCATAACAGTTGAGCCCAATATTCATAAAAAAACATTTTATGTACCAAGCGCGGCTAGTATTTGAAGGAGTATTATTTACACTAATAAAGGGGCGTTGCCACGCCCCTATGGAAGAGATGGTGCAGGATATTTAACCAAATTAATTTTTTTTTGCTGGCTTTTATTTAAAATTCAGATATTTTGTGCTTTTTGTTCTTTTTACTCTTCTTCTTCCTTCTCCGTCAGGCACAAACCATTGTGTATATGGGTGTATGTAACTTTGCTTTGTTTGTGCTTTTATTATATAAACATTTTTCATATTTAAATTCCTTCATTAGTTTTCATTAATAATAATAATAATAATAATAACAACAACTACAACATTGTTGCAAAAGTCAAATGAGGGACAAAGTTTTCAATTTTAATTAAATTGTCGCTTATTCACGAGTTTATGTACGATGTCAGAAAGTCTTACTCTCTTCCTTTCAGGATGTTTACTCATCATGGCTCTGAATGGTAGAGCAAGTAGATAAATGGCAACAAAAATGATAAATGTATGGATTGTTAAAGAAAATGTGGCAGTTTGCTAGAGTTTACTTTATTGACACCGAGAGATTAAGTTCACTTTCGTCCGTTTGTGGTTGTGCACTCTAATTATCGCATGACTGGATGTGTAAATATTTTAATCTTTTAGAAATTGAATGAATTTTAACCTCAGCGACGAAATTTAATATTATGGGAGGCAAAATATTGTCAAAATAACAGTTTCTTATAGCATAGTTTTAGGCTGACAATTATAGGCGAGAATTAGTTGCAGCAAGAGGCCTTCTCTGTGGGGTGTCTATATACGTAGGATGTAGATATCATAAGCTGTAAATATTAATTATTGTAGATTGTTGTCATAACAAGATAAATATCTATATTATCTGCTACTACACATGCATATATATATATATAATAAATTACTTATACCCTGCATGACTTGTGATAAAGGGTATATTAAGTTTGTGCGGACGTTTTTAACTCTTACACGCTAAATCCACCCCACCTTTAATTAATCGTTTTAACCATATACATCTGTACGTCTGTATAATCTTGTAAATTTAAGCTACATCCTATTGAAATGAAAATGGATCGAAACGGACAATTTTTAGAATCCCTCCTCATATTAAATCTTCATTACTGTGGAAGTCTTTATATGGTAAAATATCGCAATTTTTAATATTTTTTGACAAAATTCGTTGAAGAATACTTGACAATCTTCATAATTGGCTGTGATAAGTTTGGATCCAATTGGCCCATCATTAGAACTTATTTCCAAATAATGATATTTCACGAAATTACTTATATGGCCTCGCGTTTACTGAACTAATTGGAGCATAATTTGTGGGGCTAAGTGGTGTAAAGTATTAAATGGTCGGGCTTGGCCGACTTTTACATCAACTTTTTATAAGTAAAGTTTCTCCAAATTCTATGTTTACAAACGCATAACTACTGCCAAAGGAGGCGTTAATTGCCATATAGTTTGGCAAAAGGCAACAACAACAACAACATGAACAAATTAAGCAGATGTTTAATTTAAATATCATTCAGTAAATTGTTATTACCCGAGTAACTCTTAAGGCTTAGTATTTATCATGGCGTTGTCTTCCGCTTAAACAAAAGAAACAACAACAATAACAACACACTCTGATTACAAACCCGTAAAAGAAGAAGAAGAAAAACAAATAAAAAGAAGACGAAGAAGAAGAAGCAAAACAACAAAACTGCCATCATTATTGTGCACTGAGTTGTAAATCTAACATCTGTTAGGAAAACAATGCATTCAGGAGAAGCTGGGTGACTGTGCAATAAAAAAAGGATAGCAGAGCATAATCATGCTGTAAGATTCGGTGTTGTTGTAAGTATTTTGTATTTTAAAAGCATTTTACCAGAGCTTGTGCTACCTAGCTATACATGAACAGCAACAATTTTTATATGTGTATGTGTGTGTGCTTGTTTTGAAGCGTGGCATTATAGATTTATGCAAAACAACAACAACAACATTTAAATAATTTTAAGAACCATTTACCATAATAGAAACAACAACACCGACATGAGGAATTCAAACAACAAATACAAAAACAACATGAACAGCACCAGCAACTATAATAGAAAGTGACACAACGATAAACAAATAACATCGACCACAACAACAACAACAACAACAAAATAAATAAATAAAAACAGAAATAAAAATATAAAAAAATAAAATTTTATTTAATTAAATTAAATTAAAATTAAAATAAAAACGACGACATATGCAGAAACCAGAATAGCAGTAAAAAACCTAAACAACAACAACAATAACTCAAACTGCTACATTTTAAATGCAAAGCATTTTATCTTTTGCTTCTTCTTCTTCTTCTTGTACTCAGTAGATCCTTTTTTTTTATTTAAACTTTTCCAACAGTTTCGGCAAAACTCTGTATTCTGCGGTTCAGTTTGTGTTTAAAAAAAAATGTTAACGACAATTGTACAAAAACAAAAAGTTGCGCCGTGTTGCGGGCTCTCTATATAGTTACATGCATGCATAACTTTTTATTAAAGTGTTGTGTGCTGCGCGTTGTGTGCATTTGACAATTGCGTGACTACAACTAATTGCGTAGAGACAGAGGGAGAGAGACACTTAAATAAAACAAAAGTAAAAAAAAAAAACCCACAAAACAGCATTAATTCAAATTTGTTCTCTTGAGCAATTAAATGAAATTTATTTAAAATTATGTACATTTTTCTATTTATGTTGTTGTTGTTGTTGTTTTTTTTTTGTTGTTATTGTCTGCCTTTTAAACACATACTATGTGGCCTGAAAACGACTGTAATTAAAATAATGAATTAATGAATGAATTAAAAATAAAACGCCACAACAATTATTAGACGTTAGTGTTGTTGCTATCGTTTACACGATTGATAACAAACATTCATATTGAATGCAACCAATTAGCCAACCAAACAATACAAACACCACCACAGCAATTACAAATATTGTCGCCTAATATTTGACTGTTTGACTGTTTCAGTCTCTCCCTCTCTCTCTCTGTCTGTGTCTTTTAAAAAATATATTTTGTATGAATAAATTATAAAATTTGCATTTAAATCTAACCATGTGAACGCATACACAGAAACGAAATATACGGAATTATTTTGTGTTAAATATTTAAAAGAAATAAATTTCAATTCAACAGCAACATAACGCACATTATAGATTACAAGGAGAGGGGTTCTAAAAAATGTACAATTTAAACTATTTTCTAAAGAGGTAATCTTTGGGTCAAGATATGTGTCTATACTAAATTTCACTGAAATATCTTAAAATGCAAGGCCTTTAGCTTGCATATAAGTGTTTCTGGACATATGGACAGAGTATGATTCCAATATGTTTACAAAACATTCTTGTGCATAAATTTGTTTTGTAAATACATAGTTAATAAATTAAATGTTTATCCACTCAAAAACATGTTTTTTTTTGTTTTTTTTTTTTTTGTTTGTACAATAATTTTACAATAACACACGCACACAGTGGTGGTCACTTGAATAGGTAATAACTTCTTCAGTTGGATATTTTGTTTAACATAACATTTATTTCTTTAAGTTTAAAAGTAATTTAATGATGCAGTTTGATGAAAAGATCTATTGTGCATAATACAATTTTTTTTTTTCTTAATCTTTACAAATTTTTCTATTTTTGGTGAATTTTTCACTCTAACGCTATAAAAATAAATTTTTGATAGTGTTACAATAAAGAAATTCGCCAAAAATAGAAAAATTTATAGAAATTAGATAAAATTATTTTGTATTATACACATAAATAATTTTATTAATAGTTTCTAATATCAAAAGAATCAAAATACTGTAAAAATTTTACTCAAAAATCACATACAAAAAATGTAGTGTTTATTTATAGTATTTAAGTAAAAAATTCGCCAAAAGTAAATTAATAATAAAAATTATAAAAAAAAAATTTTGTATTATACACAATAGATCTTTCTACCATATACCATCATTATATTGTTTCTAAAATTAAAAGAAGAACTATTATTCCAAAGAAATTCTAAGTTATTATCTATGCAGATGACCACCGCTGTGCCTGTGACGAAACCTGTCTGCCAGTGACCTTGTATTTATTCTACTCCAGCTACTCACTGTACAATGTCAGAGTAAGTTTCTTTTTTTTTTTTTTTAACTTGTGTGATTTATAACTTAATTTATTACCATCACATTTTTCATACTTTTTAAAAAAGTATTTAAAAAACAAAAACGAAGAAAGAAAACAAATTACAGCAACAACAAAATGTATGTAAGTGTAAGAGGCAAAATGTAAATAAATAAAAAAAAATAATTAATTTTATAGGCGCTCTTGTACCTTTTTAGTATACAACAAATTTATGTTAATGTTGCGGTCCGTGAGGATGCTGCTGCTGTTACTGATTTTATTCTCAATGATTTATCCACTTAACAATTACGCTTTTCCGCTGTTACAAATACAAATATATATATATGCAATATATTTAAGTATTGTTGTATACACACATTTTATTATTGTTGTTGTTTTATTTTCATTTTATAATTCTTTTTTTTTTTTTTTAACAATTGTAAATGTTTCTCCTGTTACGTTCGTGTTATCTTAATGATGTTGTTGTTATTATTGTTGTTGTCAGGCTGCAGGCATATTGTAAATTTGCAGTGTTGCTGTTCTTATAAATTATATATAAATATATACAGTGGTGGTCACTTGAATAGGTAATCACTTTTTGAGTAGGAAATTTTGTTTCCATTCGCTACTTTTTGTTCGATTTTAAAAACGATTAAATAATGTAATTTAAAAAATAATTCTATTATGTATAATACAAAATAAATTGTTTATAATTTTCGCAAGTTTTCTTTTTTTTGCGAATTTTTTACATCAACACTTTATACAAAAAATAAATTAGGTTTTTTGATGGTGTTAGAGTAAAAAATTCGTCAAAAATAGAAAACATGAAATTATTTTAAAATGATTATTTTGCATTATACATAATAGATTCTCTTATCAAACTGCGTCTTTAAATTTTTTCTTAAATCAAAATAATATATTTTAAAAATCATACTAAAATCATAAATATTCAAACGATTTACAGTTTTTTGATAATGTTGACATAAAAAATTCACCAAAAATAAAAAAATTAAAGAAATTTTAAAAATATAATTTTTTTCTTATATACAAGAGGTATTTTTATTAAACTGCATTATTCAATTTTTTATATATATATTAAATAATAAAAAATATTGTATATAAAATCACAAAAAATTTTGATAGTGATAAAGTAAAACATTCGCCAAATATAGGAAAATAATAAAAATTTTGTAAATATTATTTCATCCTATATACTATAGATGCTTTTAACAAAATGCATCATTAATTTTTTTTTATACTTAAAGGGAGAAAAATTATTATAAAAATTATATTCTCAAAAAGTTATTACCTATTCACATGACCGCCACTGTATACATCCTATATATTTATTAATTTACTTTTTCTTTCTCCCTTTCTGTGTTAGCCTCTGCCTGTTCAGCTTATGGCAAATTGTAATAATTATGCATGTATTGTATATTTCTGTAACGACTACAGAAAAAACATAAACACATAAAAATTAATATGCAAAAAAAAAAAACATGTTTAACATAAACATTGCTATTAATGGAGATAATGAAGATGACTTTGAGTCAGAGCATGGAGGGAGACGGCCAAAGCTTTCTGTCAGTAGCAACATGATCAGATATTATACTCAAGTCAGCAATATAAACGAAGAGGCACTGACAATAACGCTCTATATATATGCGTTTAACAATGTTTTTTTTTTTTTTTTATAAAAAAATAATTACTTTTATTGAGATTTATTTGCATACGCCATGACAAGTTTAAAGCACAACAAACACGAAATAAAAGAGTAGGAAAAACAAGAAGTTTTACAAATAATTGCCCATAAATATTTACCTTGTTTCAGACTATTTACATAATGATAAAACATAAACAAAAGTTAATGGAGAGTTCTTCATTAATCCATCAACCATCCCTGAACAGAAGAATGCATGGTACCCTGAACGAATCCATCGATTTTTGTATTTGAATATATAATCACTGGAAGACTTTCTATAACTTTATATAGATTAAGCTGAAGTAGAAGTTTCAGGTGACTCTTTAATTATAAATTCGAAAACCTTTATTTACTGTGGTAGAGTCTATCCAAAGAAGATTCAAGTTTTTTGTTTTTTTCTTTTGTAACTATTTTATTCCATTCTTTCAATTTCTATAAATTTCTTTAAACCACTTTATATGGGCAATAAAGTGTGAAAATAAATTGCAAGCTTTAGGTCAGACTAATTTAAAAGGTTTATAACCTTTTTTATACTCTCTCTCTCGCCACATAAGATTTTAAGGATATACTAGGATTCTCATTTTATTTGCAACTTCTAAAGAAGACACAGCACTTTTAATGTATTTGAAGTGGAAATTCGGGAGAATTATTTTCAAAAAGTTTCAAAAATAAAGGACACGCCGTCTAACCTAAATAGATTTGAAATAAAAATGTAACTATATGTTCTGAAATGAAAAGAATATAAATATATATATATATAATATATATGTATATATATTGAAACCTATTAAAAATATATAACCTATACTGCTGCAGTCTTTAAAAGAGAAGCTACTATATTAATGCCACGCCCACAATCGATAAAAATTCGTCTACTAACTACCTAAAAAGTAGATTAGACATGCCTACTATTAAAAAATTAAGACGGACACTTACCTTTTTTTTACCAAAAAATATTATTTTATACATTACGTTACACCTTTGTGGGCGGTAAAATTTTTAACTGTTAAAAAAATGGTTAAAGTTCAATAAAAAAGGGAGGAGACACAAAAAAAGTTCATCGTTTAGATAGAATGTAACCCACCTCTATTTAGTGGACCTTACAATGAGGTAAGATTATACAGATGCCACGCCCACATTTTATACACACATATCTAGCATATCCAAGATTCCATCCAAACCAAATATTTTCTTACATGCTTTACTCTACCATAAAATAAGAACTTTACTATTAACAGAAATAAAAGGAAAAGTTGTAAAATAACGGGAAATTGCAAAAAGAATTTTCAAAGTCTAGCGGTAAAGACGTTAAAACTGAAACAAGACAATGTAGAGCAGAGAGGAGAATGAAAATTTAAAATAAAACTTAAATTTTCTTATAAAACAAGGTCGATAAAATAAACTTAGAATAAACACAAGACAAAATACAAAAGTAACCAGAGGCACACAAAGAGTGACAGAGGAGGAGAGATACAGAAAGGGGGAAAAGGTTGAAAATTGCTGCAGTCAACAACTCTTATGATCCATTTTGTAGTTATTTATATAAACAACATATAACTTTAATTGTATATAAACACAGATGTAGTTTTGAATATATGTGTTGGGTAGGTAGAGGTACATACTTACGTAAGTAGATTGGTTCCTGTTGCCAGTTAACCACAAGTAATTAAAGTTAAGCAGACTCTTGTATAAAACGGTTTGTGTTTGTGTTTGCCTACGTTACGGTAATTTAATAAGTATGTGGTAGAAAATTGCGTTTGTATGGGTGTACGTATGTGTGTGTGAAGTATATGTGATGAAAATAATTGTGGCTAACATCTACAAACACACCTACACTAATAGCTAACACGGTGCTAACAGTTGGTGTCATAGCCTTGGCAGACCTTACAAAACTATTGTAGAGAAGGTACAGAAAAAATAATAGAAATGGAAAGAAGATTAAAGTTAATGTTGAAGAAAAACTAAATTGTATTTCATTTTATATCGAATTTATTGCCTTAGTTTCCATCTAAATATTTTCCTTTTTCTCTTTGAGGCACAATTTTTTTAAAAAATCAAAAAATATTTTTTACTTTGTTGAAGAAGAAAAATATTGAATCACTTTTCAGTTTTATGAATCATCAGTCTGATGCCACTTACGGAACGAATTTATTTCGTTTTTGAGACAGTAAGCAAAAAAGTTTTTGTTTATAAAAGTCAAGCTTGAAATGTTTATTAAAACAGTTGTCGTTGCTTTCAATAAAAGAGTAACAATCTTAAATGAAATTTGAGCTTTTTGTGTAAACAAAATGTTATTTTATTACTTTATATATTTCCAGGAACATAACTGGAAAAAATCTACTAAAAAACCTTTCAGAACTTGGCATAAATCTTGCAAATGCTTCCCTAGTGGCCTTACCTTGTACACAATGCCCTTTATTAAAGTCTGTAAGGACTTTTATGTTAAGAGTCAAATTTAGAACTGAAGGTCAATTTTTTTTTGGAAATTTGGGGACGTGTCTGTTATCAAACAGTGCCCATTTTTAGTACATTTTACAAACTCCAATTATTTAGCTGAAAAGGTTTGTTGATTGTAGTCACGGCTCACGGTGGTACATTCTAAAATATTGAACATTTTTTCAGTTTTTACATTTATGGGCGTGTCTCTTTATATTAAAACAACTTTTATAAAATTAAGCATCAATCGAATCCATGGATAAGCTGCTAGCTTCATATTTCAATGGCCGGACGTACGGACAAAAAAATTTGTAGTAAAAACAAATGAATATTAGGTAAGATTAATTTTTTACTACATTACTTATAATAAAGAAAAAATATATTTTTTGTTAAATTATTATCCGTCTTAATAGAGATTTTATGCCGACAATTGGTAACAAATCATTTTTAAGAAAAAACAAAAAATTCATGTTTAACAACATTTATGAATAGCTTAGACAAGCAATTTTTATTGCTCCATAATATGCGTGCGTTGTCAACATTATTACATAAAACTGGTTAGAAATTCGATACTAAATGGAAATATTTATGCATTGCTGTGGTATTCAGCGACACATCTTTGGTAATAAGTGTCACATCAATATAATTTTACAATCTAAACTAACTGTTTATACGAAGTTGGTTTTTTTTTCATTTTTCATTTTTATTTTTGTATAAAATTTCATGTTTGATATCAAAACAAAACATTTGTTGTTGAACAATTACAGTTAATCTACAATTTGTTGAATGTTTTTTATTCTGTAATAGTTAATTAAAGAAAATTGTAATTTTATGCCACACTTAAGTGTGCTGTTACAGCAATTCGTGATATTAACAAATTATTAAGCAAATGTTTCTTAACAAGTTTTCTTAACTTTAGACGGAGAAAAGTACAAAAAAATGTGGTTTGAAAGGACTGGTGGGCCATTAACTTTATTATAATAAGTTAATGATTGATGTAATACTTTAAATGTTTGCTGTCGACTTTGCTTTTATTCACTTATATTCAAAATCTTAATAAATCACTATTTTTCAATCTCAACAAAAAATGCTTCATTTCAATAATTATTATGCTTGTGTTTTGTGTATAATTATACCCTCCACATAAGTTGAGGGCTTTACTAAGTTTGTCATTGTATTTACAAGAGCCAGAAAGGGGTGTCAGACAACCTACCAAATATGTTGGCATTCTCAAATAAAAATACTTTCGCTTTTTTTCTTCACGCCTATCGTTTTCTAAAACAGGCAAAATCGGTTTGGAGCCATGCCCACAATCGATAAAAATCGACCAAAAAAAGTCAGCTATGATATTGGAATTTGGTGTCTATATATATATATTTTCGCCATATATTAATGTTCCAAAAATGGGCGTGATTGAATAGAAGACGCGTCCACAATCGTCAAAAATCTATTTATCTGACGCATAAATTAAGCCATAAAGTTGAATACTAAGGATGTACCAAAAATGGGCGTGTTCAAATGACAGACACGTCCGAAATGGTATAATTATTGCCCTGCCACGCCCACCATTTGTATAAATATTTGTAGAGTATTTAAAATTCGGCTTAAAACAAATTTAATTTTTTTCCTTCTTTTTTCCGCTAACGGTAATGTACTGTATATATAATTGGTGGCACAGAGAGTATAACATAGCATAGCATACCGTAGCAGAGCGGTGGAGATTATGTCTTCACATTTAACCCGTAACAATAAAATGTACATTGTAACCGGAAACCTTTAATGACTATAAGCGCTTTTAATCTACAGCTTTTTCTTGTAAAATACAACAACAACAACAACAACAACTATAAGAAATACTACTGCATTGCTGCTGACTATGACACTGGATATAGAATTATAACAGACACACACACATATATATATATATGCACACAAACACACGTAGAGTGAGTAACAGCCGGAGGAGAATAAAATGAATGATGGAGTAGAACACAAGGCATGTGATGGGATGTGATGCGATGTGTTGCTGGATTCCCATTGGCTTGCTTTTTGGTTCAACAGTAATACATTGAAATGATCTAGATTTGATGAATTGTAATTAATGCAGTTTAGCAACAGAAGTATACCACACAAACACACAAACACAGAGAAACTTGCTAAGACAGTGTGACAGCTTGGACAAGATACAATTAAGGATTTTGTCATGATACATATAAAGAAGTTCTGTGTGCTCAACAATAACAAACATTGGCACTTAAGCAAGTTAATAATTAAGAAAAGAATTTATTAAATAAAATGTTTGAAAATTCTCTTTAAAAGAAAGAAAATAAAAGAAAATTCAATTTCTTAAGGAAAGTGGCCAAAATTTAACACCAATGACTGCATGCCGCATATCTCCGCAGTACCCGTCTAAAGTGTTACTTTCTTGCCAGTTCATATCAACCACAAAAAAAAAAAAAAACACACAACAACATTGTGTTAAAGCTGTCATACACCCCGTGATAATGAATGTCTGCAGAGATCATGTTCAAAGTTTTCTTATTACGTTCCAAGTTGCTCAGAGTGTACACTCATAGTATGGAGCACAAAACATACGAAAAAAAAAAGGAAAAAATGTTGATGCTTGATCTACATAATTTTGTATAAAGTTTTGAAAACAAGTCATCTTTGTTATGAAAAGAAGGTAAAAGAAGAAGAAGAAGAAGAGGCAAAAAAGGTGTATAGTAAAAAAATATAAACTTTTCGTCTTCTCTGTACAAGTGCATGTTTCATAATATAATCAAGGTACAGAGGATAGGTGCGAAATGCCCATTCACTGACTTGGTTGCGTTCCTCAGCAATCTTTAAATGCAAAGTACTTTATGTGCAGTTTTTTTTTTATTCATCCAACAGTTGGCATATTTTTTCCTCTTGTTCCTTGTTCTTTATTAAGTTTTCTCTTGACTTTGTTGGGCCACTGAAGTGGACATTTAGTTAACTTAGTTGGGAAAGAAAAAGGGAATCAAGTGAAAAAATTTATGAACCAGTGCAAGAATAAATTTGGCTTAGGTTAAATCTTTAATGCCTATCACATTTACATTTTAAGAATGGGCGTGTCAGGTATATGTTTACGCCCCCTAATAATAAGTATCAGCTTGCAAGTCAAGTTCAACGGTGAGTAGAGTTTTTTGTAAATTGTGGGCGTATCTGTTATCAGAGGACGCCCATTTATGAAGGCGATCATTGCCGAGCGTGGATTTAGATAGATTTTGCCCAATTTTAATAGCAATCTACGTGCATAGGCTGGTCTATACAAAATTTTAGTTCAATGTCGTGATAATGCTAACAAAAAATGGATGCCCGGACATACAGACATATATGATCAACATATTGTGTCATCGTATATGATTGTAGATCGACTGGAGGTCGAAGTTAAATAACAGACGCGCCCACAATTTATAAAAAATACATAAACTATAAAGGACGTAATTTTTTTGTATACAACTAAGTAGGGTACCTAACTTGTTTATCTGTTATGTTATATAGTTAATATTAATATTGTCGTTGTTGTTGTTGTTGTTGTTGTTGTTGTTGTTGTTGTTGTATTCAGTGTTATGGTCCCCAACTCATATAAATTATTATTTGCTGCTTTTACAATCGATGTGTGTTTTTGTTTATATTTTACAATGATTGTTTCTGCTGCTTCTTCTTATTTTTTAAACAGTAAAATATACAAACATATATGTATGTATGTGGTACGCACACTATACACATATTTATACAATGCCTACGTATTTATGCTCCACTTTAATCATTACTCTCCTCAAGTTTGAATTGATCATCTTGTCGTTTCACTGTTGTGTGCTGTATGCTGTGTGTTAAGTTAAGCTTTAACTCGATGATAGGGATGATGTGATATGATACGTTCTTCTTTTTCTTCTTTTTGTTCTCTGTTCAAATAATTTTACAACTGTAAACCTAGTAGAGAAGGATTATAAAAGAAGTAAGTGAAAAAAAAGACAGAAAAAAACCATTGAAGACCTATCATTAAAATCTGCCGACAAGATGATCACTTGCTGAAGAATGCATGGAAGGGGAATACATAAGTGTTTATATTTCTTTTTTTTTACCATCTCTCATGCTTTTCGTTAAGACTTTCTTAGGCAAGTGTTTTTTTTTTTTGCAACGATGAAATGAAAACCAGTTTATTTCTTAAAAGGCTTGGTGTACAACTATAAATTAAGAGGGAGAAGAAAAAAAAGCACAACAGCAAACATTTAAGTACATGTGGAGCAGTATTAAATTTAATATACGTAAAATGTGCAACAGTTGCAGCGTTAAGTAGTAAAATATGTATCAATAGCATCTGATTTTTCGTTTATGGTCCCCTTTCCAGTTTGTTACTGCTGGTGATTGCTTCGACAATGTGGGCTTCTGAACTTGTCAAGTATTTCTTAATGAAATCGACACTTACAACAAACGCAAATTGGGTGATTTATAAAAATAAAGATTAAATATTTTACAAAAAGATCGAAAATCGAATAAAATTTAAAAAAGATCGAAATAGATTTAAAAAAAAAGAAGGATCAAAAAAAATATTTCGATCATATCTAAACTTATTGGACAACTTATATATTTAAGTAAATATATGCAACATAAACTATGTTCTTACGTCCGTTACGAGAAAAATAAAGCAAATGATCAAAAATTCGAATCCGATATGAAATCTGTTATGTCGATGCCCTTTACTCAACTACATAGTTTAAAACAAAGCACCTGTTACTTTAATTTCGTGACTTTGAAATGAAACTTTTTCTTTCATATCTTTTTAGAAAAAAAATAATATAAAGGAAAAAAAATCTAAATTCGGCTTAGGCCAAATCTTAAGTACCCTTCACATCTATATATAAATAGTAGGCGTGGCATGTTTATGATAAGTGAAGTATCAGCTGTCAAGTTAAGTTGCTGAGTACGGTTATTTATAAATTGTGGACACAACTGTTATCTGACCATGACCATTTTTGGCAAATCGATGATTAATAGTAGTAACTCTAAATATATAACTTCATAGTTCAACTTCATAGTTTAATTGTTGTAGCGGATAAATAGGTTTCTGTCGATTGTGCGCGTGGATTTTGAGTCATTTTGCCCAATTTAAATGGCCATCTGCATGCAGAAATTAGTGAAAAGTGTCTGTACAGCTCAATATCTCCAAATTTACGTGAGAGTACCAACAACGTATCAACATAAGTACACACTGACATACACGTCTAAAACGACTGAGTTTTTTACATTGATCGCGAATATGCTGAGAGGTCTCTGGCGCCTCCTTCTGGATGTTGCATACGGAATAACAAACTTAGCATTAATACCCATTTTATGTGGAGTGTATAAAAAATGTAGAAAAAATTTAATCAAAATCAGAGCAACAGAAAATTTCGCCTAAAAAAATGGGTGCAATAGCGCAATCATATGTTTTTTGTTCATACAATTCCATCTTAAGTGGATAATATTAAGCAAAAACAACAACAACAACAACCAATTGAATGCCACTACTGTACTTATCTTAAACTTAAACTTGTTAAGAGAGTTCAACCACATATCAATACCTTCTGGTTTAATGGTGGGTACACGCCCAACAAAAAGCAAAAAAAAATTATACACACACATACATCTCGATAACAATGAAACTTTTCTTTTAAAGTTAAAACTAGTTCATGATCCGAAAAATTCACTTGCTTTTACACGCCTCATATGCTTGTGTTGCTCTGTGGCGGTCAGGCGGGAGTTGCCTATGATATCGACCATAGAAAATCAAATTAGGAAAAAAAAACAATAACACACAGAAAGTTGTTTTGTTACCAAAGGCAGAATTTCCATTTTCTATATAATTTTTTTTTATCAAGATATGAAAAAAAAAACACAACATTCAGTTTGGTTTGAGAAATTTGTTTTGTGTTAGAGAGTAAAGTTTTTTAGTACGTACGAGTACATGTGTTTGTGGAAATATAATTTTCTTTGAAAATGAAAGGAAAATTTTTAGAAAACCGAAATATTTTATTTATCATTTATATGCAGAGAAAGAATAATTGTTGTTGGTTTTTAGTTTGTTAGAATAAATGAAAGCATAGATAAAAAAATGAGCAGTTTTTTTTTGCCAAAACCACATTTCCTGATCTATTTATGGTAAAGAATGTTTAATATTGAATTAAAACTAAGCCCTCTATTAGTTTCCATCAAAATGGCCACTTGTGAGGGGGTGCTGGCTAGTTATCCTGGTTTCAAATGTTGTTAAGAGATTTAACATCAACCTTGGTGTGACTGATCATCTTAAGAATCGTGTAGTAAGCAGAAAATCCCATTTCGTAGTTTTATATTTCAAGGAACTGATAATAATTTTAGTACACATTAACTTTGTCATTATATTTACAACACTTAGAAGCAGATCCTACAAACTACATATATTCTTGATCAACATCAAAAACTGAGACTATTTAAACATGATTGTCCGGATGTCCGTAGGTCCGTCCGTCTGTTGTTGACACCCTCACGGTTGTAAATTTTGCTTTAACGAGATGGAATTTTATATACATTAGTTTCTACATGCAGGTCGCTATTTAAACGAAGCAAATTTGGCCACAATTGATACAAATGCCTGCCTACTACTATTTATATGTAACTGTAGAGGCTATATAAGATTTGTTCTAAACCAAATCTAGTCTTCTCACTTGTTTTCTATAAATTATGCTTATAAACCATAAGCAACCAATTGACATTGCATCCATTAAATGATTTATAGAAATTTATAATTTTCTCCCTCATTTTATATACAACAACAACAAAATTATAATAGAATTGAATGTAATTCAATTTCTAATACTTTTCAATTTTCAAACGTTTTTTTTTTTTTGTTCAATCTTTTATTTTTAGTTTTCATCCGTTTTATGTTCGTTTACATTATGCACACACACGCACACTTACACTTTATTTCATAATTCATTTCTAATGAAAGGAATTAATTGAGCGAACAAATGCATCACGTTCATACGTGCATACATCATGTAATCGAGCAAATGCTTGATTCAGTTTAGTTCTCTGTTTTTTTTTTTTTTTCATCATTCATACACAACAAGCTATTTCTTCTTCTTCATTATCATCATCATCATCGTCATCATGAACGTGCTGTAATATCATTTGATAGCAAATTTCCATATTTAATATAATTTTCTATTCCATTCTTGCTTCACCACTTACCACTCACCCTCCTCCTGTTACTGTTGTGCTTCTCTGTTTTTCTGTTACTGTTGTGAGTATTTTTGAATATTCCTCCTCTTCTTGTGTTTTATTGAAATGAAAAATTTGCTATACTTTCCTTTTCAAACGAATATTGATTGCACACGCGAATAAAATTTATTGCTGAACACATGACTGACGGACTGACTGACTGTGTTTCTTGTTCGTTTTCTTTTTTCTTTTTTTTTTGGTGCTTTTAATGGTGGAAACACAGGGTGATACAATATCAAATAACAACTGCTTTAATTATATGCTACAAAACTTCATTTTTGAAGAAAATTTTAAAACTTTTTGAAGATTTTTACAAAAAAAAAATATATATCGCTGACCGCTTAAGTAGTCGGAATTGTTCAAATCTTACTTAGAATTGATCATAAATTTACATAATTCGTGAGAAATATAATTCATTATTAGATTAGTGAGTTTTGAATTTAGTTCTGTAGGGGGCATCCTAACAATTTTATTAAAAACTTGAAGACTATATGTCAGAGATAATTCCAACACGCTTCTTAATACCAAGAAAATATCCGTAGTTTTCTTAGCTCTGGATGGATTGAAAGCCTCTGCCGAGATTTACCTATTGCGTCCACGTCAAGTAAAGCTTTGTCTTCTGAATGATGGCTTTGAAACATAAAGCGTTTTTCAACAAGGACATAACAATTTTGTTTTTAAATAAAATCACAGAATAATTAAAATATTGGGCTGACATATATTATAGTTACAGTACACTTATTACATTGATTAATGCACTACAGGAAACTTTATTACCCGTAACATGGCGATCATTCTCTTTAAGAGAAAATATGTTTCAATCATACCTTGGGTGGGAGTGACAGACATATACACTAAGCCCTCTAATAGAACGTTTATTAAGTTTCAGTTTGAAAGTCTAGTTTTACGTTGAGTATGTTTTTTGATAAATTGTAGATGCGTCTATTAGTCGGACCCCCACATTTTGGCCCTTCGATGGAAGAATTTCAAGTTCATAGGTCAATTTTTATAGCAAATATATATATTTATTATTATATATATTTTATTTATTATTATTTTATATATTTTTGTCGATTGTAGGCGTGGCTCTTGACCAATTTTGCCTATTTTTAAAATCTTTGTGCAAAAACTAGAAGCGTTCGTATAAAATTTCAGCTTAATATCTCAAAACTTACGCCCATGAGAATGTCAACAACTGACAGACATACGGACACACGGACTTACATATCCATATCGAATCAGTTTTTGACGCTGATCAAGATTATATATACTTTGTGGGATCTCTGGCGCTTCTTTCTGGGTATTGCAAACGGAATGATAAACTTAGTACACCGCTCACGTTATCTGGAGGGTATAAAAAAAAATAAAAATAATTGCCAAAAATTTTATATTCTCTAAATACAAGCTACTGTACGCTTATCTTAAATTTTTTTCAAAGGTTATGAACACTTACAAAATGTAAAGAGAAAAAACAAAAAATTAAAATAAAACTAAATAAAAAAAAAAAAAACACAAGTAATAGATAATACGTGATAAAGCAATAATCGTTGAATGCAATTGTAATGAAAATGAAAATTTTACCACTTCTGTATCTTTTCGGCATGTATGAAATGAAGTGTGATGATATTGTTATTATTGTTGTTGTTATTCACCCATCACTTTTCAACAGCATCATACAGTTGGTGGTTGAATGCTTTGGGTGCACAATTGTTATCCAATTCCTTGTGAAGTTTTGTTTGAAAATATTTGAAATTGTTGTTGTTGTTATTTGCTTTTTTCATACCGCTATGCGCTTGAGTTGTATGCCTTATATAAAACAGCTGCATAAAAATGTATTTTTATTGTTTTCTTAATGCATTTTAACACCCTACAAAACAGTTGTTGTTGCTGCTGCTATTATTTGAAGTTGATTTGAGTCGAGTGTTGTGTATTTGAATTTAAATGCCAAAAACAATACTCAGCCCACCACTACTCATACATAACCAATGTTTGCATGGCTGGCTGTTCGGTTGATTGGTTGGCTATGCATGGCTGCTGGTCGCCCAGCACAAAAAAATTACAAGTGCTTACACTATAATACATATAAAAACGAAAATTTTCCCCGATAACATAATGGGCTTGTGTGTGCTGAAAGTAAGTTCACTGAAAATGTAAAAAAAAAAAAAAAATATTGCAACAACAGCAACAACAACATCAAAATTGTTTTGTGCATTTTGAAGAGAAAGCAGACCACAGCCGCTAGTTACAGTTTACAGTGCACGCTTACAAACGGAATCATTCACATACACATATGACCGTTGGGTTTCTATGCTTGATTAGTTTTAGTTTTGTGAATTCTCAACACACTCAAACTGATAAACACGCGCTCGACATATTTCAGCATGTGCCAGTTAAATCTTTACCCAAAAACCCATTAATGTTAAAAACCCATTTTAGCAAAAGGGAATCAATGAGAGTGAGAGAGAGACAGAGACAGATCGGAAGGGAGAGTAAATATCATGTACTTGCATGCACACACACACACACACACGCAGTTTCATTCGCTTAATGGTTTAATGGTCGTTTTTGTGTTGGGCGAGCAAGAGGTTGAGTTATGTATCGTTTCCACTTATTGACTTTGGTCATGTTAAACACACACATGATTTTCAAATGTTATATGTTGTTGTTGTTGTTGTTTTTTGTTTTGTTTTGCTGCTAAAGCAATTACATTTTTGTTCCTGTGTTTTGGGTGCATTGAAAATAAATGACACTTGTGAAGTGTAGAAGAAGAGAGTTCATCTATAAGCACTCGCACACACCCCATCATTATAATTAATGTTAAGCGTGTAGCTGCAGTTATTTTCAAGTTTCTCTGCTTTGTTGTGTTTTTAATTTTTTATTTTTTTTCTCTATTAAATTATAATAATTGATGAACATAAAATTTGATTTAAATTAAGAGATGAAAACAAAAGCAGATAAATATATAACGGGGTTTTTCAATATGGACATAACTATTTTGTAATTCCATACAAACTTACCCTTGAACGTTTTTTACGATCTGTTTATATCAAAAATTCAGTCAAGGTTAATATTTTTGTCTTGGTGACGTTAACAATTGTAAATGTATGAAAAATTTAAAAAATTAATTATAATATAAATATAATATATGTATATAGAAGGTGGACAAAATAATATGAACACCATGCAAAACAGGAAGACGGGAGTTCCACGTTGCTAACATTCACGGAAGGGCTACAATTGCGAAACCCTTTATGCCAGGTGTTCATATTATTTTGTCTCCTGTCGATGTATTTGACACTCTTAAAAGAAGCCCCTCCCAAATCCGTTCATATTTTTTAACAAAATCTAAGTGAAAATAACGATGTCTGTAAGCCCATCTGTTGTTGAAATAAAAAAAATTATTATAAAAAGTTGAAGTTGATGCAGTAAAGCTTAATCCACTTAAATAGTTTCCTAATTACGAAAAATCACTTTTGAATCTTTAACAAAAATATTCAACTCATTAACACCTTTAATACACATCACACACATTCACATGATTTATTAATATTCAAATGGTGCATGAAAAACCTTCTGAGAAATAAATGGAAATTTTTAAGAGGAAATGAAAGTGTCTGTCAATAAAAATAAAAAATTAAATTATTTCTGTTTTTGTCAATTAACATAAATTCACTTTCATCTCTGTTAAGTGAACGCGCGGTAGGGGGGCAAACGTAACATTAATGATACTGATAACGATGATAATGATGATCTCCACTCTGTTGCATTGCTTGCTTTAATTTATACTTTTTTCCTATATTTGGTTCATTAATATTTCTGTTTTTTAAGTGCTTAAAGATGTAAAATATTTCGTAATGAAGATTGGTAGGAGTTTTAAAAATATTAGAGAAGTTGAGAGGTTGAGTAAGATTGGATTAGAGGGAGCATTTCCTTATACTTAAAGGTCCTTACTTATATTATGTCACGTCCTTAAAAAATACTAAAAAATTTAAATATAGCTTACGCCTCATCTCCTTCATAGCTTCTATTTGTATATGCAAATGGTGGGCGTGGCAATTATATAATTATCCGCTGTAATCTAAAATAACAGTTTTGTAAATTGTGGGGGGGTTGCGCTAGTCCATTTTTCAGGTTTCATTTTAAGCGCAATAGACTTTTTTGCATATTGTGGACGCGTCCGTCTGTCTTTACTTTTTCTTGCCCTAGATGGGTGTCATCTGCTGTTATTTAAACTTTGCAGCTGTGGAAGGTTTTATTTTAAGCTTATATATATATATAAATACATATATATATATATATATAGTTCTTTTTTTTGTGGCATATATTACTTCTGAGCAAACATTTACCGGGTCATGCCATTGTTGGATGGACAGATAAGCGGAAAGACATAAAGAAATTACATTAAAATATAACCGCCACAGGTCAGGTCATTCATAAAATGACATAAACATAAAATTCTGAATTCTGACATGACTGCTTCTTCTTCTTCTTTTTCCCTTTTTTTCTTTTCTTATTTACTTACTGCACCAAAGCCCTTGCCGCAACGTGTGAAGCATTACTGGCAAGTTTTAAAAGAAACACTTTATATGTTATTGAGAAAAAAAACATACACCCATACATACATACATATATGCAACAACAACAACAACAACAACAACAACAACAACAACATTGAGTTTTACCTGACACAGCGTAATGTACACGTAGTGACATGTGTATTGTGTCAGTTATCAGGTTTTTATGTCTGGCTTATATTTCACACATTCCCCTCTAACACACACACACAAACACACACACACAGTCGTTTTCAGCATATTCTCATGCATGTTATTATTGCGCTGTTTGTTTATTGCTAACCGTACAGAAAAAAAATTACAACAATAACAAAATTTTTTTTTTAATGAAATACATATTTTACAAGTGTTACGGTAAATAAACATATTGTACGTGTGTGCATAAGTGCAGTGTACACACATACACACAAACACACACACACACACATGACACATATTAAGTGTTATTTCACTTAAAAATTTTTTGACAGTTTCTGAAAACTACAACACTTCATATTATCGGTAATTTGTTGTTGTTATTGTTGTAGCTGTGATTGTATTTTATAGTTTGGCATGCTTCATAAATTTAGACACATAAGGGCCAAAGTATGTTTTATAATACAACAACAAATAAAGTGTAAAACAATAAAAGAATAATAATGAAGCAAATAAACAAAGAATACGCACTCACACACATACTTACATCAACTTTATACGCTTTGCTCTGAGAAGTTGTACAAATTGTTACAAATTCTGTGGATTGTCAGCAGTTTTTATTTTTTTTTTATTATTATTATTTTATATTATTGCTTTTTTGTTATTATTTAAGCTTTATACGTTGTGTGTGTTATTAAATGGATATGACGTTGTTGTTGTTGTTGTTACTTTATGCATTTCTCGGTATTGTCATTGTTACGTGTTGACACTTGTTGGCACAGGGAGCAACTATTTGTAATAATTTTGATTTTTTTTTTTTTATAATTTGCTCCCTATAATAAGTAGTACGGTATACTAAGTTTATCAATACATATGTAACATATGTGCTCTTTTTTTTTCTTATTTTCTTTCTCTATTCTTCTTCAATGTCTCAGAAATTGGAAGAATTATGGAAAAGACACGCCCACAATTTATAAACATTTTCCATTTGATGAAAAAATTCGATCCCTGAATATAATGAATTGTTAAAAAATAACGTCTGTCTAAATGTCTGTCTGTTATTAAACCGCTTTTAGTCTTAAATTTTAAAATATTCAATTGAAATTTTATACAAACATTTGAAATTTCTTGAATGGAGGTTGGTTGGAAAATTTGTTCAAATGCCACGCCCACAATCGATAAAAATTTATCTCCAATTCACAAAAATTAAGCTATTAAATTTCAATTTAATAAACATATATATTTCTAAGTAGATTTGCTATGGATATTCGGAAAATGGGCATGGTCGTATAACAGACCACAGCCCACAATCGGCAAAAACCTATTATACTTCAACCAAAAATTGAGCCATGGAGTTCAAATTTGTAATAATAATAGCCCCATTCGTCGATGTTCCAAAAGAGGGCGCGATAGGTTAATACTTACGCCCACAATTTACAAAAAACCTTATTCAGCTTAGAAGCCGACTTGCAATTTGATATGTAATAAATACACTATAAGAGAACGCAATCAAGTACCTGCCACGCCCACATTTACTTAATGGATAATAAACTAAATTTAGTTCATTTTTTTGTTCTGTCTTTGTTTACACAAAATTAGGACAAAAAGCTTTTCTTTTACATGAAAATAAAACAACTACCTTCCCTGCCACCATCGTTCCGTCTGTATGTTTCCTTTTTTAACTTAGCAACCCTCAAAAAATTTTGAAAATTTATGTGTTATGTTGGATACATAGGTGTTCCAGTTTCCTATCTATTGTATTTACAACAACAACAACAACAACAACAAATGAAACCTACAATTATTACAATCCCATAATCATTATGAAATAGAATTGTGTATGAGCAGTAATGAAAAATTGTATAATTTCTTCTTCTTGATGTTTTTTTTTTTTTTTTTTTTTTTTTTTTTTGTAATTGTACTGCTGTACTGTGCCAGCTATTGTATTACCAGCCCAGCACCAATGTAATGACAATGTTAGCAATAAAAGCAAAGAAAAAAAGAAAAACACACAAACATCTGCTTGTCAGTCCTATCATTAGAAATTAGAAATTCACATACAACACTCGTAGCAGGCTTGATATCATTATCCCACAGAACGTACAACACAGCACATAATAGACACTTCGTATTGTCTAATGAGAAACAGGAAACTGACAATAATAATCATAAGAGTTTTAAGCTCTTACTACGTTTCTCTCTCTGTGTGCTGATGCATAATAGGTAAAGGTACACATCACACACACATAATGTGTAAATGAAAATGTATGAAGGATAACAAGGGATTATGTAGTTTCGTTTGGTTTCCTTTTTTTGGGGTAATTTTTTTTCTATTTTTTCTAAAACGCATTTCGTTTAACAGCTTAAAACTGGTTTTATATGAAATGATTTTTCTACACATCGAATGATTTCATTTTACTATGCAAGTATTTAAATGTATTTATGTCGTATGATGGTGGTAACTGCTAAAACGCTTAAGGACTCACAATAAACGTTGAACTTTAATTTTTTTTTTCAAAGATCAACACTTAGTACCGGCTCAGAATCACTGTTCGAATGCTCTTAAGAGATTATAAATAACAATTAACAAGAAGTCAAACCTACATACATTTATTTATAGCTTTTGAAAGTGGATGAAATGGCTTATGTGGCACGCCCTCAATTAGCAAAAATTTAATCATAAGCTGTAAAAATTGATCTATAATTATAAGATGCGTTATGTAGCAATATCTATAATAAGTTTAAAAATGGGCATGGTCGTATAAGATACACACCCATAATGTATTTAATAAAAAACATTACTTAGTGCTTACGACTTAAAAGTTAATAGATAATAAATGAACTATTATTAAGCTTAACTGTCACGCCCACTAATTGGTTATAGATCCGAAGGGTATTCAAGATTTGGCTTAAGACAAATTTTAGCTTTTTTTCTATTAATTTTAATATCAATTTAATCTTGTTTAATAAAATGTTTATTTTATAAAAGATCCCGTTAACTATAGAAAGAATTTTTATTGTTTGAACAAATTAGATTTGAAACCCTTCTCTTCTTCGGTATATGAGAGAAAAAAAACAATCATTTTGCATAATATATATTTTTTATGATTCTGTCGTGACCATCTACACACACACTAACCCATATATAAATTTATATGCTTAGTCAGTAAATAACAAAAACCGCGCTGACATGACAACGACCATAATTGAGAATAAGTACCGAGGACTTGGTTGGTGTTACATGATGCCCTGGCTGTTTAGATAAAAGACAATCAAGAAACCGAATCGAATAATGGTACTTCGTGGAGAAGAGGAAGATGAATGACGAAGAAGAAGATAATAGCTTACAGTGCAAATATGCGGAATTAATTAAATAATAAAATGTGTTGCAGTGTAATAGTCAAGCTTCGTTTCAAAATTGTTTGCGTTGGGATTGTAAGTATGCTGTGTTTACGCCAGCCAGATTATTGACCGTAAAATTGTTTACAAATAAATAAAAAACATTATCGATTGCAAAAAATATAAATCGATTTTTACCAAAAAATTATTTTGCAAAATATAGCTTGTCCGTCCAAGAAATTTAAATAACAGGAAAATTCATAGTTTGAGATGAGATCGCTATGCGAAATGGCTTACTTTTAGAAACCTTCTCATTATTAAGCTTTTTTTAACCTATCCTGATTAAATTAAGGCAGATGTTTGAAACTTTGTAACTTTTATACCTTTGATCGATTCAGAATCACTTTTTGAATCGTTTTAGTCTTGTCCGTCTGTACGTCCTTCTTTCTGATTAACTTTAACTGAAATAATTTTAAAGATAAATGATATATTTCGTTAAAAAGTAGTATCAGGACATATTTTGACTTATAAAAAATCGCTGAAGAAGGACCGAATCGATCTATTTATATAGAGGAAGTATTATTATCAAGAAAGTCTCTTTAAACTCCTCATAAATAATTACCTTTAAAAAATGTTGATGGAGAAGCGTACATAACAATTAACTATGCTTAGTTTGGATCGCATGATGCTATTTTTTAAAACTTATCTTTTACTAAATGTTTACGGTCCTAGCAGATGAGATATTAAACTGAAATTCTATGTAAAGTTTTCTTGGTAGTTTCTGATTTAAAAAAGGAAAAATTTATGAAATGGACACGCCTATCTTATTTACTTTATTTACTGAGTTTAAATTCAACATACACAGTAAAATTTGTTAAAAGAGAACGGGGTGTTACGCCCACTTATCGTAAACAACCACGCCTCTAATTGTAAAAATCGTTTAAAGTTTCAAAAAAAGAGTTACAAAGTGAATTATTTGCTTTACATTTATTTTCTGCATCCATCCATAAAATGGACTCGCCCACAATTTGCAAAATGCTTTCTTTAGCACTAAATCCTATAAATGCACTTAATTTTAATACATGCAGTAACAGTTGTTTAAAAGAAAAAACATTTGTATACCAGCCACGCCCACTAATTACGTGTAAATGTTCAAGGTCTTCGAAATTTGGCCAAATTTAGATTTTTTTCATTTCATTTTGTCATTTACAATATATCCTGATAAATATAAAAGAAAACACCAAACTGTCTAAGAAATATTTCTACATGTACATACAAAGAAAAAAAAGCTGGAGGGTATTTGAGTTACAGCATCAGCTATATATACATACATTTTTTTTTCAACCAGTTTGTTTGTTTTTTAAATTTCGTTTTGTATGCATTCAAGTCAAGTGTAATTAATTTGCTGAGAGAGTATGTACACCGCACTAATTAATAAGCCAGCCAGACGACAACAAAAATCATAATAACGAACTAGGCAGCGGAATAAGTTTACAAGGGAAAATAAGAAGGGGATAGGGGATGGGGGAGAGAAAGAAACGTAAATAAAGCAATGCGTGCAAGTTATAAATAAAGCACGTAAATGTAATAAATGCAAATTTAATTTGAAAACGTAATTAAGTCAATCGCATGCTCACACACACCCTTCAGAAATTGTGGCAAAGTTTGAAACTCTTAAACGGCACTTTCACGATTACTCATAGATTTAGAATCATTTTCAGAAACAATTTAAGTATGTCAGTCTATCCTTTAGTGAAGTTTAGTTAATTAGTTTGCACCCGATCGAATCATTTTTAGAAACCCTTCCGATAAAATATATTTCACAACTAAACTAATTATAGCACAATTTGTGTAACCAAGTGATGTAGGGTATTAAATAGTCCAATTTGATCGTGTGTAACATTTTCACTTGTTCAAATATATGTAATAAACCAAAACTCTAATAAAAATTGTATTAGTTAGTACTACAACCAGCTATTATGTTAATGTATTAAAGGCCATGAAGAAGAAGAAGAAACAGTTTTTATAATTAAACATTTTTATCAGAGATACGTCGTGTGTGTATTTATGTCTGCTATCAATTAAAATCACCTTAAAATCTATGGAATTATGTTATGATGCTAAGACTAACATAAAACAACCGGTTCTTCATCAGTCTGTATAAATTTTTTCAACTCTTTCATACAAGATCACGTTTAAACATAATGATAAAGCTGAAGATGTTAGACAAAAACAACAACAACAACTGATTTTTCTGGTTTTTTTTTTTTTTCATAATTGATTATTCAATACGTTAGTAAGCGCAGTTTATCATAATAGTGAAGTTAACAAATGCGCTCAAAATTACTTTTTTTTTTCTCCTCAGGCTGGTTATGTAAATTAGGAAATTCTATTTTTTTTTTTTCTTTTAAATGTTAGTGAATGATGTCATATTATATAGTATATATACATATAGACAAATGTGCATTTTTCAATATACAAATACATAGCATTGACACTATAATGGCAATAAATAAATACACACGCACTCACCTACAAGTTCAGTTACTTGGATTGTATGCAAAGCGTTTATGAAATAAAAGTTTGGCTTACGTCAAATCTTAAATACCTTCTACTTTCTACATACATATAATGGGCGTGGCAGGTACACGATTGCGCCCTTTAATAGTCTACGTATTCATAGCAGCTCGACTAGCAAAGTCGAGTTTTACGCTGAGTAGGGTTTTTTGTAAATTGTGAGCGCGATTATTAACCGACCACACCCATTTTAAGCACATCGATGGAAGAGGTGTAAAATATTTAAACTTTGGCCAATTTTTGTGAAAAGTATAAAGATTTTTATCGATTGTGGGCATGATTTTTTACCAATTTTTGCCCATTTTAACAAGCTATCTATGTGCCGAAACTATAGAAAATTTTCGCTAAATATCTCATAATTTACGACGCTGAGAATGCCAACAACAAACAGACGTACGGACACTCAGCCATGCATGTATTTTCATTTATTTACATAAAACTATTGCACACGATTGCATTTATATCAATTTTATTTGTCACTAACTAACCCATCAAGCCCAAGAACAATGATTTTCAATTGATTTTAATCTAACAAAAACAAGAATCACATTAATAATGTTCATCTAAACAAGCAGACAATTTTCTCTTTATGATGTCCATCAATCTTCATTATTCGAAGGCTTATTATTATTACTCGTTTAAGTAAAAAGTCAAGTATTCAATTAATGTTATAGTGGGTCATGTCCGACCATTTAATACCCTATATTATTAAGTTCGATTATGCTGCAATTAGTTTACTGGTATCAATAAACGCAAGTTCAGTCGCTTCGTGAAAAATCTTTTTTAAGGAAAGGAATCCCAAAGAAGATCCAATCGGGTTCAAATTTATTACAGCCAATTTTTAATTAACTAGTTTTAATAGAATTTTGTTAAAAAATATTAACAATTGCAAATTTTCGCCATAGATATACTCTTTTTAAAAAAAACCTTAAATGGGTTAGGGTTTTAAAAATGGTCCCATCGGGACTAAATTTGCTTTAGCTAATTTTTAGGCTAATTCACAATTCTTTAACAAGTTTTGTCACAAAATATAAAAATTAGAAAAATTTAGTCATATAAAGACTTTCATTAGAATAAGTCGGTATAGGTGAAGAGGTCTTAAAAATGGTTTAATTCGGTTCATTTTTAATAAGTTTTCTATTTGAACCTATATATGACCTTATACTAAATTTCAAGAGAATAGATTAAAAAATACAACCTGTAGCTTAAGAATAAATTTACATGGACAGACGGACATTATTATATAGATTTTTAACAGTCAGTATGGAACTTGCTTCAAACAAACATTCGCGGATACTTAATATGCCTTTTGCCACAAGTGGTGCAAGAAGAATTGTTTATTAGAGCAATTCCAACCAACACATATGCTCTCCAGCTTACTATGAATTTTCTCCTAATCATAATAAAGTTCTTTGATCTGACAAAACGAGTTTCAATATGTACATAATTATGATATTAAAAAATGTACTTTTTGCAACAACAATTAACAGTAACATTGAGTTTCATCTCTAGAGAGACTTTGCGCATAAAATTTGCTGCCATTAAATTAGTTTTTATCTATTTATAAAACGCCTCCCCCTCCCATTGGTTAAAAATAGATTTTTGGCACAAAATATGATGATGATGACATTAGTTCGAGTATTGTTCACTGATTCGAAACATTAAATTTGTTCTAATATTTTTTTGTTGTTTTTCTGTACATATAATGCCGATCTGCCAAGCAAGCTGTTCAGAGAAATAAAAAAAAAAAACAACAAATAAATAAAGATTTGCAAGAATAAAGCGCCAAATAAAGTAAAAGCTGCATGGAGAGGAATACAGTCAAACAAACTGAAAGAGGATGATATCGGACATTTGTCGTATGCAATAACCGTGAAATTCAGCTACCGTTTAATAGTTGTGTCATCCTTTTACACAAACACATACCCCCCACGCACACACACATACACACTGAGATGTATCTACATAAACTCATTTATTCTCATCCACGTTCTCCATGGACATTGAACAAATGTTCACAACCAATAAATGGCAAAAAAACAGAAATAGATGGATATCGTAAAATAGAAGAAGAAGCAGAAAATCGAAAAAAAAAAAAACGCCACAGTTAAACATGACCCAATTCTTTCCTTTTTCTATTTTAGTTGTATTTAAATAACGCCAATACCGATGCCAAGGGATTAGCTAGAGATAGAAAACGTATAAAATTGCAAAACACACACATACACACAGACACACATACACAAAAAAAAAATTGCATTTTATTTATAAAGAAATTAAATAAAATTATTTTTGGGAGGATATGAAATCTTTAACACCCTCCCCTTTTATATGTTGATAGAGGGCGTGGCAGGTGTTCAAGTTTTTTTATAAAGGAATTAAATTTAATTATTCTTGGCTGGTATCAAATCGTTAACACATTCCTTTTTTTTTATCAAAAAGGGGCGTGGCATGTGTAAAAAAATTTTTATAAAGAAATTCAATAACTCGTCTATAAATTAATATTTTTGGCTGAAACCAAATCTGGAATATCCTGCACATTCATATATATAAACAGCAGGCGTGGCATATGTACACTTTTTATTAAGGTATTGAGTAAAAGCTCTTTAGCTGATGTCAAACCTTGAATACCTGGGTACATTAATTAATACCTGTTTAAAAACTGGGGGCGTGGCAGGTGTAACAACAACTGCTAGAGTATTGTGTAGAATTTTGAGCTTAACAATGATATTATGTTGTAAAGATAATTTTTTCAAAGAGGGTAATGGATGAAGAAGGTTTCAGCCAGCTGATGGACATACAGACATTACTAAATCCACTAAGATTTTCTTAACGTTGATTAAGAATATATATGGTGCTTTGTAAGCTCCCTGAAGCTTTGCTTTGGCCAGAATGTTAAACTTAGTGGAAAGTGTAATGGAAGACAAAGTGGTAAAAACGAGAACACATCCTGAAAATGTAGAGAAATTGTCGCTCTGCTGAGGTAAGAATGATTTGCATCTTCCACGACTCAGCAAATAACCTCAATTTGTTGTCATCATTATTAGGAGACTTGAAAGATTCTGCTCAATTACCAACTAGCAAAATTTCAAAAAGGAAAAAAATTCTTCAAGGAATAAAATACTTTTGTAAGGAAAAAATGTAGCAAATATGGAAAATTCTCACAAATATCTGTTTGAGTAGCTGTGAGTGGCATCTTAATGTCAAGTACAGAGTACGAGATGCTAGCAAATATCATATGTGGATACAAACCTATGAACGTTTATGTTTCTACACATTCTACTCAGCCTGCGGTGACTGCCCCACATACAAGTAATTTGGTGAACAATGGTGAACGTTTGTCGTTCAGCATTTGCTCACACATCCAACAAAACACTTGCAGCAGCATACATAAGAAAGTTCATATGCCCAACAACAACCATAACAACAATGAAAAAAAAAAAAATGAAATTTTTGTTACAATATCATTTCTATCATCTTTTATTATAAGAAGAAGAAGAAGAAGAAGAAGAAATGAATTGAACATACTCAAGTGTATATATTTTGCTTTCTACAGCACTATCTTAAACTAAATTTCAGCTCATGCATGTTCATGCATTTCATGGCTGCCTGAACTGGATTTCCAACACAATTCACAAAAAAATAAAACATTCTGTATGTACGTTTGTATGATAATACACTCTAGCAAACATACACTTGTCTTTTCTTTAAAAGTCTAACAACAACACAAACATATATTTCTTATTATTTTTATACTCCACACATAAGGTGGGGCGATATCCTAAGTTTGTTAATCCATTTGCAACATCCGCAGAAGCAGGCGTCAGAAACTGCACAAGGTATATATGTTATTTTTTTGATTAGCATCAAAAACTGAATCGTTGTAGACATGTATATCCCAGGGTCCGCCTTTTTATGGCACTCTCACTGTTGTAAATTTTAGGACATTGAGCTGAAATTTTGTATAGAGACTTTTCATTAAATTCTGTATACATAATGCTATTTAAAATGAGCAAAATCGGTCAAGAGCCACGCCCACAATCGACAAAAATTTATCTAAAAATTGAGTAATGAATTGGAATTTAATATAACTATTTATTTTCATTTGCCCATCTACCAATATGCTAAAAATGGGCTTATTCGGATAACGGACACGCTTACAATCGACAAAAATCTACCCCCAAAATTGTCCTATGAAGTTGAGATTTCGTACATATATTCATCATTAGTTCATCTTTTGATCTAACAAAAATGGGCATGGCCGGATAACAGACACGCCCACAATTTACAAAAACCCGCACTCAGATAAAAAACTCTACTGTCAAGCTGATACATTAGATATACTCTTAAAGGGCGGTTCCTGTCACGCCCACCTTTTTTTGCGTATAAATGTGTAGAGTACTTAAGTTTTGACCCAAGACAAATTTAGTTTTCTTACTTGTTTTCTTTTTCAATCGTTTTCATTTCATACATTTGCGACCAAGAGCAAGAGAGAGATGGTGAACAGAGCAGCGAACGAATTGTTGTCAATTTGAAAACAATATCTGGGGAATAACTGGGGTAAGGCTGAACAGCCATTGAAGTTGCCGTTAAGTGAACGTAATATTAAATTTATTGTAATATTAGATGTCTGTCTACCGAACATACAGCCAGCCAAACACAGAACAAATTTAAAACGCAAGACACTTAAAAAGTTCAGACTCGTCAGGAAGCTGAAAGAAAAATTTTAAAAATTTAAAAAAAAAAAGAAACAAAAAAATATGGCCACTAAGCACTCTCCTCCATGTTTAAGCAGGTATTTGCATATTTTTTTATTTTGGATATTTTTTGTAAACTTTACAACGATCTTTAAATTTTCCACAGGGGACGTGAGTAGTTTTTGAAGCTAAATCGAACCTCATTAAATAAAAAATGTGGACAAACTTTCATGTTATTCAAAAACAAAAAACACAAAAATTTTGTGTATAAAAAAATTCATATATAAAAAAAATATTAAAAAATAAATTTAAGTATTCTCCAATTGTAGAAAAATTTTTTACTTAAGAGTTGTTTCTATTTTTTTTTTTTTTTTTTTTTGTTAAAAAAAAAAACTCAAGGTTGTTGCAAAAAAGTTCTTAAGAATATTTACTTATAAGAAGCAACAAAAACCAATGATAATTTATTTAAACGTTTTTGTCTTTCAAGGGGAAACAAAACGAACGCAGAACAAATGGAAATAAATTGAAGCAACAAAAACAATAACAACAAAAATTGTTACTTGTTTTCCACTTGGCTTGAAATAGTTTATTATTAAAAATTCAACTGTTGTTGAATGTTTTATAAACAACAACAATAAAAGCAACCACTATTTACTAACTTATCAATGATTTTGAATATAAGAAAATTTTTCATACTCAATAAACTTTTTATTTTTGTTCAACTACTGTTCGTTCTACTATCTAACGAACGAACTTGTTTCATTTTCTTTGAATAAATATATTTTTTTTGTTTTGCTTTTTTTACATGTAAGAAAACTTTCATTTTATATTAAATAAAAGTGCAAAGAAGGAAAAAAGTTATTTGTCAAAAAGAAGAAAGAAATGAGAGCAGAAAGAAAAACAAAATAAATTAAAAACTAACTTTGGCTCTAGGTCAAATCGAAAATCATCTCCTTCACAGTAGGCATGTTTTGTACGTGATTACGCCCACTAGCACTTTATACAGGGCTTTTCAATATCGACATAACATAGGTTTTCAAACTTCATTCTTAAGTTAATTCCATCTTGTAAGCTTGTAAGTGAAAATCTTTATGCAAAAATTCTTCAAAGAGGACATAGTTTGAGAGATTCCGAATTTCTGTGAATGGCGTGGAATCGACTGTTTTGGCTTATTTTGAACTAAAGCTTTAACGTCTGCAATATATACTTTAAACGGTGGATTACGTCACTAGCGCAGGAACCTTGTCCAACCTGTCTGTTGGGATGATTATTATAACCGAAAATTGGGGCAAAAGTTACCACCACCGATTAAAAATAATTCTTTTTTATTTATAAAAGATGTTAACTTACACTGACATTTTGTGATAGAAAAATTTTTAAAATTGTTTAAGGATAAGTTCCTATTAAAATAGTAATTTATTATGTACCTATTGAAAAACTCATTATAAAATATGTAATAAGTTGCAAGAAGAATTTTAAGCCAAGTAGAGATTGTGCGCGTGTTGTATGTAATCGGGTAGCGTCCATTTCAGAAATATTTTTAAAGAATTTTGACTTGGTACCTTAACTTTTGTGGCTAATAGATTAAATTTTGTTGATTGTGGGCGTGGCTTTTAAAACATTTTACCCTAAAACCGCATCTGCGTGTAAAATGTAGAAATCTCAGCTCAATAGCTCACATTTTACGACAGAAAGAGTCTTAGTTACCCGGAAATACGGACAAAAATATCTAAATGGACTCAGATTCTATTAGTGATGTTGTTCAAGAATCTACATACTTTGTAGATGCTTTGCCTTCATTTGAATTATGCAAATGGAATGACAAGCTTAGATAGCTATTTAAATTGGTTGAAGTCGGTTAAAAGCCACGCCCACAATCTTTTTCTTACCGAGCAATAGATGAATTTGAAATTCTGTATACAATTCTATATTAAGGTTTACCTTTGATGTTCTAAAAAGAGGCGGCATCGGATAACGGTTACACCTCCAATTTAGAAAGAAGCCTTTTTTTGTGTAGAATTCAACATGAAAGTTGATATGTATCATATAAGCTAATAAAGAAATTAATACGATATCTGCCACGCCCACATTTGGTATATATGAGGAGAGCTTTTAAGTCAAATTTAGTTTTATTTGCATTAAAATTTTATATATACCTCGGACTACTTATCATTGTTCGGTAAATCCCTCAATATATTTGGAATCTCAAATTGTCTCCAAAACATTAATAAATGGTATAAAAACATTACGAAGAAATTGACAATTTGTATGAACGACGGTTAAAAAATAATATGAAGAAGAGGAGCATCCATCATCTATGAAAAAAAATGGTTTTACAAACCAAATACCCCCAAAAGAGTTGTTTGGTAAAAAAAAAAAAACCAAAACAAGCGAATAACGTTAGACGGGTATACAGCTAAAGAGACATGGAGTGTACGCGAGAATAGGAAATTGCATTAAAATGGTTCGATGCGGCTGATATGCTGTACACACATATGAGAAAAAAATATGATGGACAATATTGGTACAACGTATTACAAAGATAGCTGTATACACTTGGAGAAATTCTTTTGTATCTTCTATGTAAGATGGATGTGTTCTAAGTTTGTACATCCAGCACGAGGCCTCGGAGTACATACAAAGTATATACATTCTTGATCAGCATCAACAGCTGAGTGGATCTATATATGTTCATATGGCACTCTTGCGATCGTAAATTTTAAGATATTGAATAAAAACTTTGTACAGACTCTTGTCTTTAGTTTCTACACGTAGATCGTCATTTAAGTTGGTCAAAATCGGTCAAACGCCATTTGGATTACATGTGTATAATTATCCCTTTTAGCGATTTAATAAAAATTGGCGTGGTCACATTATATAAACGCCCACAATTTACAAAAAACCCTATTCAGCGTAAAAGTCGACTTCTGAGACATTGATACACTATTTGAGGTCGTAATCATGCCTAACCCCCACCGCTGTATATGAATTTATGGAGAATGTTCAAGATTTGCCAAATTTAGCCAAATTTAATTTTTAAACTTATTTTTGAATTGCTTTCTAGTGCTGTGTTCTTGACATTTGGCGCAGGATCCATAACATTCATATATGTTGTTTATTGCAGTTTACAGCTTCAAGGCTAATTGTCTTTTTTTTTTCTCAGCGATACTTTCCAATCGTTACAACGCGTATTAGGAGAAAAAGACTGCTTAGTTTGTGTTCTATGGTAGTCCAGGTATTCGATTTAAAAAAAAAAGCTTTATGGGTCTGTTTTAGATTCGTTTGCCTTTTTTTCATGCCCGTTGGTTTTTGGCAGCAGATAAAACAATTCCAAATGTTTCGCTTTTTTGTTTTTCCGTTTTGTTTGTTTTCTAAGCCATCCCGTTTGGTCGAATGTATAACAAATTTAAGTCATTTATAAAAATGTCCATACATTGGACACACACACACACACACAAACAGGACAGCGAATGGGTTTTTTTTATCGGAAGTTCATAGATCTATGCATACAAAACGAGATGTCACACTACTCCCGTTTTCTAAAAAAATCTATGACAACAATACCAGCAACAACAACAACAGCAACATTGTTGTTATTTTATACGCCAAGATATCAATTGACTTCTCCAACTCGATTGTTTTTAACAAAATTTGAGCACGACGTGATATGAATGCTTTTTAAGACGGCAGGTATACTTAGTTTGTCATTCTATTTGCAATAAGCAGAAGGTGCTCTGATGCCACCTTCATCCTTTAAAGTTTATATATTCTTGATCAGCACCAAAAACTAAGTCAATCTAGATATGTATGTCCTTGTGTCCGTCTGTTCTTGGCTTTCTTACAGTCGTAAATTTGAGATATTGAGGTGAAATTTTTTACAGACACTTGTCACTAGTTTTCGAATGCAGATCGCTATTTAAATTAAGCAAAGATGATCTTCTACTTATCTGCCATTAAAATTGAGCTATGAAGTTGGAATTTGGAATTTTTATAATTACGCCTTTCATTAGTGTCCCAAAAATGGGCGTGGTCGTATAACATAAAAACCTACAAAAACCTTATACATCTCCTAAGTTCGACTTGTAAGTTTATAGGTAATACATTTTCTGCCACGTCCACTGTTTGCATGAAGATGTGGAAGGTATTTAAGATTTGGCTTAAACTTAAGTTCGTTTTTTACTAAAAGCAACAACCCACAATGAGTGTGTGTGTGTGTGTGTATGTGTATGTGTTTCATCCTTCGGACTTGTACAATTTTAATTGCTTTTTCTGTTACAATATCCATCGGTGGCCCCCATTTTTTTTTTTGTTTTTTTTTTTTTTTGGTTTTTGTTAACCAAATTGAAAATAACAGTAGCAACAGCAGCAGCAACAACAACAACAACAATTACCACAGAGAGAGAGTAATAAAAAGGGAAACTACAAAGAAAATATTGTCATTAAGAAATCTAAACACGTTCGCTTAGTTTAGAAATAAAAGAAAATTTTACAAAGAATTCATTTTCATTTGCTTTGTCCATCCGTCCGTCTAAAGACGTGCTAAATTTAATTGTATACAAATTATTTAGGTATGCAGCTAGCTTGACGTTTTGCTTATTATTATTGTTTTTGTTATTGTCTCATGATAAATTAACTAATATACGATAAAATGCCTGGAAGTAGGAAAGTAATCATGAAAATATTAGCTTTGAATGTTTTCTTAAAGCAAACAACAAGTATTGGACACAAACTGATGGCAACACTAAGACCTTCATCAAACTATATCTTTTATATAAAAACACACAAAACTTCTTGCCAAACATCAGGATAATACAACAATTTAACATTTCCAATGTTTATGGATTCTCATCAATTATGGAAATTGATGTTAAAACGTTTTGTCCACATTTTAAATAAGAATCTATCCACCTCCACTAGCGCAGACGTTTTTTGTGTTCTATAAAGAAATGCTTTAGCAATTAATCACATGTATCGCACATATCAGCTTTCGCTGTACAATGTATTCTCCCCCCCTATCGCATTTCTCTCCATTTTCATCTTCGTGAGAACACTACTGCATGCAGTAATTGCTGGTGTTGCTATTGTTATTGTTATTATTGCTATTTTTTTGTTGTTGCCCATTCATACATTTAAGCTTAAATTGCTGTAGTTTGTGGTTTTGAATAAAAAAAAGTGTGTTTTTGTAAACTTTTCTTTTTTTTTTTGTTTATCTGCTATTTATGCCATTTATCACACGTTCTTGTTTATATGTTGCATTACTCATCTAACCAACGTATCTAAAAATGAGTATTATAAACTAAAATTTATAAAATAGAACAATTCGATGTATTTACGGGAGGATTCGTTTCTATTTACGTGGAGCAGGGGTTGGAAAGGCAAAGAGAAAAACTAGTTTTAACATAAAATTTCATAAATAATATTCAACATCTTTGTATATCAGAATATAAGGAATATTGTGTCATTTATTATAAAGTGTGGGCGTGGTTATAAGGCGAAAAAAAACTTAGTGTACGCCCCACCTGTAGAGGGTATAAAAATAGCAATTTTTGTTGTGTCCAGAGATTTGTCACGGTAACACAGTTGAACAGACTGATGGACACACTTAGATGAACTCATATTTTGTTAAAATGTTGCAAACAGAAGAATAAACTCAATATTTCAACTAATTCACTGTGTAGAGTAGATATATAAATATGATACAATCTCTTTAAAAAATGTATAAAAGTACTTTAAAGTAATGTGTGTAATAAACATCACTTCATCAGTTGTTACCTGCTTCCAATTAAAAGTTCAAATCACTGGCATTGAATCTGTAAATAATTCAAATAAAATTGATGCATTAAATACCTGTTTGTATGTGTGTGCAAATGTTTTTCACTTAAATGTAACTTAAAGCAGTAAAATATGTAAATAATTGATGTAAGAAATGTTCTTAGGTATGCAAGCATGTATTTTATGTCACCAGGTGATGACATAAGCCAGAGTGATTAAATTAATTATGAAACTGTGAGATAAATATTTTTGTGTATGATGGCAATGCATTGAAAGGACAACTTAAGCACGTACATGGATATGAACATAAAAGAGAGAGATAGAGAGAGAGAGAGAGATTAATTAATTATTTGAGAAAGTGCTCTGCAGTTATTTATAAAGTAAATAAATCTGGGTTAATAACTGTACGTATGCAATAACAATGGCAGTGAAGTCTAGGAAGAAGGAATACTTGTCGCAAGTGGGATAAAATTGTTTAATAAGCAAAATATAACAGCAACAACAATAATAACAATAACAACATTGAGAACAGATATCAGAGATTTACGGTTAACCTAGAAACCCAATTATTTGCTTTGTGTTCATAAAAACAAACATGGCTACACACACATACACACACACACATATATTCACACACAATTATCAACATCATTGTAAGCGGCCTGCGGTGTAAACAAACATGAACTGCTTCGCATGGCAAATTATGAAATGTTCGGAATGCGTCTATTTTCCTTCTTAATTATCATCATCATCCTCTCTCAATGTTTACGTGCATTCGTATTCATTTTTGTTTATTTGTTTGTTTATTTCTGCATTTCTTTGTTTGTTCAGATATTTTGTATTGTTGCTATTGTTGTTGTTGATTGCATGACTAATCCTGCTTATACGGCTTAAAAATCAAAGACAAACAGACAGACAGATAGAGATAGAGAAAGTGAGAGATAGTGAGAGTAAAAGAGATGAAAGATATTTATGATTAGCTTTGTAAAACATTCATATTAATTAGCACCACATACATACAAACAAAACCCATAAAAGCAGCCAAAGGCTCTTTGTGTCATATTGTACAAAAAACATGTAAAGAAAGAAAGAAAAAAGAAATATTAATTTTAATAAATAAAACAACTAAATCTGCCTTAGGCCAAATCATAAACACACTCACACCTACATAAAAAAGAGGGCGTGGCAATTACATGATTATGCCCTGTATTCATATCAGCTTGCAAGTCGAGTTTTATTCTGAGTACGCATTTTGGTAAATTGTGGCCGTTTCTGTGAACCGACCACGCCTATTTTTGGCACATCAATGCATTAGATAATTATATATATGTATAGCAAATTTCAACTTCTTACTAACTAGTTAAATTTTTGTTGCAGATAAATGTATTTTCGTTGATTTTCCGCGTGGTTCTTGACCAATATTATCCAATTTAAAAAGCAATGTGCCCCCAGAAACTAGTTCTTATAAAATTTCACCTCAATATCTTAAAATTTACGATCGTGGGGATGCCAAAAACAGACAGACACCCGAACACCCGAGCATAGATATATAGATCGATTCAGTTTTCGATAATGATCAAGAAATTTTATACTTTGTACAGTTTCTGATGCCTCCAATGGGATGATACTTGCCAGCTAATATGGAGGGTTTTTACAAAATCAACAATAAGAAGAAGAAGAAGAGTGGCATCCATTTCTATCAAGTTTTTATCAAACACTTGACTAATGCCGGGTTGGTTTGCTTTGCATTTAATACCAAGTCCGGTCAATTTTCCGTCTGTAAATATTTTCTTCGTCTTCGCTTTTTGTTAGCTTTTCACCTTAAACCAAAGTTTTCCTTTTTCTAAATCGCTTTTAATGGTTTCTTTTATACATTTCCATATTTACTGCGTGCCTTAGTTACTTGGTATGTGTGTTGATACTGAAATAGCTGTTGTGCAGTTACTTACTTACTGAAGTAAAAGTAATAAAAGAGAAAATCTTTTAAACATAAAACGCGCAACATTTGTAAAGGAAAAGTAATAAAATGTGATTAAAATACTTTTGATTTATTACTTATTTGAAAGAAAGAGAAAGGGAGGGAGAGAGAGAGAGCGAAAATCGATAACAACATTATACGAAAAGTTAGTGTTAGAGAGGGGGAGGTGAGGGGAAGAATGTTTGAAACTTTTAAACTTTTTGTGCAGGGTATAAAAAGTCGGTCCTTACCTCCTGTCACTTGTCCGTATTTTATTAGATAAACATTTAAATATTTTTTGTTCATTTCGAATTTCAAATAAATTACAAAAAAATACTTTGTAATTATATTAAAATGACAGACAAAGTGGAAAAATTTACATGTGTGCGTGCATGTATAAAGTTTTCGGTAAATGTGTGCATGCAGGAAAATGCCACAACTGGAAAACTCATTAAACACAAAAGTAATTAATTTTTTCTTTACATAAATGCACACACACACACACACACACGTACACACATACACAATATTTTATAACTTTGTAACAACAACAAACAAACAAACAAAAAAAATCTACAACAACAATATTTCTATGTATAAAATAAAATAAAAAATTCATTCACACAAATATTCGCATATTTTTAACTGGATGAACTCTTTATAGGCCTTTATACAGGGTGAGAAAAATGATGAAGTTTTTGTGTAAGGTTATGGGATAAAATTGAAAACAAAAAAAGAAGAAGAAGAAGAAAAAGAACTTGCCGTTGACCTTTATGTTAATAATCTCACTTCTAATCCAACAATTTTTGTAGGTGAAGATTTCTTTTTTCAAAATTTATGTTTTGAAAATTTTTCAAGTTTTGTCAAATTTTTCCCTCACCCTGTTTATGAAATAATAATTCTTTGTGTGCATATAGAAGTTTCTCTAATGTATATAATTTAATACTTACACATGTTCATATATGTATAATGTTGTTATTGTTCTTGTTGTTGTTAGTATTATTGTTGAGTAGGGCATTATTGATTTAACCCAAATAATTTGTGAACCATATAAACATTAAATAAAATTTTAAACAAAATATTTGTTATTGTAGCAAACACCAACAATAATAATAATAACAACAACAACAACAAAACAACAACATTTATATAATAAATTTAAATATATGAAAAAGTCCAATAAGTCCATTTTTGAAAAGGCAATCGATTTCAATTTGCATCAGTTTGAAAATTTCCTTTATTTTTGAAAAAATGTTCCAACAAAACTTTTAAACTAAACGGCTCATATAATCCCAACCTATGTATATAGAAATGTACTATATTTTGAAAGTAGCCTAAGCTAAAAATATCAAAATTGAGCAAGTGATACCCTATACCTGTGCTGTAATTAGTTTAGTTGTATGAGTAATCACGAGAAGGCTGCGTCAGATAATTTATTTCGTTAGGTATCATTATATGGAAAGTGGTTCTAAAAATGGTTCAATTTGGATCAAAGTTAGTACAATCAATTATTAAGATAATTAACTATTCTAGACAAAGTTTTATTAAAAAATATTAAGAATTGCGGTTTTTCGTCATACAAAGACTTATTTCAAATGAAGTCCTTATATGGGGAGGGGTCTTAAAAATTGTCCAATTCAATCTAGTTTCATTGTGGGACATTTTTGTGTTAAAACACGCCCTTACACCAAATTTTATGAAAAAATCTCAAAAAATGCGACATATAGCTTAGCATACAATTTTCCATGAACAGACAGATGTAAAGACGGACATGCTTAAATCGATACAGATTTCGATTCTTTATGCAAACTGATAAAAATTATAAATATTAATATATTTAATAAAGATCTAAATCGATAAGTTTTAAAAATGGACTTGGATAACTTTTAAAATTATCCACATTTATACAAATCATTATAAATGCCAAAGCATGCGTTTGAGATGCTCGTTACACGCTTATGTGAATTCACGCATTACATGTCGATTTCCAAGAGGCACCACTAAATATTCATTCATTGAAACAAGAAAAAGAAAAGAAAAATTGAACAAAACAACAACAACATTGCTGCCGTCTGCTGCTGTGTGGCGGCCCTTTCATTTGCACAATGAAAGTGAAAATTCATTCACTCGCACAGTTTTGATAGATAACTGTACAATGTTGTGCCGATTTTGATGGAGTGTTTTTCCCATATTTTCTCTTTTATGAAAATTTATTATCATCGTGATCATGATGATAATCATCATGATAAGATGGCGCAATTCACACACTGACCACAACAAACCACACAGTTGAACGTGTATGTATAAGCGCGCTGCCTTAACCATTACGGTTTAATTGATGAATGGGCAGCAAATACGATATTTTTTCCACATAACTATAAATGATGATGATTATGATTATCTAAAAAGCTTTTGTATACAGAAGAGATAGTTGGTCGCACATATTTAATTAAAACTATTTCAAGTGCTTTGAAGTCTTTGCAGGAAAATGTTTATTCAGTAATATCTGCATCTATGCGAAAATTTATTTAACTAGCGGTGTAGGATTTATACAATGTATGAGGAATGTATTGGTGTTTAGAAGAATATTTTTGTTAACATTATATTTACATTTCATTCTCTTGGCTGTACACAATTTAAGTAGTGGTCTTCATGCAGAATCTAGTGAAAAGTTTTTGTACAAAATTTTAGTTATTTTCTTAAAATTTACGAACATAAGATTGCCAATAATAGACGAACATACGGACATATGTGTTTGGATCGACTCAGTTTTTGATGCGGGTCAAGAACATATATATACCTTGTAGGGTCCCTAACATCTCCTTTTGACAAATTTAGTATACCCCTCATCTTCTCTGTAGGGTGTAGATAAACACAGTTTAAAATGGTTTCTTGATAAACTCATCTCTGATTAACATACACAAATATCTCAGCAGCTACGTTTGCTCGGAACTTTTTGCGGTATATTTGTACAAGTTTGTTTTCTTTTTCCACAAAAATCACACAGAAGAACAAGAGAGAATGCGAATAGTACAAACAATTCTGTTGACACGCTTAACACTTCAGTGCACACATTCGTTCAACTTTACCGTAACTGGTAAAGAAGTCAAGACACGACTATGAATTCCGACATATAAAGACGTTTTATTTACACATCCACACATACAAACGCTAATACAGTCGATACATACTTAAGAAGAAGCAGTTGATTAAAGGTGTATATAGATATATATCTTTCTACAAATATTTGTCAAGTGATGCGGAAGGCTAGAGAGTAGCGAAGATGGCACATAAGCGAAGATGGTAAAGATCATTCCAGACAATAGGTGCTGCTTGTATGACATAATAGCGAAACATTGAACGTGAACATGAAAATGGAAATAAACAAAACCTTAGCATTAAGCAGGTTATATACACATGAATAAGTAGATGAATGGAAGAAGAAGAAGAAGACAAATAAGAAGAAATGTGTGTGTTTTTTAAAATTTCGTGTCATGATGCTTGAAATTAAATTGATTTTTAGGCTTGAATATCTTCCTCTAATATTCAATTACGGTTTTTTTTTATAGATTAAGGGCGCGACTGTAATGAGTGCATAATTCTTCTCTAAGGACTATTTAGTGAAAAATCAAGTTTTACAATATTTTTTCTGTAAATTGAGGGCGTGGCAGGGAACAAAATGTTCGCTTTTTTAAAAAATATTTTATTTATTCTATAAATGACGGGCGTGGATAATGTAAAAATTCTGCACTTCTACGGACTATCTCGTAAAAATCTAATATCAGAATTTTTTTTAATTGAACGTGGCAGGTATTAAATTCGCTTTTTATCAAGAATTTAAATACTTTGTAGAGTATGTGGTACCTTCTTCTGATTGTTACAAAAGGAATGCCAAACTTAGTATACCCCCATCTTATGCGTAGGGTAAAAAAAGGAAAAACTGCAGCACAAAACGATTTATAACAACCTGAAAGAAACACAACACCAAGGTGTCATAAACCGTTTTAGATACTGCGCAAAAACGAACAATAACAACAACAACAACAACAACAAATTAATATTCGTGCTAATCAAATCTTTTTTTACCGTTTATAAAAGGAAAAAACCAAAAATTAATAAAAAAAAAAAACATTTTAAGGTCATTTTCACTGTCACACTACTAAATATCTATACGCGTACGCACAAGCTGCCGCTGATGCTGCTGATTCTTCTTGTATTAATATTTACTATGCTGTGGTTATATACTGTTAGTGGTAATAAAAGCAGTCCGTAAAACAATAGCGTTGAGCAAGAGGAAGAGGAAGAGTTGTCGTTGCGGTTTTCTATAAAATGTGTTTGTGTGTGTGTGTGTGTTTGTGTGTGTGTAGTAAGGTTGTTGGTTTGGTATGGTAAAGGCCACATCTACCTCTAATTAAAATGATGTCAAATAAAATGTAAAATGGATACCAGCAACAACAATACCAACAACAACATAAAGAAACAATAACAGGAACTATTGTGGTTTGATTTATTTACAAAATTTTTTTATAGTTTCTTTTACCATAAAACTGCTGTAACAACATAACGTAACGTAACGTAGCAACAAGTTTTATTAAACAATTTAATACAATTGAATAAAATTAAATATAAAAAAAAAATTATTAGTAACGTATAGCTTAGAGTGTATTTGAAATATACCTGCAATATATGTAAATTGTAGGCGTGGCTGATTTTGATTTTACCCTCTTTAACTTAAATAATACCTTTAAAGACTCAAAAAAATATAAAGCAAAGAATTCAGCTCAATATCTAGATTTTATGCTTAAGTAAGCATAACAACACTAAACGGACGTACAGACATGAGACTAATCGATTCATTTCTACTTAGGGGAATCGATGGAATTGATGTCAAATACAATAATAAACTTAGTATACCTGCCCTTAATTGTACGGAAGGTATAACCATCATATCGAAAAATCGAAACAAGCCTCCTCCTTAGCCATTAACTTTCTTTCTCTATTTAATAGTCACGTCAAAACCAATTCTGATGATAGCATCATACACACATACCAGAGAAATAAATAACTTATAAAAGTAGACAAAAAAGAATCAAATCATAGGTTTAAGAGTTGAAAAAGAAGAAAAATATACTATAAATAAACTTTACATAATCCGTAGAACTATGTGTGTACGTAAGTACATGTAAGCAAAAGCAAGCCTTTAGCAGCATGACGTTTAGTATTGTGTGTTGTGTGTGTGTATAATTTAACTAAGCCTCTTGTATACAGGAGCAGAACAATCTTTTTATGAAATATGCATGAAGAAGAAGAAAAAGAAGAAGAAGAAGATTACACAATAATCACAAACACTATATATTGTAGCAGAAGAGTCAGCATTATTTCATGTTATCATATAACATAACAACAAAGAGCAGTCAGTGACAGTGTAGAAATTAAATGAAAAATGAAATAAACATAAACACACACTATAGTAATAATAATGATGATGCACACAAGTACTTACTGTGTGACTGGGCTTAAACTAAACTTGAGATTGAAATATTTTTTTTTCATTTATAATATAATGGAATATAGTTCTTAAGTATAATCGAAATTGTAAATATTAGCAAAAAAGGAGAAATACATTGAAAATGGCTGTCAAAAAACACGATTGTACGTTTCTTTCTAATACCGATGGCATGGGTACCAAATGAAAGGGCTTGCTTAGTAGAATGCCATATAACCCAAGAGATTTGTCACTAAATCCAATGTTTTTTTCAATATGGGTATCACGTGAAAGGGCTTGAGAAGTAGAATAAAATAATTCTAAAATTTCTGTATATTAAATTTCAAATTACAGGCATTACTAGAGGACGTATAACCGATTTCTTCTCAATCTATATCGTATCGGTATCAAATGAAAGGGCTTAAGGTATTAAATGATATAAGTTAAGAGACGTGACACTAAATCCAATATGGCGACCTACCCAAAATGTTGTTCTATCCAATATGGGTATCAAATATGAGAGTATAATGCTATAAGTTGGGAGATGTATTAATAAATACAATATGGCGACCGCGCAAATTTGTAATACTACTTTCTATTTAATATGGGTGCCAAATGAAAGGGCTTCAGGAGTAGAATAGAATAGTAATAAATTTCGTTATATTAATTGTCCAAATAAATTTTTCCAAAATATGGTGGCGCATGGCGATTATCGATTTCTCTCCAAACTATATAATATAGATATCCAGTGAAAAGGCTTAAGTAGTACAAGGCCATAAGCTTTCCGGCAAAATACTAAATTCAATATGGCGGCTACTGCAACATTATATTTTGACACTATATTCAATATGGGTATCAAATAAAAAGGGTCAAAGAGTAGAATAAAAGAAGGAAAATTTCAGGATACTAATAGCGGTCAATGCAAGATGTTGTTTTCCCGATTTCTCACCAATCCGTGTGATATGAAAAAGCTTAAACAGTAACCTTGATGGCGTAATACTAAATTCAATATGGCGGCTGCCATACATATCCACTCTTTTTGACTTAAATCAAATGAAAAGTGTTAACGAGTAAAAAAAAAATAATACTACACATAAACAAATATGACGACCTTTACGAAATATCGCATGATTATATGATATAGCGTGTCATATATTAAATTTAATTTATGAAAATGTTATTCACAGTATGACCTCATCACAAAATGTTGTAAGAAAAAAACAAAACAAATAAAAAAAGCAAATAAAAATATATGTGTAATGAAAATAAAATTGACGCCCTTTATTTTTTTTTTTTATTTTTTTTTTTTAATATATATTATCAAATATTACTGTCTCATCGTACAATCTTGCCCTCTCTTTGTGTTTAATGATAAAGTTTTGTAGATAAGTTTTTGAAATGTTGAAAGTTTTCATTGATTATTGATCAACTTATGCCCGTTCTTCTTAGACAACGTATGTACGAGTATACCACAGATAGGCTCGTTAAACAAGGGATATCTTCTTTACCATCAATAGCAATGAAATGCCACATATTTGCTAAAGGAAAATTTATAGCAACACCTTTTATAAGTACACCATTATTATTATTATTGTTATTGTTATTGTGCACACCTGGTCATAGAAGCATACTTAACAGCATAAAATGTATTGTAAGGGGGTGGGGAGAGAGTCGTCGCATGCTTACTTACTGTGGCTGTATTTATAGTTAATCTTATCTCTTGTTCATTTTACGTGATGTGCTCTCAATATAATTTTGTTTGTTTGTTTGCTCACCTACTCTCTGGGTTATATATATGTATGTATATAGCATATGTGGAGCTTATCATTAAATCAACATTAACTGTTATAGATGAGTGTTGTTTGTATTAAACTTTATGAATGTAAATGTATTAAATATACGTTTGTTGTACGACATACATACATACATGCATATGAACATCCGACTGCTGGTATTTAATACTTTTGTTATTGTGAAACTTCCTCCGTTAGTTAGATATTTACTTAACACATTATTGTACACACATACGTTGCAAATATTGTGTCAATATGAAAAATAAAACAAAAACAAAAACAAACACGTTAACCATATAAATAAAAAAAGTCAGATGATAAATTGTGAGCCATTTGTCATATAGAAAAATATTGAATATTGCAACTTTTTCAATATTGTTTGTAAAGTTAATTATGCACCCATTTGACATCATTCATTAGTTGTAAGATCATTAATAATTTTTTTATTTTTATTTATATTTTATATATATATATATTTAAAACAGTATAAAAGTTAATATTAATTAATATTATTATTTATATATGAATCGAATTTATTGTTATTGTTGTTGTTGTTGTTATTTTTTATTGTTGCTATTTATTTTATGATCTTTATCATTATTAACTATTATGGTTATGGCTTTAGGCAAAAAAAAAAAAAATTATCTTAAAAATTTGTGAAAATGCTGTTGTTGGTCAAAACCGACCACTTAATACCCTACCCTACTTACGTTTATTTTACATATTTAATTAAAATATTTCATATTTATTTAAAATAAATTATTTTTTTTACAAAATTTCTATTCCAAATTGATTTAATAAAGTCCAATTGTAAAACTTTTTGCATAATTAAATGTTATCCAACAATTTCTATTACATAATTTTAGAGAGTGTGAGATATATTTCTATAAGGAAAGAAGTTAAAAAATGGTCTAATTCCAATTTCTATTGATTACAATTTTTTTAAAAGAAAAAGTCTACCCCGGTTCAAAATTGGATAATTTTAATATTTGATCAAGTCTACCGATGATATCTGTTACATTTTATAAAAAAAATTTTTATATATTGTAGAATCTGAAATCTACTAATTTTGTTAAAAAAATGGTCCAATTTAGTCCCAAATTAGAATATTATAGATTTTTTTAAGTCTACCGATTATATCTGCTAATATTTATGGAAAATTTTTCATTAAAATGTAAAATTTTGTATAGGAAAATAAGTTCTAAAATAGGGCCAATATGGGCCAAAATAAAAATATTCAAATTTTTTGTTAAGTTTACCATTAATTTCTATCAATTTTATATAAATTTTTTTACATTATAAAATTTTTTATATGGTAGGGGATTCCAAAAATAGTCCAATCCAGTCTTAAATTATAATATTACATGTTTTATTAAGTTTTTCGATTATTTCTACCAATTTTTTAAAAAAAATTTTGTATTATACAAATTTTTTATTTGAAAAGTGGTTCCAAAAAGGGTCCGAATAAGGCACACTTATATTTTAAGCTAATACCATTTTTTTTTTTTTTAATATTAACAATTAAATATTTTAATAATAATAATAATAATGGCTTTTTACAAGCTTAAATGTTTATTCGCCTGACGAACCGAACCCGACTATCAAGGTAATATTCTTAACTGTCCGTGGGTTACTAATCCAACGGGATTCATAAGTTTAAATGCCAGCTGAAAAAACTCCCTCAGGTTTTTTCTCAGCTGGATTTGAACCCCCAACGGACACAGTTTACTAAGACAAAGCCTTAGCGCACTCAGCTACTGAAGTTCACTTATTCATCAAATAAAAGCTTATTGTAGAAGGGGACGAGGGGGTTTCAAAAAGGGTTTTATTTCAATCATTTTCACAAGATCTTTTCATAGAAGCGAGATATTCATTTAAGTTTATATAATTCTGCTAATTTTAATTTAATCAATATATAGAGTTTCATGTTCAGAAGGACAGATGGACATTTAATGGAAAGTTGTATTTTTAACAAATTTTAAACCCCTTAATAAATTCAATATACTTAATAGTCAATACCATACAAAGAGAGAGATTTACAATTTCATTAACTTGTGATTAAATGTAATAGTCAAGCATTAGCGGGATAGAGTTCAATGTAAAGGGTGAGGGTGATAAGTATTGAATAAATTTACTGATAAAATTTATTTTTTAATCGTCTAAAAATATTTTCATATTCTATATACATATAAACACACATACGTATGTAACTGTGTTTAGGTGCATTTTGTATAATAAATTTTGAACAGAAATTAATTAAAATTTCAAACACACAGCAGTAAATAACAATTAAACGAGTGTTCAGGTGACATAGTTAAGTAACAAATAGCAGAACACACACACACACACACAAGACAACGCATTAGAATATATTGGACGCCACCAAGTCTATTTTCACCAGATGGTAAATTATGAGTGCGCATATACATGCACATCTGTGCACCCGTACACACATTCTTACTTACTTTGGTTAAAATGTATATTTTAGGAGGGAAATCCGTAGTATACGCATGCATGCATGCATGTAGGTGTGTCGGTGTAAAACGTATAAATGCAAGAGAAGGGGAAATATTTAATGGAGAATTTATGTGTTGTTGAGTGAGTGAGCGTGTGCGTTTGTGTGTTTATACAAAAACACTAACTCTTGTGTTTTTCGGTATTAAAGTTAGTGCCAACGAAATGCTAAATATGTTTGGCATACACACGTACTTACAAGCATGTATGTGTGTGTGTACCCTCATATTTATGCTATACAGTTTACTGCACTTTCATGATTATGTGGCGCGTCTTTGATTTGTAGGAATTACTTTTTTTTTTCCTATCTGTGCTCTCTTCCTCTATCTATCCATTTCGTTTTATTGTTTTACTCTCACTTAGTCCATAATAGTGCACATGCCTGGGTGTATATATAATATAATTTTTTTTGTTGGTTTGTTCAGATATTGTAGATATTTTGAATTTTATGATGACATTTATGATGATCATTATATTGTAGTATGTTTTGTCACACATACGCGTACACATTTGCGTATGAACAATAGTGCAAGTGTTGGCTTGGCTTTACTCTACACGAAGGCGGCTTGTATTGTATGCTGAAGCAAATAAAAAAAAAAAAGGAATAAAAACTACTGACAAGCCAAGGAAACCTATTTAAAATGCAGGAAACATACAATGCAATAAAATATATAGACACACACACATGTATATGTAAATATTTATACTCTTTGCATTAGATGGAGGATATACTACGCTTGTCATTCCATTTGGAGGCGTCAGGAGACTGCACACAGTGTAAATATTCTTGATCAGCATTAAAAAATGATTCGATCTGGTCATGTCTGTCCGTGTGTTCGTCTGTAATTTCCACTCTTACGGTTGTCATATTTAAGATATTGAGCTGAAATGTTGTACAGACCCTTTTAGTCGTTGCATGCAAATCTTTACTTAGATTAGGTAAAATCGATCAAAAGCCACACCCACAATAGACAAAAGTTGATTTATCAGCCACAAAAATTGATTTTTGAATAATCGATGTATTAAAAATGGGCGTGGCCAGTTAAGAGACCCGCCATATCCACCATTTTAATCGATGAATGGGGTAAAACTAAGTAAATACATCAAATTTCAACTTCGTAGCTCAGAAATTATATCATGTGCCACAAATAGACAGATGATTTAATTCTGTCGATTGTGGGCGTGTCTCTTAACCGATTTTGCTCAATTTAAATAGTGATCTGCTTGCAGAAATGAGTGAATAGTGTGTGTAGAAAATTTTAGCTAAATAATCCAAAATTTATGACCGTGACAGTGCCAATAATAAACGGACACACGGACATAAATGCCTATATCGACCTTGTAGAGAGTTTAACGCCTTCTAATGTGTGTTGCATATGAAATGACAAACTTAGTATATCCTTCGTCTAAAAGAAAGAGTATAAAAAATGTCTCTATAGGTACTTTAGTATAATATATTGTGTGTACAGTGGCAGCAAGGCGGCATCTAACAAAAGGTGAAGGTTTCAGTCACACGTTCATTCTGTTCCGCAGTGACAGGGTTTGCTTTATTATTATTAGACACATGGGATATGCCACACTCTCTTTCTCTCTCTTACTTAATAAGACATTACTCTATTTTCAACAACTTGCTGTTGTCATTATATCAACCTCTAGAAGTCTCAAATGACTTGTTGGCTTGTATTTTTTTTTTTTTTTTTTTTGTATTGCCTTCGTTCCGCTATAGCAATGAAAACTATTGATGGACGCGTATCCTGCATTTATTTAATGAATGAATGCAACACTTTATTGTTATTATTGTTGTTGTTGTTTTATATATATTGAGGGCATAACAGAACAAGTTTTGGTATTGATTACAGGCTGTTGATATTATATCAATGCAACAAGCCTTTCATTTCAATAATTATTGAGTTATAAGTTTTAACTAAACAAACACAACTTATCTAGCAATTATTTTAATAATAATAACATTGCTGTGCATTAAAGAGACTTAAAACCTGATCTTTTATAGAAAATCGTTGTAATATGAGAAAGCTTTACATTTATAATCATTTTTCAGAAAAAAAAAAGGAATAAAAAAAATATATATATATAATTATATAATAAAAATAAATAACATGATAGATAATTATGAAAATTAAAAAAAATTAAAAAATAATAAAAAATTTTAAAGAATTATAAAAATTTATAAAACATCAAAAATTAAAAAAAAAAATAAATAATAAATTTTAAACAATATAAAAAAATTATAAAATTGCACAAAATGTTTAAAAAAATTATAAAAAAATTATATAAAATTAAAAAAATATATTAAAAATTATAAAAAACTGTAAAAATAAAAAAAAATTTCTAAAAAAGTGGAGGTGGCATATACCTAAGTACACCTTGTATAGTTTATATATTGCTTATCAAGTAACAAGACGGATTATGGGCCAACAATTTTATTTTAAGTGGGCGTGTCTGTTTTCGGCCAGAATTGTATTCTATGAGATAGTAAACAAGTTTCCGCCACACCCACAATTTACATAGGATGGTAAAGGGTATTTAAGATTTGGTTTAAGCCAAGTTTAGTGTTTTTTTCGTACATACTTTAACCTTAATCTAGCAACAACACGAACAACGCAAGTTTGCTGGCAATCAGTGAGAACGGAGGAAATTTTGTACAATTTATTGTTATCATAAATTTAATCCGCATAGAAAGCCGAGAAAGGCTTTCCAAGGAAATAAATGCAAACAGAAAATATATGTTTTGTGTATAAATGAAACCGTAAGAAGCAAACACAGTCCCAACAGGATAGAGGACACAGTTCAGTAGTGGTTGTATTGTAATTAGCAGGCGCAAGAAGAAGAAAACCTAGAGTACAACACAAATCATGTTAAATAGGTGTGTGTTGAGTGTGTTTATGTGTTTAGGCATAAATGTGTAAATATTTATGTGTTAAGTTCGCTTTTGTTGTTGGTTTCGTATAACATTAAACTTGAAACTATGGCGTCTAATTAGCGTAAAAAGTATTCTTTTTTTATTTTTTATTATTATTACGTTTTATTTGCCTATTTACTTACTTGTGCGTATATTTGTGTAAAGAATTCACTTATGAGTGATGACACATACCTTGTGTTAGAGATGGGGTGCCATGATTTGAAGAGGAAATCTATTTAAAAAAAGGTAAATAAATGAAAGAAAAAAAAACTATTACTTGAAAAATTTTTGATGGCATAATAAAACATTGCATGAAATGCTTTTAATGAAAATAATAATAATTAAATATAAGGTTAACGCCAAATATTCTGTACCCTACGATTTCAACCAGAATGGAAATTATCATAAAAACAAACAATGAAGTGGTTTATGGGTGTATGTAATTTCACCCTATTAGCATATACTTAAAATTTTTATTCAAAAGTGGGCATGGTTAATAAACAATTCAAGTTTCTTTTTATATATAAAACTTTAGGTTATTAAAATAAGTAAAAAGAAAACTAAAATTAGCTTAAGAAAATTCTTAAATATCTTTTACAACAACATACAAATGGCAATTTTATAATTATGCCTTAAAAAATTAAGTTTTATATGGCAAATATTATATAAAAGTGTTAAAAAGCACAAAAGGACCGACGGACGTACATAACTTTAACCACTTGGAGCATGATGCTAATCAAACACAATCACAACTTATGACAAACGTAGCATACCAACTACACTATAAAGTGAAATAGACAAATAACAAAAGTTTTTTAGATTTTACATTTTCTTCTTCTTTTTTTTCGCTTACTCGCTAAAGTTTGTTTAATTTTTCTTTACAAAAAACGTCAGAACTCATTATATAACAAAATACATAAAAACTCGAAAGCAATTATTATGTCATTCTCCATAATACAAACACATGTAGGTAACTTAACCTAACGTTTAAAACCAAGCGTTTCTACACTTGTCACGCTTTCCGTCTATATGTGTGCGTGGCAGGTTTACGTGATCGGTGCATGATGTGCGAATTCTCACAGACGACTTAACCAAAAAAATAAAACAAAATAACAACCAAGATAAGACGGTATTTACTAATAAAAGAAAAAAAAATATAAAAAAACAACAACAACAAAATCGAGCATTGCATTTAGTATAAACGATAAACAATAATAGTCAGAAAAAACATTTTTTTTTTGAATATTCTGTATATCTTCCAATTTAAATAAAAACCAAATAAGAAAACTAAATTTGGCTTATGCTAAATCTTCCTTGATGCTGATCAGGGATTGATGGGGTCTCTGATGCCTCCTTCTAGGTGTTGCCAAGGGAACGACACACTTGAAATACCTCCCACCTCATGTGGAGGTGATGATTATCAATATTACACAAAACTGTTTAAATTACCGTTAAATTTCTTTATTTTTGCTATAACAAACATATGAACAATGACCGATTACCCAGAGGGGCATGGCATTGACTAAAGATAAATTTTTGTACTTTATGTCAACCTTTTAATAATAATTTTAATATAAAATAAGAAGAAGAAGAGTAATAAATTTTAATGAAATTTTTCATTTAATGTGATTACATTCCACTAATTGAACATTTCAGTATGCGTTTAAATATTATTTTGTTTATTATTTATTTGTTGTGTCCCCCACCCATTCGGTCATTAAAAGAAAATTTACACCTCATCCAAGCTGTTTATCACACACAATTGACATCATTATTACCTACTCGGCTTTAAACATGCAATGATGCATTTTCCAGTTTGAAGTTTTTTTTTTTTTTTATTTTCAATACTTTTTTTAATAGATGATCTTTCATTGCGTGTTTGTTTACTTTAAAGCGCTTACAGAGTAGAAGACAGGGAGAGAGAGAGAGAGAGAGTAATAAAGAGAAAGGTAGCCGTAAGAAAATAATGTAAATTATGTAAAATTTCTGTTGTTGTTTTTTTTTTTTCATACATAATAATATTAGAATTTTGTTGGGACTTTAACATGAAGAGTATATTAAGTTTGCTGTTATGTTTGCAGCAGTTACAAAAAGGCATCAGAAATCTCATCTTCTTGATGAGCATTAAACTATAAATCAGCCGAAAACTGGGCGGGTTTTCATAACAAATGCAAATAGTTCCATTTTTCCTAAAACCAAAGAACAAAATAATATATTTGCTCTACCAACAATTTACATTAGTTGCAAACTTAAAGGGTAACTAAGACTTGGCCACAGCCAAATATAGTTTATTTTTACTTACGAAGTTTAGAATTGTCATTAACATCATAAACATAAAACAAATAAAAACAAGTAAGAAAAGTAACTATCCTCTACATCTGCAATAGTGGGCGTGGTAGGCTTATGATTACGCCCACTAATAGTATATGTATTACGTAGCAGCTCCAAAGTCGAATTTTTTTTAACTGAGTTCGGTTTTTTATAAATTGTGAGCGTACCTATAATTCAGCCACGCCCATTTTTAGCACATTAATGAATGGAATAATTATAGATATGCGTACTAAATTTCAAGTTCATAGGACATTTGTGGCAGATTTATAGATTTGGTGGGCCTGTCTGTTATCCTACCATGCCCCTTTTTTGTGATGAATTTTATGAATGGAATAATTATAAATATTTGTAACAAAATATTACCTTCGTTGCTCTACTATTGTGTTAGGTAATTGGATTTTTGTCAATTATGGGCGTGGCAATTGATAGAATTTGTCCAGTCCAAAAACCATCTGTATCTGTACAAAATTTCAGCTTACATATGCCAAAATTTGCGATTGTTAAAGGGCCAACAACGCACGGACGTACGGACATTTATCACTAAATTCAATAAATTTTTGAAGCTGATCAAGAATATATATGTTTTGTAAAATCTCTAACGTCTTCTTTAAGATGTTGCAAATGGATTGACAAACTTAGTATATTCTCCCATCATATAGGGTGAGTATAAAACAAACAAACACATTCTAAACTACACTACATAAGTACTCTATAAATAAAGAAGAATCTTTGAAATTATCATGATATACTTGGTTGACATAGTGATTTAGAAAGAAGTGGGATAGAATGCAAGACATTTGCTCATAACAAACAAACATCAGAAAATCTCACCCAACTTCCAAAATACGCATCGCATGATTGTTATCAATCAAGTAGAATGAAAAGCTTTTTTCTTAACTAACGCTCGTGTGTTATATAATTTGTAATACAAAATAAAAAGAAAAGTCGAGCATTCGTTCTAAAGGAAAGTACGTGGAGAAGAAATTTACTAAAATTATAAGAATATTAATATGTATGCATATATATGTAATGACAAAAGTTAGCAAATAAATACCTTTGATTAACAATTTGTTTGATTTGATGTGTTTTCACATACTTTCGTTGACACTGCTCACCCACTATAACCTAAACGAACACACATTTGTACACACATGTTCAAAATACTTATTTGTATATTATTTATATATTTACTTAAAAAATTATCTATTTTTCTCTTTTATTTAATATTCAATTTTTTTTCTCATTTTTCAAATTTCCACCCATTTGCATGTCGTCACACATTTGCATTTAACTCAATACACAAAATTCTTGTGTTGTTATTAAATAACAAATTACAACAATAAATACAGACAAGTTTCATAGATAAAATTTTTTAATGTATTCAGTGCATACACACACACACAATCATGTACATTTGTTGTTTTATTTTTAATTATTATTTTTTTTTTTTTTTGTTTATTTTTTCAATAAATTTTTATTTTTGCAGCTTAATTTTATTTTGCGTTTTTTCTTTTTCTACCCTTTTTATAGATAGAACGTGAAAAAAAAAAAATTGAATGAATTTTAGGCACGCACTAAAAGTCACACTCATACAATACGTCCATACACGTTAACGCACTCGACTCAACTGTCTCTGTCACCGCTTTGTTGTTCACCACTCAACACTCTATTCAAAATCTATCAAACATGGTGTAGCTGCTGTACTCTATACTCTACTGCACTCTAATACGGAGGTAAGTGGTGGTTGTATATAGGTTTGACGGTGTGTTTATGGTTATGGGTGTAGGTAATAAAATGTGAGATTTTTCAATAAAAGATTTTTTTCAATAGCAGAGAGTGTCAAAGTTAGAGTTGCAAAGAGAGAGAAAAAGAGCGAGGCAGTAAAGTAAAAGAGATTTTTTATGTAGTGAAGAGTAATGAGGATTGTGTCTTAGCTAAAATCTGGTAGAAGAAATTAAAAATAAAATAAAATTTAAAAAATTAGAAAAAAAAATAAAATTATATTATCTTTTGATAATATTATTATTAGCACATCAGCTAGTTTGTAATTTTTTTATTTATTAAAAATTTTTCTACAAAATTTTTTATATAATATTTGTTTATGTTGCCGTTGCTCTGTTGTTTTTGTTGGTGCTGTTTATTTTTTGTGTTTATTTGTTTAAATTGTAACTAAATAATGTGAATACATAAAAAAAATAATAAAAATAAAATAAAAATAAAAATTACATTATATTTAAAAAACCGCGCAGTCTAACATTACCGTTAGAGGTCTCTGAATCATAACTCTCTTACCTATAATCCTCTCTCATATATTCATGAAATTTCTCTTGCAATATATCTCCCTCTCTATATATCTCCACCCCTCTGGTTCGACTTAAGCAACTCTCGCGAGTTGTGTTTATTTTTTACCAAAAATTTTTGTTTATACTTCTGTTGTTGTTTTTATTATTATTTGTCTTGCATTTTTCTTACGCGTTATTTACGTATGTTTAGACGCGTAGAAAAGCCGCTTAATCAATGCTGCATTGCATGCATTCCATACAAATTTTTTCGCCATTTAATTGTTACATATACGTTTTCTGCTTGTTTTTGTTCTTTCTTTGTATGTGTGATAGACATGTTTGTATGCATATTTTTCTTGGCATTATTTCTCATATTCTTTCCAGCACAATATTAGTCATACTCTGTAGCCTGTTTGTTTGGTTGGTTGCTAAAGTGTTGTAATCGTGTGCCTAACATATGACTTTCATTGGGCCTTCATTTATCAGACAAATAACCAAACATTCTTTTTTTATTTTTTTATTTTAATTTTTTTTTTTTGCAACTGAATGTGTTTTTTTTTTGTCTTTGCTTTTGTGTTTGTTGTATGTAATCATGTTCATATATACACACACTTACACACATAACAATTCCTTTTTACGCTTCTGTAGATGTGTTGAATTGTCTGTCTGTTCGTCTCTAATGTGTATTTGTGGTATGGATGTATGAGCTGTGGACTGTTGTGCTTGTTTCATCCAGCAGTTGTAAATTGTTTTCTTCCACTGTCGGTTTGTGGGTTATAATGTTTGTTGTTTATTGTTGTTGTTGTTTTTCCTTTTCACCATTTGTATGCATTGGAATGAGTGCGGTTGGTGTTGCTTTCATCGATTAATCCGACTTTTCTTTTGTTCCGTGACACATTAATGTTGTTGTTGTTGTCATCATAAAAGCAATATATCAACACTTTTACTCCATTTCAAGTTGATTCTTTTTCTTCTTGTTTTTTTTTAATCCTTTAATAATGACTTTAAAGCATATTTCTCTCCCTATCTCTCTCTCTCTCTTCTCGCATTATATACAAATTGTTGCCGTTTTTTTGCAACTCTTGCAGTACCGTCTAGTCGATCATCCAATTTTTACACTCTATTGTAAATATATTTTTCTTCATTTCTTGTTACAAATTTTTTTTCTCTCAGCAACATACGAAATATTTCCTGGCAACGTACGCTTTTAATGAGTTGCTGTTGTGTTAATTTGTTTGTTTGTTGTTGTTGTTGTTGTTGTTGTTGTCTGAAATATGTTGAATTTTTTACCATGTAAAAATGCTTCACTCTTCTTCTTATTATTATCATTATTATTTTTCTTCTTCTGTTATTCCTTTGGGCCCTTTTCTCTACCCTTTCTTTATCTCTCTCTATCTCTTTCATTTTCTGTATCTATATGGAGCTGATTGTTATTGTATTGATATTAAAGCGAATTTGTTGTTTTTGTTATTGTTGTTTTTGCTGTTTGTTATCCATAATGTGTAAAGTGTTGTGTGCTGCACATCATACATGCTTGCATCCATTAATGCCTCAAGTGCCTGCATGGATGCATGTGTATGTGTGAGTGTATGTGCGAGGAGAGTATGAGTGCATTCTGGTTGAGTATGTGCAAATTTTCTGGAGAACTCAACTGTTTGCTGTTAGCCAGCCGTAGTTGTTATCATATCGAAAAAAAAAAAAATTAAAAACATAAAAATTCTTTTAAACCGTCAAGTGTTTCGGTTAAGTATGCAATTATAAGTATTAACGATTAAACGCACATTGAAGGAGCTTTTTAAAAAAGCGATACACACACTCAACCATAAACAAAAATTGAGTGTGTACAAGTATGTGTATGAAGTACTCATAAAAATACAGTTATTTCATACAAACATAAATAACTACATAATGTATATAATAAATAACAAACAAAAAATACTTGAATGCTCACTTTTTTTGTACCCTCAATGTAAGATGGGAGGTGGTATACAAAGTTTATCATTCCATTTGTAAAACTTAACTTCTAAATTCTAATAAATATAATAAATCAAAGTTTGCAATATTCCAAAAAAAGACACATGTCTAGACATGTCTAGATCGATTCAGATTTTCATATTGATCAATTATATATATTTTGTAAGATGTTGAAGTGTTGCCATCAGAATTCTTCCCTATTTTATGTGTAGGGTGTAACAATAATCATTTTCTTATAAATTCATGGCATAATAGGGATAACACCTCAAGCCTTAGACTATTAAATATTCCCTTTTACATAACTGCACTTGTTTTTTTTTGTTTTTTTTTTTGTTTTTGTAGATTTTTATAATATTTCTGTTTTACATTTGATCCTGATGCTATTTTGTGATAATTCCTTTCAATTAATTTCATTAAATGCTCGTTTTATTGTTACCGTTGTAGTTGGTTCTCACTTTTTTTTTATAAACCATTTTTATTTCACTCTCAATTCACTTTATTTAACTCACAGATGCACACACACACATATACATGACAATCATCTACCAAATGTTGACAATTCCATTGTAAAGTTTTAGGTATATTTATATATATACATATATGTGTGTGTGCGTATGTATGTACAGCATATAACGCAACATACATGTTGTTCACAAGCTTTAACATGAAAATTGTTAAGCCTTTGTTTTGTCAACAGTGTGAGTGTTGTGTTGAATATGAAACAAAACAATTAAAACAACAACAACAACAACAACAAACAAACAAACAAAATCCCAGGTTCGTTATTTTATATATATAGTGTCCTTAAATGAAGCTCTCTTGTGTACTGATGCAGGTATATGACATATAACAGCGGTGGAGTGATAAAAAAATTTGACAGAAAGAGAGAGAGAGAGAGAAAGAGAGAAAAGAAAAACCAAGAATTGATAGAAAAAACTATCTGTCGACACTGATATGTACACCCATTAAGTAAATAGTTGAACAAATACGCTCTTAATGCACTTGTTTTTTTTATACCCACCTTATAATGGCCGAAGTATAATAAGTTTGTCTTACCATTTGCAACAACTATAAGGAGACGTGTTAGGTATTGTATAAAGTATAAATAATCTTGATCAGCATCAAAAATTAATCGATCTAGACATGTCCGTTCAAGTCTCCGCTTTTCGACACTCTCATGATCGTTAATTTTAATATATTAAAGCTTAAATTTTGTACATAGACGTTTCACTAATTTACGCCCATAGATCGCTACTTCTATTGGACAAAATCGGTCAAAAACCACGCCTACATTTGACAAAAATTTATTCATCTGCCATAAAAATATACCCACAAAGTTGAAATCTATATATTTATAATTATCTTATCCATGGATGTGCTAAAAATAGGTGGGGCCAGAAAATAAACACGCCCACAATTCTTACTCAGTGTAAAACCTGATTTACAAGCTGATTCGTAAAATGTACACTACTAGAGGGCGTAATCCTAAATCTGCCACGCCCCCTGTTTGCATATAAAAATGAAAGGTTTTGGCTTAAGCCAAATTTAGTTTGCTGTAGATGGAATTTTTTTTAAATAAATATTTTTGTACACTGCTGTCGCACGAATGCAACTATTTATATTTAGTCTTGTTCATTATTTATTAAATCGTTTTTCGTTTGTTTGTTTTGTTTTGTTTTGTTTGTTTTTTTATTGAACAGCTCATGCTCAGTACATGGCAAGTAATCTAATAATAATAATAATAGTAATAGTAAACAAATAGGAAAACTAAATTCGGATTAGGCAATCTACATAGCACCATACAATAGAAATGGTGGGCGTGGCAGGTACATGATTACATCTTCTAAAAGTGAATGCCTTAAAAAGCTTGCAAGTCGCTTAGTTGGGTTTTATGTACATTTTGGGCGTTTCTATTATCCGACCATGCCTTTTTTTAGCACATCTATAGAAATGATAATTATAAATATGTCCACCAAATTTTAACTTTATATATCTAATTTTGTGGTAGATAAACATATATTTGCCGATTGTGAGCGAATGTGTTATTCGACCATGCCTACTTTTGGTACATTTTACATAAAAAGAATAATTATAAATACGTGTACCTAATTTCAACTTCATAGCTTCATTTTTCTGGCAGATATATATATTTTTAAAAATTGTGGGCGTGGACCTTGACCGATTTTGCCCACTTTAAATAGATTTCTGTAAACGGAAATTAAAAGTGTCTGAATTTTAGCTTAATACGAGTATGTTAAATTTTCCAACTGTGAGAATGCTAGCAACAGACAGACATACGGACGTACGGACATATTTGAGTAGATCGACTCAATTTTTGTTGGAAAGGCCGGTATCATCATCATGTGGAGGATATAAAAAAGCATAAACATTGAAATGATGTTAATACAGTTATATGCTGCTGCATACACTTTAAACATCATTTCCATAGCATCTCATGCATCTGCAATATATCCATTATATGCAAATATTTTCGGTTATTTAATTTAATTAAAATTCAAATCGTTATCAAAGCACGTACACAAGCACTGCGTGCACGTATGTGCGTGTGTGAAGAGAGTGAGAGCTCTCCTAATTCCCCATCATTCACTCATTTCTGTACAGTACAAACATATGTATGCACATAATGATATAACAAATAATGTGTGTGGCGTTGTTTTGTGTTGGTCAACTGTTGAGAGACGGGGAGAGAGATGGCAGCAGCATAACGGTGGATTACACTATTACAATTTCCCATAATCTCCACAATAACATAAAAAGCGATTATCGTCAACAATTTATGAGTGTTATTGGTTGTTAAGTGTCATAAATGAAATCTGTCAGGGAGACACAAGGGTAGATAGAGAGAGAGAGAGAGGGTAAATATACGCGCATCCAACATCCATGTACATGAAAAGCTTCCACTAAATAACTGAAAGCCTTTCATGCAATTATTATTAAATAGTACAAATAAGCAGACGCAACTTTTTTTTATAATCCTTTACCGAGTTTTGCTAATAGGTTACAATTTTTTTTTTTAAATCAATATTTTTATACTTTTTACATTAATAATGAAAAGGTATTAAGTTTATCTTGCTGTTTGCCGTTTCATACCATATATTCTGAATCAGTTTTGATGATTTAGATATGTCCGTCCGTGCATCCTTCTATTATTGGAATACTTATAGTTGTGAAAATGAGAATACTAAAGCTACTGTTGGGAAACACTGTTTAATTCAAAGTTATTAAATCGTATACAACTCTGTTTATTCTTAGTTACATTACATTACTCTTTTTCTAAATTTTGGATGAATTACTTGTTTTTTAATAAATATATTTTCTGCGCAATATATGCCTTTTTATTAATATAAAGGGTTAACAGCTACTATATGATTTATATTTTTTTCTTAAAGTTTTTTATGAAAAATTAGAGAAATCGGTTGACAGTCACAACCACTTGATAATTGACAATATATTGTTACAGCAACAATAATAAAACTACATAGTCAAAATTAAATTAAATTATCATTCACTCACACCAACAAAAATGGGTGGTATCCGATACGCCTACGATTTAAAATCCGATACGCCTACGATTTAGAATTCATCTTAGTTGAAGAGAATTTGTCTCCTAACGAAATAATCATAAGAAGAAACTATGGTGTGTATATGGGCGTATGCCACCCCCACATGTTCTATATATAAATGTGACAAGAATCTTAAGTTTGCTTTAAGAAGAAACATATTTTTTTAATTTTTTAATAAAAAATATGTTTATTAAACTGGGGACGTGGCATGTATACAAATGCCACTCTTCTGGTTTTTTTACTTAATGTTTTATTTATAATAAAAGTGGGCGAATTAACAGACAATCCCTCAATTTCTTAAAAGCTTTCTTTAGAATATATTTCTTTACATTCATACATGCCACGCCCACACATTATTAAAACCTACTTATGGTAGAGTATCTCAAATATGCCCCAAACCAAATTTTGCTTGTTTTTACTTATTTTTCATACAATTCAATTCATTCAAGCAACACTCATACTACACTACATACGCATTCAAAAAAGTTTTGAGGTTTAAATGAAATTATTTAAAAAAAAAAAAGAAAAAGAAAAAAGCAGAGAGAAATATATTATTAAAGAATTAAATGATTTTTAAATGTTTATTGTTGAAAATCGTTACGATTATAATTTGTGAAAATGTTTAATCTGCTTGTGGTGGAAAAACTATAATATTTTATGAACGCCGTTGATATGACTGGACGCCACTGTACTCCATTATGCATGAATAATTTAATTATTTATAGTAATTAATGTTGATAAATTTAGAGGGAAAACTATTACATTTAGTTTTTAATGTGTGTGTGTGTGTGTATGTATTCATATATTTCTTACTTATTTTTTATTACTTTTAATAAATTTATAGTTAGTTTTTGTACAGAATTTGAATTGGGCGAGATAATAATTTTTTTAACGCAATTCATGTAAATATGTGCCTAATTTTTCCTTCTCTCTATCCCTTTACTTTTTTTCATTCTTTCTTTTTAGAGTTTAAGGGTGTAGAAATATGTTCTCATTGGCTCTAGTAGTTTATTCCGAAAAACTTTTGTTGTAATAGCTTTTAATTATAATAACACTACGATTATGATTAAGTGTAAGTTTTTAGTTTTTTTTTTTAGTTTTTTCTTTTTAGTTTTTTGTGTTATCGTTGTTTTTTCACAAGTCATTTTCAAGTTTTCCGAATAACCAAATTAAAACTATTCAGGCAATTAAGCGTTTCACTGTTGCCGTCTTTCTTTTTTTTATACCCTACATATAAAATGGGGGTATGCTAAGTTTGTTATTTCAGTTGGGCTAGACGACTTGTATGTGCGCGTATCCGCTTTTCCGTTTGTCTGTCTGTTGTTGGCGCTCCCACGCCCATAATTTAAAAAAATCTATTTATCTGCCACAAAAAATTGCGTTAAGAAGTATAATTTGTAATTATCCTATCGAACAATGTGCCAAAAATAGGTAGATACGCCCACAATTTATAAAAACCCAATTCCAGCGTAAATCTCGACTTGCAAGCTGATACGTGATATGTACACTAGTAGAGGGCGTAATGATGTTTATGCCACTCCCATTTTTTGTATGTAGTATAATACATATGGATGTTGTAAGGAATTTGGCTAATGCTTCATTTATTAATGCTTTTATTAACAATGAGCAGATGACGACAGTCAAAAACGAGGCCGTAACAATAATAAAAAATCTTGACATTGGTTAAAAAATATATACTTATAGGAATGAGTTGATCTAAACACACCACAGAAAGAAGCTAATGAGCAACATACGTCTTCTGCTCAGGCAAGTAGATGTGGATGTTGTGACGATAGGAATGAAATGAGTTTTAGCTCCGTTTTATTTCGGACTTTCTATCTTCTTTATACAAAATTGTAGCCTACGTTTTCTACTATACTTAAAACTACGATATAAATTACGATAATACAACTTATGAACTATTTTAATATGATATCTTACAATGAACTTGAATATAAACCAAATAATTTGATATGAATGATTACACTCCAGTAGATATGAAAGGTATTTAAGATTTGGTTTAAGCTAGATTTAGTTTTTTACTTGTTAGGCTTTGTTGTTAACTCTCTCTCTCTCTCTCTCTCTCTCTCTCTCTGTGTATGTTTCACTGTAGAGTTTAATGAAAAATTATGACAGAAGGAAACATGTAATTTAGCAAGTGTTAATTAAGTTGTTGCATTTAATGTTACAACTCTTGTTATTGTCGTTGTTGTTTTTGCTATATTCTTTATGATTAACTAACACGCAACAAAAAAAAAAAAAAAATACTGTAATTGGAATTATAAGTAACTGAAAGGGCACTTAAGGTCATTTTTTCAAACAGTTGTCAGGTTATAAATCTAAATAAAATTAATCCTATATACAAAACATTAAGTTTGTTTTTAATTTCATTGTATATTATAAGCAATAAAAAGTTACATATGATCTCCAAAAAAAAAAAATAAAAAAAAAAACAACCTAATCTCGACTACTTGTCATTGGAGCTGGTTTTTAAATTGAGTATAATTTCCACGTTTTCTTACTAATAATAAAATGAAAAATTTGAAAAAAGCGCTAAAATTTATCTTAGATCGAATCTTAAATACCCTATCATATCTATAAACAAAAAGTGGGCGTGGTAGGTACCTGATTTTGCCTTCTATAGTTTATGTAATATGTATCCACAAACAGGTCAGATTCTGAGCAAAATGGTTGATGGTCTTTGAGAAAAAAGGGGGCGTGTCTGTTATCTTATCACACCTACTTTAAAGATAATTATTATAATAATATAATAAACAAATTTTTTAGCTTAATTTTTGAGGCTAATAAAAGGATTTTTGTGGCCTGTGGGCGTGACATAGAAACCTACTTAGCAAAACTGCAAATGTTTGTTCAACATTTCAGTTAAATATCTCAAAATTTACTTCCATAAGTAGTGGGTAAAATTGGACAAATGCCATGCCTACAATTGAAAAAGCCTTTAGTTATTGCATCAGTCTTTATTAGAAGTAAATTTTGTAAAATTACAATACATTCGATGTGATAGGCGTTTTGGAGTTCACAGTGATAGCTTTCAATAGGAACATAACAATTTCGTATTTTAATAAAAATTTACACTTAAATGGATTTTATGATTTGGTAACGTCAAAAGGTCAGTTAAAGTTAACATATTTATAAAGATGTTTGGAAAATTACTACCGCTTCATTAAACATGGATAAATGAATTTTAACAGGTATTTCAATAAGGACACAACAATATGGTATTTTAGTACCAATACAGTCTTGAAAGTTTTTTGTAATCTGTCAGTGACAAAACATTAGTCAAAGTAAACGTTTTTCTTTTGTTGAAGTTTACAAACGAAAACTATTAAAAATTTTAAGTTGGTGTTCCCAACTTTAAAAGCTCTTACTCCAAATTGTGGTCGTAATAATTATCCCACCAGAAAGGCTGTACGTGCTATAATAAATAAATATTTACTACTGAATATTTGTGTACTAGTGAGATAACGTCAGTGTTTGAAGTACTTAAAAATATTGCAGTCGTAAGTGCTTCAGTTCAAAATGGGCCAAAATCAGTCAATATTGTTCACAGGAATTAGGTTTCTCTGTGACAAATTTTTCATTAAAATCTTAACTAACTTTCTTACAAAACCAAACTCAAAAACTATTGATAATTTGAAGCAGTCATACTTATTTTATGTTATGTTAAGTCCTTATTGAAAACCCTTTTATCTTGAGTGTTATAAGCCTTTATTTGAACTGCTTTTAAATTATTACATAACCATCGTATTCCTGTTATTATTGAAGCAAAATATTGAAAGAAGAAAAATTATTATGCACGTTCAGATAGGTCGCCCTCCTTCTAAGCTTGAATTAAAGAATTTGGAAAAATTGTGTAAATTTTGTTTTAACTACACCACAAAAATGATAAATAGAAAATTGTGTAAATGGTCACTAAAGAAAAAAATTAAAAAAAAAAAAACAACAATAACTGACAAACAACACTAACATAAAGTAGCAAATGTTGTTTGTTTTTAAACTTATGCCGCTAGTAACAAACAAAACAAAAAAAAAAAAAACTAACATTTTAATGTGTGTTAGAGAGAGAACTATGTTGTTGTTGTTGTTGTTGCTTTTGTTCCTTTCTATTTATGTATTAAGGCCACCCCACCACAAAGCATTTGCATTTACTTGCATTACAGACTCAACCAAGGCGTTATGTTATAATTTTGTACATAGGCAAACATAGCAGAAGAAAAACATCAACGTACCAGTATAATGGAAAAGAAAAAGATTTCATAACACTTTGTATTATGGTATGAAATGTACGAACGAGTATATACATGAAAAGAAGAAAAGATAACAAAGTACAAGAATAAATTTACATAGACAAACACTAACAATAACCAACAAACAGCACCATCAGCAGTACATTGCAAGGCTTTAGTTTTTTATAGGCTAAGACAACAGTAACAAAAATAATAATAACAACAACACCAAACAACAACCTTAACACCAACAACAAATCCAATATAGTTTTGAAATAAACGCATAAATGTCCATACGTCCGAACATCCATATGTCCATCAGTCAGTCCGTTTGTCCATACATCCCAATCTTCCGTTATATATTCACATTCAAAAAGCTTTACTATGCACTTGAGCTGTTAAACTGTAAGAATCATTATTAAGTTTACCTTGTGTATCCAACAACCAGTCATTCATCCCCTGGCCTGTCCATATCCCATCAAGACAATCTAAACCAGCTTAGTTTAGCTCAGCTCTGTTTTGCATTTAACACGAATGTGAATTCAGTTTTATGGTTATTGTTTAATGTCTTAAAGAATTTATGCAAGCAGTAAAATAAAAACAACAACAACAACAACAACAATGTTCTTTTTGGAGCTGTAAAACATCATAAGGGTGGAGGCTGCCTGTTAAAACCACATAATAAAACCACACCAAACCTTTAAAAAAATGTTTTATACAAAAACCACAAAAAAAAAAAACATTTTTATAGTCGAAAAACTAGTTGGTGAATATTGTAATATTTTTAATGGCAGACTTTTAAAATGAAATACTATTCAAGTAATGAAAAGTTTTCTTTCACTCCCAGCATCAATAGAAAATTTTTTTTTTGTGTGAATATAATTTTTTTTTATATACTATCCAAAAAAAGTCAATTCGGTTTTAATAAGCCGGTGAAGCTAAATTTAATCCTATAACGTCAATTGAGTGCCATAACGAGTGGATGATGAGTTATGTAGAAATAATTCAAGTTATCGAGGAGATCAAGTCCCAACACCGATGTACGATTTTCAAAACTTTGTTTATCATTAAAAAAGTAAGAGCACTGAATTTTACTTAGACTAAATTAAAAACACCTTTTATATTTTAAAAGCCCTTTAATAGTATTCCCTTCCAAGTCGAGTTTTATGCTTTAAAAGGTTTTTTGTAAATTGTGGAAGTATCTGTTATCTGACACTAAATAAAGATCTAAATTTACACCTTTTAAGAAATAAAGTGTAGTAACCTATACTTCATACTACAGTCTAATTTTCAAGGTTGAAATTTGTCAAATTTTTAACACATTTTTTACATAAGTTGACTCCTAAGATATATCGAATTAAAATACTTACTTTGTCGCCGGATTTTATCTCTGAGATAAACTTTAATATGCACTCTAATTGTGCTTTATCAATTTCTTTTACAATAATCTACATACCAAATGTTAGAAAGGTGTATTACCTTCAAACCAAACCGTTTTATTAGTAAATTATTAAGTTATATAATAATTTTCTTTAATGAAATATTGGAAAAAAAATATTTAAAGAGAAATTGAACAAAATATATTTTAATGAAATTATGACCAATATGTGGAATAGTTTTCACATTATATAACACAATCACACACAAAAACATTCACACAAAATTATTATTTGTGGTTTCCAGCAACAATAGAAACTGTAGCACTCTCGCCCACGTACTATGTGGCCATATGTTTGAGTTTGTGGTTTTTTGTTAAATATGAAATAAAATTAAACAAGTGAAAATATAATAGTCGGCTATAGCCGAACTATTTAACACCCTACGTTGCCAGCTAAATCTCCACGTGAAATATCATTATACGGAGAGGGGTTCTAAAAATGGTTGAATCGGGTCCAAATTTGGCATGGATAAGTGTTAAGATAATTACGTATTATTCACCAAATTTGATGAAAAATTATTAAGAATTGCAATTTTTTGCTATACAAAGACTTTCTTTATAATAAATCCTTATACAGGAAGAAGTTCTAAAAATAGTCTGATTCAGTCCAATTCATCCAATTAACTACTGTGTACCTTACTTTGTAAAAAATGTTGAGGATTGCCATTTTTCGACGTATAAAAACTTTCCTTGTAATTAAACATTATGTGGGGAGGGGTTCTAAAAATGGTCCAATTCGATTCATTAATAATGAGGTTCCTCTTTAGGCCAATATATAACTCTATATCAAATTTCTATGAGATATCTTAAAAAATGCAACCTGTAGCTCAAGAATAAATGTACTTGAATAGACGGACGTAGAGGCAGACATTGTTAAATCGATTCCACCGATTGCACCGTTTCAAAGTTACAAACATCTGCCCAAAACCTAATATATCTTCTAATACAAGTCATGCAGAGTATGAAAAAATAATAGAAAAATGAAAAAAATAAAAATTCAGTACAATTATTATAAATTATTTATAATGATGAAATATTTGTTGGGATTATATGAGAATGCAAAAATTTATAATTCAATTCAAAATTCAACAATTATATAATTTTTATTTTTATTTTTTTTTTGCCAAAGAGAATTGCATAATATAATGTTAGATAAAGAGGTTTGCCAATTATCTGGAGACTATTTCTAAACCACTTGATAAATAATAATATGGATATTTCTTAAGAATTGTTATAAATATTTAATATTATTACCGTTAGTTTTACTAAAGTTAACTTGTGGCGAAGAAAATTTCGGCCGCAAACCAAAATCTTTAATTAAGGAATCATTTCTGTAAAATATTTAGAGTAAAACTTAATCTATGTATATATTAAACAATATTTCATTTAAAGTATTTATTATTAAGTAGAAAAATAAATTGAAGATTAAGTTGATTTCCAATAAGTGAAAATCGTGATATAATCTTTCTAATAAGGATAGTTTATTAATAATTCTTCGAGTTGTTACATATCTCGCGCTCTTCGCGACCTATTAAATTTCAACAGGAAATCGATCTCTGTGCTCATCGGAGACCTTACGGAACATTGCATATGGCCAGCGGGTATGGTACTATGGTATGATATGCTACTTCGTACAATGACTTCTGTAGTATTTGCAGAGATGAAGAAGTGGTTGAAACTGTGGAGCAGGGAAAACAATAAAAAGAACTTGGAGTCACATTCCAGTATGGACTAGGATACTAGCAGATGCGTAGGACTTTCGATCTTAAACGATTCATAACATACTGTGGTTAGTTCTCTTCTGAAGCATAGCTTAACACCTTAGTATAGTATTTTTAAGGTATAGTATCTATTAAGGGAATCGTATACTGAAAGTCAATCTAGCCATGTCTGTCTGTCTGTCTTATACTTAACAACATATTCTTCTTAATTAGTTAAATAAGACCTTGTTGGATTATTTATTATCTTGATGAAATATTCAGCTTCTTTTTTTTAATAAGTAAATAAGTTAATTTTTAATACATTTCTAAAATTCTTTGCTTTGACTTTTTATTAGAAGATATTGTATATTCACAAAAAAAAAAAAAAAAACATAAAATATCAACAAAAAAAATTATATACACCCTTCTCATCGACTCAATCTATCACTGACAGATAAACTACTCAACCATCTAATAAATGACTGGAGTAGAGTGAGAATTAAAGACACGTAGCAACGAAGGGGGGAAGGTGAGAATATTTGGGAGACTTAGCTACTTAAATTGGCGCAAACGGAAGGACTAAAGCATTAAATCAAATGATGCCGGTTCACTGGGTGATACCTATACACAAATTCAGAGATTGGCAAGCCTAAAGGCTAGGACTTAGTAACGTTTACAGGCACCAGGCAGAAAAGTTACTTTTGTCTGATATCTTAAATATCCACCACATTTCCATTCAAATATTAGGCAGGGCAGGTACATGATTATGACTTTTAATATCAACTTACTTATCAGCTTACAAGTTGAGTTTTACGCTGGAACTGTGGACGTGTTTAATATTCGACCACGCCCATTTTTGGCACATCCATGGATATGGTAACTGCTGATACGCGTACCAAGTTTCAACTTTATAGCTAAATTTTTGTGGTATATATAGATTTTTGTCGATTGTGAGAATGTTTAATATCCGACTATGACCATTTTTGGTACATTTGGTACATTTGGTACATCGAATTCCAACTTCATATATTAATTTTTATGAAAGATAAATATAGTTTTTTCGATTGTGGGCGTGACTCTTAACTTATTTTGCCCAATTTATATAGCAATCTGCGTACAGAAGTGTCTGTATAAAATTTCAGCTAAATTTCTTAAAATTTATGACCAACAACTGACAGACAGACTGACACGCGGACATGCATGTCTAGATTGACTCAGTTTTTAGTGCTCATACAGAATATATATACTTTGTAGGGTCTTTGAAGCCTCCTGCAGAATGAGCTGCTAAGGTACAAAACGATTGCGCACCCCTGCACTAGTTTATTTTATATATTATGTGAGTGAGTATACAGCTGGCTAACAAGCCGTCGAGCCATCTATTTTATGTGTTTTGGTAACATTTGGAAGGATATGTAATATCCGTTTTTAAGGTTTTTCTTACACAATAACGTGAAAATCTACCAATTTTTGTATTTTCGTATTTTTGAGTACTCAAAAACAAACAACAACAGCAAAAACAACAAAAATTTCGACACCAAAAACCAAAGTAATGGTGGTGAGGAGGGAGTAAGGTGGTTAACGGTCACGTTGGAACAGCACTCAAAGTCGATTTTTGTAAACAAATGTGTTTAGAAAATGAATGTTGTCTGCCAGGAAATCAACGCATCCATATACTATACATGTAATTGTATATAAAAGCTGAAACAAACAGACAGACAGACGTACAGTTTATTTGAGAAAGGAAGAGAGAGAGAGAGAGAGAGAGATAGACTATAAGAAAGAGATGAACGAAAGAGGAATTGATGTTTAAGCATACACTAGCTAGCCCGTGGTGTACAGCAAAATGTTTAAGCTTCTATGTATTGATACAACATGGAGTCAGGGGTCCACCACACATGGAAAGTATTTCCGACAAAAAGGCCAAAAAAGACAAACAAAAAATTTAACACTTTTACAATAAATTGCAATTGTTTAGTTGTTGTGTTTTTTTTTTTTTTTTCATTTTGGGGTCTTTTACTTCATTTCACTACACCCAGAAATAATTTTATTTTCAAAGGAAATCATTTTTAGTGGTTTTGTATTTTTCAGAGAGCGGCTGCCAAGATTTATTGTTCCCTTTTGCCAGAGATTATTATCTTATGTGAAATTACTTCAAGCAACATATTACTTTAATGTATGGAAAGTATATTTTTGCTAAAAAAAAATTAAAATTTTTTTATATGTTTAAAAATTTGCCCAAGTCTAGGATTTTATAAATACAATATTTTTTTATATATTTATATTTTTTTTATTAGTTATATTTTTGGGGTGATTAAACGATTTTATAAAAATAGACTTAAGTCATTTTGGAAATAAGTGCCTAATTAAGTGCAAGGGAAGAAGGAGAAACATGTTTGTAACTTCTAAATAGCAAATTCTTATCCTCCTTCATTTAAACCGCTCGATTTAGTATCAGAAACGGAATCGATTTAACCATGTCCGTCTGTCTGTCTAGTAGTAATGCAAATTTATACGCAAGCCATAGGTCGTATTTTTAAAGATATTTTTATAAAATTAAGTACAAAAATATCTTTTCTGGTCCAAAGAGGAACTTTATAAAAAATAAACCGAATTGGACATTTTTTAGAACCCCTTCCCATACAAGGTTTTTTTTATTAAGGAACTTTTTATATGACGAAAATTTTTAACACTAATTGTTTTTTGTCTAAATTTGGTAAAAAATAGGTAATTGGCTTAAGAAGCTGCGCAAAATTTGTACCTAATTGGACAATTTTTGCTACAACGATATATGATTATGTCTCTGAGTGATACAACTAAACTAAATGTAGCACCATTTGTTCAACTTAATAGTGTAGGGTATTAATTGATCATGTAAATGGACTACAATAGTTTCATTTATATTTTTATATTTTTATACAGTATAATTTTTATAAACTCTTTCACTTTCAGCCTTTAAACGCTTTGCGGCAAGGACGGACGGACGGATGGACATCAGTGGTCATGTCATACTTTTTTGATTCATTATTATCAAAGCTGCTGATCCATTTTTAAGCATATAGATCTTTGAATTTGTCTGTCCAGTTCTTTCAGTTGTGTATGCTTAGTCTGTTCACTTCTCTTAGTGAAGGATTTTCACAAGAAATTTATCAGTTTCCCTCAATCCTTAATTAAAATACCCAAACAATTATTTTTAAGTGTGGGTATTAAAAGATTGCGTTGTACATATATATTATTGATCCGTAAAAGTGAACAGTCATTGAGCAGTTCTAGCGGTTCTATAAAACGTTTAATTGGCCACAAAAACAAAAACAAACAAAAAAAAACACAAATCCTTCCAATCTTCTTGTTATCTCTTGATTTTCTTCGTAATCATTGTTTCTTCAAGGTTTTAAATCTTTAGCTAATGAAGTGTTTTTTCTCCTCTTTTTTCTCTTCTTTTAAGAATGATTTGATTCATAATCCTCTTGAGAGCACATACTTATGTTTGTAGTATAAAATTGTAAATGAAAATTGAAATTCATTTTGTGTTGTGCGCTTCATCACCTCTAATTATGTGTTAATAAAACATGTTTTTACCTGCTCATTATATAATAATTATTATAGAAAAATTTTATTATACCCTACACTTAAGGTAAAGAATGTATAAGGTTTGTTATTCTCTTTGCTGTTATTCCTGAAACATTTTACACAAGTGTGTCCGTGCGTCCGTATGTCCGCCTATTGCTGGCACTCTCACGGTTGTAAAGTTTTTGGATATTGTGCTGAAATTTTGTACAGACACTTTTCACTAGTTTCTCCTTGCAGATCGCAATTTAAATTAAGCAAAAATGTTCAACAGCCACGCCTACATTTGGCAAAAATTAATTAATCTACCATAAATATTGAGCTATTAAGTTGAAATTAAGTACATATATTTATAATTATCCAATCCATCAGTGTGCCAAAAACTGACGTGAACCATACTCAACGCGAAATTCAACTTTCAAGCTGATCGGTAATACATACACTATTAGAGGGCGTAATCATATACGTGCCACGTCCACCTTTGTAGATGTGGAAATTATTTAAGATTTTACTTAAGTTAAATTTTGTTTTTTTACTTGTTTATTTTATTTAATTTATTTTTTTATTGTAATGTTTTCTTTTTTGTTTATTTTAAACAATTAAAAAAAAAAATTTGGTTTACAATTAATAATCAAGTGGAAAATGACTGTGTGGACATGAAAGCGGCAACAATCATCTATAGTTAAATAATTAATTTACTGGAATAATAAAACAAAATCAACCCAAACAACACAACATACTGCTGCAACATATACGCGTTATTGTATATTAATCATTAATTCAATGACCAACCGAGAGCAGCAGGTAAATATGTACTATGAGAACAAACAAACGATAAATTATTATTATTATAATTCAAATGAAACTATTCTGAAATAACATTCGATTGTATTTTATAGACACAGAAACAGAAACATTATGCTTTTCACTAAACTGATCAATACGCTGTTTTTTTCATTCATTCATTGTTAATAATTTGTATATGAAGTACAGTAAGAATGATATATTTTTTGTTGTTGTTGTTGTTGTTGTTGTTGTTAATGTTATTGTATTAATTGTCGTTATTATGCAACATCTCTCTTGCAATAATATTGAAAATATTATATAAACGCAGTTGCTAGCTAACGTTTGTTAACGGAGAGAGAAAAATCAATTAAACGAGTTCGCGGTTTATTGGTTAATTAAATTAAATTTAAAATTCCAACATGGATATACAATAAGCTGAACTCCAGGAAGGATTCACATGGAAAATAAATGCAATATAAAAACAGCAATGTACTGTTCATACGGTTTACATGGCCGTAGGTTTAATATTATGCGTGAAAACTATTTGCCTTGTGGTCAATGCGATTGAATAGATTTATTGTTGTTGTTAAACACAAATGTTAAAATTACAAATAAATTTTTATTCAGCGTAATTTTTTGTTATATGTACGGTTTACTAAAGGTAGTGTGACCTATTGTTAGAGTCACGCGGCTGTTACACGTAAAAAAAGGGTGATTCAACATATGCAGAAGATGAACAAAATAACATGAACACCATGCAATCTTGTTGCATATTGGCAACACTGTTTTCAAGTAAATAACACGGCATGTATATATTGTAAGTATAACCTACGTGTCAAGTCTTCTAGGTTTTATATCAATGAAATGTGTGAACTCTCAGTCATTGAAAGATGGCAAATAGTTGGTACGCTGTTAGCGGAAGCATCTGTGACGAAAACAGCGGAATTGTTTAACGTTTCACGAGCCACAGTATCTAAGGTAATGACAACATACACAAAACATGGTAAAAAATCATCCGCAAAGAGGAATAATGAGTGAAACTCAAAGTTAACTGACAGAGACCGACGAACATTTTTGTTAATTGTGGCCGGACTCTAAAACCGCGGCAAAAGTAACAGCGAAACTATTCAGATACTCCACGAATCTATTCCGTGAGGAATTGCAGCTGTTCTAAAAGCAAATGGTGGCCCAAGACCTTTTCAATAAATAAATAGGTTTTGTATGTCAGGTGTTGATATTATTTTGTCCATCCCCTACAGTAAAAATATTAAAAATTGATCATAATAGAAAAAAATTTATATAATTTATATAATTTTTATTTATACAATACATAATTAGATGTCTTTGGAAGTGTTTGATATTAATATTTTTTGCTATATTTCCTATGACATGGCAGTCACTGAAAGAGGCTTCTTTTCAATATAGAAAAAAAAAAAGTTATTAATAATAATCATAATTAAAATGAACATTAAATTGAATATATATTAAGTTAAAAATTCAATTGCAATCAATTGAAGAATTTTTTTAGTACTCGTATTATTTATTCAAAAAGGTTCTTATAGAATATTTCAATTCACCTATTAATTAAAGACAACATTTTGCTATAAAATATATTCTTTTATTTTTTAAAAAACATACAAAATTATTTATAATTCAATTACCTACACTTTTAAATACTATAAATCCATTTAAATACCTATAGATCTGGGGTTGGAGTATATTTTTTTTAATCGAAGCTCTTTCTACTTGAGTTATATAGTAATGGTCGTTTCTCTGTTCAATAAACGTATTTAATGTGGTTGGTAACTGGATATTTATAAAAATAAAGGAGGGTATGCAAAGATTTTCATTTCGTTGAAAACAAGGGAGGAGGGGAGACTCAATGGTTTCATAAGATGCTTATTATGTTAATAAAAAATCACTACAGAAGCTGTCATAGTCACCTAATAAAGTTTCAACTTTTATCATTGAATTTGTCTGTTTACTTTCCATAGTTTGGCATCAAACAAGTTACATATATAAATTTTCATAACACATCTTTTCTTTAAAATTTTGCAAATTTTTGATTGCAGAAAATTTTTTTGATTAAAATCAATGTGGCTACTATTGAATTTTGTAGTACAAAGAATTAATTCGCCAAGTATCGTTGAAAAATATTAAGAATTGTGGATTTTTTCCATATAGCAAACTTTTGATAGTGAGCTATGTGAGATTTTTTGCTGCAGTGTTAGGTTTGAATCGTTGTAAAATTGCCTAAAAGTCTTCCAATTACACTTAAATTTGTCACAATTAAACTTTATATAAAATGGAATAAATATGACAAGCCTCATTTAAAAATATAAAAAATTATAGATTTTTTCCATATAACGATAAATTGTTGGTAAGCCAATTGTTTTTCGCTACAATACAAAGTTCAAACTGTTGCAAAATTATGAAAAATTAACGTGAAGGACATTTTTTTACATTATTTAAAAGGTTTTATTCTCAAAATTCATAAAAATGTAAAATTTTACATATATGATTTATTTTGAGTCGAAATAAGCCACTTTACTCCAATATAGTTTCCAAGGACTCTCTTTATGGTAAATTCAAATCATCAAAAAAGCTGCCCCAGTGGCCTGATTAAGCTCAAACTTTTCATCAGTGAATTTGTCTGATCAAGAACTATCGAATGGCATCAAAATATCTATATATATATTTTTTTTTTATATAAAATTTTTCTTAGTTATAGACCATAGGTGGGGAGTTTGCGGATTCCATATTATAAGCTTCACAAATGCTTTAACAAAGAAAAGTTAAAACTCTTGCGTTCTCTTTAAATTATAACTAATTTAGATATGACCCAGAATGGTAAAAATATTTCTCATTCAAGACATATAAGACCTAAAAGCCTTTAGTACAAGGAACGGTATTAAAAAAGTGAGCCAAAGCAAATTTATGTTTTAAATTTCATGAAACTGTAACTTTATTATTATCGATAAATCTCTTCTTTCTTCTTTCTCTTTACGTTGTCATTGTCATTAACACAAAATTTCATTAGGTAGCAATCATGGCTGTAAATTTTCTTTACGCTTCTAAAAACATGAAAACTTAGCGGATGTAGCGCTTGCCATATCCGGCATTTAATTGAAATTTTCACTTAAAATAAACACACAAATGCACAAACATTTACATGACATTCTTCAACCTAATCGTTTGACTAATAATTTCATTTCAATTACAAAGAAAACTTTAATTATATAATAATAATAATACAAGATGTTTATTATTTATAAAGTCATTTATAAATCTGTTGCTATTGTAGTGAAAATATTGTAAAAGTCATTAATAATGATTTCTAATCCAAAGTGACAAGACCGGCCTAACTGGCAGATTATTTATTATTGAGATGATCTCTAATAAATATTTAAACTCTTACACTTCAATTATAAAAAGTTGTATGGTTCATTAATTAACTAACGAAAGAAACATTTTGGCAAATTTTTTGATTAATTAATTAAAACAAATATTTATATTTATTTAGTTTTTACTAAATTCAACCTTGCTTTGAAAATCTTCTCAACAAAACTTGAAGTTTCTTTTGTTCGTTCCCCATAAGGTGGGAGGTATATTAAGTTTGTGATTCCATTTGCAACACCAAAAAGGGCACTTCAGAGATTGTCAAAGTATATATAAAATCGATCAGCTTCTACAACTGAACCGTGCTCGATCCATGTGCCAAAAATGGGCGTGGTCAAATAACATACACACCCGCAATTTACAAAAAACCATACTCAGCGTAAAAGCCGACTATCAATATGATACGTAAAGAGGGCGTAATGTCACGCCCGCAGTTTGTGTAAAACAGTGGAGTGCATTTAAGATTTGTCCTAAGCCAAATTTAGTTTTCTTACTTGTTTATATGATCAACTAAATATATGTTGCTGAGGGGGAGAGGACAAGGGGGGACCAGTCTCCCAAAGATTTCAAATATACAAAATTTTCTTAAAAGGCTTGGCCAAATGTTATACATATATACCATTATGTATTTCCATGGATAAATAAAAGAGATGCAGCCTCCGCTCAATTATCTCACCCATATATTGTGGAAAACCTGAACCTGAACCAAAATTATTGCTTAACTGTTCTGCTAGCCTGTGGAACCACCCGAAGTTTTCCCCACCGTTCCTGACGTTTCTGATTTGAGTCGAACAATTTTTCCTCCAATCCTTTGAAATCATCACAATCAAATCCTTTATATATATATATATATATACCGTATAAAAAAAGTGATATTTCTTGTTTAAAGAAAAATGTTTGTCCCTTCTTCCAACTACGTTCGTGCCAGTCAGAATGTAAGAGATGAAGATTTTCAAAGAATTTTCTACTTGACTTAAAGTACACAAATTTGTTCATTATACTTTCCACATACGGTAAAGGGTATGTTAAGTTTGTTATTCCCTTTGCAACATTCAGAAGGAGGAGTCAAAATCTCTACAAGTATATAAAGATCAGCTTCTAAAACTAAATCGACTTGGACAGAAATTTCCACTTTTTAATTTTTGCATGCAGATTTTTATTTAAATTTGACAAAATCATTCAAAAGCCACGCCTACAATCGATAAATATCTATTTATCCAACACAAAAATTGAGCTATAAAGTTGAAATTTGCATTTACTTCAATAATTTTTATAACAAAAATGGGCGTGGTCGCACTACACGCCTTGAAAAAACATAAAACCTTACTCAGCGTAAAAGCCCGCTTGTAAGCTGGTACGTAATGCGTAATTTGTCAAAGAGTGTCATCATGTACCTTCCACGCCCATAATTTGTATGTAGACATGTAGGGTATTTAAGAATTGGTTTAAGCCAAATTTATTTTTATTACTTGTGTTCTGTAAATTAATTAAAGGATATCGTGATTGTGTTTGTCTTTTACGTAAACAAAGCAGCTTTTTTTACTAAACTTTTAATAATTTTTTAAAATCATTTTTAGCTAACTAACAGGATTAGAACACAAAAACAATGAAAATATTCACGAAAAAGAAAAAAAAAAAAGGAAATTTTTTTAAGAATTTAATTTTTGTTTGTTTCCATTTAATAAAAGTTTCCTCTGATAGGTATTCGTTTACAGTTGGTGGTATACCACCCTACACACTCGAAATTTCATGCAATTTGTTAACTGTCAATAACAAACGTTATATAAATTATATGCACTTTACAATCGACAGCATGAATAAATGTTAGCCAGCTTGCTCTATAGACTTGTATATAAAAGAGAGCCGGTTGTGCTGGTGCTGGTGCTGATGTTGGTCTTGTATCACAAACATACACACATATATACAGTTACCACTACCACACCGCACATTACTAAACAAATAGCTAAACATGAAAATTTCATTGAAAAGATTGTTGGTTGGTTATATGGAGAATAAGAGAGAGGGTGGAGAGGGAGTGTTGGCACACATATTATGTACAATACCAGCGATTTGTGGCATGTCTAAACAAAAGGTTCAATTCATGTTCAATTGATCATAAGACAAACAATATGAACGCTCTCTCTCTCTCTCTCTCCATCTCTCTCACTTCGTTTATCCTCGTAATATATTAAACTTTGAACATTGGTTAGGATTTGGTAGTGAAAGCATTACACTTTTAATTAAGCAGAACAATAACTTAGTTATGTGATATGTGTGTGTTTGAGTGTGTGTTTTTGACGCCATACAATGATGACGGGAAATATATTGAAAAATTATGATTTCTTATGCAATTTTTGTTGTTTTGCTTATCACATGAAAAAAGTTAAATCTGTACAAGTTTTTCAATAGAAACTTAACAATTTTGTATATAATTAAGAATTAACTCTTGAACGTTTTTTTAAAAATCTGTCAATGTCATAGTCTTGAACAAGGTTAACATTTTTGTTTTGGTAAATTTTTATTTTAGAAATCTTTAGAAATTATTTAAACTTTATTCTGAGTTAAAAATGGCAGCTTTACTCTAATTTTCGCTCATAATAATCGTTCCCGCAGAACAGTATGGGAACAGTATGGGAATACCGGAAATATTTAAAATAAATTTCAATGCAAAAACTCTATAATTGTAATATTTCTTTTTAATGCAAAATTGTTGTGTGCTTATTTAAAAAACTCTTTACAACTAAAGAGAAGAATGTCTTCGTTATCCTTTACCTTCCTTTTCATACATATATATATGTTTTCTTCTTCTACACACTTTACTTTATATCTTTATTTCTTCTTCTCATTTAGATGTACGTTTGTATGTTTATTTTAGTGCAAAGATCGCTTGGAGTAGTAGAGTGGTATTTTTTAAGTTTTTGTATTTATTTAGAATGATATTTTATTTTTGTTTTTTAGTTTATTTTTTGTGTTATTTTATTCTATTCTTTTTCTCCTTTTGATTGTTCTTGCATAACATAATCCCTAGCACTTAACTGTATTAAACAGCTGCAACTGAACAATATTTACACAAAATGACGAAAAAAATACTTGGAACTTATGTAGTATATGGCTTTCTTAAAATGCTCCACTTTTTTGTGATAAGTGGCTATTACTGCCTTAACGAGTCTTTTAGAATTACTTAAGATACATACATGTTCTTGAACATCAAAATGTGAGGCGATTAACCATTCCATCCGTCCATCCGTCCAATTTTTCTGTCTGCTGTTGGCACTGTAACGGTGGTCAATTTTCAATCATTAAGCTGACATTTTCACCGGTTTTTAAGTGCACGCAGATTTTATTAAAATTGTTCAAAATCGATCAAAAGCCACGCCCTTAAACGATATAAATCTTAGTGTATGTGTTAACGATCAGTATGGGAGTGGAGTTGTACGTTGAGTACGGTTTTTTTTACATTATGGGCGTGTATGTTATCCAACCACGCCCATTTTTGTCACTCCAATGTATAAAATAATTATAAATTGTATCAAATTTCAATTTTTTAGATAAATTTTTGTGTTAGGTAAATAAATTTTTGTTGATAATGGGCGTGGCTTTTGAAAAATTTTATCTAATTTAAATAGCGGTGTACCAGCAGAATCTAATCTGTATAAAATTTTAACTCAATATTTTAAAATTTACGATTGTAGGAATAATAATTACAGACAGACACCGGGACTGACATGTCTAGGTCGATTTAGTTTTTGATACAGATCAACAATATATATACTTTGTACGGTCTCTGAGTGTTACAAATATAAAATTATAAACTTAGTATACTCCTCCTTAGTGCGGAAGATATTAAAACTGTGATCCTTAAAATTCCGTTTAAGCTAATTACACCAGTTACACTAATAATGATTTAAGTTTACAATATTACAAATACATGAAATTATTATTATTAATATTATTATTATTGTTGTTGTTGTTGTTGTTTTAGGGTAATAGGTGTTATTCATTTATTTTCAACTGTATTTTATACAAAACATAAAACAGATAAAATTAATTACAATTTTGATTAGAGTAATCAGACAATCTCCACCTCTCCATCATTTCGTCTCTGTTGTTCTCAAATGTAAAACTTTATGTTCTCACTTGTTTTAATACCGATGATGATGATGATGATGATGTTTATGAGTAACTAAGCGTTATAGAGTTGAGTTGGCAGAGATGTTAAATTATAAAATATTGTTGTTTAGAACACAGTGTGTTAGTATGTTTGTGAGTGTGGGTGTGTGTATGTTTGCAGAAAAGTACACAAATGCGAGATGATTTTAGAATGGATGATGATGATACAATTTATTATGCAAATGCATTTAATTGGATTGTACTTTATGTATTTAAAACGCACATCTATACGGTACATATGTTTATTATAACAATAACAAGATAACAACAATAATAATCTACAATTTGGGGAAAAATCAAATGCTAACAAGCACCTATGCATATACAATAGATACCAACCAGAAATCAACTGACGAACGCAGGTATGATATTCTAACCAAACGAATGGCAGAAAGACAGACAGACTGACGGACTGACAGACTGACAGACTGACTGACCATGATATTATGTGTTATGAATGTGAGCACATATACGTTATTGTTGAGTTATTTATTTATACGTTAGCGGTTGATTATATCAATACGAATATGGTTTCTATACATGTATAATGTGTTGGGGTGTAATGATCAAAATAAATCAACCGACCACTCTGCTCACTCTTTCACATTGCTTACGAAACGATTGAAATGCTATTGAAATGAAATGAAATTTGCAAATATTTGTAGAGATAACGGTACAATTATATAACATTAGCGTCCACGCGGTATATTTAATGATCCACACATTAGAGGAATCATTAAAATTTATAAAATTTTATACAAACAACTTATAGAGGATTTTCCAATAACGACATAACTATTTTGTATGTAAATAAAATATTTTAATAATTAGGATATTAAACTGAAATTTATTAAAATTTTAATAAATACATTATATTTACTGATGAAGCCTTAATTTCGTTCATATAACTATAGCGAGCATGTTTGTATAGATTGATTTTTTAGAGTCAATACTTAATCACCCTTTTACACATAATATTCAAATAAACGTTAAAAATTTTGCATGTAGTATAAGTTCATATAAAAATGTTGACCTTTTAAACCTTTTAATAATAACATATTATAAAAATCGTTTAAAAGTTCATTCTTATTAAAGTACAAAATTGTTATGTCTTTATTGAAAAATTCAGTATTAGAGAAATTCGTTTATAAAAATGATTTCGATGAAGTGTTTATTGTTGTTGTACATTTTTTGTATAAACCGACAATTAAACAGTAGACAGGCTTCTTAAAGAAGCGGCGAGCTGCTAATAAAAACTCATTAACATCTTTTGCAGCTTTTCATATCAACTGGTGAAGTGGGCCAATGGAAAACAGCCCCCAAGCCCTAATGAGCTCATAATAAAAAACTTTTCTCATAATATGTTTTATTTATTTAATATTTATAAACAGTTAAGGAGGCAGGCAGAACAAGCCGAGCCGCCTAAAAGTCGTTGCTCATCCTCTTCTATGTAGTGCGTGCTCGTGTACACTTAAGTAAATATTGTACAACAGAAAACACTTTGCTCTCACATAACAGAATATTGTATCTGAATAAATATGTGTATGAAAGGAAGAGCAGTTCATTTATATTTATTCATTTTTTTTTTTTTTTTGGCTTAAGTCAGTTTAATGAATTTTTCTTTTTAGGGGGCAGGTGGGGGGAGTAGTGCGTGCAAAGTATTTTGAAGTGTTTAACAAATATTGAAAATGTTGGCGGGAAATGCGAAAACTGCTTTCACACCAAAATAAATAAACAAAATGTAAAATGTGCAATGAAAGTATGAGTAAATAAAATGAAATAAAAAAAAAATTTAAATACTTTTTAGCGCATTTATAATATCAGTGAATAGAGAAATTTTCTCAAATATAAACAAATTACCGTTAAGCTAATATTTAAAGAATTAAGCAAAGCTATGAGTCGCTGAACGAATTTAGGAACAAGTGGACGTAAAGACAAAATAGTATAATAGCCTCGCGTTCCCTAAATTAATTGCAACATAATTTGTGCAGGGTATTAAATCGTCGAGCTATAATATTCTTTTATTTGTTTTAAAATACTTTCATTACTAAAAAACTTACAGACATAATCCATTAATTAACAACTAAATCCTTGTTAACAAATTTGATACCTTCTCTATATGAGACAAAAGTAAAAACCCGCTTGTTGTTGCAATTTCTTATTTAAGTTCATTTGTATGGATTGTTTTGTACACTAAACAACTCATACCGAAAAAGTTCAAATACACCCAACCTGCCCTCACGCACAGCCTGTAACAAATATCTAAACTTGAATCGTAATGTGGGTGAATGAGTGGCTGAGTTTAATTAGTCGTTAGTCTGTGTGTTGACACCCTTTTGGTTGTGGATTCCCTCCCTCTCCAATAACGCCTCATATGCATAATTAAATTTGTCTGGACTTTGTCCCATCTACCATCCATAGTTGGAGCTTTTTCTAAAAGTTGCAGGAAAATTAGTTTATTGAGATTAATTGCCAGACAAAGGGATAACACTCGTGTTACTACAAATAATGGATTTTTTTAAAGCCTCCCTGGTAAATGAAGAATTTACAATTCATTCAGAAAACTTGTGTACATTAGTTTAAATCCCTCTTAAATTTTCTCTACAGCTTTGCTTCAGGGTATGACGCGTAACGTGTGATGTTTTAAATATTTCTGTTGATGCGGTTGTGGACGCATCTGACAATGTTGTTGCAGTAATTTTCAATTTAGTCTTAAAAATTATATATTTGGTAAGCACGCATACACACGTACAAGTTATAAGTTTGTCATTACCTTTGAAACACCCAAAAGGTGGCGTCAAACATCGTAAAGAGCATCAGCATGAAAAACTGACACGATCTTGCCATGTATGTCCGCAAGTCCATCTGTTAGTATTCCAACTGTCGTACATTTTAAGATATTGAGTTTCTGTATGTAGGTCCCTATATATTGGCCAATAGCCACGCCCACCATCGACAAAAATCTCTTTAACTGCCACACACATCGAACTACAAATTTATGATATATTTATAATTGCCAAATGGGAGTGGTCCTATAACGGACACGCTTACAATCGACAAAAATCTATACGTCAGGCACCAAAAATTATTTATAAAATTGAATTTTTCCACACATATTTATTGATTCGTGCTACACATACTGTTACAAGCCGTAAATACATATTTGCCACGTATAGGGGTGGAGGGTATTTAAGATTTGGCCTAAACTAAATTTAGTTTTTTTACTTGTTATGCTTTACTCTCTAATGCTGTGTTAGTGTAGCTTTACTTAACAATAATAGCAACAACAACAATAACAACCATAACGAATCATAGCATCATTCATCAAGGATTTATTTAAATGGCAAGTAAAGCTCAAGTGTACACACAATGTACGCTTTTTCACACTGCCGCTGCTGCTGCTGCTGCTGCTGCTTCTAAATACACCAAAGTCCTCCAAGTAAGTGTCAGCGTAACCATTATTTGGCATTATAAACCGTTGTTGTCATTTAACCTGCTTACCAGTCTTGTTGATGTTGCTGCACTTTAGATGGATATTGATGATGGTCTGTGTGCGTGTGTGTGTATGTGAGGAGTATTTGTTGTTATTGTTGTTATTATTGTTATATGATCATTTATCATTTTTGCGTGTATTTTATTTTGATGGCATGCATACGACTGTTGTCAGTTCAATGTCAGTTTGAACATAACCGTCTAACTGAAATATATGCTGTTGCCGTTCTGCTACTGTTATGACAGCTGGGACTTATTAGGAGCAAGAACACACACTTACCACCATCATCATACAATATGGTATGCGTGTGTGTGGGTGTACCCGTGTGTGTGTGTATGTGTAATGTTACACTTTTGCTATCCACTGTTAAATTGTATGTGACAACCGTACACAAGTTACAGTGTTAGTGTTGCTGTTGTTTGATTTTTATTTTGCCGCCATTTCATTCGTACAACATATCTGCATTTATGTATGTACCGTTATAAAATGTACACCAACTGCTGCTACACTTGCATCCGTTTCCGGTATTAAGTGGTGAGTGCAACATCAGCACTATTACGGTTACAATCATTTATTCTCTTTCACTCTCTCTCGTTCTTTTTCTATTTTTTTTTTTTCTTTTCGTTTGTATTGCAAACCAATTTTTATGTTTGTCTTCTTCTTCTTTATTCAGCTGCATACACGAGGAAGTTTTGTACCTTTGGGTGTGTTTCTCTGTGTTGTGTTGTGTGTGTTTTATTATGTTTGCTGCATTAGACATAAATCAATCAAAATATTTGCCATCATTTTGTTTTATTGTAACGTAGCTGGCGCATACAACTCCCTTGTGGCATTCCGCTCCTCACTTATATACGAAAAATGTATATTTTTCATTTTTTTTCTTTTTTGTTGTTGTTGTTGTTGTTGTTGTTGTTTTTATTATTATTATTATTGTTGTTGTTCTGTCATCATTTAAATGTTCTATTCATAGCTGACCATTTGTTTATTTACAATTTATATTTCATGCTTTGCACAAAAGATTTTCCTGCGCATCGCTTGTTTTCCGTTGTTCTCATCCACCCTCACTGCATGTGGCCGCTTTTGATATAAAAAAAAATCAATAATTTTTCATCACAATATTCTTGTAAATCATGCATTTTACACAATACGAAATTTTTTTTACAGTAGTTTGCTCCAAAGTGACTTTCCATGTAAAATAACAAAAAATAAAAGGAAATAAAATAAAGTTAAATTGAATTAAATTAAATTAAATGAAAAATAAAGAATGCAACGTGAAAAAATTCAACTAAGTTTAAATATTTTTAATGCACACCTTAGAAATTCATGTTTACGTTTAAGTTTAAACAGAAAGTACTGTTATTTGTTTATGGTTCGTAACGCATCTGTTTAGAAAGCTGCTGTTAATTGGATAATTTACGTTTATGATTATAAGTAAAAGTTGTACTGGAAGAATAAAATATTTCCTTAAAATGTTTTCTAATAAATATTTTTTTTTTGATAGATTGATTGATTTTATAGAGAACGTTTATCTAATAAAACACAAGTGAAAATGTTATAGTCGGTTATGTTCAACCGCTTAATACCCTACATAAAAATATTTAAGATTTAAAGTAAATTTTTTTTATTTACTTGTTTCCCAGCTTTAAAGCAATCTTACGACTTTTGTTTAAATGGCAGCAATTTGTTGTTGTTGTATATCATGTATAAAATAAAATGAAAGGAATACAAAATATTTTGATTTTATCATTTTTATTGAGCCAAAAAAAAAAATGTTCGGTGTGTACTTTGTAAAGCTGTAGGGATGGTGTATAATTGAATGTTTAAATAGAGAGAGAAAAACTAAAGGAAATAGAAAAGAAAATTACTACACTGTCTGGTTGAACCGGAAGCTTCCATTTAATCGATTGTCCATTATTGTCGTCTGGTGTCATTGAGCAGGAGTTGATGTTGTTGGTTTTCTTTTTTTCTTTTGAGTTTGTTAAGCTAATAGTTTTCTTTAACCATAAAAATTTAATGCCATGAAATAAACGTTACAAAGCGTTTGGATTTTTAGAATATGTTTAAATGGAATATCTGAGCCTGAGAAATAAAGCTGTTCACTGTACAAATCGATTAACTTATCATTGACATGGGAATCTAGAGATTGAACACCTTTGGTTAAGAAGACCATACAATAAAATATAATATATATATTATAGAAATATACAGTAGACCCCCCTAACACTTGGTAGATACGTTTCGTATTAAATAAATATTGTTTTCGTCATTATTTTATCGTATTGTACAATTTTTTCTCGCCGTGTCATTCAAAATCATCTTATATGAACTCGTGCAATACGAGGGTCTACTGTATTCAATATTTCCCTACAATATATGTATATATACAATGGATATCAAATTAATGGGCTTGAATAGTAGAATTTATTTATGCTACTGAATCCAATATAGCGGCCGCCCGAACAAGTAAAATTAAAAATTTTCTCAATGTATTTTTATATGAGGAATAAATTAAAGAGCTTGGCAAAATCTATCGCCCTATTTTTTCAATACCTTCCCCTTAAAACCCTTAGATATCATTTTCAGAAAATCATAAGTATCGGCGGCATTATTTAATCAAATTTTTTGTCATCTTTTTTAAGACAATTTTAAACAAACATTTATGACTGTTTCTGTAGTAGACATAGGTGGTACAAATTAATTGATGAAAAAAAAAAATATATTAATAATATTACTTTTTTAGTTATAATGAAAACTCTCCAAGTTTTAATTAGTTGTAAAAATTTCCCGCCAGTTGCATGCTTTGAATATAAAATTTTAATAATTGCTTCTTTTTACACCCTACACATAAGGTAACGGATATTCTAAGATTGTCATTCCATTTGCAACATCTTGAAGGAAGAGCCAGAGGATGTATACAGTAAATATATTCTTGCTAAGCAGCAAAAACTAAATTGTTGTAGACAGGTAGGTCCCTTCCTATCAGGATCTTAAATCTTAAGATATTTAGCTCAAATATATACTTTTAGTTACTGCATGCGAATAGCTATTAAAATTGGACAAATTCGGTCAAGAGCCACGCCTACCACCAACAAAAATCTATTTATCTGCCACAAAAATTAGAGTACGAAGTTGAAATTTGATATGAAATAAATAAATTTGATAGTTAAAATTTACTATTTATAAGATGTAATAAAAAATGGGCGTGGTTCTATAACATAAACGCCCACAATCAACAAAAATGTCTTCGTAAGTCACAAAAATTTACCTATTAAATACAATTTATAATAAACTTATCCAATAATGTACCAAAAATGGGCGTGGTCGAATAACAGAGACGCCTACAATTTACAAAAAAAAACCTTATAAAGTGTAAAATTCCACTTGCAAACTAATAATATTAAAAGGCGTAATTACATACCTGTCACGCCCACCATATGTATCATGTATGAACACATGAAGAGTGTTTTGCATTTGGTGTAAACTGAATTTCATTTTTTTCCTACTCGCTTTAATATCTATGCAAGTACGTGTAAGTAAAATAATAATAACAATGTCTATGTATTGCAAGCACAATGCATGTGAATGCATGAATTGCTTGTTGTCAGAACAATGCAATATTATTACAAAATTTCTTTCTTATTTACTTTGCATTATTACATTATCTCTCAACATGTACTAGGATGTACGAAATATGTAGTGAATACTAATATTGTATAAAAACTTTTAACTAACATTACAGCAACGCGTACAACAAAACGAAAAAAAACGTAATGAAAGAGTTGAAATGAAAGAAAATACAAGTTAAATATTTAAAATGAGAAATTTCCCGCTTTAGATTAATTTGTTAGAAAACAATCACAATATTTACAAACAAAGCAAAATGATTTTAAATGGTTTAAAACGCATAAGAAACATCCTGCAGTTGATAAATTGTGCAAATGGGGACGGGGCTGGAGTAAATTTTTTTAATGTTTATGCATCTGTGGCTATATTTTAATTGTTATAATGAGTTTTTTTTTTTTTCTTTTGAAACATTAGAGGCGTGGCTTTAATTTTATTTATTTTAATGCTTAAAAGTAAAATATTTGAATTTTTTACAATTATAAAGAGTTCAGTAACACCCGGATATATGAATGGACGTACAGACATTATTAAGATGATTGTCTAAAAATGTATTTTTAAGTGTGTACCCAAGGGTATAACAAACTTAATATAACTATAAAATGTATCAAAAAAATTCATCGCTTGTATAATATTTGTGTTGGCACGAAGAATGTAAGAATTTAGAGACAAATTGTCATACATATAAAAACGTAAAATGCTAACACACATACATACTTTTTAAACGTAATAAAACGTTACACACATACACACACACACACACGTACACGCATCTAAACAATGCTCCAACAAATGCTAATTTGCATAAGACGAAATGTTTAATGTTGATGAAAATGAGGTGGAAGAAGAGCAATAAGAGAAAAAGAAAGAAAAGTATACATTTATAACATGCATACATACACTTACACGAAATGAAATAAGAACTTTACTGTATAAAATATTTGAATAGAGAGTAGAACGTACAAAATACAAGAAAATCATAAATGTGCAGTAACTCAGTTTGAATGTAAGTAATAGCCAAGCTAACGAAGGGAATGATGCGGAAGTTGTAGCGAAAAAGGTTTTGCCAAAAATATGTGTGTTACAAGCAAAAACTTGTCTATTTGCATATGATGATAGGATAACTTATTCAAAAACTGCCATATACAGCCTAAGCACAAAAGTGTTTGAGTGTGTGCATGTGTGTATGTGTATGATACTGTTTTGGAGGTAAACGAGTGATATAGTGAAAACATTTCCGTTTTCCGCCTCTTGCAGTATGTGGGCAACTCTACTCGTGTTGTGCGGCACTTTTACCTCATTTCCATATTTCACTTGTTAACGTTTATATGTGTTGAACTGTAGCGTATATTCAAGTGCGATATTTATATGGGAGTAAAGCGTAATTTCCTAAAGATTAGCGGGCTTCACTTTGCCTACTTTATTGTTGTTATTGTTGTTTGTGTATTTGTTATTTTTATTGCTATTATTATGCAAAATATTCCTCTTCTTCAGGTTCATTATTCTACATAGTGTATAACATATCTGCTGTGATGATATTATTTTTGGCAAATTGCTGGTATTGTTGTTATTACCTCATAAACGTCACACAAGCTGTCATTGTGATCCAATCAAGCTTAAACTTTTATCAGTGGATTCCTCTGTTCACTAACTATTGATTGACAGCAAATTTTTTTTTTATCAATTTTAACAATTTTTTTTTTTTTTCCAAAAAGTTCACAATTTTTGAAAGGGTAGGTTAACAAAATGGCAAAAAAGTAAAAGTAGTTCGATTGCACTCAAATTTGTTTTAATTCAATCTGATATAAAAAGGATTTATAGTTACAAGTTTTTTTTAAAAATATCGAAATTTGTGAATTTTGGCCATTTAACGATCTTTTGATTTTGAGTCAAGTGATGTTTTTTTGCTGTAACGTAAGGTTTGAACTATTGTAAGATAGCATAAAAATCGTCCGATTACACTCAATCTCGTCAAAATTCAATTTTGTATAAAATTGAATTAATCTAGCAGGTTTCATTAGAAAATATCAAAAATTGTGGTCTTTTTTCATATAACGAACTTTGCATAGTGCGCCAAGAGGTGATCCACTACAATACAAAGTTTGACCTGTTGTAACTTTACGTAAACTTACCGTAGACGAAAAGTGTTAACGTTAATAGAAAGTTAACATTCTTAAAATCGAACGTAAATATGAAATTTTACGGGTGTGTTGTAGTTTATATCAAAATAAGTCACTCTTCTCTCATACTGTTTCAAAGGATGTTTTTTTATAGTAACTTAAAATCATCACAGAAGCTGCTACAGTGGGGCGATCAAGTTGAAAGTTGCAACGTTAAATTCTTCTAGTCATTTATTATCAATTCTTATCAAAATTTCGATATACTATTTTTGTAAAAAAATTTTTTTTTCTTAAATTCGACTAATCTCTGCTTTGCTTATAAAATTCGAACAGTTCTGAAAAATATAATTTTTTTACTAAAATTTACTGAAATTTCCTTTTTTAAAATAAGTTTTATGCGTTACTTTACCTTTCATATATGACAATATTTCATGTTTTTCTTTTATTCCTTTTTTGTTTTTTTTTGGTTTTTTATTTAAAGAAAGTCTTGTAAAATGCTGACATGAACATGAAAATAATCAAAGGTTTTATTTTCATCACAGAAGTTATAGCAATAACTGTATTTTTATTGATACATTGGTATGCAAATTTTCTTCTGTAATACCTTTCATATAAGATGGGAAGTATACTAAGTTTATCATTTCATTTGAAACATCGAGAAGAAGGTGCGAAGTCTCTTGTTGTCATTCTCACATTCATAAACTTTGAACTAAATTTCACTAGTTACTGCACGCCAATCGCTATTAAAATTAAGCAAAATCGGTCAAGAATCACGCCCACAATTACACAAAAACCTATTTAATTGTACCAAAAGTGGGCGTGGTCAAATAACACACAAAACCACAATCCACAAAAATCTGCATCAAAAATTGACCTGTGAAGGTGAAATTTCTATCGTAAGCCAAAAAAATTAAGCTAAAAAGATGAAATTTCCTCCTTATCCATCAATTTGCTAAAAATGGTCACGGCCGAATAATAGACACGCCCTTAATTTGCAAAAAACTTTACTCAGATTAAAATTGGACCTGCAGGGTGATACTTATTGAATGTAGCATTAAAGGGTGTAATTATTACCCTGCCACGCCCACTTTTTTATAGACATATAAAGAGTATTTACGATTTGGTTTAAGCCAAATTTATTTTTATTTTTACTTGTTTTTAGATGTTTTTTTATATTTTTGTATAGATTTTGTTGTTTTTGTATAAATCCTTATAAAATATCAGCAAAATTCTTCCATGACTTGACTCTCATTGAATATTTTTGTTTACGTGCATATGGAATGTAATTCTTCTTGTATACGTTTCATGACCCCCTCCCCGCCCACTTTAACAATATATCAATATATTAAAAATCCATAAAAACATCTGCTCGATGACTATTGTTGTTGATATAAAAAAAATACAGAAACAATCAGAAACAATAAAACCTTTTATAGACTACGTCAGCAGGCATGTTTATGCATGAACATTTCCAAAAGTGAATGTTATGTAAATGGAGTGTTACGCATATGCATTGGTATGCGTGTGTTTGTGTGTGTGTGTGTAAGTGCAGTATGTTATAAAATTTACAATTTAGTTTTGTGTAAAATGAGAGACAGACAGACAAAATAGAAAAATTTTTCTATTGCACAATAGTGCACAATACTGCTGCTCTGGTTAGAACGAATGCAAATTACATGACGATGATGATGAAACTTGTACTTATTTATTGCATTGTTTCTGGTTTCCAGCTCCAACCGTAATGATCTTTATTGCAGTGCGTAGAGTTGTTATGTTTGTACACATGTTTATTAACAATTTCCTGTAAAAAGGATAGAATGTGAAAAAGAGAGAGAGATAGATAGAGAGAGAGAGATAGCCTTATATTAGAGATTGCTGCTCCCTGTTAATGCATTTTGTTTAAATTTAATTCTTTCTCTCTTAACAACATCATAGGCTTATAACACAAAATAAATGTTGTTTTGAAAATAACAACAACAACAACAACAAATAAAACCAATAACAAAAACAAATGCAAATATATACAACAACACTATTCCAGTATTTGATGAATATTAACAATGAACAACACACACGCGTACATGAGAGCATTTATCCTGTAAAACATTGTAAGAGATCCATTGTTGTTGTATGCACTCTAATGTTTTTGCTAACACGTTTATATATCAATATAAACATGATTATATATGTAGTTCTTGGTTTATTGTGTTTTCATCTCTTTGTTGTTCAAAATAATTTGTAATTTATAAACTCTGCAAACCGTTATGAGGTGCATTATATTTTATAAAAGCAAGAGAGAGACTGTATTGAAGCTTCACAATTTTCATGAAAAAAATTCAAATTCCAAAAAAAAGGATAAAAAACTCCTTTTTAAAAATCCTCCACATTTATATACAAAAAATGGGCGTGGCAAATATCGAATTATATATTACGTATGAACTTTTTGCCATTTCTGTGCTACATAAGGTTTTTTGGTATATTGTAGACGAGTCTTAATGTCTGACTACGCCCACTTTTTTAACAAATCTAATTATAACAAGTAAAAAATCGTAATTAAGTTTATGCCAAATCTTAAATATCTTTTACATTTACAATACATACAAGAAGGGGGCGTGGCAGGTACATTATTACGCCCTCTAACAGTGTATGGATGACGTATCAGCTTGCCAGTAGAGTTTTACGCTTTTTAAGGTTCTTTGTAAATTGTAGGCGTATATGTTATCCGACCATGGCTATTTTTTACCATATTGATGGATACCATAATTATAAGTATGCTGCCAATTTTCACCTTCCCAACTCAATTTTGGTCTCAGATAAATTGTTATACAACCATGCCCGTATTCGGCACATCAATAAATGAAATAAATGTGGCTATAAAAATATACTACGATCAATAAAACATAAATATATTGCACATGTGTATAAAAGTTTTTCACAACGTGTTACATTAATGGGGAAAAAAAAGGTTTTAACAGAGAAGTGAAAATTTCATTTTATGTGAATTTTTTTTCTCTTCACAGGTGCGTTGTATACTTTTTTGTCGTCAATATATTGTGCGTATGTGTGTATATAGAAAATGATCATAACGAGTTGTTAATGCTCTACTGGGTTATTTATAAATATTATATAAGTGTGTGAAGGGTAATAAAAAAAAAAAGTAACAAAAACACAAAATTCACCACAATGTATACATTAAATTCCCATTAAAAAGTTTAAGAAAAACAGAGACCGTAACATGTGTTAAAAAACTAAATGCACAGATGCATGCACACAACTACATACATTCATAGAGTGATATTATCTCCGGGTAAAAAAAAAAAGTAAGGCAAAATAAAAGTTTTGAATAAATGAATCTGACTTGAATCTGACTTGTACGTTGAGGGTGTGGCGTGGATACGGCCTCTTTTACTTGTTATTAAAGTATAAACTACAAATAACCTCAGAGGCTTAATTATCCATTAGAGTTTTTATTTATAATTTGTGGGCATGGCTGTTTTTTAATATCATTCATTTTCTACCTATTTTTGTATATAAAAAGGATCCTGTGTCCAAACTAAAAAAAAATATTTACTTAATGATATCTCTGCAATGTTCTTCTGCAAAAACTTAGTATACCTTCCAATATCTAATAAAAAGATTGAAGCAACAAACTTCTATAACAGTTAATTAACACCATTCTATAAACAACAATAATAATAAAAATAACAATAACAACAAAATATCAAGTGCTTGTGCATCAAAGAATGAGCCAAGTATGTGTATGCATGTGTGTGTTCGTTTTATCTCCATTTATAGATTTTTATGGAGTGAGTATTAGTGCGAGAATATATGGTACAATAACAGTACAAATATGAGTACAAGAAAATTTTAAGAAATATTTTAGCGGAGAGAAAGAGAGAATTCTGAACGCTAACTATAGAGCTGAACAAGCAAGCATTGCTAACATTGTTTATCATGCATGCATTCTTCTCTTTCCCATATTAAGTATTGTTATTGTATTTTAATTCTAAGCCATTGAAATAGAAAGTTTTGATGAAAAATGGCGTTAATTAGAGATAAAGGTCAGCTTATAAAAAGAGAGATAGAGCGAGAGAGATATATATATTCCTCAGTATTAGTTTTGAATAAAATAAATGCAATTTTCAAATGCCTTGGCATTCCCTCAAACTAGATTTAGAAAAAAATTACATATTTATGAAATAAAAAAAGGAAACTGATCTTGAGATAATCAGTTGTTTTATTTTATGTTACATAAAAGTTCCATCACTTACTTAGGGTTAACGGAGTCATTGAAACGGTGTAAGAAAAATTGATTATTAACAATTCTTGTAAACTCAGTATTTTTTAATAATTTCTACTCTGTGATCTTCACCGTGATAAAAATGTTAGCCTTGACTGACGTTTAGATCTTGGAAATTATTCAAGGCGTTGATACAGCCACATTTTGCAGCTGTCAATCGTAGTTATAATTATGTTATATATGTAAAAGTGGGCGTAGACATGCCCATATTTTTTCAAAAAGCCTTATTAGATGCAATAATAGACCGCATGTTATAAAGAACTTTGATAGACATTAAAAGAAGGCGTTATTGTATACATGCCACAATTTACATATAAATGTATAAAGTAATGAAAATTTGACTTTAGCTTTTTATCTCTGTAGCTTTTTTACCTGTTTTAGGCTGGGGTTTTCATTCTATTATATATAAAGATCGGCGCTAAGAAGGAAGCGTATCTTACACTAAGTGAACCTGGAATTACTCCGCTTAAGAAAGCTTTGAACTTCTAATTACAATAAATTATTAATTATATAGAAAAAACAACTGTTAAAAGTTTTAATGTATGATCTTGTTTGTCGGCTGCCATATGGTTTTATGTCTTCTTTCCTTATATGTTATTGGTGGTATTTTCTTTTTTTTTCCTTCTTATCATAAATATGTTAATAATGCTTCATGCTGTAAGAAAAAAGTTGAAACCAATCGGTTGAATATGTATGTGAGAGTGTGTGTAATGTTTGGAGAGTAGCGCAAGTGCAGTTAATTGACATTTTATTATCATTGGTTAAACATCATAAAGATATTAAATTGGTGCACACGATATAAAAACGTTAAGTTAACTGTTTTATTTTTAATAGCTTTCCTCTTAAAATTTATGAAAAGCGATAAATATGTTATGCCAATAAAAACATGCATATATGTGTGTGCGTTGAAACCATTTTTATGTCTTATAATTACAAGTGGAACATAGTGTGACGAAGACATAATTAAGAAAATCTCACGTATCGTTTTTTCTTTATACTCTGCACCACTTGCGCCAAAGGGTTAAGTTTGTGCGGATGTTTGTAACTTTTAAATTGATAAACACACACTAATCTTTTATTAAACCGATCGTTTTAAAGTCAAAATTTGAATAGATTTAAACGTAATAGATGTCCGTCTGTATGTCCGTCTGTATGTCCATGTAAATTTATGCTTAAGCTATAGGTCGCATTTTTTTCTTTTTTGATATTTTAATGAATTTTGGTCAAAGAGATTCTCTATTAAAATTGGTTTAAATTGAACCTTTTTTAGAACCCATCCCCTTATAAAGTCTAATTTATAATGGAAGTTTTTATATGACATAAATCGCCCTTTCTTAATATATTTTAACAAATTATTTAATTAGCTTAATAAGTAGTTGAACCAAATTTGCACCCGATCGAATATCATGCCATACCATGATATGTCACAAAATGACTTATCCGACAATGTCTTGCGTTTACTGAGACAACTAAACTAATTGTTGCATAATTTGTGGATGTAAGTGACGTAGGGTATAATAATGATCGACCTTAACCGACCATGATATTTTCACTTGTTTATTTCTTGCTTAGTATGCCACTCTGACAGTTACTCGTACAACGGCATTAATACAATGCATGTTATCTTCCTTTTAGTTTAGATACCCTCTTAAGTCCTACGCAAAGACAATGCCTTTGCCTTTCTCTTCTCTTCTCTTCTCTTCTCTTGTCTTTGTTTTCCTTTCATTATGGTCTATAAAGTGTTGAGAGACCGTTATCATGGCTTTTGTTGTTAAGTAGTGCACACAACATATCATTTGTTCGAGCAAAAGTAAGATTATTAACATTCTCACACATTACAGTTTAAATTTAACTTTATATCGTGCTACGGTTCCTTTCTTTCTCTTTCTTTCTTGTCTTGACTTTCTTTCTTAGTCGAAGTGTGTAATCTTGGTAACAATTTTGTAATCTCTGTAATATTGTTGCAAAGTTTGCAAAGGTGTATACTAAGTTTGTCAATCCATTTGCAACATCTAGAAGGAAACATCGGATATCTTACAAATTATGTACATTTTTGATTAGTATTAAAAACTTAGCCTATCTAGATATGTGTGTGGGTGGGTCAGCCGCTATTAGAAAGCGTAATACTCAACCTGCTACGCCCTTTATTTGTATATAGATGTATAGGGCATTTAAGATTTGATCTCAGCGGATTTTAGTTTTCTTACTGGTTTTTTTCATTTCCGTGCATTCAAGGAATTCTCTCTCATACACCCTATAAATGATGAGTAGCGTTGTGCACGTACACATCTGCTTAAGTAGCTAATGCCGTGCAGTGTCACATGTTGTATGTATTGTTGTAGTAATTGTTGAACAATTTAATGTATTAATGGAGAAAAATGTGGCATAACTGCATAAGGTAGGCAGAAAGGTATTTCAAAGCATGATTGTTATTGGCCTTCTAAGGCGGTTTCAAGATTTGATTAAATTATCCTTATTTTTCTAATATTTTGCATGACTCGCTAACTGTTGCTTAGCCTTAAATAACAGGCTTTTTTCAGTCGATTTGTATCTTCTAGGACGTGTCCTTTCCTTTAAAATATTCTCATGCTTTACTTTATTGCAAATTCCACTTAATTTGCAAAGAAGGTGATTACTCATTTTTATACCTCCTTACCAACTTTATCTCAATTGAAACTTTTGGGTTTTAATAAACTTTTTTTACACAATTTTTTCTTTTTATTCTAATTAATTGAAAATGCTTCAGATTTAAGAAAAGTTTATGATGAAAAAACCAAAAGGAAGAATATGTCATTTATCATTTTTAAATAGACAAGTAAGTCTTGTGTGAAATGAGTGCTGGTGTTAAGTGATAGAATGGAAAATAATGAAATTTTCAATTTAAATGAAAAGAAACAATAACAATAAAGCAGAACCATATTAAAATAAAGAGCGTCTCTATCTAAATTCCAATATTTTGAATATGAACTAAAAATGGTTGAACTTTGTGTAATAAAAAATTGTTTGGGATTGTGAACACAAGAACCAAACTAGATGGAAAACTTTACAATATTTATTTTGATACATTTTTCTAATAATAACAAATAAAATGATCCATTTAATAAACCTTCCCTAATTATAACAAGCTTTTCAATAGCAACATAACAATTTTGTAATATAATGGAAAAACGTAGTTCATACATTTTTTATGATTTGTTGATAAAAAAATATGACTAAAAAGTAACATTTTTATAACGACATAAAGGTAAAATGCTTGAAAATTACTAAAAAACAACATTATCAATGTTTAAAAGAGTAATTATATATTGGCACCGAAGTAGCGATATCTACAAACGTGCTCATGGTAACCATATGTAAGGAATCTAAATTGCATAATTAAATGTAATAAATTTACTAAAATTAAATTAAATTTCAGTCTAATATCCTAATAATTGTATTTTATTATTAAACAAAATTGTTATGTCCTAATTGAAAAATCGTATATGAAGTTTATGGACTGACAGACACTTATATAAAATATAATAAATTAAACAATTCCAATGAAAGTTTCTTCTTGCTAAATGTTATTATATAATAAAATATTTAAATGTATTTTTCAAATAAAACATTAGTGTACATGTGTACAGCTCTTCGGAGTGGTTGTGTGCAAAGGTATGCGGAACGCGTTTCAAGTTTCGTGTTACAATTTATAGCACACCAACCAACCAAACAGTATTTGATTTTATGTCAATGATTTCAGCTAATTGCAACAAAATATACTGTTGCCATTATTCCTATTGTTGTTGTTTTAGTTGTTATTAGTATTACTATTGCATGAGGGCCATCATCACAAGTTTTCTCATGATCTGTTCAGTTGCAGTTGTTTGTGTTATTTATTTTATTTATTTTCTTACACAAAATCCAAAGAATAGAAGAATATGTCTACACCGTTGGAACGTTTGTAACAAGTGTTTAACTGTGTTCGACTATCTGTTTATGAAACTGTCGGCTACAAATATTTTTTCTTAATTATTATGAGTTATAATGTTTATTTTTATAAAAGTAAGTGGGCAGCCATGTTGTCTACATTTAAACAACGCTCAAAATCATTGCTCGTTTATAAGTTCTTTCTAAAGTTGGGTATCTCTGATATCGTTTAGTCCAAGTGTTAATTTTTTATACCCTCCACATAAGAGGGTCTTGATCACATTCAAAAACTGAGTCCATCTAAACAAGTGTGTCCGGGTGTTCGTTTGTCTGTGTGGTACTGGCTTTCGCGACACATTTTTAAATTGGTCAATATTGGCCAACAGCCACGCCCACAATTGACAAAAATCTATTTATTTGACACAAAAATTGAGCTATAAAGTTGAAATTTGGTATAAATTTTTATAATGAACCCTTTTTTTTCGATATGCCAGCGACACGCCCACAATTTACAAAAAACTTTATAGAGAATAAAACGTGACTTGTAAACTGAAACGTCTTACTTACACTACTAAAGGGCGCCCACTAATTGTATCTAGATAAGCAGGGTGTTTAAAATTTCATGTTAATCAAATTTAGTTTTTATACAAAGTTTGCTTTAAATCTCGTTGAATGGAGTAAATTTTTTTACAACCTCGTCACCACCATCATCATTATCATCATCATTATGTTAAGCATGATTATCATGAACAAATAAACTGCTTTAACAGCAACAATAACGGTACCCTTTTATTTTTTTTGTCATCTCTTCTGTTTGATCTTAAGTAAGTTCCTAAGCGCGAACTTTGTTGATTTTCAAATTTTTTCCATTGTTATCAGTGTTGTTGTTGTTATTGTTGTTAGTTAAGTTCATGTCGTGACTGATGTAAACACGATGAACTTGTTGTTGTTGTTTTTATTATTATTTGTCTTACAGTTTATTTGCTATTGCACAATAATTTCTGTCTTATTTAACAATGAATGCCGAAAAAAACGTTTAAATCTTTGTTTGTTATTGTTGTTGTTATTTTCTAATGGAAAATGTGTTTTTTATTACCATTATATTATATATATTTTTTATTATTATATTTCCATCATGCTTTCCCAGTCATGACTCCAAGCTGTAACATAAATATTTACAACAATAACAAAAAAAAAAATAAAATGTTTTTCTTGTCGAAAAAAAAACCAAAAAAAATTATTATATAATTGCTTACAACATTGAAATATTGTTACATTTTTATGTGAAGTGCTTTTTTTTAAACAAAATAATTAAAAAAATTATTAAGAAAATTATATAAAATAATTAAATAGTGATTAATATATAAATTAAAAATATATAATTAATATTTATTTAATAACAAAAAAAAAAAAATAAAATAAAATAAAATAAAATTAAAAAATTATGTAACTAAAAATAATTACTTTAATAATAAAAATGTAGCCTTTAATATGTATAAAAAAAGTTTTTTATTGTTTTCAATAAAGAACAATAAAAATATAAAATTGTTAATTTTTTGAAATATTTTTACATGGTTTTGATTAATTTTTTAACACAAAATTTTAAAAATAATTCAATGTCAACCTTGACAGGGTGCCGGGTAGCTCATGAATTTTGCATCAGAAGCAACAAAAAGACTGATTGCGTACGAAACAGCTAAGATTTACTGCATAAGCTACAATGTTACGGTATAGAGTTATAAAAAGTTTCTAATCAAAAAGGTGAATGTTGTCCAATTCCTCCACCCCACGAAGCCTCTCATAAGTCATACACTTACTCTGCAGAGTTTTATTGTCTTGACGTTTACAAAGTACATTCATTCACTGCTGCCAATACTTTGTGTGATGTTGAATATGTGAGAGGGCTGGTAGGTAAGAGAAAACTCATAAAAATAACAAAAGCAAAAACAACAACATAAACAAATCATTTATGAAAGTCACGTACAATGACGCACGCGTTCTAAACCATATAAAAATGCAATTTTTTATAACAAAACAAAAACAAAAACAAAAAAAACCTTAAATTGTTTCTTTATAAAACATACAAACAACACACATACACACATACTTACATTCTTATACTATGTAATGCATGCGATGAAATGTAGAATGACGGACTATTGATTACAGAACAAAAGTGTACACAACCCGCACACTCAGCATTGCTGTCATATAGTAGAGTAGACAACATCAAACAGTCACTCAAATATGGACAATACCTGACCACCCATATATTGTTTACATCACATATACAAATACAAGTATTTATGAGTATTTTGTAAAAGTGATTGAACGCTTAGCGCCAGTTGGAACTTGTATTGTTTTCACCCCCATTTTGTATACATGCAGAATCACTTGAGAGATTATTTTATGATGGGACTTCTTTTTATATATCATGCGACAACAACATTGAAAGCATAAGCTGCATAATTGTTTAGCACATTGTTGGTATCTGTTGATATCACAATTTTGGAAGTAGTCCGTGTGTCGTCAAAGACTAGCGCTTCATTATTATTTGAACAACTTTCCTTATTATTCACACATGTTGTCTCGTAATAATAATTATAATAATTTATTTATCACATCTCTTCTCTCTCTCTCTCCTTCTCTCTGTCCCTGGGATTATACAAGTTTAACGTTTTCATTTCAGCAAAAACTTCCATTAAAGGTGTACAAGTTTATTGTATCCTCCACATAAGATAAGAGGTATACTAAGTTTTCCATTCTACTCTCACCATTGAGAGGGAGACATCAGAGACTAAACAAAGTATATATATTCTTGATGAGTATCAAAAACTGAGACGATCTAGACAGGAATGTGTCTGTTTGTTGTTGACACTTTCACTGGCGTAAAGTTAAAGGTATTGAGCTGAAATTTAGTAAAAATATATTTGCATGTAGATTACTATTTAAATTAGGCAAAATCGATCAAAAGCCACGCCCACAAATAGCAAAAATCTATTGATTTTTCACAAAAATTGAGTAATGATATTGAAATTTGTGGCACTTATTTATAATTACTTCATCCATGGATATGCCAAAAATGGGCATGGTCAAATAACGGACACGCCCACAATTTACAATTAATCATACTCAGCATAAGACTCGACTTGTAAGCTAATACATAATACATTACACTATTAGAGGGCGTTATACTGAACCTGCCACGCCTACTTTGTCTATGTGGATGTGAACGGTATTTAACATTTGGTCTAAATCAAATTTAGTTTTCTTACTTGTTTTATGAATATGTTCCTTTCATGCCAACAAAACCTTTTAAAATCAAATTGATAGTAATGTTGTTGCTGTTGTTGTTGTTGTTGCTGTTGCTGTAGTTCTGACTGGCATATAATAAAATATTATTCACACAGTCTTGTTTTTTCTTTCATAAAACATAACAATACACTTTATGCATATACAGGGTGTCCAAGAAGAATCAACATAAAATTCTAAAACATTTTAATAATGGATGTCCGTCCATCTGTCTGTATAAAAGAAAATGGGGGCGCACCTGTTATTCGACTGGGTCCACTTTTGACTGGGCACTAAATACTTTAGAGTCCAATTTTTGTGCCAGATAAATAGATTTTTATTAATTGTGGGCGTGGCTCTTGGCAAATGTTATCCAATTCAAAAATTTACCAAAAATACCGAATTTTAACTTCTTAGCTCATTTTTTATAGCATCTCGGTCTCACTCAGTCTCTGATGCCTCTTTTTGAAAACAAACTTAGTACCGTCTTCATCTTATGTGGTGAATGTAAAAAACTAAAGGCTTATGTTAAATTTTTGTCTACTTTCCTCTAAAGGCGTGGCAATACGTTTGTACATACCTTTAAAGTATGTGCTATACTTTATGATAACGAAAGAATTCTGCGGCGTGTCTGTTATTTGATGACACCTTTTTTTATAGAACATTATTTCGTAGGTACATATGTACATGTGGATAACCCATGGTTTTATTCTTGAGGGATCCTTAACAATTGTGGGCGTGGCATAAGGAACTTCTCTTTATTAACTAAGAATGTCTGTACCAGCTTGATATTCTTTATGAATATTTTTCGTCTCAATAACAGACACCACGCACACCCGGACATTATTGATGGATCCTCTTACAAAATTAATTCCTAATTAAACACTTTTTTTAATTATTAATTAAAGTTGAAATTTTTCGAAACAGTCTGTTTACAACAAAAAAATATATATTTTGTAGAATACCGCATAACACACACGCAGGGACAGAGAGAATATTGTTTAACAAACTGTATGAATGAACGAATGAATGAATGCATTGTAGGCAAACGTGCAAAAAGTAACAAGAGACGCACACAAAGGAATTGCAATAGGAATGCGTAACAAATGAGTTATTTTTTCCCTTTTGTTTTTATTTTGCATACAATTACCCACGTTCGTTCACTTTAGTAGTAAAAGCATGAGTGCATGCATGACTGAAACACTAAGGATGGATGGATGGGTGTGTGTATGCATGCACATTGTATATATAAAGGTATGCACGGCTAGTCAGTTAAACAGCCTGCAGTTATGCGGTTTCGTATGAAATAAACAAAAAACTAAAAAATTAAGTGCAAGTAAAAACATTATAAGCTAGCTTTTGTGGAACTCGGCACTAGTGTTAAATAAAGAAATAAAAAAACAAAACTAAAACTAAATATTCCTCCTCTTATATCTTTTAAAGTGTTAATTGTAAATTATAAATAATTTGAACAAAGAAAAAAAAAATTCTTTTCGCTCTAACTTGAAACCACAACGAATTTATCGAAAAGCAAAATATAATAATTGGCGGTCATGTTGGAAAGTCAGTTTGCTACCTTGACTTTATCTAAGCACCGCAAGCACTCCTTATTGGAGTCAAAGTGTCATGTCTGCTGTTCTAATTTCTAAGATTGCATAAAATGGTTTTTGTCTTTTTTGGTTTTTTTTTTTGATTGAGATGAAAAACTTTTATTCCAACTTTACACGCTTTTAAGAAAGACTGCAGTTTGCAAATATTGTTGCATGACCTGAGCAACAAGTTCTTGATATTTTTCTCTATAAATGGACCTCTAATGTAACACTACAACTCGCTTTCTCTCTCTCTCTCTCTCTTTCTGATTAGTTCTATTTCTTAAAAGTCAATATTTACAATTTTATTTATTGTAATATCTTGTCCAAGTGATCACAAGCTAAATCGTGCCATATCCTAATGCTTGCTTCAAATTGGCAACTTTTTGTGTGCACTTTAAAAAGTATAGAAAAAGAAAAGAACAAGTGAAAATGCTACAATCGGTTAAGACCGATTATATAGTACTTTACATTATTAGCTCCTTAAATTATGTATTTTAGTTATCTCAACAAATCCTAGGATAGGTTTTATAGGTCACTTGGTGAAATATCATTATAGGTAAAAGGATTCTAAAAATGATCCATTTGACACCAAATTTTGCACAGTTCATTATTTAGCAAAATAACTATTCTTCACCAAATTATATCAAAAAATATTAAGAGTTGCGATTTTTTTTCATATAAAGACTTTTTTTTTTATAATGAAACTTTATATGACAAGGGATTCTACAAATGGTCCGATTTGGTCCAAATTTGTTACAGCCAATTATTAAGCCAATTAATGATTCCTCACCGTTTCCCCTAGTCTTCACCCGAATTGGCACGGTCAGACAGACGTACAGACGGATATGGTTAAATCGTTTTAGATTTTGATTCTAAATCTATTGATCGTTAATCGGAGGTGAATGTGGTTATTAAAGATGCGTGCGGCATTTAGCACGGAGGAGTTAGACATTTCTGCACAAACTTTAGACTAATGTATAGTCTGCCACTTTATAGTGCAGGGTATAAAAACACGAAATGGCAAAACAAGTGATTGTATGTTTTGATTATTTTAAATTGTGTAAAGATATGATTGCGATTAGAGAAACGAATGCGGTTTTTTTGTATAATTTAGAAGAGCCCGTTTCCGTTTTTTTTTTTGGTTTCTACGAGGGACGGCCTTAAAGTTTAAAGATATATGAGACTTTCATATATATATATGAAAGTCTGGCAACGCGATTGTGATCGGTATTACTTTTCTACGCGCTTAATTATTATTGTACAAAATATTAATTAACTTTGTTATTTTCAATTTATAAATTTTTAAATTTTGATATAATTAAAGAGTGAGTTGTTATATATTAATTTGTGCAGACACTGTGATACTTGTGTACTTGGGTTTGCCTAATTTTTGGTGAATTGTCTGCCAACAACCTCTTCTGTAGGTTTGTTGTTGTATTTCACAAATATTTGCATTTTTTCATGTTCTTTTAATTTGATTGGATATTACTTAAGTTATTTGTTTGGTTTTTAATTTGTTCATAATATTTGTGTATTTTTTTTTTCTTAATAATACGATTTTCGTGATAATTTTTATATTGAATTTGTTTTGATAATCTTTATTTTTATATAGTTTACGGTACTTTGGTTAGGTGCTACATTTTTAATTGTTATTGTTGTACATGCAATTTGCGGGTAATTTGTTACTATTTATTGTGTGTTTCGATTTTTGTTGTTTTAATTTTGAGTGCTTATAAATTGTTTCTTATTTTCTTGTTTTTAGTAGCATAGCTTTAGGCGATATCATGATTTGTTCTTATTCTGGATGCAAAATAAAAAAATCCGATGAACTATTTCTTGCTTGTTCATTGTGTGATAAATATATGCATCTTAAGTGTGCAGGTTTCTCGGGTCGGGTTTTTGACGTTTTAACTGATGAATCTAAAGGTTTGCGTTGGTCCTGTATGGATTGCAGAAAAATAGATACCGACTTTTATGAACTGTTTCATCATACAAAAAAATGCTTTTCTAATATAAGTAAGTGTTTTCAGAATTTAGCTAAAGAATTTGAAGAGGTTAACTCTGCTTTCAACAAACTCAATAATCTTGAAATGGCTTTATTTTCTAGAAAGGGTGTTGATGTTAATGCTTGTGATGATGTTAATATAAATGGATGTAACAATATTGTTACTAGTCGTTCTAATTTTGTTTCACCAGTGACATCCATTACGCCTTCAATGCCTCTACTCAACAATGATGAGTTAGTTGAACCCCCTGAATCAGCAACAAATACTTTAATTAATGATGTCCCAAATATCATAATTAATGACGATGTGATTCCACTTACTAATAAGTGTCATTCTAATGCATCTAATTCTGTATCACCTAATTTATTACAACTGAGTCCCTCTAACGTTATTGCAAATGATGTTAATAATGTGAATAGCAATATTTCAGATGTACGTGATAATGTTGCTTATAACAACAATACTAATGAAATCTGTACAATTTCAAATGTTGATAACTGTTGCTTAAAAGCTGTTCCTCCTCGCAAAACTGTTTTTATATCTCGCCTGGTTCCCGACACTACTACTGATCAAATCGTCAACTATATTCGGTCTAATAACCCCTCTATTAATGGAAGTGATTTAAAGGTAATTAAAATCAATTTTTCTTCGCCCAGGGATATTTCTTCTTTTAAACTGCAAGTGCCACTTGAATGTTTTGATTATGTGGTTCACAAAATGGTTTGGCCCTCTGGTACTCTTGTTAAAGAATTTATTCCAAGAACGCGTAAGAATATTGCGACGTTACCTTCCTCTAGCAACAGTCAAAAAAACTAATAGAATCTCTTGCCTTATTTTATCAAAATGTTAGGGGATTGAATACTAAGATGCAATTGCTTTTCTTAAATAGTGTTGGTTGTGAGTATGATATTATAGTTTTGACAGAGACTTGGTTAAAACCTGATGTTAATAACTTGGAACTTTTTTGTAATGAATATCTAGTCTATAGATACGATAGACCAAATCGTATGGGTGGAGGTGTTTTAATTGCTGTTAATTTAAAACTTTCCTCCGAAGTTATAGATATTCCGTTAAATAACGATATTGAAATTTTGGTAGTTCGTATTGGTAGTGGAAATAGGCACATTTACGTAACATGCTCTTATATTCCTCCATCCTCTAGTCTAGAGTGTTACAATGTTCATTTTGAGTATATAAAAAGCGTATTTCAATTACTGAATACTAACGATATACTTATTGCGTTAGGTGATTTTAATTTGCCTTTTGTAACTTGGAATTTCCACTCTGACATCAGTAGGTGTATTCCTCAAGCTACTAATCATGATATAAGTTTTCTTCACTCACTCTTGGAATTAGGTCTTTATCAAGTAAATGATGTATCAAATTTTATGAATAGACATCTTGATCTGGTTTTTTGTAGTGTATCAGAGGTTGTTGTAACTCGGTGTCAACCACTTGTTACACCTGAAGATAGGTATCATCCTAGCATACTCGTTTCTTTTGAATTATTTCCCGTCAAACGTAATAGTTGTGTTAAAAATCAGCGTCAATTTAGCAGGACAAATTATTCTAAGCTGTTGAACATTTTACGACTAATTAACTTTAATTTCGAAACTGATGATTTAGAATTATGTGTAACTTCATTTTATACCATGCTTAATGATGCCATCTCAACTTGTGTACCTTTTAAGACAATCAGAATTTGCTCAAATTGTCCTATTTGGTTTTCGCGTGAGCTGAAACGTTTAAAAAATGAGAAGAACAGATTGTTTAAAAAATTTAAAAAATCTGGGTCTGTGGTTGATTATTCAAATTATTCCGTTTCTCGCCAAAAATACTCTCAAATGAACATCATATGTTACACAAACTACTTAAATAGAATTAGTAGAAATCTTAAAGAGAATCCTAAATCCTTTTTTGCATTTGTTAAGTCTAAAAGGAAAGTGTCCTCTATTCCTCCTCTTCTGAAGCTTAGAAATTATGCAGTTAGTGATCCTCTTGAAATGTGTAATTTATTCGCGACTTATTTTGAACAAAATTATTCGAAAAATACCGGTCCATTGAATTATCCTTATAACATCTCATCGTATAATTTTTTTACTCCTTTTCTGTTTGATGAAATGGATGTTTTGAAGGAAATAAAAAGGTTAAAATTCTCAACTGTCCCAGGTCCCGATGGAATCCCATCTTGCATCCTTAGGTCTGCAGCTGAACTTTTATATAAACCTTTGACCAGAATTTTTAACTTATCATTATCTAATGGTATTTTTCCATCTATATGGAAAGATAGCTTTATTATGCCTCTTTTTAAATCTGGTAGCAGACTTCTAGTTGAGAACTATAGGGGTATAGCAAAATTAAGTGTTATACCAAAGCTTTTTGAAAAACTAATTTGTAATTATCTATCGATGGCATTAACTTCCGTTATTACTCCTTCTCAGCATGGTTTCATGAAAGGAAAGTCTACAATTTCGAATCTTCTTGAAATGGTTGACTACATTCATAAAGGCTTTTCTTCTGGTTTTCAAACGGATGTAGTTTTTACTGATCTGAGTAAAGCTTTTGATAGAGTGGATCATAATTTGTTATTGTATAAGTTAGATAAATTGGGGTTGCCTTTAAACTTGGTGAAATGGTTTAGGTCTTACTTATGTAATCGTTTCCAATCGGTTGTATGTTTCAACAATAAGTCCCGTAAGATACCTGTTACATCTGGCGTTCCTCAGGGTAGCCATCTTGGGCCACTTCTTTTTACATTATTTTTTAATGATCTACCTCAAGTAATTAAATATGCTAAAATTTTGATGTATGCGGATGATGTGAAAATTATTTGTCATATTGTTAATCAAAATTCTTTTAATAATCTTCAGGTCGACTTAAATGCTTTAATATCATGGTGTTGCACGAATTTACTATCTCTAAATGTAAAAAAGTGTAAAGTAATGTCGTTTTCTAAGCGTGCAATTGTATTTAACGATCTTTTTATAACTGATATCATGCTTGAACGGGTGGATTTTTTTACAGATTTGGGTATTCTGTTAGATTCTAAATTGAATTTTGACAGTCACATTCAATTGATCAAAGGAAAATCTATGGCTTTGTTGGGGTTCATAAAAAGATGGAGTAAAGAGTTTAATGATCCATATATATTTAAAACCCTTTTTATTAGTATTGTCAGGCCTGTTTTAGAATATGGATGTGTTATTTGGTCTCCCTATTACAGAAATAAGATTGACAGTTTGGAATCTGTTCAGAAGCAGTTTCTTTTATTTGCCCTACGTGGTCTAGGGTGGAGACAGGATATCCCTTTACCACATTATATTGATCGCTTAAAATTAATTAATTTACCTTCTCTTGAAACCAGGAGAGTTTATCTTAGGTTGTCATTTATGGTGGACTTGATTAGAGGCTTCATTAATTCACCAGTTTTGCTTGGTGAAGTTTTTTTTAACGTTCCTCAACGTCAAACGCGAAATTTTAGCTCTTTAAAGTTATCTCAGTGTCGCACGAATTACGAATTGTACAGTCCATTGAGGAATTTGTTTACTATTTATAATACGTATTGTGATAACTTTGATTTAAATGATAATAAAAATAAACTGAAAGATGTGGTTTTTAATTCATAGCCTATATTGCCTGCCAGACTTTCTTATTTCTTATTTCTTATTTCTCATTTCTTATTTCTTATTTCTTATCTTTTATTTATTATAATATTCACTTGTACATATTAACATTGCCATTTTTGTTTGTTAAATTATTATAAAACACTTTTTAATAACTTATATTTTATCTTTATATATTTATTTTATTAAAAATTTCATTTAATTTATTTAATCTTAATTAATTTTATATTGTTCATATATTTGCGTCTATTTTGTTATATATTGTTACTTATTAGCTGTAAGCATATTTAATCTATAATTTAATTCATCGAAGCTGTTTTGGTGGTTTGTTGTTGTTGTTGTTGTGGTGAGGAGCTGTTTGCTGCTTTCTAGTTTTAAGTTAATTTAGTTGGCTGTATTGTAATTTTAGCTAACTTTAAAACAATAAATGAAATGAAATGAAATATCATCATAACTCAATCAATCAAAATCGAAACTTTTTCTAAATATTTTGTAGAATAAATTGAAATTAGATTTATTTTCTTCATTGACTTTTGTTTTTACTAAGAAGGTTTTTCAAAAGTCAGTTAAGAAAATAAATAAATTAATAAATAAATAAAAAAAAATCAAATCGATTTTTTTTACTAAATAAAAAAAATCAAAATTGTTAGCTTTTTGTGTGGTTGTTGTTGTAGAATAATAAAATAGAATATTTTGAAAAATTAATTCGATATTTTGTGGTTGGTCAACCTTTGTTATTACGAGGGAGGGCTTTAAAGTGACAGTACAGACTATAATGTAATTAATCAAAATCGATATTTTCGCCAAATATTAAAAAAAAAGAGGAAAATTCGGTTTTTTATTGTATCTACACCTTTTATTGTACCGATCGACTTGGAATTATGTTTTTGAATTGATTTAAAAATGTCTGTCCATCTGTCTGTCCATCTGTCTGTCTTCTGTCTGACTAGTAATCCTTTATGCAGCACTAAACCTTTTTTTTTAAGTTTGCTCCAAAAATGTGTGTTAGTGAAAATGATTTTTTTTAAGAACTTTTTCCTAATTTTTCATATTTTTTTAAATAAATTAAATAAATAAAAATTTTGTATTTTATAATTTTTTTTCTAAACATTTAATTGTTCTGCTGTTTTAAATGCAAACAAATGGTCAATAAAATGTGTGTGTGTGTGTGTTTTATATAACAATCAATCAAAACGAAATTGAAAATTAAACGACTTCTAATGACATTTAATAGACAAACATTCAACAAAACAATTGCAGCGAATGCAACCAACGCATACCACGCCACACCAAACACGTTTAGTTGAGTTTGTGTGAAGAATGTGATATCGAGTGTATAACATACCACTAACACATATAACAATAACGATAGAAAAACAACAACTACAACAACAAGAATTGTTACGTTTAAAATTGTACACAACATTGGCATTTGTACACATGTTGTGATTGAAGGTAACCAAGTGAGTGGAGACCATAATACTGATGGAGAGAATGGTAGAGTTTGAAGAGATTTAAACTGAAAATCTGTTTGATATCGTTTGACATCTTTCAATAAGTATCATTTAATTTTGATATTGATGTTGCTGTTGCTACGGCTGGCATTGTTGGCTCTCCTTCACTAATTAAATGATTTTCATTAAAACATTGACTAATACGAAAAGCGTTGCATTTTGTGCTGCCAACAGCTAAAAGCTTTCTCATTGATTTATGATTGATTTCACACACATACATACAAATGTATGATTATTACGTTACCTAACATTTTCAGCTTTGAAGCACAACGTACAGCGAACGTCAGATCTCATTAGAGTTAAGTGAGTGTAGCCGAATAGGACAATAATAGGACTAATGTCTCATGTTGATGATGATGATGTGTTTTAAGTTGTGCGCCTGGTATTGTCAAGTTGATGGTATTTGGCAGTGATGGATGTTTATATCGTAAAGATATCAACCTTATATAGCATGATACTCTCTCCTCCTCCCCTGTGCCAGACTCAACGTCATTTTCAACGCGTGTTTATCAACATCATCATACCCAGAGTCCCCATATGTGTGCTGTTACTTTTTGCCTTCCTTACAATAGTTTGACAATTAATGTCAAACATATCGATTAATGGACTACCGTGACCAGTCATTAATCTCTGTAGTGAAAAGAACGGTAGAATTTCAATCGTCAGCACGGCAGCAGTTCTGTAACATCTCCCCCTTTCCCTCTCTTTCTCTATCACTCACTCGTTATTGTGCTCTTACTTGTTCAGTTAAACATTTCTTTCATCAATTTACCGTAAATATCATGAATCTTACTGGTTTCGTTTACTTCTTTTTAATTGCCAACAAATTGCTTTTTTTGGTTTTACCTTACATTCGTTTTGAGGAGAGAGACAGAGAGAGATAGAGAGAGTCAAGTAAAGAAATTTCAATTGAAATAAGTAAATATGTGTTGTTCCTGGTTTAGGGCTCATCTATGACACCCTTTACAAATATCAATTATTTGTGGGCGTGGCGTGGCACTTTTTAAAATTTGCTTAATTTGTATAAAAATTTTTATTCAAGTACATAAATATAAAATTTTAGCTTAATTTTTTGCAAACATGAATAAGTGGACGTACGGACAGATTTATTTAAATCGGTTCAGATACGCATTTAAAGATGACCCTTTAACTTTTTCCGATAATTGCAAACAACATAACGAATTTAATATACTACATTTCCCTCTTCGTATAATGTGTATCCTCCATACTTATTCTGTACTTAATCCTTCAACAGCCATCCATACAACAACTCATTGATTCTTTATGGATCCTCAGAGTTTACGTGTATAAATAAATGTGTGAATGTAAAATGAGTATACAAGATACCATGCACAACTTTTTCTGTGGTATTTAACATGCACTTGAAATATTGTATTGGTCAATGGATGGATAGGTGGATGGATGGGGTTGATTATCTTTGAACCATCAGCATCCATATCATCGCTACCATCATATCATCATTCATTTCTCCAGCCAGCTGCTACACTTTTGTTGAAGAGAATATATGGACAAAATATACCAAAAATTAAAAGTTTAAAGTACAAAATGAAGTAAACAGTCAGTGCTAAAAGTATGTAAACATTGCCTATAATTTATTCATGTGTTGTTCAAAACTGTCCATTTCGTTAAATATCTTATCTACTCCGCCCTTTTTGGATACTTTGCTGGATATGCTAATTGTACAAATGTGTTTGAATGTCACATATATATTTTGAAGGATCTCTGACGCCTACTTCTGAGTGTTGCACATGGAATGTCAAACTTAGCACACCTCGTCAACTTATGTGTAGGGTATAGCCATTTAAAAAAGATAAAGAAAAACGGACATTATAGAATGTAGTACCGTGAGTGAGGATATAATATCCGACCTCATAAAATCGTTCTAGTAAAGAAAATTATTGCCAGCAATCAGTACTTAGTGAGAACAAATCGTGACCGCATGTGAATGTTGGAAAAGTTAATAAATTTAATTTAAAAGCTAACTTTCACTCGGACCACTTAATAGTTACTGGTGCAGATGCAATCACAAACTGTAACATAACCTCCAACAACAAATTATAACACACTCGGCAGTGGTGGTACAGACACACACACACACACCGGTTCTTAGTTAAACCGCGCATTCACATTTCGGTAGCACAATACGATAAACACAAAACAAACAAACAAATAAACAAAACCAACGAAAACATAAAGAAAAAGTTTTGCTGTTAGACGGTCAGCAATAGTTTTCAACTTAACTTTCTTTCAGCGCACATACAGGTTGTTTATTGTACACAATACACTAACAATTATGTTCACACAATAACGATAACGATACAATTTAACCAACATCGTGTATCACGGTATAGCGTCCAAAACTCTTGGGTAATATGGTGTTGAATGAAATTTATATTATTTGGTATATGAGTGTGTGTGTATGTGTGTGGGGGGGGGGGGAGGGGGGTTTATACAATACAAGGCAAACATTTGTATCAATGTATAAATAAGTACAAGTGAATATATGTTAAACACATGTAGGTATGCATGTACAATTCAATAGAGAACTATCGCCAAAAACTCTAGCACATGATGCCTACAATAATAGTAATAATAATAACAAAAATAAAACAACAACAATGAACCTCATGTTTGTTATTATCATGGCCATGAACAAATATCGTTTCGTTGCTGGGTACATTTTTTGTATATGTTCCTTTGTGCCAAAGTCGAAAATGTTGGTGGTTGGCGGTGAGGTGGGAATACAATCTATGTACACCCGGATCATGTATGTTTTGCTTTCATAATTCTATAAAATCGTGTTTATTGTGTTTTTCCTATACAGAACATTTTTTTAGAACAATAAAAGCAATAATAACAACAACAACAAGAACAACAATATAACTGCAATGAAAATCAGGCTTAAATAATTTTTTAACAATTTTCTTTCACAAAAAAAAAAAAAACTTCAAAAAATACCAAATTTCGCTTAGAGCAAATTTCAAACAATCTTCAAATTTATTCACAAAAATTGGGCGTGGCAGATACCTAATAATGTCCTCTATATTTTATTTATTTAAAAGGTGGATTCTGTACTAAAAAACATTTTTTATACAATAAATTGTGGGCGTAAGCCAATTTTTGATACGAATTCTTCATAAATCTTTGAACTTTAAAACTTGATTTTTATCACTAAAAGTATAGCAATCTGCACGTAGAAACTAGGAAAAGATGTCTGAACAAAATTTCAGCTCAATATCTCAAAATTTACGACAATAAGAATGCCAAAAACACACACATTCACTTGGACTCACGGACGTACATGTTTAGGTCGCCTCTGTTTTTGATAATGGTCAAGAATATATATACACGCCTTTTTCCAAATGTTCCAAATGAAATGACAAACTTAGTATACCTCTCTCATTTTAAGTGGAGAGTATAAAGGAAGGCTTCACATATTGCATTTGAAACCTTGCGTTATTACCAAGTAGATGAGTTTTATAAAGTGAAGGGACTGTGTGTAATGTTTGTAATGTTGTGTTAGTCTGTAGTTGATTTAGACAGTTTTCCTTTTAGGTGAAATTTCCCCCTTTTACTGAAACATTTAAACTGTCATTTGCCATACAAAAAAAAAAAAAAAAAAAAAAACAAACCGTTCCAGTTAACCTACATTTTTTGATGGATATTACAAAAAAAGAAAATGGAAAATGTTGTTCAGCAACACCTTCAGCATTACTTTGTTGTTTGTTGAACTGTATAAACTATAAACAGCGGCAACAAACTTTTTATTTAACTTTTAACTTTAATCATTATCAGCAGCTGCTGTTGCTGTATAGAAGAAGGGGATGCCGGGGCTCACCACCTCGCCCTTTTTTAAGCCGCATTGTTCACCATGTAATTTTTTTATTATGAAACCTTGATATTTCAAAAAGTCAGAAGAAGAAATCTGCTGGAATTTTAATACTTACGCATAAAATGAATGTCTCAACACCCGAGCAAACCTGAAGCAACTGAAAATGTTTAGTTTGGATGTTTGTTGTATTATTTGCAGCTACTTCTAAAACAAATGCCGACACCAGAAAAATTCCTTCAAGAATTTTAATTTTACATAAATATTTTTCTTTAATAAAAGGTGCAAAAATGTATACAACAATAACAAGAAGAACAACAATAGCAACAACAAGAACGTGACAAAGTAGGAAAAAGTAGAAAAAAATGAAATGAAATTTTCATTTTACTAACAAAGTAAACCAAACTTAAGCAAACAATCAACCAGTAGCACAAAGAAGGTTAGGAATTTTAACTTTCCACACACACACACACACATACATACATACATATATTGTATAACAATAAAGTAAAGTTTAAACTCAAATATTTTCCTGTGAATGGTCTTCCATTCTAATCTAAAGATAAAGATTGAGTAGGAGAAAGGTTAAAGGGCGGAGCAGTAGATGGGTACAAAGCATTCCCTGAGTGTTACAATTGAGTTATTATATGAAAGCCTTCTGTTTACCTACAGTAAATATGTGCGGCAGCAAGTTGCTAAACCAAACATTTCATAAATTTTTCTATTAAAAAACATTCTCCCACCACCACCATAACCATTACTCTCTGCCGTCTCCCTGCTGGACTGTATGCTTTTATGTTTACAAGACAACATAATATATAATTGATGGCTTGACTTTAGGTCATTTTTGTGTTTGTTGATAACTATGCAAAGGAACCCAAAGAAAAAAAAAACCCACAAAACTAAATTGAAACATTTCGGTTGAGGTTTTTTTTTATATGATTATGATCAACAATGAGGACATTTTTCATAATAAATTTTCATAAATTCTTACAAACTCTAGGGAGGATTAGGCATTTTTTTATTATAAACAAACTGTGTGAAGTTAAATAAAAAAACTGGTAAAACGTCGAAGTTGAAGTCTTATGCAAAAAGTGGGTGTGGCAGGCACTAATTGTTTATGTATTTAATACACATTGATGGAATATAAAAAAATTTGTGATGAGCTAACTATATATGTGCGAACAAATTTCGTATCTTCCTTTTTATAGCTGATTACAAGATTTTTGCCAATTGCAGGCGTGTCTTATAAATGACCCCGCACATTTTTTTTTGGAAAATTTATGGATTAACTAACTAATAACAAGTACACCAACTTAATAATTCAATTTATAAAAGTGAAAAATTTTCCTCCATTGTAGGCGTGGCATGGTTGGTTAAGCTTACTATAAAGAAGAACCTAATCTTATTCAACATTTCAAAATTTACTAAAGTGAAAAATCCACCATACAGCCGGATGTACAGACACTTAGAGGCACCACCAACAACAAGACTTTTAAATTTGTTTTAATTCCAAGTAAACTATTTCTATTTATCATTAAGTCTCAAAAAATCATGTAAATATATTATAAATATAAGTGTGTGTGCGTGTGTGTGTTAGTGAATTGTAAATTAAACTCTTAATCATTGCATATATTTTTTCTCGCCTTCACTCCACTATGCAGGTAAAATTCCGATTTCAATACAAATTGCTTCCTCAATTTCGAACCGCACACCATAAATCAAATCCAAAGACAGAACGGAGCGTACGTACGATACACGACATAACGATAACGATGGCGATCCCATAATAATAATAAAAAAATAAATTTATGTTGTTTTTTCTTCTTCTACATATTAACAGAATGCACAAATTGTATGCAAATGCAAGCACAAGTGGAAAATGAACGAACGAACGAACGAAGAAGGGAGTGGGCTGTCGTTTGTATGGGAGAAAAAAGAGAAAGGTTGGAAGAAAGAAAAGAAGAAGAGCTAGAATAGCAGAAAAGCCGCAAACACCACAACAACAATTTTCGCTAATTGTTATTTTCCAACAATATGAGCACTCTAAGCACAAACCCACACACACACACGCACACAACTCAAGGAAAACCCAAAATAATGTATAGAACAAATGCTTGCCTAGTTTAGTGGTTCATATAATACCTTAACACACACACACACACACACACATGCATAGCAAGTTGCTTGAGGACCTAAATCAGAATCCGTGGGGTACAGGATACAAATTGGTTCTAAAAAGGCTAAAATGTTTCTCAGAGCCCCCGCCTTCTGATCCGATAATCCTGAAGGCAATTGTTGAAACTCTCTTTCCTCAGCAAAATGCAAGGCTCGAGGCACAGACATATTCCCCAGCTATGCTGGTCTCCGATGTGATCACCGAAAATGAAATTCTGGCTGCGGTAGAATCCTTTGGTTCAGCAAAAGCCCCTGGACCTGACGGAATCTCCAATAGGATCCTAAAGATAGCCGTCCAAAGTGTACCACACGTTTTCGCACAGGTTTTTAACACCTGCTTTCAAACAGGGGTCTTTCCTTCGATATGGAAAGTGCAAAAACTAGCTCTGCTTCCGAAGAGGGCAAACCCTGGTTCAGATCCAACGGCTTATAGGCCTATTTGTATGATTAATGCAGCTGGGAAGCTTCTAGAGAAAATAATAAAGTCTAGGCTTGAATCTGAGATTGAACTTTTAGGTGGTATCTCAAACAACCAATTTGGCTTCAGAAAACTACGATCCACAGTAGATGCAATCGACTGTGTCATCAGTGTGGCGGCTAATGCTATAGAAGGCCGCAGATGGAAAAATGGCACTAAGAAATACTGCCTCGTAGTCACGCTGGATGTCAAAAATGCATTTAACACGGCGAAATGGCTTGTAATTCAGGACGTCCTCCGTAGGCTCAATGTATCCCCTTACTTGCTTGCCTTAGTGGATAGTTACCTGAGTCATAGGCTTTTAATCTATGATACATCTGAGGGAAGCGCGTTGTACCAAATAACTGGTGGCGTGCCGCAAGGATCCGTTCTGGGACCTCTTCTTTGGAACGTCATGTATGACGGTATAATGCAACTCGGTTTTCCTGGTAATGTAAAAATCATTGGCTTTGCGGATGATGTTGCCCTCGTAGTAGTAGGTAAGCACATCAGCGAGATTGAAAGCGTTGCTAACGAGTCCGTTAGGATAGTCCAGCAATGGCTCGAGTCGGTTGGTCTAAATCTAGCCAATCATAAGACTGAGGCAGTGTTAATCTCCAGCCGAAAAAAAGTAGAAACTGCTACTATATGGGTAGGAAACCAGAGAATCGAGTCCGTTAGGCATGTACGCTACCTCGGGGTGATGATTGATGACAGATTGTCATTTAAATATCACCTCAAGTATGTGCAAGAAAAGGCAGGCAAAGTTTTCACGTCGTTGGCAAGAATTATGCCCAATACGAAGGGCCCTAGACAGCTTAAAAGGAGGGTCCTGACCGAGGTGGTAAAGGGCATTGTGCTATATGCATCAAGCGTATGGGCTGATGCAATGAAATTTAAAGCATACAGAAGGATGATTGAACCAGTCTATAGACTGGCGTGCCTGAGAGTGTGCTGCGCCTTCCGCACGGTGTCTGACGACGCGGCATGCGTTATTGCAGGTATGATTCCGATAACTCTGCTCATTAAAGAGAATAAGCAAATACGGCACTTCTCCCGCGCGGGTCGTAGATCAGCTATGGGCTCGGCTAGACAGGTTACCATCATGGAATGGCAAATCAAATGGACAGCGTCTGCTAAAGGGCGTTGGACACATAGGTTAATACCGCAGCTTGAGCCTTGGCTGAATAGGAGCCACGGCGAGGTAGATTTCTACCTAACGCAACTATTGAGTGGGCATGGGTGTTTTAAGGCATATCTGCATCGCTTCAGACATGCGGATGACCCTTTTTGTTCTTATTGTGGAAATGATGGCATAGAAGACGCCGAGCATGTGTTTTTTATCTGCCCAAGATTTGCCAGAGGACGATCCGAGGTTGAGAGGATGGTAGGCGGAAATTTCTTGCCTTCTAACATTATTAGTATAATGTTACAATCTCCTCAAAACTGGGACATTATTAGCAATTTTGCTGGCGGAGTCATCAATTCCCTTAGGACAACAGAAAGGGAGGGAGGCGTACCTGGGCCCTTATAAGGGCGCTAGGCCGTGTCTTATTTGATCTAAATCTGAGTACCAGGGCTGGTTCCCTCTCCCTTCTTGCGAAGTAATACTGTATGGTGGTTCCGCAAGGAGGGTAGTAGTGTGCGAAGTGGGTTTTTAGTGGGTATGTCGGAAAGCCGATGAGTCCCACATAACCACGTGGTTGCGACCATCTAACCATGTGGTACCCATAAAGGGTTTTCCCCTTCGTTTATACAAAAAAAAAAAAAAAAAAAAAAAAACACACATGCATATATACAAACGTACATTCAAACACTTCCATATTATGCAAAAGACAAGCCTAGCTGAGCAATAACAATTTGTTTGAGGTTACGTGTCTGAAAGTTTTGAGCCCAACTTACAGAATATTCTCATTTAATTATAATATTTTTGGCCAACAAAAACAAAACAAAAAAACACACACACACACACAAACTGATATCGAGGAATGTGGCAGAACACAAACACACATACACACAGGCACATGCATTCACCTTTGTTAACGGACAAATGGTAGAACTTTAGACGGGAGACATTAGAATAGTTGCAAATATTGTATAAAATATAAATGAAAGCAGCCTGACAGACCTTTGCCAGCCTTATTATCACGGAGAGCAACAACAAAAACAACAAATCCAATAACAACAACATTATATTTTCCACAGAAATTCATTTAAAGTGTATGAAGCAGATAACACGTGTATTTCGCTCACAGCATTCTCACACAAAAACATTTCTCTAAATGCAACTTTGACGTTCTAAAAAGATAACCAACAGAACCATGAAGCAATAACAACAACAACAATAATAACAATTTTTACACACTAGCTATGCTACTATACAGACGGCATTCGATATAATGAACATATGTTTAGAGGTTTTCCTTTAACTTGAACTTGAACTTTAATTTTAACTTTAACTTATGACAAATATTTAAAATGGCGGCCACTACAAGATTGTAAAATCTTAATATTGGAAAAATGTATGTGATATGGGTATCAAATGAAAGGGCGTGGCAAGTAGAATGCCATAATTAAAACGAAATCCAAAATGGCGACCGCAATGTTAGATTACTGCTCTATGTTGGTAACAAATGAAAGAACTTAAAAAAGTAAAGGAAGAATTTTTATCAAAAAAATAACCTTATATCACTACAGCGGTATCCAACTGTATATTATATTCATACGTATATGAAAACTGGCAAATAACTTAAGGCACGAATAGCCAAGATGTGTGCTTTGCTGTGTCAATGCAATGCATGCAGCAGGTAAAAGGTGCCCTCCAGACTTTGTATGTATGTGTAGATCACATGAGTATTTTGTGCAAAAGCATTTTAATTGTTGTTGTTGTTGTTATTGTTGTTGGATGTTTGCTCTGGTTTACCTGATTCTGGCGCTTTTCCAAACTTGTTCGGCAACTAAATTGGTGTTGTTCTGGTTGTGGCCGTTGTTGTTATTGCTACCTTTAGACGAAGCCTATTCACCTCCCATCTAGCTGATGTATAACTCGAAGCTTACAGTATGACCATCTATGCGAGGCTAAAAGCTGCTTACAGTTGAATTTATTTGTTTTTGAATACACTGGTTGCCATCTCATGCTAACTGTCTGTCCGTCCGTCCGTCCATCTGTCTCTTTATATATCTATCTGTCGCTGTAAGTTTATATGTAGTTGATGTTTTTTATTTTCGCCTGTTTCATGCACCCAGACATTGCATTCCTTTGAAATCAGGCCGTAGCTAAAGAGTAAGTTGGAGTTTTGTGTATGTAGCTGGTGTGGTTGCAGCATGATTTCTAGTTTTCCTATAGAACATATAGATTGCATTTAGCTTTCGTTGTTATTATTATTGTTTGTATATGTTTAGGCACACAGGTGTGTTTCTCACGATTTGTCATTTAGATCCGAGCATGATAGGTTTACCTAGAAGGCCGCCTCTTTTAATGTTTACCTATCATATCCTATCGCCAAACTCATTACTCTGCTCCGTTACGTTGCATTGTAAGCGGTGTATGCTCTTTTTTATTTGTTCATTATTTTTTATAAAACAAATCTATTCAAATTAGTTTCTTTACCAATAACGGTGCTTGGAGTACTTAACAATATTATACAACAACAACAACAACAACAACATAATATATATTTACCTAAGATTTAAACTAATTTTAGTTTTATTTGTTTTTGTTTCTTTCTTCTTCTTATTATTTCTGTGCCATTCGATCAAATGTCAAGCAATACTTTTTTGATTTGAGATTTTGTTATTCTCATAATCAAACTTATGACCTTCTGGCATTTTTACTATTTTCCCGGTTAATGACTTTGCTTGATTGATCAATTTATTGACATTTTTTTTTTGTTTTTTGCAGATAACTATAAAAATATTTGACCACTTTTTTGTATATAAATGATAAGCATAAAGTTTTTTTTTAAATAATGAAATTGTGCCACAGAGAAGTTACTTGTAAAGTAAATTTTTAAAATAAAACAAAAATAGAGAAAATGTTAAAGACCCTACACCGCTTAGTTTCACAAATTATACTACATTTAGGAAGAGTAAAGGCGAGACATTGTCAAATAAGTCACGTCCTGTAATATCTTTATATGAAAAAAGGTTCTAAAAATAATCCGATTGTTTCCAAATTTATTGCAGCCACTTATTAGGATAAATTACTATTCTTCACCAAAGTTTGTTAAAAAATATTAACAATTGCCAATATTGGCCATATAAAAACTTTCTTTGTAATAAAACGTTATATGGGGAGGGGTTTTAAAAATGGTACAATTCGGTCTATTTTTAACAAGCTTCCTCTTTGGTCCTTTATACGTTCTTATATAAAATTTCATTGAAATATCCCAAACATACAACCTGTAGCTTAAGCTTAAATTTATAAAAAAAACTCAGACGTACAGACGGATATGATTAAATCGATTCAGATTTTGATTCTAAATCGATGGGCATTTGTTTTTTTTTATATAAAAGTTATAAACATTTCCAAAAAATTATTATACTCATTTCGAAAAGTGTCGTACAGACACTTGGCTAAGTCAATTCAGATTTTAATGCTAAGCACAAATATATTTGTATATACTTTTTAGAATCTGTGGAACTTTACTTGGAAACTGCCTACAGAACACCAACTTCGGTATCTTACGTAGGGGATATAAAAATTGCCACAATTTTTCTGCTGTAGAATAACAATAATCTGTACAAAGTTTTCATAGCTATCTGTCGCTATGACAATCAACCAACCAACCAATCTACATATGTATGGAAATAGAATTATCCCCAAAAAACAATAAAAATTCTGAAATAAAATGCAATAAAATAGAAAAAAGAAAAAAATCGGTTTGGATGACACCAAATCTTGAATACCCTTCATTGAGCTTCCTTACTTAACGACCCAATACCTTCGATGGCCTCGTTGTGGGGGCTGTGGTACAAATGCTGGGTGGTGCATGAAAACCCTCGATCAAGGGGTGAATCTACACAGCCTATTATGTAATTCTAAAATTGGTACTTCCAAAAAAAATTTCTAAACAACGTCTAATTAAACCTTCACGGTAGGCATAGACGTAAAACACGAACTGTATATACTTTATGAGTAGTAACGAAAATTTCTATCAAAAAATTCTTTTTATCTCTTTCAGTTTTTTTTGGAAAGTGGACGTGTCCCTTGACTAGTTTTGCCCAATTCTGTCATATTTGGACTTAATGTCTCAATTTTTGCAACTGGGTGAGATACGAGTATTACCTTAGGGCACACCTACAGTCAGACAGACAGACATATCGAGGATTGTTCAGTATTAGATACTGATCCAAAATATATATAATTTTCATGATGTCTGAAGCCTCCTTTGGAGCGCTACAAACGTTTTGACAAAGTTTTGTATACGCCCATATATGATACATACGATGGTGGTTATAAAAATAAAAATATTGTATAATACTCAGTCTGTCAGTCTGTCTGTCTAACTGTCAATTGATAAATTATTGTTATTGACCAAGCAAATACTATGAACCGGTTGCAGCAGCTGCGCTAGTTCTCTCTCTTTCTCTCTCTCTCTGTTTCTCTCTATACCGTAATATATTATAAAACGGTTTAAATTGAATTATTATTGTTGTTAGAAATGAAAAGTCTTTTATACTGAAAATGGATTTGTTGAATGAAGGGCAATAAAAATCATACATAACAGCACGTGGTGAATTTTTTGTATTTTTTTTTATTGGTAAAAAAAATTTCTTATTTATTATAAATCATTTTCTATTTGGGTGAAGCATGTATTTCTTACAGGTGCAAGTATTAAAGCGTTAGTTACTTAAGCCTCAATTCGTTTAGATTTCGATGATGATGAATTTGATTTTCAGACATAGACCACCTTCCGCACAACAGCATTGTATATGTATGAGTATGTTTATTTATCATCACATATACCATTTAAACTGTAATGAGTGCAAGTTATGTGAGTGCAAGTTATGGAATGATATACATATAAGCTACTCCTACCTACCACACATCTACCACACATTTCATTACCTTTAAACCTCCTTCTACAACCAGGTAGTTTAAAATTATTTGTTGCTCAAGTATATATGCTTGTTCTACATCTTATTAATATCGAAAGACTGACAAATTTAACTCAAGTGCTCTTCATGCCTCTCTACGCTCTGAACAAATGTCGGCACTTGAGTTTAAATGTTGAAGGATTTAGCTGATTGTTGTTATTATTGTTGGCTTGGACAATACTTATAAGCACTATATATATGTATTTTCTTGGTTATCATATATTTTAATTATAATTTGCAATAATTTTCACTGCCAGCCACAATAAGGATGGATTGATTGTTTATAACAGGGCTCTTCAATAAGAACATAACAATTTTGAAATTAAATAGAAATGCTCTTATGAATGCATTTTCTAAACTGTTAATAATAAACCATTTGTCAAGTTTGACATATTTTTTATGATGAAATTTATAAACGTGGTTTTGTGGTTTTGTGAGCGCAAGGAAGACCAGTTGCACCAGTAATAGTATTGAAGAAGTCGAAAATATTGCAGCTGTTAGAGCTTCAGTCCAAAATGAGCCAAATCAGACTAAGCTATGTTAAAGTTTGAAGAAAATTCTGAATATAACTTTGCCACCACGCTTATTCAATTCAACGCCGTGGAGTTTCTTTTTATAGAGTTACCTTAAGTTTTTGACTTAGAAAAACTCGGGGATAATATCAATTGCAATTTTGGTAACGTTCTGTTGCGTTTTATGTGTGATCGAGTAATAGAATATTGGCTTTAAAGAATCGATCGCTGCCAACATGTTCATGCTGTTAGTTATATGAAGGAGAAAATAATTGCATAATTAAATCTAGTATGCGCACCACGATTAGTATAAATTTAAGCCTAATAGCTCAATTGTTCTGTATTTTATTTAACAAAAAATTGTTATGTCGTTATTGAAAAACCTCTATATCACAGAGAGCAGTACTTAACATAGTATTCATTTAACCCTTAGGTTTACAAATAGTCGTAGAGTATGTGGGCAGACTATAATAGGGAAAACGATGTTTTTAAATACGTGAAAAATGTTTGTAATTAATTAATTTTTCTTGTAATCTTAAACGAATATCTCACTAATCCAGAATAGCTCGAAGCAAAGTTTCAGCTATGTACGACAAGTGCTGAAGGCAATAACAAAAAAGCAGCTATTAAGCTTAAAGTGTTCTCTCTAAGCCACCCATCATAAAAAATCTGACACTTTTTTCATTACACTAAGTCATCACCACCATTACCGTTGCCGCCACCACCACCACCACCACCATCAACTGCAGCAGCAGCAATATTTTCATATAAAACAACAGAACATAGCAATTAATTATGTACATGATTATGAGACGTTATAAGGGATAAACGGAGCACGCTTAAAAGTGATGAAAAGTGTTTATAATCTTATGCTAAACTTTCGCATAAAAAGTGAAATGTAAACATATGTGATGTTCACTTTGTTTTTTTTCTTTTATAGCTGCTGCTGCAATTGTTCGAAATGTCAATTGCATTCAAAGGCACTCTGTAAATGTTCAACTCAATGCTTTAGATGTTGGAAATGATAATCTTTTGATTGCTAAAGGGGAGGTAGCAAAAATATAAAAATAAAGACCCGCATACAATATGCTTTTTTTCCAACGGCCATATTTACTTTTCTGTTTGAATGTTCTTTTTGTTAAATTTCCAAGTGAAACTAAGTCTGAGTAATTACAGTCAATTTGAAAGCTAAACTAAGGTTGGACTGTTAAGGGTTACAAACAGTTTCATTTCAGAAATCATGTTTGAAGAGGTGGCTTTAAGCATGTGATTGACGATAGAAACATCGGTTTTGTGAAAGTTTAACAAGACTTGAGAAGAAAGTTTAAACACGCTTAAAGGAAAGATAAATAGAATAGTTATCTGTGATCAACTCTTTAGGAATGACCTTAAAATGTTTGATGATTATATCGAAGACTATTAAAAGTTTTGATTAAAAAATATTCTAAAATTATGCTAAAATTTTTGGTTTATTTTATAACTTAGAAAATCTCATTTGTTATTGGTTTTCAATGAGATTTATATGAGCTACGGTTACATAGTATACTCCCAGGACCTTAGTTAGGGTGTTGTTCAGTAAGTTCCCTTTTTCAGTAGGAAAAATTAAGACAGTGGTCTGCAGTTAGATGCATAACATCTTACATCACATATTGAGTTGTTTATGAAACTTAAGCCACGCCTACATTCCTTTCAAAATGTTGATAATAAATTAATAATTTGATAGGGTTCCAATCTATAAGACTGAGACTAAGAAGACTGAGAAATTTATTTGCTACGCTGTGTCTTAAGATTTCATCTTGTCAGTTGAAGTTTAATATTTGTGTCATATATATGAAGGAGGCATAATTACTTTATCTGTCACACTTCTAATCAATATTAACACGTTTTTCATTTGATAAAAGCATCATACTGGTGAGTATTGAACCGTTAGTGTAGCTTTGTTACTTGTTGAGAATACTTTGGTTTTTTGAATTTTCACATGTTATCCTCTTATATATTCAACAGTAACTCTAAGTATTTCATCTTTTCACCAGTCATTTTGACTTTTTTTTTCCAATTTTTTCTGTTTTTGTCTTCTTCCGTAAAGTCTTTTAAACCCATTGATGTGTTAAGACTTGTTTAAACATTTTAAGTAATTGCTGACTACATACATATATTGGAGTATATATATGTATATATACATAAAAAGCAAACAACTGACTTGTTTTTAATGCATACTCCGCCCCCAATGTGTGTAAATTCCATCAATCTTCTTATACCGCTTTTCTTTCACTCTATATGGTTAAGAGCTGTAAACCGAGTACTAAAGGCTTTTCAAAATATTTGCTCACACATTTCATGTTCGGGGTATGTCTAAGAAGAAAAAGAAGAATCTAAAAAGAACAAGACAAAACCAGGAAATTCTATAGCTTATAAATGTATTTACAAAAAGCAAATATTTGCAAGAGCTTTTTATTCTTCGTTTTATTTTACAAAATATGAAATAAAAAATTGAAAAAAATCATCAAATTAGAAGAAATAAATTTCCACTTAAAGAAACAAAACATAAGTATATATATATATATATTTAATATAATATAGTAAACCAAGCAATAATGGTAAACATTGTCAAATATTTAATTTAACCCAGTTATACGAAAATTCATGTAACCAAAAATCATTGGAAATCCCTCTTGTTCAGTTACTCTTATGAAAAAGGAAAAAATGCCAAAAAAATTATATAATATTCAGGTCATGATTTAAACAACAATGACCTCAAATCCTACCCTTGTCATGCTGTGTTAATCTTTCATAAATTTTCCCGCTCAAACCTACAGTGGTGATCACTTGAATAGGTAAAATTTTTTCGAGTAAAACATTTTGCAATAATTTTTCTTTCTTCAAGTTTAGAAAAAATTAAATGATGCAGTTTCATAAAAGGATCTATTGTGAATAATGCAAAATATTTTTTCAATAATTTTTATTATTATTCAATTTTTGGAGATTTTTTTACTTGAATACTATCAAAAAAGCGATAAATTTTTTGCATAAAATTTTTGAATAGGATTTTTACAATCATTCTTTTTACCTCAAGTTTATAAACAATTTAATGATGCTGTTTAATAAAAGCATTTATTCTCTATAATAATAAAAATTTTTTTAATGATTTTTAAAATTTGCCTATTTTTGGTGAATTTTTTTATCTAACACTACAAAAAAAAATAAATTTTGTCAAATATTTGTACGACTTAAAAATATTTCGTATTATACTTAATAGATTTCCTTATCAAATTGCATCATTAAATTGTTACTTAGGTAACAGAAAAGTAAAGAAAAAAAATTATTGCAAAAATTGTTCGAAAACAATTAACGTTTTTTAAAGAACAAAATTTGTCAAAATTATAACAACAATACAAATAATAAAAACATTATTTTATATTATGCACAATAGATCATTTTGTCAAATTGCTTCTAAACTGAAAGGAAGAAAACCTATTCAAGTGACCACCACTGTATGTGCAGTTGTTCCATTTCATTTCTTTCCAGCTTCCTCTTTCCACTTCTCCACAAATAAGCATTAATGTCTTTATTACCTTGTAATTCGAATATTTGAACATGCAGCAATTGCTTGCTTTTAGCTATTATATAATTCTAACATAAACTTAATAGAGGGCAAAAAAGGAAAAAGTCCGTCAATATCATAAAGTATTCACATCACTCTCTCGCTTTGTGTTATTGTCAGTTGCTATACTCTCTCCTGGGATTTTCAACTTTTAGACATCTGTTGGCATTTGCCCTGTTTTCGTTTGTCCTTTTTTGCTTTTAGTTTCTCCATTCACTTAATGTTTCTACAAAATTTCCTCCTTTACATTATAAGCTTGAATAATTTGTCGTTGAGGAATATTGACAGCTCTGTAGCTATGCACAATTTAATATTCAATTAATGAGAAAGCCTTATTTGCCATATAAAAATAATGGATTTATCATCAGAGGCTGTTTAAATAAATAAGGATTAAAAGGCAAAAGTCATTGAAGCATGTGTTGGATTTTTAAAATTTATAAATCAAGAATAACGTTAAAAAAAATCGAAAAAATTAATTTGTTAAAAAAAATTTTGACCAAACAAATTGAAAAAATTCTATCAAAGAAATAAAATTATATTTAAAGTCTTATGGATTTAATGCCCTAACTTTGCGTTATTTTTTCAATTTTTGTCTGTCATTGAAAAAATTTATCATAATTTTAGTTCAATCGTTCCTAAATTTGATAAATAAAAATATGAAAAATGCAAAACTTTTTTTAAACGAAATAAAATTCTATATAAATTTAATGGATAAACTCTATTATTATTTTTAATTATTTCGTCCGTGGGTCCGCGAATAGAAAAAGGAGGCTAGCAGTCAAAATTTGTGTCCATTCCATCATAAATTTGGTACATATGTATAGTGTAATCTTAATCATGTAATATTCAATGCTCAACCGATGTCTGTCTGTCCAACTGTGCATCTGTATATAGCGAAAAATTCTTCCCCTCCTAATAACTTGATAAAAACGTTTCTACTGAAGTGAGACTAAGAAAATTGGTATCAAAACTCATGAAGGATTATACAAAAAGTGACAAACAATTTATTTAAAGCTTAGAGCAAACTCTACATCTTTATATAACTAGTGGGCGTGGCATATATCTATGAAATAGTTCTCCTGGTGTATTTTATCTCCAAAATCGAATTCTACAAAACAGAAGATTTTTTTTATATAAAGAGGTGTGTTTTTCATTTGACCATGCCCATTTTAAGCACATCATTAAGTATATAATGTATATGTTAAAATTCAATTTTATGGGTATATTTTTGTGGTCTTTTTGTCAACTGTTTCACTACTTTACTGTTAAAAAATTTTGCTTCTTTTTTCAATAGGAAACTACCTACAAAACAGAAGATCTGATTGAGTCGTCAGGTTTCACCAGTTTTAATTAATACAATTTTCAGTTTTTAAAATCCGTATCTTCTTATGAATTAATAGCGTAGTTATTAAGAAAAGCGCACTATATGAAAAGGAAAAACCAAAGCTTTTTTTTTCAGTTAGATAAGTCATCCGCTTGCTTATTATCATATGAAGTTTACGTAACAAGCAAAAAGTAAAAAAAAATATTTTTCATCTGCTAGGCCAGCCGACGCATACATGGCTAGAGAACGCTCTGGCAAATATGCACACTTCCGTCTACCAAACTTGTTAATTAGCAATAAATGAAGCGATAATGAACATGAAAGATAAATTTAAGAGTCAGCAAAAAAAGAAAAATGTTATGATGCTGCTGGAGATGCATTGGTACGCATTTTATGTGTGGTAAGGTAAGGTAACGTAAGCTCGAAGCTCCATCCATGAGTGTAGAATTTCTTTTTTTTTTTTTTTTTCTTTTTTCAGCTGACTTGAAAGCTTAACAAAAATATATTAATGAGTAAGTCAGAAAAGAGATAAGTTTTACGTTAATCCAAGGAACCGTTAAATTTTTTTATTTTTTATTTTTTTTTTTTTGTATAAAACCTGAATGAACAAGTAAATGAGAAATGTGTAGAAGAAGAAGAAAAGCGTAATCTTAAATACAAAATTAATTGGAATGCAATTGGAATTAATAGAATGGTCATCACACATACGTTCCTGTTCAGCTGTTCTGTCATTAACATCACGGGCGAGAGTTGGTGAGAGGTGTTAACTAATCAAATGCCAACGATTGCCAAGCATACGGTGTGCGTGTGTGTATGTAGAAATATTCAGGTTGCATAATATTATAGCCTCGCGTTATAATTGCAAGTTTAATTAATGCATTGTTACTGTTATTGTTGTTTCGCTTATGTGTGCAAGATTTGCGTGAGACTCTCTCATGTTGAACATTTCATCATCATTCACTAAATATGTCGGTATGTGTGTGTGTGTGTGTTTGCTAAATATGAGGTTACACAATATTGACTCAAAATTCATGCATATATGCACTCAGATACACATTCATACATATGCTCCAGTGAGTGAGTGAGTGTGTTTGGTAAACAATTTTCCAGTTATTTTAGATCAAATATTATGCCGTGTGCTATTGTTACACTTTCGATTGCGTACTTTCTGGGACAGACATATGTTTGTATGTTTGTTTGTGTTTAATTTCATATCAGCAATAATAACAAAGGAGAGGAGCCAGAGATCAGCAAAACTTGAAAATTTAATTAACTTTCCAGTTAAAATTGTTTCACTAATAAACTTAAATGTGCGGTTTGTTCAAGTTTGACTCTTCTAAGACCCTTGTCTCAACTTTATACTCTTTGCATTAATTGAATATTTTAACGAGATATTTAATTAACCACATGGCTGTATAGCTCAGTCATTATGAACCGCCTCAGACTGCCAGCAGAATGCTTCAGGTGCAGATAAAACAAATAAAAAAACTAAATTTGCCACAAAAAGCTTAACTTTTGTAACAGATAAATAGATTTTTGGCGATAGTGGGCATAACTCTAGATCGATTTTGTTTAATTTAAATACAAATTTACGTTCGTAACACTGCTAACAACTGACAGGCACCCGGACACACGAACCTACTTGTCTAGATGGACTCAGTTTTTGATGCAGATAAAAAATGTATATACTTTGTAGGGTGGCTGTGTTCCAAATGGAATGACAAACTTAATGTACTTTAGTTTAAATATTATAATTATAATATTCAACAATGTGCTAAAAAGGGGCAAGGTAGTCGCCCACATTTTATGAAATCTGCATTTGCCAAGGCTTTCACTTATAAGGTTTGAGAATCATTGAAAGTTATAGTAATGATGAGCCGGCCATGACTCCGGTTTAAATTTAAAACTTTAAATTTTGTCAAAATTTAATTTAATTTCTTTTATGTGTCTGCCAATAATCGAAATTTACTTTCCAAACAAAGCGCAAATTTATATAAAACTATATTCTTAAATTAAATTAAATTGAATTAAATTCTTTCTTCTTCTTTCAAGCTGTACTCGTGAGTAAATCTCTTAACTTAACGGCATCAAGTTAACAACTCAAGGCCAATCAACGTTTAATCGCGTTCGCTGTTTGCCCGCAACCTATACTACAATATGTTATTGTCTTTAGAGTACGTATGTGTGTGTGTGTGTGTTTGTATAATTTTTATTTTTAGCTGGAAAATACAATTTGCACCTGCCTCAAATCATAGCTTACAAGTTGTTAGCAACACCTTTTGCAAAGCATAGCGTTATACTTGTTATATGTGTATGCTTATTATTAAATAAAAGGAAAAACAACAACAAAATCAAGAACAACTAAAACCACAATTTATTATTAACTTTAAGAAAATATACAAAAAAAAAAAAATATTCCAACTATTACGCGTACAATGCATTTCTGACGGCATCCGTTATAGTTATAGTTTTTAGCATATCAATGCAACTGGGACCGGTTTCTTTCGGGCTACAACCATAATTTTTCCCAGTCTCAGCATTGTTCATATTTACTTACTGGCTGTTCACCTTCATGGTGTGCAGCATTTTTATCATTTCGTTATGTTTCAGTGTATTTGTTTATGATTTACTTGGCTTCTGACCAGATTAGAATATTTTGAGAAAATCGTCATGAAAATATATTTAGTTTGGGTTTTATAATCGGGAAAATCTTATAAAATGGGTGTAGCAAGTAAAACGCCTTTTATTTACCATGAATTTTTATTTCTATGTGGGCGTGGCTCTAAATCGATTTTTAAAAATATATAAATAAGTCTACATGTCTAGATCAACTCAGCTTTTGGCGGTGATCAAGAATATATTTACTCTGTTTCTGAACGCCTCCTTCTGGGTGTTGCAAACGTAATAATAAACTTAGTAAAAAGGGTATAAAAACAAAAAGTGTTTTTATTATAATTAGGGGTCAATAAAAAGATGGACATGGGGACAAAAATTGTTGGATCGTCTCTGATTTTGATACAGATCAAAATATATCTATGTATATATACATTAGAACTCTAAATAGGTTAGTATTTATACTCAAAAAGTGTTTGAAATGATTTCACATCCCGCTAAGCAGTCGTAAATTCAATTTTATTGAGACTAGTACATATAGTGGTACAGAATCCATAAACATTCAACTTTATGGAACATATAAAATTAAACTTTATTACCACCAGGATAAGTGAGAGGTATGAAGGTGGGATGAGGACGAAATGTGGGCATAACAACAGTTTAAATGACCGCAAGCATGTTAACGTTTACAATGCGTTGTTGTCAAAGTTATATCAATATGGCAATAGCCGCAATAATAATAATAATAACAACAACAACAACAATAACAATGACAGTTTAATAGTACCACCAAAAGGGATAAATTGCTGGCTGCTGGTGTCAGAATGACTGACTGATTGCTTGGCCGTATGCAAAGGAGTTTTACCCTCAATGTATTGGTGTTGTTGAAACGTTATGAGAGGGAAAGGAATGCAAATACATAAAAATATGAAAATGAAAATCTATCAAAACTGAAACAATTACACAGAAAAGTTTTTTTGTTTCGTTTTGTGGCGTTGAATGAGTGATTTGTGTAATAAAACAAAATCACACTCAACGTACATACATACGAGCTGTCGGCTACCATTTTAGATATGTACACATATTGTATTATTGGTATTATATTGTAAAAATATGTAAAATGTTGTGTATTTTCAATTTAGTTATGATGTCCATCCATCCATCCAGCCATGCATGCATTCATTGTGTGCCATGATAAGCACCTCACCGCACTCATATAAGAAGGAACGCAGCGGGGAGAAAAGAATGTTCAGAACCCCAAAATATTGTAAAGACAAAAATACACACAGAAGCTGCATTAATTTAACCCAGTTAAAAGCAATCATCCGTTGCCATGCACACAACTACAAACACGACACGGCACGACACTCATATTACTTGTATTTGGGAAACCCACATAAGGAATGATTTCACATAACTGTGGACTCTGGTTTTGATGCTGAATGTTATTAGTGTTTATACATATGTATGTGTGTGTGTGTGTAAATATATATGTTTGTACCAATATCGTTAATCATAGTTTTATCTGATTTCGACATATGCAAAAGCACAAATTTGTTGTGTCGCTATATGTGTGTTGGTTCACTCACTCACTCACTTCACTTCACTTTACTTTAGTTTGCTGCCCCCATACACACTTGCTGTTGTCCTACATAACCTATTGGTTTCTACATACTCACGCTTTTATATGAATTTTTACACTTAAAAATATTTTTGAAAATTTAGATTAAAAATATGGGATTTTTTTTATAAATATTTTTTATTTATTTTTATAAATATTTCTTATGAATATCTCTTTATTTATTATTTTTATTAATAATTAATTTATAAATTTATTATTATTATTTTTAATTATTAAATCCTATTAATTAATTATTTATTTATTAAATTTTTTTTTCATATTTTAAATAAATTAAATAAAAATATTTCAGAAAAAAAATATAATTTAAATATGTGAAATTTAAAAATCAAATTTCAATATTTTATTAATAATAATAATTTTTTTATTAACTCTTAAACCCTGAAAACCGCTAACTTGGCTGCGTGTATTTTGGATTAAATAAAAACACACAGAAACGCGCATAATAACAACAGTGACAAATATTCTCATGTAGTGTCATTTATTTTCTGTGAACTAACAAATAATAACGATAACAACAACACAGCCCAAGCACCAACCAACAACTAGCAACGACTATCAGAAGAAGAAAAATTATTCATTCAATTTCTTTTTTCTACAATATTTGTGTCGCTTTTCAAAATTCCTAATATGGCTGGGTACGGATGCTAGTATGCTAGTATGTTTTAACGCCACATGCTCATGTGTTGGTGTTGGTGTGTGTTCGTTGCGTTTGTGTGTGCTGGTTGCGTTTAAGTTAGATTTTTCAAAATGTCAACTGATTTAAATCATGTTGATTGTTTTTGTTGTTGTTGTTATTATTGCTGTTGTATATTGTTGTAAACATTACAACATTCAGTGTTGGTTGTAACTTGTAACAGGAGCTGTTAGAGCTTTTTATAGCAGCACTTTATGGCTACAAACATATCAACTAATTCATTTTGATTTACATTTCACAGAGCAACACACTCAAACACACACACACATATATATATTGTGATTGGTCTTGATGTCTTCAAATTGTTGTTGTTCTCTAGCTAATAAATTATTTTTCCTAACAAGTCTTTTATTACTTTCGCTCCATCTCTCCCTCTCTCCCCCAGACCATTTCATCCATACCTTTTATTGAAACATAATTTCAAGCTCTGTACCATTTATTTATTGTTGAAATGATGTTTAATTTGTTAACTCATTTTTCATTTTTATTATTGTAAAATTATTATTTTTCTGTAACTCAAACAATTGCCAAATTTTCAAATACAATATCGAGTAACTTTTAATTGGTTATTACTGATGGTTGGAAAAAAGTTTTATTGTAAAATTATCCTGCACCTGTGTTGTGTTATATTTTGTTTTGTTTCGTGGTAGCAGTCCATGTTACAATAGTTAATTATTAAATTCATTTTGTTTAATTTGAGTTGAGGTGAGTTTTATTTGATTTGGAGAAAGTTTGATGTTGAAGTCATAAATTAGGTCGGAGATGGGTTCTATATGGCCCGATATATATTTTACTTAATGGTGCAATGCTGCTCTTTCACTCAAAGTTAATCACACAATTAAAATGTTACAAGAGTTCAAACTTTGAATTCTGGCGAAAAATAACACTTGGCGCAATAAGAAAATATTGTTTATTTATTTATTTATTCATCTTTTGTTACAATTATTCTACTAAATACATGATTTATAAGTGTATGTAAGGAAATGTAAAAAAACAAAAATAAAAATTAACAGCGGCACCCGCGGTAGCAGCCAAAACAACAACAGCAGCAGCAAAAAAAATATATATAAAAATGTTAAAAAAATATTTACAAACCAGATTATATAATAATAATAATAAATTTTAACAAAAGATAAAGATTTTGCCAACACATTTACAAACAAATTGTATACAATTTGAATTCTAATTTTAAAGATGTAACAAATTCAAGAAATTTATGAAGAAATCGTGGTAGAGGAAGCTTGAGCTGAATCCATATATTCGAGAGAATTAAACAAATTATGTTACTTTTTGAATTTATCAGTCAAACTTCTGAGGTCTCTACACAACTCCATAACGCCTCTTTGTGTTTGTTTGAAAAAACTTAATGAAAAATTAGTATTAGCGACAGGCAAAGCTGTGTACGCCAAAAGTATTGAATTTTTTAGCAAATCGCAATGCAAACACAAAAAACCAGAAAAAAATTCACAATTAGCAACATGATGAAGTACAATTTTTTTAAGTACAATAATTTCCAAAATCGATTTAAATTGAAACAATTTTATTTTCAAAGAATGATTCGCGATAACTTCACCAATTTGTCTAATTGCTATGAAAAAAACCCGCAATTTTTGATATTTTTAAACAAATCCTATCACAATAATTCTATTTTATATGAAATTAAATTGTGACAAATTTGAGTGCAAACGGATGACTTTTACGCAATTTTGCAACAATTCAAACCTTACATTGCCGAAAAACATTTAGCGCCTCAACAAAAGAACGATATATTGAGAAAAGCCACAGATTTTGATATTTTCGAATGAAATTTGTCATATAAGCTCCCTTTTATTATAAGATTGAATTGTGACGAATTCGAGTTTTATTGGACAACTATTATTTCTTTGCAATTAAAAAAAAAAAAAAAAAATGGTAAAAAACTGGAATTTTGTTTTGAAATTTTTTTTTTTATAAAAATTGACAAAAAATTTTCTTAGTATTCGGTAGTAATTGATCAATTATAAAAGTTTGAGCTTGATCAGGCTAGTTTTTTTTTTTTTTTTTTTTTTTTTAACGAAGGGGAAAGCTTTGAAAGCCCAGTCAGTGTGGGACTTGCACCCACTAAAACCCCTTCGAATGTCCTACGGCAATTCCCCTGGGACTACCGTTAAGTATTACGTCAGGAGAAACCGTCTGAGACTACACTCAGACGGTATTCGTTCGTATGATGTCAGTCATCATCTGTCTTACTCGTAGTCTTTCTGCCACTCTAAGCTTCTTCATAATAACGGCACTGACGCTTTTGACGCAGGACCATACCTTTTCATCGTTAATCATGTGCAGAATTATATCGCCATTTGGTTCCATGATTAAGTCTGCAATTTTTGAGCGTTCTGCCTCGAACCTTGGGCATTTTATCAGTATATGCTCAGCTGTTTCCTCGTCGTCATGACACTCAGGGCACCAAAGTTCATTGTCATGACCAAAACGGTGCAAGTAGCTGCGGAAGCAACCGTGTCCGCTGAAGATTTGCGTCAAGTAATAACCCATACAGCCATGTTGTCTGCTCAACCAGCACTCAACATTTGTTATTACTTTGTGCGTCCATCGGCCTTGAGAGGATAAGGCTAGTGTGAAAGTTTTTGTGATGATTTGAAATGAGCAGTATTAGGCAAACATGGCTCGCTCAAGAAATTCTCAAAGGCCACTTGCGGTTTATGTTCCCCACCTATTGTCTATACTATACATGATTTCTGTGACACTGAAAAAGCCTTCTAGGTATATAATACCGCCCGGTACAAAGAGAAAGTATCTTGACTTTAAAATAACATTGAACTAGAAAATGTTTCTGAACAATTCATTGAAAATTCGTTAAATAGATAACATTCCCTAACCTCACCAGTATTTATACAAAAAGGCCTTTAATGATATTCCAAAGATAAGAATCAACTGCTTAAACTTAAGTTTAATGGTTTATTAGGAAATTTCTAAAAAACACCAACATATCACCTGTCAACTGTTTGGACTTTGGCATGATAACCGCCTATGACTTTAGTCATTTCTATCTTTACTTGATTACACCTGAGGATGAATATGAAGCATCTTATACACGATTAATGATTAATCAGTTTTGTTGATGTATTGTTGTTGTTGTTGTTGTTGCTTTCTTATTTTTAAATTCCATTTCATTGGTGGAGTCATGCAAACATTTTTTTTTTTGTGTCTACTGTTGTAATAACAGCGCCGACAGTTTTATATGAGGCTTCGTTTTAATAAATAGTTTTTTTTTTGTTTTTTTGTTTTTCGTTTTTCTTGTTCGTTTTGTTTTGTTATTTTGTATAAATTTGCATAAATTATTCAATTAATGTTATAATTATTTAATCAGTTATGTTAAAAAAAAAAAAAAACAAATTTCGTTTTTATTTTTTTGCTTTGCGTGAGAATGTTAAAGTTTTATATTTATTGGTAAAATTTGCATATGTAAACTAAATATCTGTTCAATTAATCACCAATTCCCAGGAAATCGAATTCCCATCAACATTAATTAACTTTGCTTAAAAAAAAAATAAAATATAGAAAAAATTGAAGTTCATCTAATTAGCTTAAAAATAGAAAAAAATAAATAAAATCCAAACAACTGCGTTGGTAATGAATGATAACACGTAAATATCGATTACATGTTGTTTTGAGAAAGTTTTGGGCGTGGATTTTCAGTCTTGGGTAATATGTTAGATTGGAATTTTTTAGATTAATCAATCTAATCAGCTTCTGGCACATGTGAATTTTTCTTCTTCTATAATGTGAGTGAGTTTTTATACCCTGTATATAAGATGGGAGGCAAATTACATTTGTCATTACATTTGTAACACATTGAAGGAGGCGTTAGGAACCCTACAAAGTATATATATTTTTTATCAGAATTAAAAACTAAGTCGATGTGTCCGTGTGTCCGTATGTCCGTCTGTTCTTGGCATTCTCACGCTCGTAAATTTTACGAAAGACACACTTTTGAGTCTCTGCAGGAAAATCTTTATAAAAATTGAGCAAAATTTATCAAAAGTCACGCCACAATCGACGAAATTTCACAAAATTTCAATTTTTTGCCACAAAAATTCAACTATGAAATTGGAATTGGGTATTTATAATTATCCCAGCCATTGATGTGCTCAAAAAGGGCATGGTCAGATAACAGACACGCTCTTAACCAATAAAAATCTATTTATCTGCCAAAGCAATTGAGTTCTTAAGTAGAAAATTGGTATAGATATTTTTGATTAGCCCACCAATCGATGCGTATGTAAATGTGGAGGGTATTTGAGATATGACCCAAGTCAAATGAGGTCTTTGTTTACCTATTTCCCTGATCAATGCGGTGTATGATGTAATTTTTTGTTGTTGTTACAGAAAATCACCCTTAACTAATTGATGCCACGAATCCCTTTTTTGTTTTTTTTCTTTTCTTTGAGTTACTATAGAATGAAAGCTGTTTATAGGTTAACTTTTATTAGTATTTGTACGGAATGAATTGAATATTTTATCGCAATGAATTTATCAATTTCAGCAAATCAATTGAAGCGTAAATAAGACCAGTTAAATTTATATAGGAGAAGAACAAGAAGAAGAAAAAGAATGCGTTAGTGTTGAAACTTTAATTCCATTTTCAATAACATCAGACAAAATACCTTTTTGGTAGTTTCAAACAACCACCAACCACCCAACCGCTACCAACGCCGTCATCACTACCGCCACCGCATCTTCTCTACATATTATTTAATGACTGCAATGCACATTATCAAGCAAATTGGAATAAGATACAATACACAAAGGATTTGGTTTTCCAAAAAAAAAAAAAAACAACCTTTTTTTGGCTCATACGTGTACACACATATAAATACCTATCGAGTCAAGAGGGGTCACTCACTCACTCACTTGCTTGCTTTCTCCATACATCTACATACATGTCTGTACGTCTGTACTTTGACTATACTTTTGTTTCATTCTCCATTGTAGTGGTTTATTGTTTTTATTTTTAACTTTTCTACCACGTCTGGTTGATAATACCGCAAACAAGAAGAAGAGCTCAGTATTTATTTTTTATTTCCTTTTTTTTATTTAACTATATATTGTATCTATAAATACATACTCGTAGATATTGCACTGATTGTCTAGTTCAGGGTTTATGTTTTTGCATTTGTTATACCCTACCCCACTTGTACCAAAAGGTATATTAAGTTTGTGTATATGTTTGTAACTCATAAAGGGATTGATTCTGAAACCAAATCTCAATCAATTTTATAATGTCCGTCTGTCTGTCCATATAAATTTATATGTATTTTTTGAGATATTTCGTTAAAATATTTCGTTTATATTCGTCCAAGGAGAAACTTCTTTGAAAATGAAGCGACTTGATCCCTTTTTAGAACACTTCCCCATATAACGATTTATTATAAAAGGATCCTTTATATGACAAAAAATTCTTAATATTTTTTTATAAAATTTAGTGGAGAATAATAATTGGCTGTAGCAATTCTGGACCCGATCGGACTATTCATATAATGATATGCCACCAAATGACTTATAAGGCCAACCCTTGTGGTATAATTTGTGAAACCAAGTGGTGTAGGGTACTATATGGTCTATCATTTTCACTTGTTTTTTTTTTCTGTTTTTGGATAACTTTTAAGTTTTTGATATTTATTATATTGATTCCCGTATGTGTTTAAGGGAAAAAAATAAGTTTCGAAATTAATTAAAAAAAAAACGAACCTGATTTCTAAAAGGGAAAAAGTTAATCAAATGGAAACTGAAAAGCTAAACTTTCCTTTCCTATATACCTGCAACACATTTAATATTACGTAAAAACATTGAACAGAACTTTCTTTTCCTCTTAAAACTGAATCGTTATCTGAAACCTTAAATAATTTTAGGATATGAAAGTGTTCTTTACTTTTTAAAATATATAAAAGTCACCTGAACTATTATAACAGATAAAAATCCTAAAGTAGTCAAAATTTAGAACCTTTATCCGACAATTACTTCGAATAATACAGTATTGAAAAGGATTTTATTATTTGATTTATTAAAGTTTGTTCTTTATCAGCTCAGTATTTTTCAGGCTTCTTTCATTCGCAATATATCGCGCCTTTTATGAGTATATCAATCATTTCATTCCTAAGGAAATGTTTTGTGGATTTTCTCATAATTCTTTACCGAAGATCTTGGTTTTCATGAATTTTGTCCAGTCAGGATGTTTGAATCTTTTGGATGGGCTGCATAATTACGTTTTAGGGAGAGCGAATAATCATAGTTTAATGTAAAATTCGTATTTTTTAATGATGCATCATCTTTTCTTCTTATACAGTTGACTTTGCAATTTATTAGCTCGCGATTGGCCCTGTTTGTTTTGCTGCTTAGTTCTTTTTTAGGAATCTTTAGTTTTTAAATATTTTCAGACTACTTCGCACTTTGATTTATTATTATACAGTTATTTCGAATATTCCCCGATTTGAAAAAAGTCACGCCTGAACTTATTAGGATTCTTCTTAAATACTTTTCAAATTTTAGGAATTTGGAGAGATCAAACGCTTCTCTGAACTTACGACTAACTTCTTTCCCTATTATATTGATAATTTATCTCAGAAGTGCAATCTTTAAATGAACTTATGAATAGACTAAGGTAAACTTTTTCAGAAGAACTTTGTGAACTAATTTATAAATCATAAGGAACGTGTTTCTTTTAAGGAGTGACCGAAAAAGCTGTGAACTTTTATTTCCTACCCCTGAATCTATACGATTTTTATAAATAACTGTACGTATGTTTAATTGTACAATATTCATAATACATACTTCACCTTTCATCTTCATCGTTCAACATTCCAATCGCCTTGAATATAAAATAAGTTGTACGCCTCGTTGCATCATTAATGAGTAAAATTATTTCCACTTAAAATGTTTTTGCGTTCTAGCTTTTCTTTTCGTATAAAATGATAGCAAGACCACTCAATTTCCGCCTCTCTAACTGTTGTATAATTCTTACATAATTTTTTTTTTTTTTCTTTTCATTTTTGCCCATTTCCGTGTCCCGCTGTTAATGATGTTTTTGGTTCTTTGGCCATTTAAAGCTTTGAATAAAGTTCGAGTTTGATGTGAGGTGAAACGCTCATGCTAATGTCATTTTCCCTTTCCTCCATGTTGAATATTATGTCAATGGATACGTCTCTTTCACGAGTATCTACATTTTCTAATTCCGTACTTATTTCTGAGTACTTGATTTTGTAAGTTATGATTCCAATGAAATCTTAGTGTTCCATTTGAATGCACATAATCAGATCCTTTTTTGCCTTTATGACTTTTTGTTTTTTGTTGAAAGATGAAGATGCCAGTAAGTTTTTAACAGAGAAAGACACTTATGAAGGAGGACAATAAGTTTTTACATTTAAAAAAGAATATTCTGGTCTTTTGTGTTTAATTTTAAATGAAATCAAAGTTATTTCTTGATTTAAAGCAGTATGTTGTGTTACATATTCTTTGAAACGTAAAAATTCTCTTTTAATGGAAGGGATGAACTGTCAGCAATAAAATATGAGGACCATTACCATTACTAATCAACTTACAACTTATTTAAGCCTTTGGCCTGTTGCAGAAGAGAACATCGCGCGCTTATTTCTTCTGTGCTTTCTCTTCAATCTTGTATACCAAGCGGCTACGGCGCATTAAGCCTACATCCGGTGTTTAAGCTTCCCTGTTGCGGGACGTTCGCCCGGTTTCCGTTCAAATACAATGATTACAGTAGCATTTTCAACTACATATATGATGACCATAAAAACTTATAATTCATTCTAAAACAAACCTCATCGCAAACGTCATTTATATAAAACTCAGTAGTCGGCACAACCTTCTTCCATTATGTTGTTGAAAAAAGTACTAAGTGGCGATCTGGTGTCCTTGGTTGAGAGTAATGGTATTAGTGGACATTCTAGACTCAAACATGGCAGTAAATAGTTCAGTGTTTTTAGATGTTCTTTGGAGGTTCTTAATAACCCTTCAAGGCTATAAATGTAAAAATTATGTTATGGACGAAACTCTAAGCTCAACCATTCTATTGTCATTTGTGTAAAAAGCTTAATAAGTCAAGTTAATCTAAATAAAGTTTTGTCATTACTGTAATTAGTTTTCTTCCCTTTCCGTTTAAGCGTGGTTCCTGCTTTATTTTGCAAAGAACAAACTACATAATAAAAACATCAACAGCAGCAACAATTTATGCACATATTGCTGCCCCAACACATTACTTAGCTAGCCACGTAATTAATACAAAATCCAGCATTTAAAAGCTGGTTATTAAAAGCCTCCCATTTATATACAAAATATATTGTATTTTTTTTTTATTTTAATTTTCCTCTTTCTTTCTTTTGTGTGTGATTCTTTAGATCTGCTGTGGTAGCCTATAAGGCGAGCAACAATGAAATGAAGGTTTGGTTTTAGTATGTTTTATATTTATTTACGGCCACTACTGTAAGCTTTACAAAACATTTTTATTTGCTGCAAATGACGACGGGGTGTTCACAGCATGTAAAACTTAACCACTAAACAGCATTTATTAAATAAGACTTTACAGTAGAGGCCCATGAGCACCAGTATGTGTTAAAGAAGCGTAAAGGATTTCTTTCTCTTTTTCTTTTTTTTTTATTTCTTTTCTATTCTTAATTGTGGCAAAATTGCTGAAGAGCAACAAAGAAAATACAGAAAAACGTTTGTGCGGTAACCTACAAAGTAGAAAATGGGAAATAACAAAAAAAAAAAAAAAAAAAGAAACACTTTAAGGAGAAGGCCGAAGATGAATTAAGTGGAAAAGCATTTGAATGTTTCAGGCTCATTAATATTATGTGATAGTTAGGCCATGAGAAATCAACTTGAAACAAGAACAAGGAAGCCAAAGAAGAGATAAGACAAGAATGCACAGCTCAGTCTGGGTGCTTCGTATTAGTAAATATTTTAAGTGAAAGAAGTTCTTTTTTTTATCCGCCAACCACACTTGTTGGTAACCCCAAGTTTTTATAGAATAGTAAATGGATGTGCGTGTGTATGTGGTTATGTCTTCATGTGTGAGTACATTTGTTATTTTTAATGAAAGTTCCTTGCTATCATAGCCAAATAGTTGCTTTTTTTTATTATTTAGCAACAATTATAAACAGCGCTTAACCAACCACTTCAATGAACGGCGACTTGAGTGTAACCTATGACGAGAAGGAATAAATGGACAGGTTAAAAAACTTAATTTGGCTTAATCCAAATCGTAAATACTCTCCTCATCTACATAAAAATATTGGGCGTGGCAGTTTAATTATTTCACCCTTTTATAGTGCTTGCAAGTCAAGTTTTACGCTAAATACGGTTTTTTATAAGTTGTGGGCGCAACAGTTATTCAACCATGCCCATTAAGCACTTCGATGGATGGATTAATTATAAATATGTGTACTAAACTTTTTCCTACTTTTTAGGTCAATTTCTATGGAAGATATATCGATTTTTGATGGTTGTAGGCGTGGCTAAATTTAAATAAATTAAAATTTTCAAAATATGCAAAAATCTAGCTGGTTCATAATCATCTAAAAAACGGTCTTGTAAAGCTGTTCCTAAATCAGGGAATAATTATTTATTTTTTTGCTTTTCTGTGATGTACACTTAGATAAATATTTAGAAGAGTGAGTATAGGGTTCTGGTATTGCTCATACAACTGCCCGTGCTCTTATGCGATATATCACTTGTGACCTTAATCTTCTTCTTTTATATATATCCTCCCTGTTAATTCTTCGCTTTTAGAAACTGTTTCAATTTGTAGAGCATTCAAAGGATGGTTTAAGCTAAGCTTACATCTTCTTACTTATTACGTGTTTATATTCTAAAAATGCTAGAAAAAGAAACTATAAAAAACCATGTACAACAAAAACAAAAACGAAACAAAACAAAAAACAAAATGTTTCATCGCGCCCATTAAATCAATTACAATTATAGTGCATACCCACTAGTGTAGTTTATAGCAGAACAATAAAGTAGTAAAGAAGCGGCCGACCCAAGAGCATTTAGCGTTAGCCAGCCTACAATTATCATAAAATATTTCAGGATTTCTAATTGCTGTTATTCTTGTTGTTTGCTATTTTCTTTTGTTCATTCTTTAGCAATTTTTTTTGCTTTAATTCAATTTTTTTTATTTTTTTTATAGAACAGCTTGTATTCCATACAATTTCGTTGTAATTAATTCCTCCTCGGGGAGAGTAACTGAAGAAAATTACTCAACAAAACGGAAAATTATAATTGCTTAACAATTGTTATTTAATAGTTTTTTATTGTTATTTTAATTTGAGGCTTTAGTTTTAATAAAACGAAGAGTTTACTGCGTACAGTTAGCAGTTCGTAAAAGCACTTCAAAGTTTATTTTATAATTTAACGTTTTTAAAAGGTTACTTGTAATATTATCAATAGATTGGTAAGTTTTTTAAAAGAAAGAGAGATGAAAAAAGGTGAAAAGGAAAATATATAATATAAGCTTATGGTCTCAAAATTCAGGCACTTCCTTCTTATATTGTTTCAAAGGATACTTCGTGGTAATTTTAAATCATCACAGAAGCTGTTACAGCTCAAACTTTTATCGTTATATTTGTTTAATAAATTTTTATCGATTGAGTTAAAATTTTTGTAAATTTTTTGTGAAATATTTTTTTTTAAATTTGCCAATTTTTCGCAGACTGTACCTTTGAAAAAAAAAAAAAAAATTCCAAAAAGTAAGAGTGTTCCAATAAAAATTAAATTCATCACAATTCAACCTTATAATAAAAGGGACTAATATGAACAATTTATTTAAAAATATTAAAAAATGTGGCTATTTTCCATACAACGATCTTTTATTGAAGCGCTAAAGGTTTTTCGGCAATGTAAGGTTTGAACCCTTTTGAACTGTTATAAAATTGCGTAAAAGTCATCTGCTTGCACTCAAATTTTTTTCAATTTCACTTCATATAAAATGGAATTATTGTAACAAGATTTGTTAAAAAATATCAAGAATTGTGTTTTTTTCCATATAGCAATATTTTCATTTTGGGCCAGGAGGTATTTTTCTCTACAATGCAAAATTTGAACTGTTGTAACTTAACGAATCTTGATATCATTTAAAAGCTTACATTTTTAAAATTTAGATAAATATATTATACTATATATATTCATAAAAAATGAGCCAACTTTTACTAATAATGATATCAAAAGTCGTTTTTTATAGTTAATGGTTTTTACGGTTTCAGCGGCCTTCGCATGGAATGATTTAACAAATAAATATAAAAACAATTGAAAATTAAAACTTTGGCCACTCATGGTAAAATTATTCCCCACCTATGACTTTGAATCTAAAGATAAAGATTTTAATTTAATTTTTTTTTATAATAATTCAATTTTTTCCTCGCGCTCCCTCTCTCCACCTTTCTTAGAAGTGTTTTTTAATTGATACCAAGTTAAGCAATGAAAGGCACAAAAGAAACTCTTCTTTGTTATACCTGAAAAACATAGAAAACTTCGTAGTCATCGTTTACCAATTAATCATGGTAACAATTCCTCTTAAACTTTTCTTGCAATTTGTCACTTTGTCATCTTAAACGAGGTGGCATATATGCGCTATGTTAAGTATTTGTAATATTGAGTTAAAAAGCCTAAAAAATATGTAAAATTTTAGTTGAAACTCAATCCGGACTTGTGTGTCTGTGTGTCTGTCAACAAAGATTTAATAGAATACAAAAAGTACTTGATTTTGAAAACTTTGTCGATATGATAATAAATTATTTTCAAATATATGTAAAGATGCTGGGTATCCACCAATTGGTTAAAGTCTCTTTATTAAATATGATGCGGTGATAAAGATAATAGAAGTTAATTGTCATTGTTCTTGTTGAGAGCCGTTTCTTCTGGTCTGATTTAATTTTGAATTCCATTTTTTCCCCCTTTGAGTCGGCACGAATAGTTAGAAGATATCTGTAATATATAATTATGTTTTATTTTAGCATATATTTTGCTATAATGATGCTATAAAAATATCTTTATAATGACTTTCAGTTTCTTTGAATTACAGTCAAGAAAATTTGTTAGATATAATTAAATATAATTATGATTAAATAGTAAATTACTATCTTTCCTTTTATGTTGTATTTTTTAACAGCCTTTTACTAAGTTTTTCATAAGGTCGGATTTTAAGTGATTTATTAAAATGAATATGTAATAAAACAATGCTTATTAAGAGACAAATACATAATTGTTTCTTGGAGATTTAGTGAGTGTCTTAGAGATTTAAAGGTCTACTTAGTAGGCATATTCTGTTGTGCTGTCATGGGAGAGTCATTTTTACTTTATTAGAGAATCATTTTAACTTCAAATAACTGTTAATATTTGTTATTATTATTTATTTAAAATACAAATGATTATAGGTAAAGTAGAGACTTTGCTTCTCTTCTCGACTTCTTATAAAGTAAAAATTAGTCTCTCATAAAGTAGAAATGACTATTCTTGAAAGTGAAATGGGTTATTTATAGGAGACAAATGACTACTTTTGAAGTACATTTGGTAATGTTGTGATTCAGTATGGTACTTAAACTTAAGGACATTTGTTTCTGTGCCTCAATCTTATGCTAAAAAAATTATAAAATTATAAATAATAATTTTTTATAAGCTTATCTTCTTTCTTTTGCAAAAATATAGTTATACGAAACGATAATATTTTATTTAATATATAATATATGAAATAAAAATGATTTCTTGCACAACTTTATATAATATTTGTCTGTCTCATTTAAAAATGAAATCCTTCTTTCGTTGAGTGCATTAAACCACCATAAAAATCATAAAAGTTCTTGTTGCCATAAAAACCATTCTTCACAGGTAAAAACATTATAATTTTCGGTTTATGGTTTTGTGAATGGAATCTTTGAACATACCTCCATATACAATGCTCTGTATGAGCAATGAGCATTAAGTCAGCGTCACCTTAACTAGAGAATCATTTGAAGTGAAACAAAATGAAATGTTCCGGCAGAGATTGAAAGCACTTTAGTTTTGAGTTTCAAAGCGCGGTAACAAAAAAAAAAAAAAAAAATATAAACAAAAACAAAGAATGGCCTTTTTTATGCTTTCCGCAAAGTTAAAATTTTTAGAGTGGCGGGATTTTTTCGCATAATTATTTGTGTGGCAGTAAAAAAAGTAGTCTACAAAAATGATTAAAAAAAAAAAAACATTTATACATATACACTATACGCTTAGATGTATCGCTACAATTAAGAATATATGATACTACTCAAGTGAATACTCAGGTAACTATAAAAATTTTCTCATATTATATAGAAATCAAAATTGATATAGGTCCGCTTAATAACTAGAAACTCGCATAAACCGAAGTTATCGAAAAGCGCCCTTATCAAAAAGGAAGTGTATGGCTATTCAAAAATAACTTTTTTATGATGAAAGTTTAATAATTTTTTTATTTCATTTCCAGAAGTAATCATCAGAAACCTGGATGCTTCATCAGTATTAAAATCTAAGTAGTGTTAGCTATGTCCGGTTGAACGTCTGACTGGGGTTGAAGCGTTCACTAAATTTAGATAAAATCGCTCACGATCGGAAATTGTGAAATATTTAGCTGGAATAAACATAAACGGCTCGCAGGTTGTTATTTAACTTGGGCGAAATCGGTTCACAGCACATAATTAAAAAAAATATACAAGGAGCAGATTTTAACCTCTTGAAGTTCATGCGTAATACAAACACTAATAGAAGACAGTATGTATGATGTGTAGAGTCTTTAAGATTCGCCTTAAGCTAAATTTTAGTTATTTTTATACCCTTTAGATAAGATGCGGTCTATACTAAATTGGGCATTTTTTGCAACACTCAGAAAGAGGCATGAAAGACTCTAAAGTTTATATATTCTATATATTATATATATATATATATATATATATATATATATATATTCGATCCAGGCAATGTCCGTCCGTTGTAGGCATTCTCATGATCGTAAATTTTGAAATATTCAGCTGAAATTTTATACAGAAATTTTAAACAGTTTGTATAAACATGTGTAAAGTATTTTAGATTCGATCTAAGCCAAGTTTAGTTTTTTGAAATTAATTTCCTTAACCTTCCTCTTCTCAACGCTTCTTTTTTTATGATAAATTTCTGTTACATTTATTGAGGCATTGATGATGGATTTTATGCAAAAGTTTCAACACTTATTTTTAAACAATTCATCGAAAAACAACAAAGAGAGATATGGAAAAAGAGAAGGAGAGAGAGCGGAAAAGACTGAAAACTTGGTCTTTGTTCATGTAGCCCGCGCATAGTGAGTCTGTTGTTGAATCCTTTTATAGTCTAAGAGCCTTTTGATATGCCTTGCTTTGTTGATGATACTACCCTCCGCTGAAAATAGCGATGACGATGATGATATTCGGCGTATTTGACAGTTGAACATATATAGAATAACAGCAAATGGACAAAGATTGATGGATTCACATTAAAAGTGCTTCTCGTTTAGTCTTCTTTTTGCTTTTCTTCTGCTTTTTTGGGTTTTTTCATTCTGTTATGCTTTTATGATTTTGGTTTATTCTTAAGGTCGCCCCTCCGTGTGTATGTTTGAGTAATGCTTAACACTTTTTGACTAAGCCATGCATACCCAAGCATTAATTCAAAAAAAATTCTGTCGATATGTTTCAAGACCAAAGAATCAAAAGCAATTTTTCTCTTCCATGCACTTGTTTATTTTTTTTATTTTTTTGGTGCCTTTTTGGAATACGCTCATCTTTTAATTTTTTTTCATTGAATTGATTACTTTGTTATCGTTGGATATCCGTTCTTGGAATTAGAGGAGATAATATTTTTGCTGCTTTATGTTTCATTGTTGCCTTCTTACTCTATTCAGTCGTTCATTCATTTATTCAAGTGGAAATTAATGATATCTGATGTGATCCTTGTCAATATGTATTTATAAAATCAATTGTGTTGATTTTATATTTCTTGTTGTTGTTTTAGCCGGAGATCTTTCATGAGCTTAAGCCACGGCATCAACTAAAGCTTATAAATATGTTCATGCTTCGCATCCCTATAATTAATAAGAAGCTACTCCAGGTTTTAAGTGTTTTTAAGATAAGTGATTCATTAATAATGTTGAATAATATTCCGTTGTAAGAGTTAAGAACGGTTAAACTCAGGGTGTACTTTAAAGGCTGCAATGCTAACGGTTTTTCTAATTAGTAGGATGCGGTAAATATTTAACCAACTTTTACTTTAAAGCGTCAAAACTATTCTTCATCTGCCTTTGTCATACCCATCAACAACCAATTCCACCTACAGCCACTCTCCCTGATAAGACACACTATTATTCTATTAGTCTGGGGCTGGGTTGTATTTGCTTCAATTTCATTAAAATCAACACATTATCATAAAACTAACAATTCTTTCTCTTATTTTTCCTGCTGCAAACGCTATTTATTTAAGAGATCTTTTTTTTTGTACTCTGCTTTTTAAGTACTTATAAGTAAATATACCAAGTTTGTTATTTTATTTGCATTATTTAGAAAAAAAATTCAGAGACCCTTTAAAAATCATTAAAAACTGAATATAACATATCTCGATATATGAGCCACGCCCCCAATCGGCAAAAATATATTTCTTTGTAACAAAAATTGAGCTAAGGAGTTGAAGTTTGGTACACTTATTTATAATTAAACTATCCATTGATTTGGCAAAAATTTGCCCTGCCTCATAACAAAAACGCCCCCAAATGGCAAAAAATATTTTTATTTTTTACAAAAATTTACGTTTGAAATAGAAATTTGTTAAACATATTTGTAATTCATTAATGTATCAATAATTGGTATGGTCGGATAACAGACAAGCCCACAATCGACTAAAATATATTCATCTCCTGCAAAACTTGAGTCATAAAGTTTAGATTCAATAAACATATTTATATTTAACCCTTACATTGCCACGCCCACTAATAATGTAGATATATAGAGTATTTAAGATTTGGCCAAAACCAAATTTAGTTTTCTTACTTTTTTTTTAAACTCCAACTAAAAATATTTTCATATCATTAAAATTTCTTTAAATCAGCAGTTTTGTATTTTCGGGTTTTCCTTAAAACGAAAAAAAAGCAAAAACAAACTCAACGCCAGGGAATACAATTTTATACAATTCCTTTTTATTTCGAATATATTGTACGTACAAAAGCAGCGCTCAGTGACTAACCTATATAACTAGAACGCATTGTAAAAAACATTATGCACTGAAAGAAAATTTTTAAAAAAACAGTGTAAGCATGATTAATGACAATCATTAAGTGCAGGTGCAAGCTTGCGTGAATATTACGGGGAATGTGTTACTTAGGAAGAAGAGAAACCGAAGAAACTTCACAAAATAGTTTGTCTAAGGTTAGGTAAACAAATATAAAAACAAAAATGAAAGTTACTTAAATTTTTTAATTTTCTTACGCTGTAAGGATGGTGCGACAAGGTATAGTCAAAAATTTCTTAATATTTAGAAAGAAACCTCTTCTAAAATTCGCTTGAAAATTAACCAGATCTTATTGTATATCATAAGTCACAAGTCCACCGGTGTCAAACGTGATTGATTACCTTTCACATACGAAAGAACAATTCAGCAGAAAATGTTAATGTTTCGATTAGGAATGTGGCTGCCTATTTTTTAAATTCTCTCGATCGCTAAATCTTACAATCTTACACTATAAAACCCTCATTATCTCTGTGCCTCAACGTTGATATAAAATGGTTTGTGAAAGTATTTAAGAAAAAAGATTCTAAGCAAGTTCACAACTAGATACGACTTAGAATTTAGAAGAGTTCCCTGTATGATGATGAATTAAAGTGGAAAATATGTGAATATCGCGTAGAGACGAAAGGAAAAGCATTGGCCAAGGGAAACATTGGTTTATATGCGGACTTGGGGTGAAAATTGGCAAAATCGCGCAGTAGACCAAAGCATGTGGTATGTACTGGAATCACTGTGAAACTGTAGTTCACAGCTCAAGCACAATCAAATCAGCTAGAATGGCTGCTAGTGCCAGAATTTCTTTTTTCTATCCGTGTAGTTGTATAAATAATTTACGTTGGCATTGTAATGAATGTTACGTTAAATATGAAAAGATATAATTTTTAGTTTGGCATTCATGACATTTATAATTAAGTTGTCAGATTATTTTGACACATTACATAACCATAAATGAGGTGTACGTGCATCCAGCCAGGCAGCATAGCATAGCGAAGCAAAACAGTTACAAAACTGCATACAATCAACGGGGAACGCTACGCTACGCGCCGTGCCGCTAACTTTTATAAAACAATACACACAAAATCGTCAGAAAAGTGTACAAAAGAGAAAAAAAAGGATATCGCATGACTGATGATAAGAAATGTTACGGTAAAACGGGAATAAAACAATAACAGGCGGCAATTTAAAATAAACGAAAGGGTGTCACAGCAGCTAGGCGTAATAGCGAGAGTAAGGAGCAGTGGGTTGGTATGGTTTGGTTACATAATGAAACCCGAAATTTTGTTTCTTTTTTACTTTCTACCATTAATAATTCTAATGATTATCAGGAATGTGTCAGTTTGCCTCCCTTTTAAAAGGATTGTTTTTTTCACCACTTCCATAACTAGAAGTAATTTATGCTTCTTTCCTATTGTCGTGTTTTTTTTTTTTTACCTAATGCTGAACATTGACTGCCACCACAAAGTATATTAAATTTTTTTTGCTGGGCACGCAATAAATAGCAGCAACCTTTTCACTAACACGTTAACTATTTGGTGCGAGAATTGAAAAACGCTTTTGAGCAAATGTTACCGTGCTTATAATTTTTATTTTCGATTCACTGGTAGGTAAGTAAATGTGTGTGTATGGTAAGTGTTGCAATTCCCTACAGAGTACCACAAAAACCGGGTTTCATTTCGCAAATTGAAATGTTAGGAAAAGCAAGTAAAAAAACTAAATTTGGCTTAAGCTAAATCTAAAACACCCTTCATACCTACGTACAAACAGTACTGATCAAGTATATATATACTTTGTACAGTCTCCGATGCCTCCTTCTGGGCGTTGTAAATGATATGACAAACTTAGTATACCCACCGATCTTATGCAGAGGGTATAAAAAGGTCTTAACTGAATTTCCCTTATGTGTAAGTGTGTATTACACATAACCGCCCTTAAAAAAATTACGTTATTTTTAAGAAAATCTGCTGTGGTTTCTACTGCGTCCGTATGTCCGTACTGCATATATTTCTAAAATTGGAAAATATTGTACGATGCAATTGCTGTTGTTGTTGTTATTTTTTATAAAATTTATAGCTCATTGTATTGAAGGCGTCTATATACCCATATATGTTGTTGGTTAGGTCCTGCTGTGTTTGGCAAATAGAAAAATTTCACATTTAAATTTTTCATGCGGGTTTTTGGCATTTCCGAATTCCCTTCAAGTGTTTAAATATATATGCTTTATTTTGCCAATTCGTTTTTCTTATTCTGTTGTTCTCTCCTTTGTGTTTTTTATTTTGTTGCATGATACATCTTTATTAAATGTAATTTTTTGCCAACATTTTTATAGTTTCAGGCAGTTTTTGTTGGTTTTTTATCCAATTAAGTCGAAAAGACGAACGAGTGGAATTACATTTGTTTTAAAGCATGAAATATATTGAAATAATTAGCCATTTAAAATAATTTCATGTTTAATAAAATGTTTTATTTTTAAAATATTAGGATTAGAAAATGTTTCAGTTTTAAGGGGGTTCAATGTGTATTCCAAGCAAATTGTGATTTGTAATTTTTTCTTAACTTTTTACGACCCTGAGAGTGTCAACAACAAATGGACATGATTAGATTTTCTCCTATTTTCAAGCTATTCAAGAATATGAAGAGTTTTTCAATAAGAACATAACAAATATGTCATGAAATAAAACACAATATAATTAAAATATCCAAAAACACAACTTATATTATATTTAACAGGGTGTGAAAGACAACTTCTTTGTATATAAGATGGCAGAGTCAAATCGAAGAAACAAATAGTTTTATTCCTTCAGTTAATTTGAACTTGTTTAAGTATAAGACAAGATCTTTATTGAAAAATTCGCAACAATTTATTTCAATGAATTTAAAAGATTTAATGTGATTCCTGTGAATGTCATGGAATCGTTTAATTTGGCTTATATTGAACTGAACCTCTAACGGATGTAAAATTTTCTATACTTCGACCGATACGTTGTTTGACTGGCACACGAACATCCTATAGTGGGATGATTGTTACGATGGACAACTGGAGTAAGCGCTTTAAAAGTTGCGACCACTTGCTCAGGATAGCTACAATTATTTTTAATAATTTTTACACTTCATCATAATAAAAATGTTTACCTTGTTAGACATTTTGGCGTTAACAGATCATGAAACCTTTCGCGAGAAAAAAGTACGTTTAAAATACAAAACAGTTATGTTCTTATTGAAAAAACTCTTTAAAAACTTTGTAGAGATTCTAACTTATTTTTCTAGATGTTATCACTAGAACAACTAACCTCGTCTCATTGTATATAAAAACTTACTTTTCACCAAAAAAAAAAAAAAAAAAAAAAAAAAGATAAAAATTTTAATGTAATTAAAAATCACTTTCGCTTCTTATTAAAATTGTAACGAAAAACTGTTTGCTTATATGTCAGTTAGTAAAGTCATGAAGCACAATTCTTTTTTTGCTTTTTCGGTATTACTTTTAGTTGGTCGCAACAGTATACAAAACATCACAGCAACAGCACAATGCGTTCCTTAAGCCAAATAAATGGAAAATGTTTGTCCAGCATTAACTTGTCAGGCACGCGCTGTTCAACTTTCATTAATTACCTTCAAGTGTCAACTACGATTTGTTTCCAATTTATTGCAAATACATTTGTAAATGTCCTGCCTGCTACCATTACTTTCTTACACATAGAATATAGTGCAGTGTGTATGTTTGTTGTATATTTCACTCATTTATTTGTTAATTTATGTTGTAACGTCTGGCTTTAATGGTTTTTTTCGTTTTTTTTAAATGTCTTTGATGTTTAGTATGCTGTCAAGAACTGCTTATCAACTCATTACAACTTAAAGTTTGTTAAAGAAAGTTTCTCTCTGACTTTTTCCATTACAAGGTTTTTTCGTTTGTTTTTTGTTAATTAAAGAAAACAAGTACTTTTTTTTTATATAATTATGTTAAGTAAAATATTGAGATTCTTTATTACATTCGTACAAGAAGCATAAAAACTTATTAGAAAAGTCTTGAGTCTTTAATAGAGTTTTATATGCACTCGTGCGTGCTTTTGTTGGTACCTGTTTAACAATTTGCGATGTATCGATATTATGCAAAGAGTAATAGTAAATAAAGAAATACTTAAATAACCATAAAATAAGCATTTCATCCACAAAACCATTACGTTGTTCACCCCATACCATACCATTCCCCATCATACCTTCTCCTTCCCCTTTAGCATACATGACAAAATTTCAATTATAAAATAAACTGTTGACATAGGGATAAAATATGTATATCTGTGTATGTGTGTGTGCGTGTTTATCCTGCTTTTCACTATACTTAAATATATATTTATTTTTAATGGTATTTGACGTTAAAATGTGGATCAAGGTCTTGCCAGTATGGTTAACTGGTTGGCTGGTGATAGTGATAGTGAAGGATTTTGCGGAGTTCGCTGCTGTGTATTCCCTTTTATTATAAACAATCAATGAATGAATACACAAACGCGTGTCTACCATTCAATTTAATGGTTCAACAAATGAAAAAGCGTCACATGTTGGATACTATCCGAGTTGAATGCTCTCTCTCCCCAGCTGTCTTTAGCAGTACAAATTTGAAGTGTAGTGGCCTTATTGAATTATTAAAGCATATCTTTTCTACATGGTTTATCTACTGTATAAAAAAAGGCGTGGCAATATATGTATAAGCCTTTATATTAATGAATTGTGGAGATTGTAAATTTGTTTACAAAAAAATTGCATGAAAAAATAATAAATTTGTAAAGAAACTTCTTTGTTAAAGGGCGTGGTTTTCAAATAATATTGCATATTATTGTAACGAAAAATTATCCAGCATATCTCTACTTAATAATCATTCTTTAATTGTTTAAACTTCTTCTCATAGAACTCATTCAAAGACAGACCGACAGACGTATTTGACTAAAACAAAGCTTTAGTCTTTTACAATTACTTTACTGTAGTGTAGCGTACTTGTGAAGAAAGAAAGTAAACAAAGAAGAAAGAAGAAGAATGAAAAATAAAAAAAACGCAAAAGAAACTCAATTTGACTTCAACCGAAACTTAAGTACCCTTCACATTTACATTGAAATAGTGGATGTGGCAGATTTATGGTTAAACCCTTTAATAGTGTAAACCTTTAATAGAATCACATATCATTCTAAGAAAAGTTTTTTGCTGAGCTCAGGTTTTTGTAAATTGTAGATGTGTTTGTTATTCGAGCACACCCACTTTTACTACATCGGTGTACTGTACTGAAGGTATGAATAAATTTCAACTTCATCGCACACTTTTTGTGGAAGATATATAGATTTTTGTCGATTGTGGGCGTGGTCGTATAACAGGCTTTTGATAACCTATGTATGGCGTCATTATAACTATACAAATTAAATTCTAACTTCATCGTTTGTGGTAGAAAAAAAGACTTTTCTCGATTTGGGCGTGGCCCTCTTTTTTTTTTTTTGCGTGGAGAAACTAGAAGTCCTCTAAAAAATTTCAGCTCAATAGCTTAAAATGTTGCAACCATGAGAGGATCAACAAGAGACGGACACACGGACATACATGTCTACATCGACTTAGTTGTTCACGCTAATTAGGAATGTATACTATGTAGGGTATCTGACACCTCCTTCAAGGTGTTGTAAGTGGCACAACGAACTTAGCATTCTAGTATTTTATGAGAAGGATAAAAAAACAAAATTTTTCATTTAAAGTGCATGAGTATGCATTAAGTGACTTCCAATATCTACAAATCGATGGTAACGCTAATTTGCTTTAAACTTTATCCCACTCTTGATCTTTGTCTCCTCTGCATAAGTGTTTATAAGCATAAACACAAACACATGTATAAACAAGTATACATGACAATATTGTCATTATCACCATCATCACCATCATCATCATCATTAAATGCTTTTATAAATCTTCACGTTATGGTTGTATTTTACTGTTTATGTCCTTTAACATGTATCAACGGTAAAGGTACATTTTAGTCTGCTTGAAAGGGTGGTGATTTCAATATATTTTTGGTTATGGAAAAAGAGCAATTTTCCATATCAGTTAACCGAAGTTCCAAAGGATGGATATCTTGTAACAACAATTCGCACCAAACCAATAAAAGGTTTAGTAAGTATATAGATGTGATGTGAATATAAAACTGAAAGCTTAAGAGACACACAAATGAAGTGAAAGAATGTCATATAAAGCAAGGAGAATAAATATTTATAGCTTTAGCTAAAATTTTTGGCATCGTTTGATTTTAGTGATTTTCATTCCATACACATGATGATCTTCCTGCGCTTCAAGTAATTTATAACAGAAAGCAATTTATTGTCTCTCATCTAAATATAATCGTTATGAAGAATATATAATAAAAATCTCGATTTTATTACATTGTAATTTGTATATGATGAACCCTTAAGTACAGTTCACCAAGACCACCACCACCACCACCACTTAGAAGCCTTCAAGTAAATGGTACTCGTAATAAAAGTTCACAAATAGCTTCATTTTTACTTTTATGAGTTTCAAACAAGTTTTTATGCTTTTATCGTAGGCCTGCAATTAAATGCTTGTTTCATTTTTCTTTTACCCATTTTCCAGCACAATTTTCAATTGGATTTTTATACAGGCTGCCTAACATGAATGGTGTGGTGATGGTGATGGTGATAGTTGATGGTTTAATGGTAATGCCGGCCCTTTATTTCCTTAAACCATAATATGCATACAATGTATGTTTGTATACCACCACTATACCAACTATATAAACCAACTATCTGGGAACACACCTCTATTTTTTCTAATCTCTCTCTGTCTCTCTAATGGTTGTTACAGTTCGGTAAGTAAAAGCGTTTATTAAGCGTTTTATACCCTTCACATAATATGAGAAGTATACTAAAACTGTTATTCCATTGGCAACACCAAGTGGAAAGCCCTTATATACAAAAATTAAGTCGATCTAGACATGTGCGGCAGTGTGTACGTATGTCCGCCTATTGTTGGCTCTTTCATGGTAGCAAAATTTAAGGACGTTGAGACGAAATTTTGTACAGACACTTTTCACTAGTTTCTGCACGCAGTTCACTATTAAGCACTATTAAGCAACATTAGCCACGCCCACAATTTACAAATATTCAGTTATATGCCACAAATTGTGAACTATAAAGTTTAAATTTGGTACACATATTTATATTTACACCGACCATAGATGTGCCAAAAATGGGCCTGGTCGCATAACAGCTATATCCCCAATTTACAAAAAAATCGTACTCAGCGCAAAACTCAATCGTGAAGGCTGATAAATGAGTTACTATTAGAGGGCGTAACCATATACCTGCTACACCCACCGTTTCTATATAAAAAATAGAGGATATTTAAATTTGATGAAAGCGAAATTTAGTTTTTTTACGTGGTTGTTGTATTGCTATTGCAGCAATAAAAATTTATTGACCGAGAATTTTCAATCAATCGTTTTTGCAGAAAATCGTGCATAGAAAAAAAACCCCTAGAAAAATATCCATTTACCGCTCCCTATATATAGGTAATGCCATACACACACCATCCAAGGTATGTTCTGTGTGTTGTGTGCATAAAAATATTTAGTCGACCCCGTAATTGTGTTTCTAACATAATCGTTATGGTACTGTTTGGATTACGAAAGAGTTTTAAAATGTAGATGGAAATGTTGGGTTGTGTTGTGTTGTTGTTGGTGTGTGTGGTAGGTAGGAAGTTAAAGATTGAAATCTATAATGAAAATTGATGGGAAATACAAAATGGTTTACGTGAAAAGATCATAAAAAAAACATTTCGAGCGGTAACTAAAAGTTGGACGTAGAGAGATTTGCGTTAAGGTTGTTGTTAGAGTTCTATAAAAAAAAAAAAAAAAAATTACGTTAATTGTGAAAGACAACTTTGGGGGAAAAGGGAAAATACAGTAATTTGAGGGAATTTTTTTCTTAAAGCCATTGCTTTAAAAACATGTTCAGAATTAGACGCATTTCGGAAATCGAAAGAATTCTTAATGTGATGCCATTTTGTATTGTTGTTGTTATAGTTGTTATAATGTTTAAGGAGATCATTTTATTTTAGATTTTTAGCGACTGCAAGCTTTTGTCGTCAATGTCAACCGTTTAAAGGCTAAAATCCAGAAAAATACAAAGACAGACGAACTGACATTTATTTCTATAAACACTTCAAATGACTCTAGAAGTATTGCTGGTTAACCGTAAACAATTTCTGAAATCTTTATCATATGTGTGTGTATACATACATACATACCTCCCCTCTTATGGGAGAAACAATGTTCTAAGCTCGCTATGGTAACCAATAGTATCTAAACTCTAAACTTTCAGTAAGTTGGTGGCACATATAACATAAATATCACGTAACTAATTATATAATAGTTTACGTGCACATGCACACATTTCATTTCATTTTCATATTGACAGGAAAAACATACATGCACCCAACTACCAGACGTTTGCTGGCGTGTTTACATTCTAGTGGTACAGCTGGGTGTTTGTTGAAACATGGCCAAGGATGCATGCTCTACAATGTATCATGAAATGTAAACTTTTGTGTAAATAGAAAACGAGTGAGTGTTCATTTAATTATGACGAAATATTGGTTAAGAAAACTAAACAAACGAACAGCAAACGTCAAGAACATGCACGCACCAGCGATAACGAAAAACATTCAATGATGGCAACAATGAAAATATTTTGTTGGCTGGCGGTGGTGGTGGTCGTGTTGGAAAAAATAACAATGTGGCAGGTTTTGTGTCAGTTCATCAATGCAGGAACTGACAAATTGTTCACACGCGATCTCAGCTTAATTTTATGATTTTTTTCTTCTTGCTTCTTATACCCTACACCACTTGTGGCAAAGGGTATACTAAGTTTGTGCAGATATTTGTAACTCCTAACTCAATTATATCAATCGAATCAGAATTGAAATCAAAATCGATTTAATCATGTCCCTCTGTCCATCTGCTTATTCATGTAAATTTATCTTAAGCTACATGTTGCATTTTTTGATATATTTCAATGAAATTTGATGCAAGGATTTAAATTGGGCCAAAAAGGAACCGAATCCAACCATTTTTAGAACTCTTTCCCATATAAAGTTTTATTGTGATGAAAGTCTTTATATGGCGAAAATCTGCGATTCTTATTATTTTTAACAAAATTTGGCTAATAACAGATAATTAGCTTAATAATTGGCTATGCCAAATTGGGACCCCATGGGACCGTGTGTAGAACTACCCTCCATATAACGATATTTCACGAAGTGACTTATCTGGCAATTCTTTTGAGTTTACTGGTGTAACTAAACTAATTGTAGCATAATTTGTGGGCACTAAAAGATGTAGGGTATTAAATGGTCGAGCTTAAGTGATAATAACAGTTTCAATTATTTCACTTTTTTCCACTTCTGTTGTTTGTTAAGGAGTTAGACTTTCTTTCTTTGCATTTATTGTATGCATGTGTGTATATAGCCTTTCTATGAATAACTTAATTTGAAGTTTGTTATAGGTGAGTATGTATGTATGTATATGTATATGTTTTCTACTTTTATTACAGATTTTCATTTCATTCTTAACTGTAGTCACACATTCACTTGACTGGCGCGTTGTATTGAATTTCATTGCTTTTGTTAAATTTATTTCATTGTTGCTGCTGTTGTTGTTATTTCAATAATTTTTGACATTTATTCAAGTCAAGTAGAAATTATATACCACATATATGCAAAAGCATACACATCTCTGCAACATAATCAAGAAAGTGGTAGAAGAGCTCACAAACCCTTCATGCAGTCATTCAGTCATTCAGTCATTCAGTCATTCATTTACTGATTCATGTATTAAGAGTAAGAGTAAGCAATGCCTTCAGAGAATCTAAAATGGAATTGATAGCTCAGCTGGAGCTTATTTCAATTCAAGTCATCATGAGTTACCATACCATACCAAACATCCATAAATAAGAAGAGAGGGCAGCAGTCTAGCATATTTAAAGAAACACCCTCAAATCGCTTTTAATGGTGGTTAGCTAAATACTTAAGCAAAGCTACCACCCACTTGGCCCAGCCAGTCAGTCAGTCAGCGGGTGAGTCATGCAGGCTTTTAACAACATTTACATTCAAATCATTAAATATGAATTCTCTTGTATACCCATGTGTAGTAGTAAGTATGCTGACATCCCCAGTCTTGTAGAAGTGGAAGAAATTCCCAATTTAATGAAAGGTCTCTTAAGGACTTAAGAAAAACAGTATAAATCATTAGCTTTCAACTGACACTTTTTCCAAGACATGTGTTTGTGAGGTTGAAAGAAGTTTTCCTTTCTTCTTCCTGTCCGTCTGTCTGTCATTCTTCCTTCATTACTTTTCCTATATATTGTAATATTTACAATTGAAAGCATTTTTTCATTTCCTTATATGAATATATTTTGATTTGAATTTTTGTGTTTTTCTATACCCTACACATATGATGGGGGGTATAGTAAGTTTGTCATTCCATTTGCAACATTACGGACATCCTACAAAGTATTAATATTTTTGAATAACATCACAAACTGAGTCGTTTTAGACATGTTCGTCCATGTGAGTGTCTGTCAAGAGGCACACCGAAAATCAGTAAAAATCTGCCGCAAAAATTGAGCTATTATGTTGAATTTTGATTGTCTTATTTATAATTACCCCATCCCCCCGATGTGTTAAAAATTGGCGTGGTGAAACGACTACAATTCTCAAAAGCCGCATTCAGCGTAAAACTCGTCTTGCAAGCTGATAAGTAAGCTGATATTAGAGGGAGTAGTCATGTACCTGCCACTGCTTGTATGAAGATTTGGAGGGTGTTTAATATTCCGCCTAAAACAAATTTAGTTGTTTTACTTGTTTTTTATTCTTTTGAAGAAAATTATCTCAACAACTTCATCTTTGTCAATAATCAAAATAAATTTTCAATCGTGCAGAAGATTTTTTTTTTTTTACTTTCAGAGAAAAAATTCATTTTCTTATGTAACCACTTTATGTATTGGATCGTTAAGAAAGTAATTTAGTTTTTCATTTAATTTTGTTTTACTCTCCATCATGAACGAAAACTTTAAGACATTATTCCAGCAGTAGCCTGACTTCTCACCTTCCATGTCACAACATGTAGAACTCATCCGTAAAGTTTTGGAATTGGATCATAAACGATCGATCCTAATAAATTTTATCTCCCACTCAGCCATCTCTTACAACTATAAACGCAATTACTTTTCGCACATACCAATATTCACTTATTTGATTTTTTTCTTTTCATAGTTTGTGTCCTTTTGCTGCATTCATGAATGTGGTACACATAACATAAATTGTCAGTTGCATTACATTTTTGCTATATGTTGGCTTTTGACATAAGTCGTATGCATAAACATATCTGTATATATATATATATATATATAAATACATATTCATGTTAAAATATATATACAAAAAAAAAGGTCCTTTTTTTTATATATTTCATGACATAACCAACGAATTGCACTCAACACACAACAACTGATTTCTTGGGTTGACGTTTGTTGTCCTTTACCCGCTGTCATTATACGTATTGCGGATACATTAGCTGTTATTTCATGACAATCAACATAAATGTCAACAACAGATAATATTTGAATATTACACAACAACGAAAACGACACAATATTATTTTTAAAGGAACAAGATTCAAGAAAAAAAGAAGATAATAATAAATATTAATGAAGAATTTAATTCTAAAAGCTGCAGGATGACCTTAGAAAAATAAATAAAAAGGAGGTAAAAAGAGGTTTTAAGAAACCGGGAAGGTTTAGAACCTTTCCTCGATGTAAAGGAATCATAAGAGAGCGGAAGGGATCAAAAAATGGATCGAAAAAAATCATAAGAGGTCCAAAGGGATTAAAACGCTATCGCGACTGAACGACATAACGACTGAACAAGATCGTTAAGGGTTTTCATGCCAATTTAAGACTTGTACCCTTCATGATATAAGCAAATAAGGAATCTAAGTAGGAACGAATAGGGGGGACGCAATATTGTTAAAAAAATTATTGTCCTTTCTATATTATTATTATTAGGATACGAAGAAACCTTTGGCAAGCCATTTTCGAGTAATTCTTAACGACAAGAAAGCATTTCATGCGTTGTATACTCGTATCCAGATATTTATGAACATATGTGAAAGATTTTCGAATTAATGTGGGTATTATGTCCAATATATTACAACAATTACAATAATGGGCTGTTAATTTTCTTTAGAGTAGCTAGAGGAATAGAGAGTGAGGGTGACTTTCCAGAGAATTTTCTTTACAAAATATTTAATTACGCGAGTGAGTCTTATATTTATTGTGCAGCATAAATTAAGAGAAATTGATTATATTTTTCGTTTCTATTGCATTTATAAAACCGGATATAATTAAAGATATACGATTTTGGGCAATATGCAGACGACACGGTCCAGAAATTTTACACGTGCCGTTATCTAACAACAAATACAAATTACTGTGTTTCGTCATGGTAAAAATATTTGTGGGCTAACAGGGGTTAGAGAAAGACTCTTAGTATAGAGAAGAATAATTACGCTTAATGGCAAAAATGAATGTCCACGAAAGAATGGTTTAAACACCCTCAACAAAATTGCTTTTAAGTAAACACCTGATGTTGAAATGAAAACAATTAATAAACGATATATGTGACAACACAATTGGTCGAAAATAAACGAACAATCAAACAAAGAGCCAGACCACAATCATTTTTATACCATTATTTTTGGAATGCAAGCGATAGGCAACATTCGTTGGTAGCAACCACCATCATTATAACTCAACCAAGCACAATCAATGAAAAATATTACGAGATATTGCATTTAACACATTTAACAACAAATGTTAGTACACTTGTCCCATAAATAGTAAACATAATATGATGATATCTACATTATAATGCTTTTATTTTGACAACATTTTCCCCTCAACTTTAATGGTGAAGGTATATTAAGTTTGGTATTCCATTTGTATCACTCAGAAGGAAACCTCATTGACCCTACAAAGTATATATTTTTAATCAGATCCAATAACCGAATTGTCCGAGACAAACATGTCCAAGCGTCCGTCTGTTATTGGTCGTAAATTGTGAAATATTTAGCTAAATTTTATATAAATATTCAAATTTGGCAAAATTGGTCAAAAGCCACGCCCACAATTGATAAAAATATATTTATCTGGCAAAAAAATTGAGCTACACAGTAGAAATTTAATAAACATATTCATAATTATATCATTGACAGACGGGACAATATATTTATATATATATGAATTAAACTGAAATTTCATGTAAATATTTATATTTACCCCTTTAACCGATGCCAAAAGCAGGCGTGGTGGTCGGATAAGGGATGTGCTTTCAATGTACAAAAACTTGCATTTAGCATAAAACTTGACTTGTAAGCTGACACCTATTAGAATGCTTAATTAGGTAACTACCACGCCCATAAGTATTTTATTAAAATAGAGGGTATTTAAGATTCGATCTAAACTAAATTTAGTGTTATTTTCTCTGATGCGTACAATTTATTGAACTTATGTGCGAAGAGTGGAGAGTAATGGGCACACATTAGCAACGCATTGAAAAAACCATTAAATATAAGTATCCATAAATGCTACCCCATATATCCAAACACTTGTAACAATAACAACAAATGCTACCCAATTTTAACACGATATAAACTAAAACTACAAACATTTGTTTTTGAACAGTAATAACATCTAAACCATCTCACAGTGGTTGTTACAATATGTCCAATAAATGCCTAAAAATGAGACTTCACTGACCGTATAAAAAAAGAAGAAGAATTTATAATAAATATTCATCATAAAATGATGACTCAGACTTGCTTTAATTTCAATATTAAAAAAAAAAAACAAATGTTGTAAAGTTTCTTTTCTTCTTCTCTGCAACCGAATATTTTGTAAGGAAGTGAGTAAACTTTGTTGTATTATAAAAGTTTATTGTAGCACTTTTTTTCTCTTTTTAATATTTATTATAATATCTGATATATTGAGTAAACATGTCAAAATATTTGAAATTGATTAAGAAGAAACGTAACCTAAATAACTGGTTATCAAAGGAAAATAAAGCGGAGCAGCAAGCAATTAGCGGAGACTTACGAAATTTATTTATACAACTATGAAATAAACAAAAAAAGAAGGCCACACACGAATATACGAGTATATATATATATATATATATATTTGTAAATATGTGTAAAGTATGTTGATAACTGCGGCCTCGTATTAGCTGACTATTGAGTAGGAGTACAAATAATTATTTCTTTAAAGGCTGTCATCGTAAACATTCTTATACAAAATTTATGCAAATAAGATAAGTTTGGCAAAATCTTAAGTTCCCTTCATACCTATTAATGATCTTTAGTAGAATTATTACAAATCAGAATGTGGCTGTTGATCGATTTTGTCCATTTTTGTCCATCGATCTACGTGCAGAATCTTTAAGTGTCTGTAAGTGTTCAGCTCAATATCTCAAAATTGACGCCCATGATAATGCCAACAACAGACAGATACACAAACAGACGGACGCACAGACATAAATATCCAAATAGACTTAGTTTTTGATGCTACTTTGTAGGGTCTCTGACGTCTCCTTCAGGATGTTGCAAACGAATTAACAAACCTAATATTTCCCTCATGGAGGATTATAAGAATCTTTACATTAAGTTCAGGAACACCCAACACTTTATTCTGTTGCATTCTCTTGAATCAACCTGTATTAACAATTTCAGTTTAAATTATCACCAAAATTGACAACAATTGTTTATGAGCATTGATTTAAACAATAACAACAAACAAAATATTTGGCTTTTAAAAACAAATGCTGATTAAATGTCAGCAAAGCGGGCTCACTTAAAACAAACCAATTACATAGAGAACTGGAAGAAACAGAAGTGTGAACAGGAGTGATGTTTAAAAGACAATAAAACATGATATAGATTGTAGAATATATTTAAGTCTATATGTATATATATACAACTACGTACAGATGTCCCAACAGTTGTGCTTGTGCAATTACTTTCATTAAATAAGTAAACTGATCAAAGGCAACGACAAGCTTGCTGGACAAGCTATGTAATTGTCACTTTTTTTTTTCTCTTTTCGTTTTTCTTATGCACCGTATACAAGCTAACACATTTTGTGTGTAAAATGCGTTGACGCATACCATTCGCCACGTCACTAGTATATGTAAAGAAAACTTGTCAACTGATGCCTGACCACCACAATCAACACAATCAGCATTAAATTGAAAAAAAAAAAAAACAACAATAATAAATAAATATTTACAACAAACTAGCAGTTTGTTTCAAAGAAGTAGAAGAAGAAGAAGAAAAACGCTTTATGTACCTACATGCCATATAAATTGAAGGAGAATTATATATAAACGCATACCAGCCTCAAACAGAGGCTGAATGGACTGACTGACTGGCTGACCGTGTATAACGTTATATTGACATGTGAATTCCTGGAAGTGTCATCTTGAAGAAGAAAAGTTGTTCTGAGTATTTTGGTCATTGTTGTTGTTGTTCTTCTTCTTAAATAAAATTGAATTGATTTTTTAACACAAACAAGAGAAAGAGAAAGAAGGACGGAGGGATGGAGGGACGGAGGTAAAGACATTATTATCTTGTAAGTCATGTTGTAAATGACTTCATGCACTTAAACACCGTGTTTGTGGCTTAATAAGCTGCTTGTTTATATATATGATTTTCTTTAGTTATGATCTGTCCTCATACGCACCTTTTATCGTTCATCTCATATTTATGAAGTAAATTTAATATAATGTTATTACTTCATATAAACTTCATCTTTGTATTATACCCAGCAATAATAATAACAACAACAACAATAACAACATTAACAACAGCTTACCATTCACATTTTATCACATACTGGAGTATGTGACTCACATTTGTTTGTGATGCTATAAACAATTTGTCGTTGTTGTTATTGTGATTGTTGTTTTTATAGTTAACATAACGATTTCATAGTCAGGTTATTAAAAAAAAAAAACTTATAACTCTATTAGTAGGCTTTCAGTAACAGGCTCGAAATGAGTTCATGGAATGTTAAATAAAATCCTACTCATATGATTTAGCTTCTACACGTAAAAAAACCAAATTTGACTTAAGCCAAATCTTAAATACCCTCTCTATCTATAATATAAATAGTGGGCATGGCAGGTATATGATTAAGCTTTCTAATAGTGTGTGTATTACGTATCAACTTAAAAGTCAAACTTTACACTTTGTAAGGTTTTTTGTAACTTACAAGAGTGTCCATTATTCGATCACGTCCATTTTTGGAAAATGCAAGAAACTTTTTCGAAACCAATTTTAAGAAACTTATTATAGGAACTAAGTACAATGTCTCTCTAATCTATGCCGAAACTTATTATTATTATTTTCCTAGCAGCCTTTTTCAAGGAAAGAACAAAAAGAACGAAAGAGCTTAATAGTAAAAGGGTTTGTTGAATTATTTTTATATAGAAATGATTTATGGGCCACAAATTGGTGCAAGTTTATGCCTTGAGTGTGCCATAAAATGCTACAAACATAAACCTCAAACGTATGCCACCATATGGGCTGTATAGAGGAACACATAAAAAAATCATCTTCTTCTTTCTTTGAATAGAACATCACAAGGAATATTATCACACCAACTTTTAAAACATACTATCTCTCCCTCTCTCTATCTTTCACTCTTTCTTTCTGATTAGACATAAGTGAATTATTATCTGTTGATTTATGCGCATAGAAAATCATCAGTGGCATTAAAGCAAAGCAGACAGTAACCCTCAACATTTGGCAAAATATAATACACACATAAATAGATGTAAAGCTGACAACAACCCCGGCGAAAAAAATTCATAAATGCATAAGCAACAACACATAAATCCCCAACACAAACAAGAAGTTTTCATTTTCTTTGCTGCAGTATTTTCCATCCAAAAAAAAAAGCGAAAGAAAGTTTTTTTTTTCTACATTTGTTCTAATGGTCATTTGTGTTATCCTAGTTAATCTTTACGAAAACATTTATACGCTGGCTATGTTTGATGATGATGGCGGTGGTGGTGATGATGGTGCTGCTCTTGAAGATGATGACATTAATAATAAACGAAGTGCCGTTAATCTTATTTATTTGGCTTGTAATATTTTTCTGTCCAAGTCTCACAGAATCTGCTCATTAAGATGTGTAACAATAGCAGCATTAGCAATAGAAAATCCAATAATGAGAATATTTTAACGAAATCTTGGACGAGTGGCTGAAAGTTTGTGCTTTTTTATTTAGCCCTTATTAATGGCACAGTCTTCTCCGTCATGTATTATACGAAAAGTTGCAAACAAAATGGAAGATAATAATATGTAATATTAAGAAAGCAAGTGTACAAGGGAAAGCGTGAAGAAATGTCCCAAAATTTAATTCTATAAAAAACAATTAGAGAAAATATTTCGTAGAATAATATTTGACTTAGGCCAATGAATCCTAAATAGTCTTCGATATCCTAAAATTTAGTCTGGTCAGATAATAAACACGCCCACAATTGACAAAAATCTCTATGACATCCACGAAAGTTACGTATAAAGTTGTACTTTGTTTCACTAATTTATAATTATGCCATCCATTGATGTGCTAAAAATTGGCGTAGTCAAGTAACGGACAGGCCAACAAAATGTATTTATCGGCCAGAAAAATTGAGATATAAAGTTAAAAAATAGTACACACATCCTTATAATTATTACTTTTTTGATATACAAAAAATGGGCGTAATCGAATAATGAACGCGCCCACAATTTACAAAAAAATGTTATAAAGTTTAAAACTCGACTTTTAAGTTGATACGTAATTCAAACCCTATTAGAAAGCGTAATCAGGTACCTGCCACGCCCACTATTTGTGTGCAGATGTTACAGGCATTCAAGATTTTATCCAAATCAAATTTAGTTTTTGTACTTGTTTTTTTTCTTTAAGTTTCCCTCTAATAGAAAATGTATTCTATGTAAGCTGAGTTTTCAAACTGAACTTGTATCGCATGTTTTGTTTTGCATATATAGTATATATATAGTGTACGATTCGTAAATCAGTTGTGTGATATAATGTAACCTGTTCAGTTTAATGGAGCGGAAAAGCTTTTAAACGGTTTCATGCTCTGTCACCAATTGATATATATTTCCAACTCTTGTTATGAATATTAACTACATTTAAATGAAATCTGTGGGTACAATACAATAGAGGAGAAGAAGAGACAAATGGTGAGAGTGAATATTGGTTTCATACACAATAGAGCGATAAATGTCTATGCAAATTTGAATGACTTGCAATACTCATGCTGCTGCTACAGAAACAGCAACAGCAACGGCAACAGCTACTCTAGAATGTTGAGCACCCCATGACAATGACGATGACGATGATGATGAGGCGTAACTGATATATATTTTATATGTATTAGGTATAAACAACCTGCAACATACATACAACCACAACAACAACAACAACAATCAAACTATATGACATTTGCATCTATTGTGTATTGTAAGTAAAAAGGAAATCACAGCAACTATGTGTTGTTTTCTTTTTTCAATAAAAAATATCTACGAACATCATCAGTACAGTAGCAGCAATACATAGTAAAGGTAAATGTTGCTCGGTAGTACACTAGCACTATAAATCTAAGTGAGGAGGAAAAGAAACGTAAACGTAAGTATTTTAGGAGATCGTTGCTGAGTGCTTGTTGGTGATTGTTTTCCTTTCCATTCCATTCTAAATTTCGAACACCATGATTGTTTTTCGGCCCGAGCTTGAATTATGTTGGTTAGTTGTAATGCCAACTAACTAACTAACTCTGCTAGAAATGTTAAAAATGTTAAAAAGAATTGTTGGGCTGGAAAGCTTGTGTTGGATTCCTTGCAATGTACTGAGACAATAATACAATTTGCATATTCACGCTGGGATAAGAATCTTTAAACCAGTAGGAGACTCATGCAGTGAACGTATAGAATTTCCAATTGTTGAATTTAACATATTTTGCTTCTTCTAAAAGCCTCTCTCATCTTATAATAGATGAAGAATATGTAGGCCCTGCTTCACAACCAATCTTGCTTCATTTCTTATATAAGCAACCAAATGGAACATATACATACATACCCAGGTACATGTGCAGAGACAGCATCAGAGATAAGTGCAAGAACAACCAACAAACATAACCAACTGACAACCATTTCAAATTATCTCTCTCGCTTTTTTCACGTATCATGTCAAAATAAGTAGGAAAAAACAACAACAACAACAACAAAAGAAATCATATCAAAAAACCAACAACAACAATCACTTTAGTAAAAAAATACTTGGAAAGTGTATAAACACGATTTCAATAAATTTCCATATGTCTGTACGTCCACTCATTCAAAATACTTTACTTTGTATACCCATACTCAGAATCATTGAATGTGTGTTGAATCAGTCAATCTATATCATTTGACACCTGACCAATCGTTTCATAATTCCTGAATAATTAATTTTAATTTGTACTATAATTCTTTTAACTACAACTTGTCAATAGTAGTTTGTTTTTTAAAGACAATCATGTGGAGTTTATGTATCATCCTCAAAACAATTTCATACCACACAAATTTAACTAAATTAAGCCTTGTAATATATGATAATAAAGTACCAAATCTTATTGAAATATATCTAGAATTGTAAGCTTCTTTCTTATAAAGAACTAGGTGCTAAGTAAAATTTTTCATTAGGCTATAAGTTTGAATAGTTATAACTCTAAGTACAATAGAAGTAGAAAATCATTTATTACCTTGAACGAAAAACAATATTCTGAAAATTCAAAAAAATGAAAAAATTTTTATGTTAGACGTAAATTTAGCTAAAATGATTATAATTATGAATATATTTCCATAGTTGCTAAAGAAAGTTTTTAATTAAGACAAAATTTTGATTCGTTATAACTCTGGATCCAATAAAGATGGAAAAGAAATTGTTACATCAAAAGTAAGATAAGACTCTTACAATTCTTAAGAATTAAAAATTTTGTATTTATATCTTATATTTTTCTAAAACTTTTTTTCAAAATCAAGTTTGAAAAAAAATTTTCATATATTGTTTTTTTTAAATTTAAAGCTTCTTAGAAGCTAATATAACGGTACAATCAAACTTACATTTATACCATTATATTCCATGATCAATTATTATCGAATGGAATCAAAATTTCGACTTTTGCAAAAAAAAAAATATATCCAAAAATGTAAAAAATAACCGATACTTTAAAATGGTGATTTATAGAATGATTAACGATTGAAGTGTTCTAAATTTGAGAAAAATACATAATAGAATATTTTTGAGGGGCATCCCTGACAGTTACAGTTACTGCTACAACCATTTTCCATTTTATTTTTATTTGATATTTCACTTCTAATCCTACATGTAGCGACTAAACTTATTTCTAATAAATTATTAATTACAGTTCCAGAATTTGTGGTGGAAAAATTGTGGTTTTTTTTCTCTCATAGAAAACTTATTCCATTTCAAATGCTACACACAACTGATTAAGTTTTATTGCTAAACTAAGCCTATAATTTAATGATAAATACAGAGTGCATTAGGAACAGAACGAACAGATAGATATAAATAGAAAGAGATGGGGTAATAGAGAGAGAGAGAGAGAGAGGGATGAGGAGAATAATTTATATTATAATAAATTGCCATTGAAACGCCTGTACATTCGCACCCATAAATTTTCCTATAAATACTCGTAAGAAGTAAACTCAGGGAATACAACGCACACAACTGCAAGCAGGTAGCTACATACATAGTAAATTTAATCATATATTATGTTAATATGTGGGTATTTGTATGTGTGTACGTACGTGTTTGTATAGCATACAATATTATACCTCAACAATTTTGTTCACATACCAACACACTTACACCCACAGTTATAACGATAGAGAGACCGCAAGACAGGCAGCCAGATAGACATAAAGACAGACCGACAGACAAACATACCGACATACCTCTCTAACACATGACAATAGCACGCGTGGTTGATTTCAGAATTTAAATTGAAATTGTACGTATGTAGGTGCTTGTGTTAATATATAAATGAAAAGTATTTAGAAATACATACCATGGTATGTAAATATGGGAAATTATACATATGCTCATAATATATGTAAGTGTGTGTGTGTGTGTGTGTGTAAAATAATAATTTATAACTTAACGGAAATATCATCACAGCATCATGAGTATTATCAGCATCAGATAAGTTTATGATATGAACGCCTTCCAATCACCACAAGGCCAGATAACACGTTTTCACGCTACAAGGATGTAATAAAATAAAAGAAAAAAGTTATATTATGCTTAAAACAAATCAAAAAATGCCCCTTATAAATTTATACGAAAAATGGGCGTGGCAGCTCAGCAAATTGTGGGCGTGACCCTTCCAATTTTTTATGTGCTCATCAATTAAGTAAATGTTATCACATTTTAGCTTTGCAGCTTTTTTGAACAATTAAAAAAATAACTGCAAATATCTGAATGAAATCTGAACAAAATTTAGACTTCACATGTAAAATTTTTCAACCAGAGTCAACACAAGTCGGATGTCCGATCGAATATGCGACCATTAAATTTTCATAGCGATCAAGAACAGTTGTTGCAAACGGTATAACAAACATATAAAATTGAACGCTTGAAAGCTATCTAATCATTATATATTGAAGAGGTATACGTGTGTATATCCTTAAATATTATACGTGATTTGTTTAAGATCGAACACATTTCACTCTGTCGCTTCTAAGGTATTTATTAATAAATGGCCAATTATTATTAAATAACTGGTTTCACTGCATTTACTTAACTTGACATGACTTGACTTCATTACATATGCTGTCAAATTTATGGCCATTAGTTCATAAAGTTAATTTCTCTCAATACATTAACGTAAGTAAACATGAATGCTTTCTATTGTAAAATTTAGTAAGAATTTATAATATTTATAATGTTGATGTATGAGCTAGCACATGTGTAAAGTTACATATGTTGGCAGATTGTTTACAAAATTATCGAAAAATTAATTAGAATTTAATTATTAATATAAAATCATTGAAAACACTCACAAAAGGGAGGGTGCAACAGTTTCCAAAGGGGTTTTAATACAATTAATATTTAATTGTGGTTCTTTGGTTTACAGAAAAGAACTAGCGTTTGAGTCGACCCTCGTAAAGGTAACTTTATTATATAAACTTCAATAAAATGTTGTGTTTTTAATGGAATTACAAATTTCTCATGGTTTTCTGCTTTCGTGAAAAGTGTTAGCGTTTAAATCGACCCGCGCAAAATTAATTTTATCTGGAGAATATATTAAAGAAATGTTGATCTTATATATCCAGTTGAATTTGACAAGTGATTCTTTATTATTAACAGATCCGAGGAACTTTCAATATGAAGCTTTTAATTATGATATTAACTCTATTTTATAATTGTAATCATCTACACAACTTTTTATGGTCTGTAAGTAGCCATCCAGGTATGATATGTGGTTATAGAGACAAATCATTCTGTCGGTTATTAAATACTAGTATTTCAAATATAATGTATAAGTCTGCAGGATAGAAGCAGAGTATACAGGGTGTAAATAAAAGCAAAGGAAACAATTTTAGAAAAGGTAACCACTTGATCTAGTCAGAAATGTCTTTTACACCCTTCGTAATAGGTTGGATGTATATATTTGTTATTCAATTTGGAACATTTAGAAGGAAGCCTCGAAAGTATATATATTCGTCGATCTATACATGTCCGCACGTCTGCCTGTTGCTTTCACTATCGTGGAAAGATATTAGCTAAAATTTTATACAGACATAATTCGAGTTTCTCTACCTTACTTAAATTGGGTAAAATAGATCCAGAGCCACACCCGCCATCGATTAAAATATATTTATCTGCCACAAAAATTAATCTTAGAAATTGAAATTTAGTATACATAGTTATAATTACACTATTCATGGATGTATTAGAAATGGGCGTGGTCCTATAACAAATACGTCCCCAATTTACAAAAAAAAAAACAACTTTACAAAGAATAAAACCCGACTTGCACGTTTATACGTGTTATACATAAAATAAAAAAATATTTGAAAAAGTAATTATAAATATGCCACGCCCTTTTTTGTATGCAATAACAAACTAAAATAAACTTTTGACTTTTGCAGGCAATTTTTAAACGCTCCACATATGATTCCAAAGCGTAAACATGTACATGCCACGTCCACTTTTTATATAATAAATTTTTGACAAATTTCGATTCCTTTTGATGGTTTACCTGATATGAAGTTTTGTTCTCTTTGTAACACCCTGTATGATAAGAATATTATTTTGTTTATAAGTCTAAGTGTTCCTAGTAATTTTCATTTAGTAAACTGAAGTAAATTGCTGTTACAAAATTTCATAGATTATTAGCAAAACAAATAATATTGATTGCATTTTGCAGTTGCAACAAGCAACCAGTTCCTCTCCCTTACGACAAAACATTCATCATGATATTTGTACCGAAGATGACATGAACAATTTGGGTTAGTGTTTATTTGATGCCTTTAAGGCTGTACAATAATCTAAATACCCTTGTATACCAAAACGTACAAAAGAACGTATTCAATCATGAGTTGGATGGTTGTGTGTGTGTGTGTGTATGTTATGTAGAAGTATTAGGTAAATTTTGTTGTCCAAGAGTAGAAAATATTTTACATTTATTATTATGCTTGTATAGGTTTGTGTATTATGTAGGGTCAGCAATTTCTGTATGTATGAATAAGCAAACATTTATTACCTCTAAAGCTTAAATTGTTCCCTTCCCCCTCCACCCCAACCCCTGACTATTTGTTTACCATCAACGTGATGATGGTACAGCAAATACAGTTAGCATCAGAATAAATCACAATATTTGTTATGCTTGACATATCATTTGTTGTTGGCATAATGACATTAAATGTATGTGAGTGTGCGTGTGCCTATGTTACATTTAGCAATCAAACATACAATCACTGGCATTACAATTGCACCAACCAACAAGTACCAACAAGATAAAGGAATTGTATTTTGTAAAGTCCGTCTTAAAAACCTCTGAACAAATTTTCATTTTCTATTTTTGTATATTTTAATCTTAATCAATTTTCTTACCCTTAAGCACTAAAAGGTTTGTTCTCCCCTAAAGATGATGCGGCATATTAAGTTTTTCATTCCCCTTACAACACCCAGAAGTAGGCGCGTCAGAGTTCTTATAAAAAATAAATATTCTTGATCCACATCAAAATGTGAGTCGATTTAGACATGAATGTCCATATGTCCGTCTATTGTTGGCATTATCTCAGTCAAGGTATTTAGCTGCGTACAGACACTTTCTAGTCGCAGATTGCTATTTAAAATGGGCCACATCGGTCAAGATCCACGTCCACACAAAAATTTAAATTTGTGGGCATATTTATAATTATTTTATTCATCAACGTGCCAAAAGTGGGCATGGTCGGATAACAGACACGCCTACAAATTACAAAAACCATATTCAGCTTGAACTGGACTTGCACCAGTTGTGCACCTGTTACGCCCACCGTTTTTAAGTAGATAGAGGATATTTAAGATTTGGCCTAAACCAAATTTAGTTTTCCTAATAATTTTTTTTTCTCTTTAAATGGCTTACCATTCCATACTCTTTACATCGATGATTACTTAGTAAGTTTTGCATAAAAACTCTTACTCTAATACTAACTATCCGAGCATAACTGGATTGATTTCAACAACATACATATAAAATACGAAGTACAAGAAGGAAAAAAACTGTAATACATGCTCAAACAACTCAAACATAAATTTAATGAATATTTTATTGAATGAAAGAAAAATTGCAAACAATAAAATGTCAGAAAAAAAAAAAAGAAACTCTATAAACCTTTTCTTCTCCGACACATTTTGTTAGTGTATAAGTGTTGGATATATACGGTATAGATGTTTAAAAATCTATTTGAAAAATTGCATTACTTTACATACAACACAAAGAGGATCTCATGTATCATATACCGACGAAGTCTCATTCATTCATTCGTTTATTCCTTTATATTGTTAAAAGCTTAAGAAACCCCTTCAACTGGATTAACATCTTTTCCTTTTCTAATACCATATAGGACTATATAGTGCAGAGTGATTTACTAAACATGAAATTAATTTTTTTTAGTCATAAGAAAAAGCATTTAGTCCTAATTGAAAACTAATCAACATTAAGTATTATAGCAATATAAAATGTTGTGCACAGATATCTCTTTTACTACGTTAAGGATGTGACTTGATCCTAGTAAGCAGTTAAACAAGATTATATACCTAGAACCCTGTCACTCTATTGCTTCTGCTAAAGAAACTGGTTATAAAACAAGTGATACCAGAGCTTATATCTTCTTCTTAGGATCACTCTCATAACATGGTGTATTTTTACATATGTTGGACGTGTTAAAATTTTATAACAAATTTATCTTTTAATGTATTTTTTTAAAAAGTTATAACACTTCAAACTTTTATGCTTTACTTAGCTCATTATAATAATATCATTATATGCAAAAAAGCCGCAATTCAAAAAAAATTTGACCCATAAACTTTATTTATTAGAAAATCCAATCTTACCAAGTTTGCGTGATATCGGTTGACTTTTACTTTTTCCTCAATATTTTTTGCAAACACAAATATTATAGCAAAAATTAGCAAATATTTCATAAATAAATTTTGAAGCCATTCGTTTAGGATTTATTATAAAAACTAAGTGCTAGTGTGCTAGTTTGAGCTTGATTGATCCATTTTAGCAGTTTCTGTGAAACTTAAAACTTATCTTAGAAAACATGACAATTTATTTATAAACTTTCCTTCAGAATTTAATGCCTCTTCAGCTTAATAAAAATAAAATTAATATTAAATTCTCAGAGTATTTCCTTTCTTGCGGGGTAACAATTTCTTTTCTATCTTTATTTTACGCAATATTATTATAGTTAATATCATTCCAGCTAAATATACGGCTTCTTTTATTCTTACAAATTTTCAGAATATTATCTTTCTTCCGATGTAACAATTTCTTTTCCATCCTTCTCGGACTTGGAGTTATAACCATTCAAACTTTTAATATAATGAAAAACTTTACTTAGCTTTCTATGAAAAGATAATTAAATAAAAAGAATCCACAATTCTCGATATTTTTCAAGCAATCTTGGCACATAAATTCTTAGCTTAATAAAAAGCTTAATCGTAAAAAGATCTTTATCCCAAAAGCCATTTTTTATATGGAAATTTTGATACCATATGATAGTAATTGATTTAGGGAATTTAATTAAACTTCTTTACACCACTACGACATTATGTGTGAAGTTAAAATATACAATCAATTGAATTTGAGCGTTTTATTATAAATGTCTTTAGATTATCTTTATAAACGGCACGTTCATACTTAACGTTAACTAGGACGGTATGCTGAGGTATTTGAACGTTTTCTTCCATTACTTTTAAAACTTTTCTAATTTATTTTCTGTCACTTAATGAGTTTTCTTACTTTTTCTCTCTCGCTTTCCATTTTATTTTCCGTAATGTATTCAGTAAATCAACATTTTATAAAATTTAATTTTACTTATGATACGCATAACCTCAATAAATATGATTCAATAAGTTTGTCATAACATTTTCAAAAGGTTTTGGTGATATCTTTAGATAACATACACTTATTTTGGAGCTACATTAATATATAGAGGCGGCCTAGAAACATCCGCAAATGAGTCTGTGTGAAGTAGAAAGAATTTTTTAGTAGTTAGTAAGTTGTATCATCAAGGAATCTTTAACTAAGTTAGTCAAAATCAAGACTTTTTGATAAAATTTAAAAACTATGTCTGTAAGTCTTAAAGTTTCAAATTGGACAGATATGGTTGTAATTGAAAAAAAAAAAAACAGAATACGAATTTTCAACATGTCAACATGAAAATTTTAAAATTCTTAGTTCAAAGGACGCACCCACAGTGCATGAGGAAAGCCAATTTTTTAAAACAATTTTTTCCCAAATTGCACTTACTCACAAACTATGTAAGAGATATTGAAATGAACCACAAAATGTAATCAAAACCAATTATGTTTAGTTTTCCTATTTGCCTTTTTTCTATGTCTAATGTCCACCTAAGATGCGGAGTATACATAAAGTTTATCATTGCATTTGCAAAAGAAGGCTTCAGAGACCCTCCTGATCAGCTTTAAAAACTGAATTCATGTAGATATGTATGTCTGTGTGTCTACCTGTTATTGGTATTCTCACCATCGTAAATTTAGAGATATTGAGATGAACTTTTGCACAAATTTTGCATTTTTAATTTCTTTATACAGATCGCTATTTAAATTTGGCAAAATTGTTCACAAGCCACTCCCACAATCGGCAAAAATCTCTCATCTCTCATTGAGCTAGAATGTTGTTGTTGAAATTAAGTATACATATTTATAATTAGCCCAACAATCGATTTGCCAAAAGTGAGCATGGTCGGATAACAGACACTCCTATAATCGATAAAAAATGACATTTTTCATTGGTTCGCATTTTCATAATTCTATTCATAACTATTCATATAAGTACCAAAAGTGGGCATGGCGGGATAACATGTACGCCAATAATTTACAAAAAACCCTATTCAGAGTAAAACTCCACTTTTAAGCTGATACATAATACATGCATTGTTCAAGAGGGAGTAACCTACTCCTGTCACGCCCACAGTTTATACGTAGATAATGGAGTGTATTTAAGATTTGGTTAAAGCCAAATTTATCTTTCTTACTTGTTATTCTTATTATTATTTATGCTGCATTTGTTTGGCTGTAAAAATTTCGTTCTGTTGGTTTCGTTCTTAGTGAATATGTTTTAAAAGTTTTCTACGTAAATTCAATTACGTTTATGATTTTATTTATATTTTGTGTCGGTTTTTTTCTTTCGTTTTTGCATTCGCACTGAGTGGATGGTGGTGTTCAACAGCAGGACACAAATAATCGCATTAATTATGAGTGAGAGAGAGTCATAACATGTGCTGACATATAACCTGAAGTTACACAAAATACAATTCGTTATGCTGCGATACGTTTATCCTTTTAATTGGTAGCTATTGTATAAGCATAGAGAGCGGGAGAGATAGTGTAAGTAAATAAAAGAAAAAAAATTTTTCGAAAAAATATCATATAATGGAAAAGTTGAGAGGAAAGAATAACCGCGATGAACTAAAACTGAATAATTCAGTAGAAAAAAAAAAAAACGAGAGATAAAAAAATTTTTTAACATATAAAAAATATTATATTTTAATTAATTGTCTATAATTCTTTCAATTTTTTTATATATTGCCCAGATATTTATAGTTAAATTTTGCTGTTTAATTAATACACTTGGACTTGCAACAGCTAACAAGTCAATTAGTTGGTAATTTTAATAAATGTGTTGAATATTTTTCAAGGTAATGATTCTTAACTAATACTGCGCGGAACTCTGGTAATCCCAAAGTTTAGCGAGATTATAAAAAGTAAGAGTTTATTCAAGATATGTAATTCAGTTGTTACCACATTTTGTAGACTTTAGAACAACTGTCAAATGTCACTTTTCAACAGCTGATTTATTATGACTGATCCTACATTATGATAGGTAATTCTTTTGCCATATTGAACCGCCTGTCATACTTTCTGATTTATTAATTTGACGTTTTGATGCTAAGAGTTTTTAATAACACTCAACATGTCGAATTTTGCACAATGAAATTTTGATTCGCCAGCAAACACTTCTGTTACCATTTAAAGAAAAATGCTGCAAAATCCCATCGAATGCACATCAAAGCTTATGGTGATTATGTTCTTGATAAATCTCAGTACTTTGAATCGTTCCAAAAAAGCGATTTTGAGGTGAGAAACGTGAGATGTGAAATACTTGAAATTAATAAAAGAAAAAATAAGTAAAAAAAACTAAATTTGCTTTAAATACCCTCCACCACCGCATCCCTCGAACCCGTACCTGACATTGCACTCTTAGAAGGTATATTATATACTACGTACTGTTAACATACAACTATAATATAGTTTTTTTTTTTCTGTGGGCGTGTCTTTTACAAGAACATGATTGTGGGTGTGTCTCTTAACCTATTTTAAATTAATTTAAATAGAAATTTCTGCGCAAAAAGTAAAAATTTCTAAACAAAAGTTCAGTTTTAAAAATTTTTATGCCCTAAGATAATGTCTAAATCGATTAGGATTTTAATATATAATGGATCCTTATAATAAAAAGAAAAGGTATGGAGAATACCAAACAGTTGAATAAAACGAATTTCTGAAAAGGAATATTTTATACAATAATATAAAACATATCATGTGAATTGGTTTCTTCTGCAAAAATATTTTTATTATGCATCACACAAAAAAAAAAAAATTGAAAAAGTTTTTAATCAAATAATAACAATTGAATTCTTTTCTTTTATAAATTATATAAGAAAACTTCAAAAAAAAAAAATGTTTATGTAAAAAGTTAAATTTTATTTCATATGCTTGTCAGAGAGAAGGGTTAGATGGCACAATTTTATTTTTACTTGTTAAACATATTAACTTGAAATAATTGCTTGTTTGCATTTATTTATAAGTATGCAGGCATACTTTTAAGTACCCTTAAGCCTTTTTCTTTTGTCAATTTATTTAGTGTCTTTATTATTAGGAGAATTTTGATTGGCTTGCGAATGTCAATGAATGTCATAAGATGACATTTTGTGCAGCATACTATTAGATCTAATCTATTCCGTTATATTTAATTTAATTGCAATACAATTGTCTTATTAAAATAGTCAAATATTTGATTGATTGAGTTCATACAGACAACATAACAACATATGCAACATAAACTTGTTTTGTGGCCTTGCGTATGATCTTTCACTAAATTCATGATATATTATAGAGAATGCATTGTAAAATAAGTAAAATAAAAAAAATCTTAAATACTTTGCTCTTTTGTATACAAATAGTGGGCGTGGCAAGTAGTTAATTTCACCTTGTATCATGCTACCATGATACTTAAAATTTGAGTTTTATGCTATGCAAAGTTACTTTTGTAAATTATGAGCGTATCTGTTACCCAACCCATAGCTCAATTTCTGAAATTGATACTTAAATTTTTTTGTTTGTGGGCGTGGCTTTTGACCTATTTTGCTCAATTCAAAGGCTAGAGGTGTAAGAGAGCTACAAGAGTTAAAATGCCTACAAAAGACAGACGCATGGACATACGGACGGATATGTCAAGAACGGCTTAGTTTTTGATGCTGCTCAGGAGGGACCTGTGTGTACTCAAAATTTGGAGGTTTTTAAAATATCAGATTTTATTTTTAAATTAATAAACAGTTGCCTTACACTTAATATTCTCCTCTTTTATCGAATAACTTTATTAGTTTTTCCTTTAACTGAAAATCGAATTTTTCGCAAATACTCTAAAGATAAAATTCCTTTTCCATTAATATTTTCATAAATTCAATTTTCTCTTCAAAAGTTTGACAAAGTACTTTATTTCAAAACAAATAAATGAAAATTTTCACAAAATTTAATCAAATTATAGAAAAGTACAAAAACCGAGAAATATTTAATTAAAAAAATTTAAAAAAAAAAAGTAAAGAAAATTTGCATCATAGATACAACTTTTTCACTTTCTGTGTTAAAACCAAAAATGTGGTAAAAAAAAAACCTAAGATTTTAATATATTTTCAATATTTATTAACACACAAGTTCCACTCTCCACAAAATATAACGGTTTTACTAAGTTTGTTATACTATTTGCAAAAGGAAGTGTTAGAGACTTCACAAAGCATATATATTTTTCATCAGCTGAGTCTAAACGTGTATGTCCGTAAGTCCGTCTGCTCTTGGCATTCTCATGGACGGTAATTATGAGACATTGAGCTGAAGTTTTGTACAGATATATTTTACTATACAAAGTAGTAAAAATCGGTCAGTAGCCATCCCCACAAATGAACAAAAATATATTTATCTTCGACCAAAATCTTTGAAGTATAAATTTCGTATTGTTGGTAAATTTGAAATTTAAGTTGGGCAAAATCGGTCAATTGCCACGCCCATAATCGAAAAAAATTTATTTTTCTCCCACAAAAATTGGGCTATAAAGTTCGAATATTTATAATTGCCCCATTCATCGATTTGCTAAAAATGGGCATGGTCAAATAACAGAAATGCCCATAATTTACAAAAAACCGTACTCAACTTGCCGTCTAATACGAAATTCATGCGCCATTAAAGTGTGTAAACATGTACCATGCCACGTCCACTCTTTGCATATAAGTGTGCAGGGTACTCAATATTTGACTTGAGCCAAATTTATTTTTTGTACTGGTTTTGTTCAATTTTTTTTTTGAATTTCTTTGAATATCTAAAATTAAAATCGAACAATAAAAAGCTTGATGAAGATGAAAATGAAAAACCACAAAATCTTCCTGCATATAAAGATCGACATTTCCATTCAAAATCCGTAAAGCAAATTCTTCCAACGTCTGCATATTTTAACACCTTCTAAGTGTTCTACACACAAGACAACACAAGAGGGAGCATATTTTGTTGAGGCTTACACACTTGACTTGATTTGACTTGTACGTAAATAAAAACCACAATTTAAAACACATGATTGATTATTTTAGGCTAACGGTTCGTTTAAGGGATCAGGTCACTTTAAAGTAGAAGGGAAATGAAGGGGAAAAAACTGAAAAATGTGAAAATCCATTCCCCCCACTCATCGTACCCATTAAGGACTTGTCAAATGCCTGAACATCAATTTAGCTCATACAACACACACAATAGAGAATAAATTTGCACTTGACACAACCTTAATACAGACTCTAAAGAATACAATATGTGAACGTGCACATAGGTTTATAAATGAAAATGCACAGAAACAACAAACACACTCAGATCTATTTGTGCATCCAGATATATTTGAACGATAGTAACAAAAGTAGATATTTTTCCAAAGAAACCAGAAAAGTTAGAAATTTGTGTAATTTACTTAAAAAATATGCCAAATATTTAACAAGCAATTGTAATGTTTTACCAACAACAATAACAATTTAAAGAAATTCTACATAAAGCGATTTTTAATATCAAACAATTTCAAAATCCTACAATACGGTTCCAATCCAAAAAAAATTAGTCAGAACAAATAAAATATAATAAAATAAAATAAAATAAATAAGAATAAGTTTTAAATATCTTTCAAATTTACATACAAATAGTGATTACAACCTTTAATAATATATGTATTACGACTTGTTTGTTATCCGACCACGTCCATTTTTTGTATATTATTTTTGTCTCATTTTGGATGTTGCAAACGGAATATCGAACTTAGTTTACCAAGAATTCTAAATATTTTAATTTTTGACCATATTCGATCAAAGACTTTCTCTCCCTATAAAGATTAATCAAGAAGTAACTTTGAATTTTGGCCTAAGTTAATTAAATTTAATTGGTGTACAGTATTGAACAGTCGGTTTCAACCTATTACAGCATTTTGTCTTCCTTTTTTCCTTTTTAACTATGAGCAGAGAATCCGTTAGCTATTATGTAAGAACAGTGAAGTTAATAAAAGAAGAAGAATGGATTAAATTTAAACCTCTGACTCTGAACTTGCCGTTTCAGGTTTTTTACATCAACAAAGAAAACCCCTCCCAAAAAAAAAAAAAAAAAAAAAGAAGAAAAGGAAACGAAAAAATGCGTTATTGTCCGTCTCAACATAAATTTGCTGGCAAACGTATACTTCAGGTGAATGCATTTTTAAATAATGTATGAAACCAGTCAACTAAACCAACCAAGCAACCAACCAGCCTAAAAATGATAGATGACAGAAATGGCGTGAGACTTGTGACATTCCCCAGGTAAGCTAACACACGGAAAACCTTGTAAGGCAACAGCAAGGTAGGTGGGTAAGTAAGGCCAAAGTGCCATATAACCTATGCAAACACACAAACGCACACATTCACGTAAGTTTACTTTTTTGAATTAGTTTACAGTGGCCGCTGGCATTTGTTTCCTGTACACATTGTTTTGCTGCTGCTGCTGTTTAACTATGAAAAATTACCTTTCGCATCTGTTCTATACAAAAACGCCTAAAGAAAGAGTAGAGAGTAAATATTTTTTTAGTGATAATTGAATTGTGAATATTTAGGTATAAGTATGTACATACGCACTCTCGAACAAAAACAAGAGTGTAGGTGGAATGTATTCAATAAGAAGCCTACACGCCTCATAATGAATATATTTTTGGATTTTGCCTAGACTCTCACACTTAAACAGGTGAGAAGGATTTAATAATGTAATAATTATGTTTATTAGTTTTGTAATGTATTCATATGTTATAAAGAATGTAAAGATCAATAATTATATAGAAAATAAGTGAGATACTATTGAAGGGTATATCATGTACCATGCCACTCTCACCACATGTAAATAAATGTGAAGAATAAATTAAGATTTGACCTAAGACAAATTTATTTTTTTTACTTGTTATGAATAGAAAATGTTTCGAAATACTGCAACTAGTTAATAAATGACTTCTTTATTATCATAATTATCTACTCATGTAATGTTACGTAAAGCCTATTGGACATTTTATATCTAATAAATGTCACTCCAATTGTCATATTGATTGCAATCATTTTTAAACAACATAACAAGACTTGCAGTAATTTTCCTGTTGATCATTAACGTACTCTATGTCAGTAAAGGCAATTTTATACAAAATGATTAAAAATATATTTAACCCTAGTCTCACAAAATGGTTTAAATAAAACATAGATGAATAGATGACGGACGCATGGACTTTTTTCTTTATTATATAATACTTTTCATATACATGTAACAAACAGACGTACAGACAGAAGAAAATTATTTCTTAAAACAAAATTTTAAAGAAATTTAGTTTTAAACATAACGTTAAGAAAATTGTCCATCCGTCCGACTTTTACTTTGCATATCTTTCACATGGCAAGCGAAAAAAAAATGGAATTTTATTTTTTTTAATCAAGATGAAGAACCTTTAAATATTTAATTGAAATTAATTGAAAACATAATTTTTTCCATCCATTCGTCCATTATTTTGCGTTCCTTTCACATATCAAATGGACGGACGGATGGACTTTTGCTTTCTTTTTATGTAATATATACGTCAAAGAATAATCAAATAATTATTTAAAATTGAATAAAAACATAACTTTAAACATAAGATTAAGAGAAATGTCTATCCGTCCGAAAGGAACATTTATATATTTTAGGTATAAAAATTTAGCTTGGACGTATAGACAAATGTTTTAAATCATAATAAAAATTAGAAAAATTCACTGCCGGTTATTATTACTCTCTATATACTTAGTTAATGAATTTGTGAGATAATCAGTTAAGTTGTATTAGGAAACGTGGGTCATTGTCATGTAAATGTCATTTCATATCCAAGCGGTATATGGTAGGAGTTCTAAAAATGGCCTGATCGAATTCAAATTAGACAAAGTTATTTATTAAGTTAATTAAGTATTTTTCGTTGAATTTTGTCAAAAAATATTAAAAATTGCACATTTTTGTCATATGAAGATTCTTTATAATGAAACCTTATATCGGGAGAGGTTCTAAAAATTATACAATTTGGTTCAATTTGGTTTTAATAGAGCATGTTTTTGGCTTTAGACACTTCCTTACTTCAAATTTCATGCAAAAATCTCCAAAAATGCAACCTCTAGCTTAATTATAAATTGAATTATCTGCATAATTACAAATGAATATAAGACAGACAGACGGACAAGATTAAATTTATTTATATTTCGATTCTATAACGATGGGTCCCCGTAGCAATAAACGTTTAGGAGTTACAAACAAAGATATTATACCCTACAGCACTTGTGGCAAAGGGCTCATTATAAAATCCAGCAAAAATTGATTGAAGCAAAATACAAAGTAGATAAATAAATATCCCTTATTAAGCTTGTCAAGTTTAATTTGCCATTTGAAATGTAACAAAAATGAAAAAAGACAAATACTGCGATTGCGTGTATGCAGGAAATATGTACACAAACATGGCACAAACATATAACGCTTGTACATACATGCCAAATATAAATATAAAGTGAAAAGAAAAACCTCCGCAAATTCAAATAAAATTGCGTTTTTCAACGCTATCGTTTAATTATATCCCATAAACCCAACAACGGAAACCGCTTCAGTATCGGAACTGTAACACAACTGTCTGTCTATCAATTGTCTGTTTGCATACTTAATGACAAGTGTTATAAATTATTGACATTCATTAAGTAACCCATACATTTTCTATACACAAACGATACATACACATACACATGTGTATTGTACATACCACACACATAAGTAGGTAAAGAAATTCTTAAAAAACCATTTGGTTGTGGAATCTTTTTTAATGAACCCGCATTAACTAATCTGTTGTCTTTGCAGAGTCGAGGGTAAGAAGTAAATAAATGTGTGAGAATTCTTCAAGATGTTTTATTATATACATTTACATATAGATTTTCACACACATATATGTACATATAGAATTAGAAAGGGTGAAGCCTTAGAAGGCGTTTCGTTAAGGGGTTCATTACAAGTTTCAAAATAAAAATACAAACTCTCTCATAGACTTTCCACACTACCACTAATTACTCCATGCCGAAAAAGCTATATGTATATATACAAATATATACATACATATATATGTGTGTCTATCAAAGTTTACCATCGAAACAATTTTTCCACTCCTACATTTCCCTTTGAAACTTGAAACAAAAAACAAGCAAGAAAACTTAATTTAGCTTAAAACAAATCTTAAATACTCTTCACATCTACATATAAAAAGTGGGCGTGGCACGCGCCCTCCAATAGCGTATATATAACGTATTAGCTTAAAAATCGAGTTTTCGCTGATTATGGTTTTTAGTAAATTGTGACCAGGACCACGCCCATTTTTAGCATACCAATAAATTATATAATTATAAATTTCAATGACAAAGTTCAACTTCATAGCTCAATTTTTGTGAAAGATAAACATATTTTTCACGATTATGGGCGCGTCTGTTATTTGATCACGCGAATTTTTGCCCTATGTATAAATGGGATAATTTTAAATATAATATAAATTAAACTTAAACTTTATAGCTTGATTTTTTTGGCATATTAATATATTTTTATGTATTTATCTATTGTGGGCGCGGCTTTTGACCGATTGTACCCAAGTTAAGTGTCTATTTAAAAATTCAGCTTAATATCTCAAAATTTACGATCATAAAAGTGTCCACAACAAACATATACGCGGACATTCGGACAAGCATATCTAGATCGACTCAGTTTGGGATGCTGATCAAGAATATATAAACTCTGTAAAGTCTCCTACTGAGTGTTACAAATGGAATGATAAACCTTGCATACCCCGTACATTTTCTGTGGAGGGTGTAGAAAAAAGGGGGAAAAATTTAGTTACAGTTCGGGTTATACAATAATACATATATTTACTCATTTACGTGCTCATTAATCCGCGCAGTGTTATGTTTTGAAACAAATGTTTTCTTATGGATAATTTCCAATAATACGAAACAAATGTTCCTCCAACAGTTGTGACCGTAAATCATTATTAATACTCTCCACTTATTTAGATTTTAAAGGAACATTTCTCTCCATTTGTTATTGAAAATTATTTATAAGTCATCAAGATTTATATGTTATACAATCGAAACTTTAATGGCAATAAATGGTGTTAAGGTTTAAAAAGAAAAGTTAAAAATTTCAATTATTTAATCTTTTCCTGTCTTAAAAACACCCTTCGCAGATGTATGGAATCAAGAAAATTTCCGAATGCCTTTCCTTCTATTAAGATCGAAATTTATGTCGTTTATTTATAAACAGCCATCACCTGGAGGTTGGCAGTGTAGTAACAATCGTTTACTTATGCTAATATAAATATTTTCCATTTGTTTTAAATAAATTTTTACCCTTAGAGTGGGTGTAGTATGGGTAAATAAAAGGGGTAAATAAAATTCAATTATGCACCTCGTTACACTCCCTTAAACATTCTTCACATAAGATGGAAGGTAAACTAAATTTGTAATTCTATATGAATTTATGATAAGGAAACTTCAAGGACAGAGTACACGCATTCTTAATGGCCATCAATATATAAATCAATTTAGTCACATATGTCCGTATGTCCACCTGTAGTTGAAACTCTCGAGGTAATAAATTTTGGGCTATTGAGCCGAAATTTTGTGAAAACACATTGTAAGAAGTTTCCGTAGATACTTATATGGTTAAATAACGTGAAATCTTTTTAAATGACACGCCTACAATCGACAAAAATCTGTTTATATATATATTTATACAAACATTTATGGTTTCCGCAGATACCTAATTTATATAAATTGGTAGAAATCGATTCTTCGATGGACCAAAGTAAAAAATTATATTTTTAGACACAAATTTTTTAAAGATCTGATATTACCCCCAGGTATGGAATTTATCCTTCGATAGAAAAGTATTTTAAAAACACTCCAAAACAAAGGTTCGTTTTTAAATTGTTAGATAATATTATTACCAGTCTTAATCAGTACTGGAGTATCTGCCACGCCCATTTTTTATATATAGGGGTTATGAAAATTAAATTTAATACAAATGTTCAAAATCACTCGATCTATTAATTTGTAAAAAATGTAGGCATGGACACGCTTGCAGTTTTTACAAAACTATATGTTCAGCATAGGGTTTGTAATAGATAATATAAACACTCTGAGAAACCTGCCACGCCCACTATTTGTACCCTACATTTTTAAGATTTTACTCAAGGCAAATATAACTGTTCTATTTGCTTCCTTTTGAGGGTGGTAATTGTAAAACTAAATGTTTTTAGTTTAGAAAAAAACAACAAAAATAATTAACATTTAATTAAATGTGAAAAGAAAGAAAAAAATACAAACAAAGCAATTATCTTTAGTAACGAGTGTATAAAATTACACGTACACTCTATTACTAATACTATTACCGTTCTAACAACAACAACAACCACAAGGTGTACGAGTACTAACACTAAAAGGTGCCATATACCATAATAGAGCTTTAATATGTATGTGTGGCACGTATAGCTTGTGTGTGATTACATCCGGTTCAATAACCATAACAAATAATTGCTGTAATCAGCAATAACTAATAGAACAATAACAATAACAATACTATACAGTACAACATAACACTTCATTGCACTGCACACTATCCACACTATCACATACATGCCAGTGTATTAAAGCTAGGATATTGATTTCACTGTTATGTAAATTCAGTTGATGGCTGATGGTTAAAATTTGTATTCATTTCAATATAACGAAATTTCATTCACTCACTCACTCAGTCACTCACTGGAATACTTATTCATATATTTACACATTTAATATGTTACCTGATGGTAGTTTTTTTTTTTTTTTTTTTTTTATTTACCTACAATCTACAGGTATTTACATATTTATAGAAAAATATGATTTAGTCATCTAAGTAACATGTGTTTGAATGTGTGTGGGTAAGAATTTTGTTATATTTCATCATCATTGGGATTTCATTGCTGTCTGTCAGTCTGTCCGTAATAGTTTCGTATAGTCTGCCTTTGCTTTATTGTGTATTCTTGTTCGCTTTCATTCAACCATTTATCCATTTTATTTAAATTTTTATTTATTTATTTTTTTGTATATTTGTAGAAAGTGAATGAAGCGATTTATTGTTGTCATATGATATCAGTTTGTATTATATTGTATTTGTGTATGTTGTGTATGTATTTTTTTTCACTTTGACACTTGTCTCTGGATTAATACTATTATATAATCAAATTTTAAGGTGGGAAGTATAATAAGCTTGTCACTTCATTTGAAACATCCGCCAGACATCCTACAAGGTATATATATTCTTGATCAGCATCGTAATCGGAGTCGATCTAGACAAATATGTCCGTATGTCCGTCGGTTGTTGGTCGTAAATATTGAGATATTGAATTAAACTTTTAGATATATCTTATGTACGCAGATCGCTATTTAAATTAGGCAAAAACGGTCAAAGGCCACGCCCTTCATCGACAAAAATGTATTTATCAGCCACAAAAACTAGATTCTAGACATATTTATAATCACTTCAACCATTGATGAAAAATGGGCGTGATTGGATAACAGAAACTCGTACAATTAAAAAAAAACATTTTTTAGCGTAAAACTCGACTCGAAAGCTAATAGTAGTGCGACCTTCCACGTTTTTTTATATGTATTTGTGTAGGGTATCTAAGGCTTGGGCCAAGCCAAAATTGTTTTTTTTTACTTTTTTTTACTTGAAATCATTTATTCATCCATCAGTAATTAAGAGGATTTTATGGATTTATTAATAGATATCTAAATAATTTGATTTATGTACCCTTCACAATCGTTTAAATGGTATATTAAGTTTAACTTCTAATTAATGGTTTTTTTATTAAGACTGATGCTTAGGAGAAAAATCATATAAGTGTGAAAAGACGGAGTGCCGATTATATCCTATTATCTATAAAGTTGAAGAAGTCTAAAATTAAATTATTAAACGTCCACTAGTTGCAAGTTTTAGAATGATAAACTTAAAACGTCTTTTCTAGTGGGGATGTAAAAATGCCTGTATGTCCGTCTAATGTTAGAAAGTTCACTAACCTTAAATTTTAAGATATTAACCGTAAATTTTTTCTACATTTCTAATTTCTGTTAGTAAGTTATAATTAAAATTAAACAAAATCGATAAATCCGCTTTGATATAAAAATGTCCGTATGTCCATCTAATGATGAAAAATTCACTCTCATTAAATTTTAAGACATTAAGCGTGAAATTTTATACATTTCTAAATTCTATTAGTAAAAAATTCAAATTGAGCTAATTCCTTAAATCCCTTAATATGTGGAGGGTATAAAAACTGATTAAATAAAAAAAATCTGTATGTCCGCGTAATGTTGCAATGTTCACTAACGTTAAATTTGACATAATAAGCTCAAAATGTTCCTACTTTTCTAACTTTTTTTAGTTAATTACAATTTATTGGTCAAAATCGTTTAATTGTAGGACACTGTTAATTTCCACGCCCACAATCAACAAAACCTTATCTATAAAACACCAAAATGGAATTGTAATGGAGATCGGGTTTTAAGATAACTATCGCTCCCCTTTTTTTGTACATAAATATGTGTAGGATATTCAAGATAAATAGTTAATTTTAGTTATTATTTATATATTTTTTTTAAAGTGTCTTTAATTTCTTTTTTATGGCAGAAACATTTTAAAGCATTTCCATAAAACACATGTTGAAGAGCGCTCTAAAAATTTATAAACATTGTATTTATTCAATGTGACAACATTTTCTTTTAGTATGATTCTTAAAGGCACTTAGACGAATGTGTCTCCAAATGTTGCTGCCGTTCATGGTACTTAGTTGTAGAATTTTAGTATGCTACGCTTTCCGTTGACACCCTTATTAGTGGAATGTTTATTAAAGGTAACAGTTGACACTTTGGGATGTTGTAACAAAAACAAAAACGAAAACAACAACAAGAAATAATAAAAATGTAAAGAAACAATCTCCCCAAAGCATTAAAGTGTAGAAAATGATGACAAAGTGAAATGGTGCTTACTTTGTAGCTGTAATGGAGCGAGAATTTCCTTTTTTCACAAAATATGGAACGACAACAACAAACACAAGATGTGGCGTTACCGCTTCTATATTTTTATATTTTTTCATCATTTTTCAAAAATAGAAAACTACTTAAGCGAATGTACATATAACAATAATAACAACAGCAGCAGCATCATTAGGAAGTACTTTCATTACGAAGGGTGAACTATACTACACGAGGGCTACATATAAATGATGAGCTTGTTTCATTTCGATATGTATGTATGATATTACACAAACACACATACATACACATAATCGCACGTGATTGTATGTACATTTTGTTGAGATACTATACTACTTGAGAGACGATACTTTAAACATTAACCAAAGCTAGCAACAGCAGCAGCATAATCATACATTCAGTTGACACATAACGAGAGACACGAGATGCCTCAAGCATATACCACACAATCAGCCAGCTGGTGAAGCTATCACTATGCAACGTGTCTCATTATGTCACTTGTGACACTGTTAATGATAATGTTTGTGCTGTTCATGTCATCGCCCAGCTCCTCATACCACATAAGGCAAAATAACAACTATAACAACAACAATAAAAGCATATACATATATGTATACAAACAAGGTAAATTTCTTTACATAAGCACACCTACTCTAATGCATAAACACACCTGCACGTATGTATGTATGTACCTATGTAAACGAGGCTAAATATGAAAACATATGAACCAGCAAATAAGTGTTTATGTCTGATTAAGCTTATTTCTGGCCCCAGAGTGATTTTTCCATTAATAACAATCATAATAATTTTATTATACCCTACACATATTATGGGGGGTATACCAAGTTTATCATACCATTTGAAACAGATAACCTACAAAGTATAAATATTTTTGATCAGCATAAAAAACTGAGGCAATCTTGAGATAAACATTAGTCCTTAAGTCCGTCTATTTTTTGCCATTCTTGCGATGGTAAATGTTAAAATGTTAAAATTTATTACAGAAATTTTATAAAAACAGTTACTTCACACAAAAATCTATTTAAATTGGGCAAAATCGATTAAGAGTCACGCCCACAATCGACAAAAACATATGTAATTGTCTCTAAAGTTCATCTATAAAGTTTAAATATAGTTTACATATATATAATTATGCCATCCATTGTGTCTCCTCTATAAACTTTGCTATTATAAAAATATTAACATTGCTGAACGTTTTGTCGTTGACAGATTTTAAAAAACGTTTAAGACTACGTTTGTTGTAAAATACAAAATTGTTATATTCCTATTGAAAAACTCTCTGTAGCCCAGAGTTTCTTTAAGTGTAATTGGCATAATTTTTTTTTTCGTAAATTTTTCTTTTGTAAGTTGTTCAGTTTCTCGAATTCAGTTGGGGAGTTAATCCTTTCTTATTTACTTACATTTGTGGTCGCAGGCTTTAATTCAACTTTTGGGCGAAAAAACTCATATAAAAATTCATCCATTTTCACCTTTGTGTTTAACTGGGATAGACTTTGTCTAATTTAAATATCAACCTTAGTGTAAGTACTACTACTACTACTAATACTACAGTTTTTAAAAGATTCTCCCTTTAGCGATGGGGAGATTGTTTATCACAGACGGACAGCCGGACGTAGCTATTGCGATTTGAAAAATCAATCTCGAAAATAATTCTACAATATCTGAGGCTTATAAAACTCAAACAAACGCTCCGAAATATATCTTTAAATACAGTTTTAGGTTATTTTTCATCATTTTAAAATGAATTAAATGCTACCCCAACCCTTTTTACATAATAAACAAACGATTTAGAATTTTAGTGAATTCTTTTATTTATTTTACATTGTTTTCACTAAAATTCTTGTCAGATGACGGAAGTACATATTTTGTGCTTGTAAAGCAATTTTATCCACACTTTATGTCAATGAAGGAATTTCAGTTATGATAAAGTAACAACAACCAGTAGAAGAAGAATTTTGAGAAACAACAATTTATGGCCCTTGGGTAGAGTAAGGGAAATATTTGATAATTTTGACAAAATACATAAAATATCATAGGAAAGCAATGCAGTTTAAAGGGGTGGGGGTGAGTATTTGGGTCATTAAAACCACTTTCAAGGAGAGAGATGAAGCTAAAATTATTTGTTCTATGTAAGATAAGACCACCAGGAAATTCTTGCTTTATCCAGCATTTCTTAATTTATCTTGCGTTACGCTATGCTTTATCGTTATTGTTTTGCTTTAAATTGTAAAAAACTTCTGTTGAAGTTTAAAAAAGAAATTCAGAATTAATTTTTATTTTATATCACTTTTAACAAAACGTTAACAATGCATTTTTCAATCTTTTCTCTATCAATTGATATCTTTCTCGTTTGTATGCTGACATTTTAATCGTAGTTCTCTCTACTTTTTTTATACCCTAGATCAGTTAAAGGAAAAAATAAGTTTGTGGGGATGTTTGTAACACCTCTTTTTATACAGACATATTCACAATTGAAATCTGAATCAACTTAACCATGTCCGGCTGTCCTTCTGTCTTTCTGTGTGTCCCTGAATTTATTTTTAAGCTAAATTTTTTTAGATATTTTAATGAAATTTGGTATAAAAATATGGAGCCAAAGAGGAATCCTCTAGAAAATGTACTGATTTAGACCATTTTTACAACCTCTCCCCATATAAGGTTTTATTAAAAAAAAAAGGTTCTTATATGACAAAAAATCGCAATTCGTAAATTTTTTTTTATAAAATTTGGTAAAAAATTATTTAATAGTTTATTAATTAGCTACAATAAATTTGGACTCGATCAGACAAAATGACTCATCTGAAAATGCTTCTTCGCGTTAACTGAGACACCTAAACTAATTGTAGCATAATTTGCGGGCACTAATTGATATAGGGTATTAAAAATCTAGGCTTGATCGTATATAACATTTTCACTTATTTTTCAACGAGCATTAATATTAAATCGCTTAAAAAGTTGGCAAATTTATGTGAAAGTGTGTTTTTCGTTTTGTTTTTTATTTTCTTTAAAAATCGATTTCAATAAATTATTGCAAAAATGTAGGGCACCCAGAGATAAGGATAAGAAAAGTGGAGAAAGAGAAAGAGGGGGGGAGGAAACTCATTAAAAAGCAACAAACTCAATTGATTCGGAGAAAACATGAAAAAAGCTGCTTTTCCACACACAACACTCAACATCCCATTCCAAACGTACCCACGCATACACATGTAGCTAAACGGATGTGAATAAATTGTAGTCAATAAGCTAAATAAGTAACAGTACTGCAGGCATTCAATATCGAATTGAAATGTTGGCTTCTTCTTCTTATAAATTACAAGGATAACTTTTACTTTCTGTCTCTCGTTATATCTCTCTTTCTCTCTCCCTCTCTGGGTACAAAAGTTACTCATACATACATTAGATAATGAGCCGAGTATCTCTAAAAATATTTCAAAAAACGCTGTTTAAAATCATCACAGTGGCTGTTATAGTAGCCTGATCAAGCTAAAAATTGCACCATTGCATTCGTCTGGTCAGAAACTATTAAATGACACTTTGATATAAAAAAATTTTAGGAAATTTAAAAAGCCTTGCTTTGAGAAAATAGAAAAACAAAGAAGGAAAAGTTAACCAATTTCACTCAAACATGACAGGATTGAACTTTGTATTTGAGTTTCATTAAGAAGTGTAATATTGCGAAAAATGGATAACGAGGACAAATGTTTATATATGTGATTTATTTTGCGTCAAAATAAGGCACTTTTCTACACTCTTTTTCATGATAGTTTTCAATCGTCACAGAAACTATCCAAAAAAGCTTATCAAGTTCAGAGTTGCATTGTTAAATGTTAAAGGGTCAATAATTACACTTATTGGTAATGTTATATAACTCCTAAAAGCTTTCTAGTCAAGGCGTTATCACTATGTATTTAGCATTAGAGCTTTCTCGCACTTTCTTTCATAAAGTTTGATCAGTTTCTTGATCGTAAAGGCGATGTAAGCAAATTTTCTAAAACTTTAATGATCCTTAATAGAGGACCCTAGGCTTGTACTATAACCAACCCCTGTTAATTAATACCTGATATCCTGTAAAAACTAGCATTACTTAGCAATTGTTGTTGAAAATCTCAACATAATGTAATCAGCCCCTAATGACCAAGGCTTTTATTACACATTTCCTTTATTAATGATATGCAGGGAAAAAATTCCTTTATTATGCCCTTTAACCGTTTCATACTTTCATTCATTCAAGAAGCAAATATGGAAAAAAGAAGAGAAGAGAAAACTTTTGATTTTTAATGCAAAATATTATAATTTTCTTTCATTAATTCCTGTCATCTCTCAAAGTATGAAATATGTATGAATAACTTTACTTATTATTGTATAATTCCTGCATAAGTTTCCACTTCTTATATAGATTTTGATGATGATTATAATGATGACCACACCTTCCTTCCTGCTAATGTTTTTAGGGTTTTCTTTTTTTATTTCACTTTTTTACTCATTTTCGTTTTAGTCATTATGTAAATTTAGCACATAACTAGCTTTTGGCAAATATTTGTCAAGACGAATATCTTCTTTCAATTTTACTTCCATTTTCTTTTTGTCTTTCATTTTCAATTTTTCCTTTTTTTCTTTTTTCTTTTAATAAAGGGAAAATAAAAAATAAAGCGGCTTTTAAGATGGTTAAGGTTGGAATGAGATTGAGTTGAACTGATGAACAATGAAAAAGAAAATAACTTTTAATAACCAGGAGGAAGGGGCGGAGTAGGAGAGTAAATGAAACTTATCATCACCATTACAGCACAGTCATCATTATCACAGTCAGTTATTATCATTTTATACCGAAAAAGGTGGTTAAGCAGTTTTCGTTTTTATAACCTTACACCTTAGTGATGACAGTACGCTAAGTTTGTCATTACATTTGCATCTGGCAAAAGGAGGCGTCAGAGACTGTACAAAGTATGTATATTCTTGATTAGCATCAAAACCTGAATCGATCTAGACATATATGTCCGGGAGTCTGTTGTTGTTCGCACAGTCGTAAATGAGATGAAATTTTGTACAAATACCGGTTGAGAGCCACGCCCACAATTGACAAAAATCTGCCACAAAATTTTAGTTTTGTAAATATAATTTGAAACACATTTATAGTTAGCCCATTCATCGATATGCCAAAAATAGGCGTATTCATATACCAGACACGCCTACAATTGACTAAAATTGATATCTCAGCCACAATATTAGGTTGAATTTTTGTACACATATTTCAAATTATTTCTTCCTATATACATATATTTAGAGTAAAACTTGACTTGTAAGCTGACACGCACCTGCCACGCCCACCATTTTTATGTAGTTTTAAAACTTCTTAATTTGTTTTTTTTGTTGTCAATATTTATACAATTGTAACGTCAAGCATTAGGGGTTGGTAGCAGTGGTAGCAGCAAGATCCAAGGTTTTAAGGTTAGAGAAAAAGTTTTTTGATCCTTGATTTCCTGTTTTGTTTATTTCATTAAAACCACTACACAGTTATAAGTTGCGATGGCAACATTAAGATGAATGAGTTTCGCTAGCATAATAAATAAATTCTTTGGCTTCTTCCTCGCTCCCTCTCTCGCTCTTGCTCTCTCTCTCTCTACCACTGCTTTACTATCTAAACTCTTTAAATTATTTTAAATCATAATATTAACCAAAGCTGCTAACTTCCTGTCATTTTAACATAGACAAGAAAGAGATAGTTGGCCAAAGAAAGAGACAAAATATAAAGGATTTTGTTTTGGTTTTTGTCTGCTTGAGAGGTATGGTGTATAAATTGTATAAATTTACTTTAAACATACACATAAATAACAACAACACAAAAATAACAGCAATATGTAAATTATACAAAAACAAGAATAAGAAGAAGAAGAAAAATCTATTATCTAGAAAAATTGTTTTGACCAAATTGTAGCTAAAAACTTTATTTACAATATATATCGTAGACCATCTCTCTCTCTCTCTTAATGGGTATATGTGCTTTACACCCACAGACACACAACGTAAACATTACAAGTAGAATAAACTCAAGTCAAGGTTTATAAAGTAAATGTATACTAAACACAATACCCTCCCACACACACATGTGCGCATGCATGTGTGTAATATGTATATAGTTTTATACTAATAAACTTGTAATAACTTGCCTAATATTTAAACATACATTTTAGCATAACGTTAGCAGCTCAATAGGTAAAGCCCTCTGTAAAGTTGGTAGTAAGTAGTGCTGTTGCTTTTAGTAACGTTGCTGTGGTTGTGGTTGAGGTAGTGGTAGTGGCAGGTGAGTTCACTTCACTTTAGTTTAGTTTTTCAGCTTAAGGGCTTTCTCCGAAATTTCTGATCTCATAAATTTCAAATAAGATAATTTAACAAAGTTTCCTGTTATTCTTATAAGCGGCAGTACAATAATCACACACACACACTCTCACCCACTTACGTTATGCAGATTCCATAGCAAAAACACACTTTTAAACATACACATTTTATAAGAAACAAGTAAAAAAAGCAAAACAAAAATTGACTTAAGGCAAATCTTAAATACCCTTCGCATCTACATATAAAAGGTGGGCATGGCAGGTACATCATTATGCCCTCTAATAATGTATGTATTACGTAAGTCGAGTTTTATGCTGAGTAGGATTTTTTTGGAAATTGTAAGCGTATCTGTTAGCCGGCCACACCCTTTTTTGGCATATCAATGAATATGTACTAAATTTCAATTTCAAAGATTAATTTTTGTGGCAGATATAACGATTTTTTTCGATTGCGGGCGTGACTCTTGAGCGATTTTTCCCAATTTAAATACATACAAATACAGTGATATGCATACCAAAACTAGAAGTGTACGAGTATGTACAAAATTTCTTCTTGAGATTTCAAAAAAGAGACACTTTTACGGACATACGGACAAACAGACAGACATGTTTAGATTGTGTCAGTTTTTGATGCAGATCACCGTAGGGTGTTGCTAAATTGAATGACAAACTTAGTATACCTCCTTATTTATCTTATGTGTGTGTGTGGAGTATAAAAACAAAAAGAAAAATTCATGTACAATAAGTAGACGTAAAACGGAGTTTATCAAGAAATGCTTGTTAACCTATATAGTCTCATAAATACTAAATGGCTAATGTGGACACACACACACGCACACAATTTTTCATATTTTCTGTTAAAGTTTAGATTAAGGACATCCACATCAAAAATTTAACAGTAAATTTAGAAAAAGTTCATATAATTTTAAGTAATTAAATGGGATCCCTTCAGTAGCTTTGCCTTAGTACGCTATGTACATATGTTGGGGGGGATGGAAATTCAAATCGAGTTGCACATTAAAGTAAAAGAAGTTTTTTCGATGGAAATTGACTTTTTTTTTATGTCACGTTGAATTTATAAGCTATTAAGAGTTAATTCATGGGCGTAGCATTTTATATTTTATGAGTATTACTGGCTAATTGTAAAGATGTTTATTTTAGAACTTCGCAGCAATATTTTATCGGTTTTAAGAAATTTTTTATTAGTTGTGGGCATGGTTGTTGAACAATATGATTCAATTTAAATAAAATGCTGCTTGTAAAAAACGAAAAATCTCATTTCATCATCATCAATATATCAATATATGCGACCGTAACAATGCCAACAATAGACGGACATACGGACAAACACAACTATAGATTTTTCAAGAATATATATATTTTAAATAGTCTTTGACTGTAAAATTATACAAAAACCACAAAATATAGGTTTTCTGGTTACAAATTGTAAACAGTTTTAAATCATTTCAGACGGCCTTCCCTCTCACTCAATAGATATAAATGGTAGTGGTTTATATAATAAAATGGATTTATGGACTAGATTTTTTTTTGGCAATTTATTACATTTAAGTTTTTGGAAAACACATAAAATTGAAGAAAACTCAGAACAATTTGATGCATTTCTTAAAAATGTACAAAAAAAAAGAAAAAAAGAAAAAATCATTGGCCAATAAGAACAAACAAAGGATTCGATTGATACCTTAAGGAAGTTGAAAATTTTTACTGAATATCAATACATCTATAATAGGTATATGTGTAGGTACATGGAATATAAGTAAACTACAATAAAAACTACGAACTGCTGCTTCTACATTTAAAATTAAAACAGAGGTGGGTATAGCGGGTATATTCAAAATAAAAAATCATTCAGCAATCTTATAACTTATCTAATCAAGGTCAAGTCAATAATCACGCCTACAATTGACAAAAAATGTCCCCCAAACGTACATATATTAAGTTCCAAAGTATTAATCTTTACAATTAAAAAACAACATGTAAAAAATTTGAAAAAGCGATGCCCATAATATCAAAACCCACGCCCACAAAAGAAAAACTTTCATTACAGCTTCAGCAGAAACAAAAAAGAATGAAATTTTTTTCATCAAAAAAAGTCGCATGAAACATAATTTTGATAGTGACGCAACTTTTAAAAGCCTTACTTGCCCACTTGTTCACTTCACACATCTGTACAAATATTGGCTGTAAACCATAAGATTTTTTTCAATTTAAAACTTTTATTTATATGAATGCTACATGAAGCACTATATAAATGTATGTACATTTATAGAGGGAAAGCATATGCGATCGAGCATAAACAAGTAGTTGTGATGCATTTTAAAATCGTTCTGTATCCAAATAAAAGAAAAAAGCAGAACAAAAAGAACACAACACTGAATGGAAGGCAGTCAACAGATAGCTAAAGATGTTTATGTTGCTGTTCTGGCTGTACCGAATGTACGCGATGGTTGTATGTTTGTATGTAATGAGTGAGTGACTTAAATAAATTACGATTGCAACAACAACAATAACAAAGACAACTGTAAAGCTAAAGTTGAATTGAATTGAATGAATTGCATTCAAAGCTAAATTGTGTGGTGTACTGGAAAGGGCCAAAAAACAAACAAAAACAAACAGCAGCAACAACAACAACAACAAAACAACAATTGAATTTCAAATTTCAATATTTAAACTGAATGAGATTTTCCTGCCAAACACGAACAAATGATGTACGCTTAAGCATGTATTCAGGACACCGTTGTAGCCACAGTCCAGTTAGAGAAGCACACAGGTATGGCCATACCCTATAAACGTATGCTGCCATGTTTTATTGAACAGATTGCCCTACACTACGACCACTGAAGCAGTGTAAGTACCTTTATCCTTTTTTGTCATCGCGTTTTATACACAATACACACACACACACACACACACACACACACACACATATGTGATTGCTATTGTTATTGTTATTGTTGTTGTTGCTGCTGCTGCTGATAACGAAAAATATCTGTAATGTATGTCAAATCAGGAGCCAGCAAAACGAAAAATAATAAAAACAAAAAAACATTTATATGTTATCAATGACAATGGTGAAGAAGAAGAAGAAGAAGAAGAAAGAGTAGAAGGACAAGGAGGAGGAAAGAGTATGCCAGTAGTGATGGCACTACTTGCTTGTTATCAGTGATATACGTTTTTTTATACCTACCACATACCTAAGATGGGGTGGTTTGTCATTTCATTTGCAACTCATGATGTCTGTAAGTCCGCCTATTGAGGGCTTTTTCACGGTCCCAAATTTAAAGATATTAATGTAAAATTCTGTTTTCGATTATGATCGCTATTTAAAGTGGACAAAACCGATCAATAATTATGCCCACATTTCGATAAAACAGTATCTACATGCCACAAATATTCAGCTATGAAGTTGAAATTTATAAAAATTGATCTATGAAAGTGAACAATTAAAATTATTCGTTGCATTTGCGTGCCAAAAATGGGCGTAGCCGAATAACAGACACGCCCACAACGTTAAACTCGTAAAACTTCTAAAATAATATCTGCCACACCCATCATTTTCAAGTATATGTGAAGGGTATTTAAGATTTGACCCAAGACGAATATAAATTAAAATAGATTGCTTCACAACAACAATAACAACAACCACACAGATTTAACAGTAACAACAACAACAGTAACAGCCATAAACATTTTCAGAAGATCCTGTGCCAACGTTTTATGCCTGACTCTCACCCATACATGTTCACTTACGTATGCATGTGTATGCATTTGCTTTGACCCTCTAACTCCGTTTGTAAACGTACTCCTAATGGTGGACATTGGACAGATTCCTATAAGATAAGGCCATCATCCACCACAAGTATACGTACTTTTATAAATTTTACCAACCAACACACATTCAGTCCCGGAAACATTAAACTAAGCTTGATTGCATTCTGTGCTAAAGCAATAAAATGCAATAAAATGAGAGCACTTTTCTTCTAAAATTCAATGCGCTTCTAAATTTGGTAAAATCGAAAAAAAAAATATTAAAAAAAAATAAAAATAAAAATGAAATTACTAAATATTGTATCAAATAGAAATATTAATGAATGTTATATGGTGAGAAGGAGAGGAAGAGAACGTAAGAAGTAAGATAAAAGCCTTTAACTTAAAACATATAGTACTTAAACCTAATGCCGCCCACTTACACAATACACAAGGGCGCGGTCATCCATATGATTCGTCTTGATACTAGAATTAGAGTACCAAGCCTTAAATTTATATATAGATTTTGATTCTTATTATAAAACAATTGTAGTATAATTACAATTTTTGTAGATAAATGCAAAATGGCGATTACCTCCCAAAAAGGTTGAATATAAATTCCTTTCTAATCCATATAGGTATCAAATGAAAGGGTGCGAAGCGTAGTAGACTTTAAGATATATGTTATTTCAATCCAGTATTATAAAATTAGTACATATCATCTTCTCTTATATTTCTTTTCCAATTTAGTAAATTATTTAAGAAACCTTTTATATAGTACAATAAATAAAAGTGAAATACTTTATTCCAAATTCAATATTGCAGACGGAGATGAGTTTGTGTCAGATTAAGTTAAGTTTCAAACCTTTTTTTGGTTTTTTTTTTTCCTTTATTAGTGTTTACGTTTGCTTCCAATGTGTAGGTACAGACGAAAAAAGATTTCTTATTAGAAAATGAAAATTCTCTAACTAACAACTAACTACGTATAGGCGTACATATGCATCAGTGCAATTTAGCATCATGTGCCATTCAATCTGACTTGTTTACACTTCTGCATTTCTATTAACTAACCCAGAACCATATAGAGAGAGAGGGGGCGATAGAGGAGACAAACAAAATATGCACGAGTGAGTTTTAGATGGGTACACATATTGCATGATGTGTATGTAATAGTGATGCTGATGATGATGGCATCGTGGATGTTGTTTAGATTCTGCAAAAGCAATGCTTTAAATACAAGATTGTTGAATATCTTACATATATATATATACACACACACACACATATTGTACAGTGTCAGCTAGTGAGCCCTGCCTGAGTTGTTGGCCCTGTCTACCTGTCTGCCATCATTTCTAACTCTCACAAACTAAAGATTTTTCTATTCTGCAGATTATACTATATGTTTTTCTGTTGCTGAGCTTTGCACTACACTATATATTGTATATACAGAAGTGTGCGTTTGTGGATGTTGAAGCTTGTATTGTAAATTCGTGTTGCGGTTATAATGCTGACTTTATACCGATAACAAGTAAAGAAATTAAATTGACTGAAGGCACATCTTAAATACCCTTCACATCTACTTAAAAATGTTGGGCATGGCAGGCACATGATTAGGGCATAATTAATATATGAGATAATTATTAATATGTACGCCATAGATACATTTTTGTGGCAGATATGTAGATTTATGACAAATTCAGGCGTGTCTGTTTTTCAGCCACACTGTACCAAGTTTCAACTTCATATCTATTAATAGATTTTAAGGGCGTGGCTTAATGATGAATTTTGCCCAACTTAAAAAGCCTACAGCTACCAGAAACGCCGTTTCGCTTAATGTCTCTAAATTTACGACCGTGAGAATGCTAACAACAGGCAATAGACAGACACGCGGTCACGCGGACACCCGGACATACATATGTGTATCTAGATGGAGTCAGTTTTTGATGCTGATCAAGAATATGTTTACCTTCTAGGTATTGCAAATGGTACGACAAACTTAGTATACCCCTCCCACCTTATGTGTAGGGCTGTAAAAAGAGGCTAGTATGTACTTGTCTGCTTGACTATGCTGTGCTGTGCTGTGCTATGTTTAGCTTGGTTATATGTTATACATATTTCCATTCTGCTTAGTACGTGTTCATGTTTTTCAGTTTTTCAATTTTTTTTTCTCTTCCTTTTTTTCAACATTTCTTTATGCTGCCTGTTAACTTTGTTAAGTTGCAGATGCAACCTGTTATGCTCTCTGCGTGTACTTCGTTAGAAAATGATAAATTGCAGAAATGTTGTAGTTGCTGTTGTTGTTGTTATTATGGCTATTGTTGCTGAAAATGGAATTAACAAAAAAAAAATGAAAAAGGGAAAAAAATTTATAAAAAAGATTTATAGTGTGCAAGCTTGGAAGCTGGGAAGCTGGGAAGCTAGGAAGCCCGGCTGAAGCCTTTCCTCGTACGAACGACCAACGCAACCCTTCCTTCATTCACTCATTCATGAAACGACACACAGGCGCTGTTCATTTATATTAAGCCGCTTGTTTAAGTATTATGTAGATTACTTGCCTTTCTTTCCTACTCACTTACTCACTAACTTTCCTTCAAGAACAAGTCACGGCGAATGTAAAGCATTTAAAATGATTAAAAATTAATTTCGCATTCCCACACATTCACTTTGTTGGTTGGCTTGCTCTTCTTCTAGCTATTCTGTATTTAATTTTTTTTTTTCTGTTTCTGTTAAGTGTTGAAAGTTGCAGAAGATTTATTAGATTTGTCAAGTGCCGTGACATTAAATTAATTTTAAAACACATTTAATGAAATCATCACTAACGACTAACACAATATACACCATATACTGCAGTATGTACAAACATACATACATACGTCCATATATCGTTAAGTAAGGATTATTATCCTTTTTACATTGTATCATCATCATGACCTATTATCCTCTCCAACCGAAACAAAAACATTAAGTTTTCATGCACTCCAATAATTTCCTTTAATTTCCTTTTCACTTCATTAACTTTACACAACACCAACCAAACACAAATAAAAATAAGAATAAAATTAAAAAAGAAACTTATGAAAAATAAATAAATCTGTGAAAATAACATAAAAATCTCTCTTATGCGCTACATTGTATACATGTGTGTGAGTATTAAGTTTTCTTTTTTATTTATCATTTTAATTAATATTAATCAATATTATTGTAAGTTGCAGAAAAATGGCCACAAAAAAATAAGCTTATTAACACACACATACACGCATAGTGTGTTTTTTTACAGGCAAATATTGTACGCACACACTCACTCCTCATTACAAGCAAAAAAAGGAAAATATCCTGCACCTTCCCATGCAACGTGTGCGTATGGCAAGTGCTTCATTACGCCTTCCTTAGTTTATATATTAAACATTTGTAAATTGTGGGCGTGACTTTTATCCCACTACGCCCATTTTTCGAACATCGATGGAAAGGGTAAAAGGTGAGTACAAAAAAAATTGGAAATTTTTGTGGCAGATAAATAGATTAGTGTGAATTATGGGCATGGCTCTCAACCAATTTTGCCCAACTTAAACAAAAATTTTAACTTAATATTCAAAAAATGTATAACTGTGAGAATATATGTGTGTTGTACAGTCTCTGACGCCTTCTTCTGTATGTTGCAAATGGAATAACATACTTGGTACACTTCCCATCTTATATGGAAGGTATATAAATTATCACAACTGAAAATACTTTATATAATATGTACATGAGGAGGTATGTTAATGGTATTGGCTTGTTTGAAAAATAAAATTATTTAAATACTCCACTGCGGCTTGCAAAACAAATACACACACACGCACACACACACAAATGGATGAAATATTTAAAAAAATACGTATGAAATAAACAAACTGTTTATAATAAAAATACGCCAAAAAAATTCTTAGTTGGCCTTTTACAAGATATCATTAAAAATATTCATTCTTTCTTAACACATAGGGTTAATTTTAGCCCAATATCCCATTTATTCTATGGGTTGTATTTATAAGAGACGGGCAAAATAATATGAACACCATGCAATATGATCTTGCATCTTGTTGCATGTAGGCATCACTGCTTCCGTGTAAATAATGTAAAATATATTTTAGTATGTTATACGCCTTGTTCTGCGACGGTTAAAACAAGTGATCAGTGAAATCGCCCAGACTTCGAAAGAGGGCAAATCGTTCGTGCTCGGTTAGCGAAAGCGTCTGTTTAACGTTTCACGAGCAACAATATCCACGGTAATGACAGCATATACAAAACATGGTAAAACATCATCGGTAAAGAGGAATAGTGGGCGAAACTCAAATTTAACTGGCAGATACTAAAGAACATTTATAAGAATTGTGGCCGGACAACATAAAACCACCGCGGCACAAGTGACAGTAGAAGAATTGCAGCTGTTGTAAGAGCAATATTATTTTAGTCAGGTGTTCATATTATTTTGTCCACTTCTTGTATGTACAAAATTATTATGTTTTTTATTGAAAAACACATATTTAGAAGTTATTGTTCGACAACATTACTTAACTGGTCTTGGCTTGTAGTGATTAGTGATTAAAATTTATATTAGATTTATTTATAAGTATATGCTGCTGTTGTTGCTGTTGATTTATAATTGTTTTAAATTACTTGACATTTTAATCCATTTACAGAATGGTCCATTAAAACAAATACTTGTGTTAGGAAATTTATTTTCTATTTGAACATTTTTAGGAATTTTTTTGATTACATTTCATGTCTCAATTGAAATTTTGTTATTGTAAATTGTCGATCGATAGAAATCTCTGTGTCGTGAGATTTATGTGAATGTTGAAACTATCTAGTCGTGTTATATTTAGTTGTTTATTTTAAATTTTGTTGTTGTTGTTACAATTTTTGAAATCAAAAAACATCGCAGACATAACAGTAGAGAATGTTTTAAAAGGGCTGGCGGTTGGCTAACACAGCTACCGCAGCTATGAATACTTGGTAGGTAGTGAATTATACAAATGTCCAAAAAGCCAAAAAATAAAATAAAACAAACATTCATTTCAATTTGAATGAAAAAAAATAAAAATAAAAAATAAAATTACTAAAAAATCAGAATAGAAGACGAACACTAAACCAATAGCCATTCGTTCCTTGTATAATGAGAGGCATAGAAAGACGTAGAGAAGAAGCCCAACTTAAACTTATCTAAATTGGTTTTTTTTTTTATTCTTCATTTAATTAATCGTTTAGTTTAGCGTCGGTTTCTGGCTTATTGTGCCACCCGTTTATTCAATTCTTTCCCATTTCATTTCCTTTGCTTTCCATTCCTTCCAATTTATATAACTTGGCAACATCATTAAACAAAAAACTTGATCACGAAATGACAATTGTTTGCTGTTACTGCCTCTTGTTGTTCTTTTTGTTCAATATTATCCACCGCTCTCGTTTTCTATCCATTGAATTAGTTATTGTTGGTGTTGCTGTTCTTGTTACTGTTACTCTGACTGTTACTGCTATTATTGTAACGGAATGGTAGGTTGGTTGGTTGGTGTATGTTGGTATAACGGAAATTACAAATGTCAAAAGGTTGTACATTACAAATGTAGCAGATCAAACGGCCTGGCTACTAAATGCAAATCCATGCTATCGCTAATATTGGATTTTCTTTAAACACACACACACACACACACAATCACATAAAATTACAATCAAACGATCAAAATGTAATTGATTTCAAGTTAATCAAAATTTAAAATTCTGAATTTTTTTTATTCACATATATTTCCTTTTGTTAAGATAAATTAATGTGGTCAGAGGAGTGAAACAGCAAAAAAAAACTAAAATAAATAAATCGTTTTTAAATCGAAATGATTTTAATGGAAAATTATGAAAAAAAAAAAAGTAAAAATAGAACTAAACTTGGTTTAGGGCAAATCTTTAATATCCTTCTTAGATTTATTAAAAAAGTGGGCGTGGCAAATATCTAATTATCTACATTTAACTAAGTGTTTATTACGTTTCAACTTATACGTCGAATTTTAGGTCAAGAATAGTTTTTTTTTAATATTTAAAATTGAGGGCGTATCTGCTCTGAAAAGTGATGAAAGGATTCAATTTATATAATAAATGCATACCGAAATTCAAGTTTATAGCTCAATTGGAGCGTGATGGAGAGGGAGGCGCGGCTCTCAACCGATTTTTTTCTATTCAAATAATCTTGTACCTGAAGAAACCGAAAATTTATATATACCAAAAAAATTCAGCTTAGTATCTAAATAGGAGTGCCAATAAAAAATGGATACGCGGACATGGATGCACAAACAAATATCTAGATCGATTAACATTTTGATGCTTATCAAAAATATATACTATGTGCGGTCTCTATAACCTGCATTTGACTTGGAGCAAATATTAAATACTTTCCATAACGTTATAGAAAAGGGGGCGTGACTAGTATCTAATTAAGCCTTTTAAGACTGGATGTTTATTGTACAAACTTATAAGTCTGTTTCTAAGTCAAATAACATTTTTTGCAAATTGTGGGCGTGTCTATTAACCGACCACGCTCATTTTGAGAATATTACTAATTTTAAATAGATGCAAGAATGTTTTTTATATATGTTATACTTTAGAGGAAAATTTTTGTGGCTGATATACAGATTTTTCGTGATTGTGGGCGTGTCTTTTATACGACCACGCCTATTTTTAGTACATCCACTGATAGTATTATTATAAATATATGCAGCAAAATAATATAGCTTCTGTTTTTGTGTGTAATAGATAGGTTTTTGACTGTGGGCGTGGTCCTTAATTTACTTTATTTTTTTTTTACATTAAATTGAAATGTTTAAACATATGTATACCATTACATACCTGTTAAAAGCAGACAGAAATAAGGACATACCGAAGGACATGACTAGATTGAATCAAAATTTGATTATATTTACCCTCTGGGGTCTGTGATGTTTCGTTTTGGTTGTTACAGCAAGAAAAAGGATAAAGGAACAAAGTTTAAATCAATTATAAAAATAAAATTTTAACGCTCACTGTAACATTACTGGGAATAATAATGAATTCATGCAGTTATGCGATTGTCCTGCTCCAGAATTTAATGTAAATAATTTCATAATATTCTGCATAACTATGTATACAATATAATATGTATTCCTGTGTACATATAGGAAATAATTTAAACGAAAGCTTTATGATGATTATGGCAGCTGTCCATCAAAGAAAACACCGCTGAAAAAAAATAAAAAAATAAACATACACAAGTACATACAAAAGTTTTCAGCTTTGATAGTTTACAGCAATCTGGCACAAATTGCACGATAGTGTGCATAAATTTATAGAAATTTTTGCATATTAATATGAACATAACTGAACAGGAACAGGAACAAGAACAGAACAGAACAGAACTGAACCGAAGTGAAGGGCAGTGCAGTAAAGAGAATGTGCATTAAAATGTTGCGCATCTACATGAATATGTATGTATGGGTAATGGGAAAAAATTTTCTACCCTACACATAAAATTGAGGGTACACTAAGTTTGTCATTCTATATGCAACATTCATGAGGAGGCGTCAGAGACCCTACAAAGTATTTACTGTTCTACAAACACTCTTTCTCCCCCAAAAAAGTTGGTTAAAATTGGTCAAAAGCCACACCCTCAATCGACAATAATATATTTATGTGGTGAAAAAATTTAGCTATTAAGTTGACATTAAATATAGGCATTTAAAATTACCCTATCGATAGATCTGCCAAAAATGGGCGTGGTCGGACTACAGATATGTCCACAATCGACAAAAATTGATTTTTACGCTTCAAAAATTATCCCATGAAGTTGGAATTTGATGTATGTGCATCGATATACGCTTTTAAACTTTTAAAGAGTAAAACTCAACTTGAAAGCTGATACGTAACGCATACAATATTATAAAGCGCAATAATGTACCTGCCACGCCCACTTTTTTATGTAGATGTGCAAGGTATTTAAGATTTGGCTTGAACCAACTCTAGTCCTTTTACTCGTTATGAATAGGTTTAAATACAAAAGGAAAAGTAAAATTAATTCACTCACTCCATCTCTCTCTAACATTTTCTATGCATTTGATATAAAGCGCAATGTAATTAAAATCCAAAAAGTCCAATGTGCGGTTTTCCAACAAGACAACATAACGTCCATAAATATGATAACAGGGGTTAAGTGTTGAAAAGGTGGGTAAAGGGGGTGGAGCGAGTGTTTACAAAAATCTCCCTTCTCTCTCTTTCTCTGTTATAGACACTTTCTTCCTCTTGAGACAAAATAAAAAAAATTTTGAACAGCTTTCAAGTTGTGGCATAAACAGATAAAATTTCAAAACACTTTCAACCATTTAATAAAGGCGGACTGAGGCCAGTTAGTTGTAGTGTAAAATCCTGCAGGACATATACACATACATACATACATGCATACATGCAATGATTATGTTATGTTTTGTTGCATTCATGCAAAATGCTTAGCCAGAGACTAAATTATGGAGGATATTTAACAGGACAACAACATGCAATGTTGTTGTTGTTGTTGTTATTGTTGTTATTATTGTTGCAGCAGTTGTTATTCAAATCGAAATGTTGCTTCGTTTCACACACAATGTGGGGGCGTTTAAACTGTTCTTTTGACAACACACACACAGTACACACACACGCATTCAGATATAAATGTTAATACGTAGATAGTAAGAGTAGCCGGACAAGAGGGGGCTATAAAATGAGAGACAACAAAACTTTAAGGGATAAAGATGTTGGAGAAATCAGTAAAACAACAAAATTGTGTGGCCGGGCATCAACTTTGAATTATTGAAAAATTCAGTTTGTTGAATATTTTCTAACTAACAACTAACTCTCTTCTACTCCTCCTCACTCTATCTCTCTCCCTCTCGCCAACTCTCTAGCTTTGCCTTTTCATATATCATCATAACCACCAACTATCGAAAACTATAGATATTCAGGCACATGCAATATATGTATGTGTGTCTGTGTCATTGATATATTTCGTTATGTTTGCTTGACTGCATATTTCCATCATTCTAATCACACATTTATCCAAATAATGATGCTACACTGTACAAATGATAGGTAGCTGGATAGATGGATGGATGGATGCATCATGAATGCATGGCTGGGTTGGGTTGCATTGCATTGGCTTGGCTTGTTGTTGCTTGGTTGACCATTAAACGAAAAATTTGAATTTATAACATTTATCGCATTTCCAAATGATCCGAATAGTTTATGTGATTTATCTAGAATATGATACTAAATGTGTGAGAGATGGACACAACCACTCTCTAAAGGATTAATATACTTTTTAAACCTTTTACATAATAGGGGAAGTATACAAAGTTTGTCATTATGTTTGAAACACCCCAAGGGAAGCCAACATTCAAAATTAAATTGATCTAGACATGTACGTCCGTACGTCCATGTGTCTGTTTACATTAGGCACTCTCACTCGTAAATTTTAAGATATTTAACTGAAATTATGTACAAAATTTCTACTTTCTAGAAATCTATATATCTACTATAAAATTTAGTTAGAAAGTTGAAATTAGCACATACGCATACAAAAAGCGCACAAAGCGCAAAACTCGACTTGCAAGCTGATACTTGATATTAAAAGGTGTAATTATGTCCCTGCCGCGCCCACTGCTTGTATGTAGCTGTGGAGGATATTTAAGATTTGGTTTAAATCATTGTCGCTTAATAAAATGCTACCTTTATTATAAAATAAGTCAAATCCCCGAAAAGTTTTTAGCTGATGCCTGCAAACTCAACTATATCATTACAATATATAAGGTTTGTCATCATGAAATCACTCCAACAGTGAATGTGTACATCTGTTAAATAAATTTGAATAACAAATTGATTTCAAAACCATCCACCATTAAAAAAAAAATTGGAAGAAAATCGAAAAAGGAGAAAAATTAATAGACAACACATCACTGCCACTGAACAAAGTGACAAATAAGTAAACACGAGAATAGGTTAAACGTGAAAAGGAAGAGACCGGGGAGAGGGGGTGCAGATAAAGAGAAAATCACATTTGAATTTTACAAATTTTACCAATGTCGAGTTTAATTGGCGATTAACCACCTAGAGTGACAAACGTGTTGTTAACGAGACTGGCTGTTTAAGCTGTTGTTCTGTACTGCTGGTGGTGATGGTGGTTTTTGTATCTACTGTTCGTTGATCTCAGGCTTAAACACAAAACGTTTTGTTCTGTGGTCTGACTTAAAATATTTCGTGTTGTTGGCCAATTAAATTAAACGAGACTAAGGAACGAAAAATATTTTGTTTTTCTGTTTGTTGCCTTTTTTTAAAGAAGAACACCAATCTTAACAACATTAGATGGAAACCCATTTTTAACAGTTTTTTCTTCTTATTTTTTTATTTTTTTTTTTATTTTTATGAATTTCGTATAATTTTTGTTGTTGTTGTTGTTGTTGTTGTTCTAGTAGAAAGGCGCCATTTGAACTTTTACGAGTGAATTACTAAACAAACCATAGAAAATATCAGATTGTAACGGTTTTTGGTATAAAGTAAAAAAAAAATAAAAAAAAAAATAAAACTAAAACTATATACTATGGAAAGGTTTTAAAACACAGATTTCATGATCTTAAGTGCAGCGTTGCCGAGTGTTTAAAAAACTATTTTTACCCTACACATCAAGTATTCATTGCGTTTGTAATAACGAGAGGTGACAGTGTCCTTAGAAAGTATTTATACCTAATCAACATCAAAATCTGAATTGATCTAAATGTGTCCGTCCGTGTGGTTGTGTTTCGGTCTGTTATTGGAATACTTATAATCGTAAATATACGGATATAGAGCTAAATTCTACACATAATTCTATAGATTAAAATTTGAGCAAAATCCTTCAAGTACCAAGCCCACAATCAACAAGAGCCCTTAAAAATTTATTTTTAAATGTAATTTTTAAAATTATACATTACATAACTAGTTTTGTAACCACATTGCCAATTGATTAAAATCAATTAAGAATCACGCCTACAATTAACAAAAATTCATCTTTCAGGTACAAAAATCGATGTCTGAAATTGTTTTTCTTTATATTTTTCTAGTGTCTGTATGCAGATACCATATTAGGTAAAAATCGGTTATAAGCCACGCCCACAATTAACATATATCTACCTATGAGCAACCAAAAGTATTGTTTAAAGGCAAATTTTGAGATAATTTTTTACATACATTTCTAGTTCTTGCAAACAGGCTGAAAATTGATTAAGAGCCGCGCCTATTTCTGCAAGCAGATCCCAGATAAAGTAAAAATCAATTGTAAGCCCGCCCACATTTAACAACAAATTTCCATTAGTTACAAAAATTTATGTACAAAGTTGATTTATTTATATGCAAAAAAAAGAGGGCGTGGTCAAATAAGAGATGAAGGAAAAACAAACAAAAAATATTTAGGGGAAAAATCCGACTTCTTAGGTAATAAAATATACCTTGCAAATTGGTAATAATATATTACGGGGCATAACTAGATATTTGCCACGCCTACTTTAGGAAGACAGATTAAAATTTGGTCTAAAAATTCAATTAGTTTTCTTGACTTTTTTATAAACTAATACTGCGATGCTGGTAGTAAGTACGGCCACGCTTCACTAACTGAACAACAAGTGATAATTTGTTGTTGTTTTTTACTTATTATTTTTAATATGTATGGTATAATGGCAATAACATTTTTATTGTTTTTTACTTTTTATCAGTTATATGTGATTAAAGTGGTTTTTTTTTTATAAATGTCCTGAGACAACACTCGTATGATACATTTTTCTTTCTTTTACTATATAGTTGTTGTTGTTGTTGTATTTTAATACTACAATATTACTCTTAATGAAACACTTCTGATAATAGTTAATGACTGATGATGAATATAATTCTGTAATAATACCCTTTGATCACCATAAAATAATTGTTCAGCCGTACCAGCCAGTTAAGTTAAGATGTAATTATATTATAGACGCTATATAGATATGTGTATCGAAGCAAGTGTATATATAACAATAAAGGTATTATTATTATTATTGAATGAAAGGAATAAAAGAAATCAATTACTTTAGTTTAGACCAAATCTTAAATACCCTTCAAATGTACTTACAAACGGTAGCAAGGGGTGGCAGGTACATGATTCAGTCCTCTAATGGTGTATGTATGTATGTAACAGCTTGCAAGTCGAGTCTTACGCTGAATAGAATTTTTTGTAAATTGAGGGCGCGCTACGCCCATTTATAACACATCTAAAGATGGGATAATATTTGCGTATCAAATTTCAACTTCATAGCTCAATTTTTGTGGCAGGTATATAGATTTTTGTCTATTGTGGGCGTGTCTATTATACGACCATGACCAATTTTGGTATATAATAAAGCAATTATACATAAGTGTATCAAATTTTAACTTTATAGCTTAATTTTTGTGGTAGATAGAAACATTTTTATTGATTGTGGGCGTGGCTCTTATTCGATTTAGCCTAAAAGTGTATTAAGAAGATTTTACCTTTTATATCTCAAAATTTACAACCACGAGAATGCTAACAAGAGATAGACGTACGGACATTTATAACTAGATCGACTCAATATTTATCAATTGAGTCTTTTGAGAATTTATATACTTTGTAGGGTGCTACAAACGGAATGACAAACTTGGTGCATCCTTGTATCTTATATGGAGAGGATAAAAATTGCAACATTAAATGCTAAAGAGAGTGCAGTGAGTGCTGGTCTGTTCACTTATGGACTAATTTTCAAGTTGTTGTCCGGTCTCTCTACTTTATGGCAAATTACTATTAACGTATAATGCATATAAAATGTAACTGCAAATTGGAAATAATGTGCAGGAGGTGAGGATGTATATACAGCATCTATCTGTGTTACGGAAATATTGATAAAAAAGAAAATCTCATCAAACGGGTTATATTCTATGTCTAGCTGAGACACCACTACCTCCACCACCACCATTCAACAATACTCGTAACAGCAGCAATATCGCATCGAAATAAGAAATCAACTGTTATTTGTAAAGCCTCAATTACGAGCAGATAAAAGCAAAATAACCAACGATTACCAAACCTACTTAGAACATCAACAGAATTGAACTCAAAGTGAACGAACATAACACACATACACAAGGCAGCATGTAGATAAACAGGTGTATAAAGACAAGTGTTTAGATGGTAATAGAAAGGATATCCAAGTGGAACGAAAGCTGCTGCCACGACCTACCTAAGCAACCAACCAGCCAGCTAGCCATCGAACCAACCAACAACACATTGATGTCAATGATGTCACCCAAAAACTTCACAACCAATCAATTTGACGTGATGTTAATCTCGTGAAATCATTTTTGGTTGCCCTCAAGTTAATACATACACGCACATATATATATATATGGTTGTACCTAAATGCAGTCATCCAAAAGAATGCTTTACTTTGAAATCTACAATTTCAATTCAAATGTGAAATACATTTATAGCCAGAAAAACCCAAACAGAGAGATGAAGAGAAAGAGATACATTGAATGGTGTATTAAGCAAATATAGAAATGTTGAAAAAAGAAAAAAAAACGAAAACGGAAATTTCTCAAAACTCTCCAACACTATGCATAAACGATTAGTTAGTAGGAAGGCAGCCAGCCAGCTAGCCAGCAAGCCAGCCATCTAGCCGGCCAACCAAATACCAGCATAGATACCTGATAATCACTTTTGAGAGGAGGGGGGCTATCCAGCACACACCACATATCTACCTAAAATATTGCCGCTGCTGCTATAGTAAAAATAATAGACCCAATTACAGTCAATGTAGAGCAGTTGATAAGTATCTTTAGCCAACAGCTATCACATATACGTTTAGTGGGCCATATCCATGCATACATACACCTGAAAATTGGGTAACTGAGTTGGGAAAAGGAACAAAATGAAATAAAAAGAAGCACAAAAAAGTTGACCACCACTAGACAAATACCCTTCCATTCAACTTTCACATTTAATCAATAAAAATAATTAACATTTCCGCTAAAATGATTTATTGAAGCCAGCTATCGCTACTGGTTTCATTATGAAATGTTGCTGTAAATAATAGATTTACAATAATAAAATAATATTGGAAATAATTTATTATAGACAAGTAGTGGTATAAGCCGAATTTTAAATACCCATTTAATCTATCTATGTAAGTGGGCGTGGCCTATTATTATTATATGAATTACGTGTTAACTTACAAGTTGAACTTTTTTTTTTTAATTGTGGACATTATGCAACCACGCCCACTTTTGTTATATCTATGTATATAGAAAGCATAATTATATGCAGCAAATTTCATTTTCTGTGGCTTATAGACGGACTTTTTTAAATTGTGGGAGTGTCTCCTACGCAATAACGCCCATATGTTGAAAAAATTTCTTATATTTGAGGCTTACAGATACTGTTAAGAGATTTAAGACCAAATGGGCGTGGTTGGATATAATCCATGATTCACAAAAAACATTATTCAGCATAAAACTCGTCCCTTTCTATGAATATTTAGACGGTCCTTAAGATTAGGTATAAGCTAAAATTAGTTTTTTTCACACATAACTCACTCACTTCATTTTGAGTCCTAATGAGCCGCGCTTTTCTCTTACGGTGAAAAATGAACGTAGAAGAAATATTTTTATATCGTTGAAAAGCTTACAATCTTAAAATTTAGATGGATATAGAATTTTATGTGTATGATTTGTTTTAAGTCAAAGTAAGCCCCTTTTCTCTAATACGGTCTCAAAAAAATCTTTTCATCATAATTTAAAATCTTCACCAAAGCTATTATAGTTGCCTGATCAAGCTCAAACTTGCATCAATGAATTTATTTCGTCAATTACTATCGATTGTTAATAAAATTTCGATATAAAAATATATTCAAAAATATACCATTTTTTGTCTTTCTAAAGAAACTTTGCTAACAAAAAATGCCCAAAAAGTAAAAGTCATCCGATTTCAGTCAAACTTGGCACGATTAAGCGTTATAGCAAATGGAATAAATAAGTCAAGTTTCATTGATAAATATTAAGAATTGCAGATTTTTTCCAAACAAAGCGTTCTTTTCTTGATGCGCTAAATATTTTCCCCTACAATGTAAGGTTTGAACTGTTGTAAAATTGCGTAAAAGACACCCGATTGCACTCAAATTTGTCACAATTCAACTTTATATAAAACGGAATTAACGTGACAAGATTCATTGAAAAAAGCTTAAAATTGTAGATTTTTTCTATAAAACGATCTTTTCGTGAAGAAGTTTTTCGCTCCAATGGCAGATTTGAAATGTTGTTAAAATGCCAAAAATTAATGCAAAGATTTTATTTAGATAATTACCCATTAAATAAAACATATGCTTAAACATTTGACTTTTTATATATTTATTCCTTTTTTAGTGCAAACAATGATGGGAACCGTTCTTTTTTTTTTTTTTTCTTTTATTTAATTTCTTTCTTTAACTAAATTATTTTTCGATTTCATCTTTCAATTAATGATAACACAACTCTGTTTCTCATTTGATGCGTTTGCTTGTGTATTTTAAATCCAATTATTTTTCTCCATACACTTCAATTTCCTGCTACACCCACATACTCGGTATACAACTCAATCAGAATTTTTCCACTTGGTAGCTGTTGCATATGTTCCACTTTTTTCTCTCTCTGTATGAATGAGTGTGTGTGGTTGTGTGTGTGTATATATCTGTGGTTGGCCTTCTTTTTTTCAATTTCTTATCAGATTCCTTCAGTATATAAGGAAGACTTTAGGTGTGTGCATGTGTTTGTGTGTGGTGGGAAAAGTACGTAGCATGCAACGTTTTAATAATACTTCAACTTAATGAAATTCTTAAAGCAACAGATGGCGCTCAATCACCAATAAACACTTTAAAGAAGATTTCAATACAATAATAACAAAAACAACAACAACAACAACATTAAACGGCACGTTTCTACCAAATTGTACGTTGACAATAATTGTGATAATGATGATGACGATGATTATGATGAATGTTGATCCACACTATACTTTTTTGCTTACGTAGTATTTCCCTTCATTGCCTGTATATATAATAATGTTGATAACAACAACAACAACAACAACGTCACATACCTATTAAAACATACATATATATGTACATATATAAAATATATATTTATGTCCCATTTTATTTCTTTTTTACAGTAATTCTAAATATCTGTAAAGTGTGTGTGTGTGTGTGTGTGTGTGTGTTTTCTTTTTTACAATTTCTCTAAATTGTTACACGCTTACGCAGCCTTGAAGGAATAGAATGGAAAACAATAAATGTTTTGAAAGATATTATGCATCAAACACACAGAGACACAGCAGAGCACAGCAGAGCAGAACAATTTTCTAATGGCACGTCAAGGTTTCCTTTATGTTTTTTTTTTCTTTTGCTAAGCAATTGAAACCCGATGATATCCCAGAGTACATGATCTGTTTTACTTGGCATACAACATACACACACACGCACACCCCTCTTTCTACAATTATTGTTACTTTTGTTAGTGTTGTTGTTGAAAACGTCAATGTTTAGCCTAAAACCGTCGCAGCTGTATTATGCTGTTTGTCTGCCTGTCTGTCTTTCCGCTTGCCTGCCTGCCTGCCTGCCGTCCTAACTGTTTCAATGCTTTGGGTGTCATGCTGTGGCGGAATTGTGTGAAATTGCCAAACCATTAATATCTCATCATTGCCAAGGTTTACCATTTCTATCATGTTTTGCTCTGTTGGCTGTTGCTTCATCTCAACGTTATCTAAACCTAAATTTCTGCCTGACATGGTTTCATCATAACAGGCGGCCACTGCTGTGAATAAATGTGGAAATTTTTTATGCTCAATGTGTAAATAATACAAATAGAAAAAGACCCAGAGAGAGAGAGAGAGAGAGAGAGACAGAGAAAGTGTAACTGACAACGTATGTATATATGTGTGTAAACGCCCATTAAATTAAATTCGTATTAAAACTATTAGAAAAAGGTGTTCTAAAATCTTAATAAGCTTAACATCACACACAGTTACACAGTTACAGTCGTTACAACTGTTTTTAGTGGAACAATGTAAAGATTGTTTGTAAATTATCATTATATTGTCCGTACGTCCGTATAACTTACATTGTATTGAATACAATTGCATTTGTAATTTTTGTGAGCATGATACCTTTCGTACAAGATGCTAGATATGCTAAATTTATCGTCTCATTTGCAACTGCAAGGCAAACGTTTTAGAGATTCTATATAGTAAATATACGTTCTTGATCAGTCAAGCTCTAAAGTCAGAGTCAATTTAAACATGACCACGTCCATGTCTGTCTTTTTACCTTTAGCTAAAATTTAGTATAATTATTTGTTTCTATTTAAATTGGACAAAATTGATAAATTGCCACGCCCATAATGCATAAAATTTATTTATCATATCATTGAGTTATGAAGTTGAAATTGGGCGCCTCTTACCCATGAGGTGGTAAAAGTGTATGAAGTCGAATAAGAGACACGCCAATAATTTATAACTTAAAAGAAATTGAAAATGCGAAGCCTATCCTTTAACCTATTTTGCCCATTTTTTATTGCATTAAAAGAAGTCTAAGATGATCCATATTTTTCATAAGTTTTGAACGATATTTCAAATTTTGTCGACCTAGAGAATATATTATTATAAAAGTTTTTTATAGATTATTATTAAATTTATCATTATTTAAAAAAAAATAAAAAAAAATAGAGAACGTCTTGAAAATCGTTTATAATAAGGACAGACATACATAGCTAGATTTATGCAGAATTTAATATTATTGTCAGTGCATGTTGCCAAACGATTCTTCTGCTTCTTCTTTTTGCGTTAATGATTTATTTACTCATTTACTCATGATTGTTATTTTATTGTATGATGTTTTTTATTTAATTCAATATTATAATTTTTTTACTCTCTTTTTTCTTCGTTTTCTTTTAATTAATTATTTACTCGTCCCGGTTATTAATTTATTGTAAAACAATTATGATGAGTTTATTTATTTATTTTTGTTGTTACTATTGTTTTTTTATTTCATTCCTATACTTTAATATATAACTAATTGAATGTAGGAATAAATAAATAAATAAATGATGCAAGGATGAAATAAGTAAAAAAATATAATGTATATATACAAGGGATGGATAAAATACATAATATGAACATTTTATATATCACATTATTTATTTAATAAGAAGGTGATGAGCTGCAATTCTTCGCGCAATAGATTCGTAGACTGTCTGAATAGTTCTGCTGAAACTTGCGCCGCGGTGGTTTTATGTTGTCCGGTCACATTTCTTTGTAATGTTCGTCAGTCTCTGTCAGTTAACTTTGAGTTTTGGTGTTTTTTTTTTTTTTTTTTTTGTGAATTCCAATCCAAATCTTAAAGTAAATCTAATAATCGAGTATTTTTTAAAAATTATTTGTTGATAATAAGCAAGCTGGGATTATTGAATTATGATAATTAGCGGAAATTTGACGTAAACATATTTCATAGCGGTAAAAAATTTATTGATCAAAATAAGACTAATTAGTGCGGGAAAACATTCCTGGTTTTATACTAGTTATTATCATGATCATTCCAGTTATTTGTTCATATATACACACACATATATATCAATTTTTATTGCAACATCATTTTTTTGTAGTAGGTAGCAATTTTTTAATGCACGCACATGCAGCCGATAAAAACAAACAAACTTTGACTTGAACTGAAATTTATATCAGTTCTTACTGTTATAGTTTTTTTTTTTTATTATTGCTTTTTCTTGTTATTGTTGTTGTTGTTTTTATTATTATTGGCTGCCTTCTCGACACACATAAAAATTTTGTTGATTTTTTTTTTTTTAATTTTTTTGTTTCGGGTACCAGGTGAATTGTCACTATTTTCAAGTTATTATACAGTCAAGTGTATAAGAACGCATACACGCACATGCTCACACACACGCCCAGTGCCAAAACCATAACATGCCAACCAGTGAACCAGTCAACCTGCCTACTTGAGTGTATCTCACTGAAAAATTGGAAACAAACAAACAAACGCATAAAAATTCGAGAAAAAGTAAAATGATGGCAAACACTCCTCCCCTCGCCGTCTCTCTATCCCATCGACATACTGTAACTCTTCTCTGTGTCGAGTGAATAAAGCCAAGAACCACTTTTAGCTAAAGGTTTGGTCAGACTTTTCCCTCATTAGTTGTTGTTGTTGTTGTTGATTCCGTTTTTTTTTTTTTTTTTTAAATCATTTTGTAGAATAACTTTTAATTTTAAGGCCTGTGGGTAGTACGCGTAGCATACAACATATCCCCAACATAATTACACACCATATACAACCCATGTGTGTGCGTGTGAGTGTGTGTTCATATAGACTATATAGAGACACAGATGTTTTAAATTATGCATGTGAGTCCCTCCTGTTTGTTAATATACAATATGCGTGTGTGTGCAAATGTGTGTGTATGTGTATTTGAACATGCTTTCATGCAGTTGCGTGCTTAACTCGCATTTTAATTTTATCCAAAGTAGAAATAAAAACTGAAACAAACAATAATAACAACAAAAACAATAAATGAAAATTTAATGCTTTCGATGTTATAGTCGTCGTCGTCGTCGTCGGTGTTGTTGTTGTTGTTGTTTTTTGTTTTTGTTGTTGTTGTTATTATTATTGTAATTTCTGTAGTTTTTGTTGTTTATGCTGTAATAATTGGTTACGGTATTACATGTTATTGAGCTTTTTACAAAAACAAAAAAAAAAAAAACAAGAAAATATAATACATTTGGCTCAGGCCAAATCTTAAATATCCTGCCCATCTACATAAAATTAGTGGGCGTGACAGGTTTATAATTTAAATTTAAAATTTTTACTCATGAACTTGCCAGTTGAGTTGAATTTTACACTTCATAAGGTTGTTTTTTTTGTAAATTGTGGGCGTGTCTATTATACGATCACACTCATTACTGGCACATCGATGGATGACCTAATTTTAAATATTTATATCAAACTTCAATTGCATAGATAAATTTTTGTGGCAAATAAGTAGATTTTAGTTGAATGTGGACGTGGCCCATATTAAATATCGATCTGAGTGCAGAAACTAGAAGTAGCAAAAATTTCAGTTTAATATCTCAAATTTCACGACCCTCAACAAAAAAACACGTAAACGTACATATTTAGATTGACTTAGTTTTCGATGCTGATAAAGAATAAATACATTTTAAAGGGCTTCTGACGCCTTCATCTGACTGTTGCAATTGGAATGACAAACTTATGTGAATGGTGTAAAAAATGTATTTCGTTAAGACCAAATCTAGAATACCTTCCTTAGGAGTATATATGTTAACATATCCTCTTTAATTTATAAGTAATATGACAAATGTACTTACAATTTTTGTCGCTTGACCAATTTTGCCCGGTTTTAGTACCAACCTGGGTATAAAAATTACCAATACTTTTGCCAATGAATGTAATCTATGTATATCTAATTACCACAAAACAGACAGATTACGGACAGACAGATGGAAGGACACACATGGCTACAACTTAACCTTCAATACTGATTCTGCCACGCCCTCTTTTAGAGATTACAAACGCTTTGAAAATGTGTTATATACCCTATTATATACATATAATGGTGGTTATAAACAAAAAGAAGGGCACGGACCTACGGACACTATTTTAACATACTTGACACTTAAAGCTCATATTTACACATTAAAACACTTTACATACCGACACTACTTTGTGATATATGTACAGTTCATACACACATACATACATATATCGGTATAACTATGTACATGTATATCTGTTATGAAGGCAGACTGAATGCACACATGATTACTGTTTACTCTTCACGTATAATTTGTTTCTGATAATCTTTCGAAGAATGAATGTTATTGTTGTAATTTATTATTGTTGTGTATTGGTCTGCTTTAGTTGCTGCAGTTGCTGTTGCTACTACCACTGCTTCTGCTGTTTTTATTATAATTATTATTTATGTATTTCATTTAATGCTAGCATTGCTTAATCGTACATTTCTTATCTATTGTATGTATGTGTATAATTAGTACAAATTTGTATGTGTGCATGTGTGTGTGTGTGCCTCACACAATTGTATGTTTTATGATAATTAACAATGCAAAGAGGGATGAATTTGAATGATTATGTAGATTAATGGAAAAATGAAATTTAAAAAAAAAAAAACAGAAAAATTTGTTAAATTTTTAGAAAAAATCAATTAAGAAGAAACATAGTTTCGAGTACAAAAAAGGGAAAGTCTTCACCAAAAAAAAAAAGCGCTTAACAAATATATAATATAAACGTCATTAATTTAAGGGGAAAATTTTGTTAACATGCTATCTTTAAATTATTATATAATGTCTGTACGTCTGTCTTTCTAACATGCAAACGTTTCCTAGTTGAAGCAAAACTTTAACGGCTGCTACAACTTTTGTTAAAAGGGTGCAACTACTCCATTTAAAATTTCAAAATTGAAATGAAAAAAATTGTATAAAATAATTCCTAATTTTAATAATTCAAAAAAAATTTGTATACAAAATAAAATTTTCATTTTTCTAATAAACTCTAAAGGGAATCCTAAATATAGACTGATCCGGTTAATTTTGAATAACGCAAAATCTATTTCTTGTTTAAAACCCGGCAAAACAAGAAATAAATAGATGGACGGATAGATAGATATGGATAAATCGACTCAAATTTTAGTGGAAACAATCGGTATAAATAAAAACCTTTTATTTTGTAAATTTTTATTCTTGTCCCATTAGATGGGGGTATATCAAGTTTGTCATTCCACTTGCAATATATATTCTTGTCGAGCATCAAAATATGAGTCCAACTAGACATGTCCGTGTGTCTGTCTGTTGTTAGCATTCTCATGGGCGTAAATATATAGAACAAACCTCACTCCAAACACGAGTTCACCTATAGTGCGTATTGAACCAGCAACCCTACGCATTACAGTGAATTGCTAAACCATTGCCCTTCTCGTGGAAGACAAGTTCATTTATACTTACCTGAAATTCTCCATTAATTCAGAAAAATTAATAATTAAGTTTAAATTTTAGTATATTTTTGTTGTAATTTTATTTATTAATTTTTTTTTAAATTGTTTCCATTTCATTCATTTTTAGACTAACTAATTAGAGTTATTATTTAATTTTTTACACCTTATAACTTTGTAAAAATGTACAATTGGTTTAAGCCAAATATTACAATACCCTCCATCTTGGCATGAATTAAAGTCAACAATATTTATTATATAATTATTATTAAAAAATAAAATTAATTATTTTATGTATTATGTCGACAATTTTTAAATAAAAAAAGAAAAAAAATATATATTATGTTGCATTTATTATTTATTTTTGTCATTTCATTCTATTATTTAATGAAATGATGAAATATTTACAGTCAAGCGGAAAGACGGACAGACGGACATAATATAGGATGTAGGAAAATACTGTACTTTACGCGCTCTATTAAATGTGGAAGAACAAATTTGGTGTATTCCTTACAATCAAGATGGGTGGTATGAGTGGTAGGAAAACAGAATATATTTATATTACAAAGTATGTACAGCAGATAATTGGCTTAATGTTATTTTGATATTATATATAATATGTTACATACTTATAATTATATAAATATTCTTAATACTTGTTCTCTTACTTTATATATTATACAATACGAAAAGAAAATTGTAATTTTTAGATAAATTTTATAATAATTACAAGCTAACTCAGTGCTGGTATTCTATGGATTCATTGCTTAATTACTTAAGTCTACATTTATTATACTTAAGTACACACAGCATGTACTTAATGTATGTAAAGTCTTATTAGGGGGTGGTGGCTCTATTGTACAATATTTTTAAAGATATTTTATAAAATACATTCTAATTGCGTGAATAATAAAATTAAAAATATTTTTTAATACTTCTGTGTTGTGTTGAAAATATTATTCTAAACTAAAACTAATGTCTTTGTTGAGTTGGTTGATTAGTCGGTACGTTTGTTTTATTTATATTTTTATTTTTTTTCTATACATTGGTTCTAATTGTCGGTGTCGGTGTCCTCTACTGCTGTATAACCTAAACTACGTTTGTGGTGAACATTTGGTAGTAGGTAACGTAGGAATTTTATAGGAAGAGGAGGAGCAGCAGCAGCAGTGGCTGTTTGTCTTATACTAAATTTATGATAGTCTGGGGGCATCACAGTTGACCACTAAGCGTAAATGCTTAGATTTTGACGTTGGTAGGCAGTAGCATAGGCTGCACGTGTTGTACGTTGCCAAGACCACGTCGTTCCGTTGCTGATATTCGTCTTAACCCATTTAGATCAGTGATAGTTACGCATTGTTTGACTTTGTGATTGAGCCTGACGTTGTTGCTGCTGTTGTTGCTCTTGTTTTTGCTGTTGCTGTTGTGGTTGCTGTGTCGCACTGCACACCTCAAGTTGTTTGCAACTATTTTTTTGATTAAAGGAACGCCTGCCAACGGTATTGGCTTGCATCGTGTGTGGGGGATTGCGCAAAGGTAAAGCTGGTGGTATCGGTGGTGGTGTCGGTGTTTTCGTTCTATCATCATCCGTCTGCTCCAAGGGTAAAGAATAGTGTGCATTGTTATAAATATAATTGGGATCTAGCTGTTCCCTATTGCACCCTTCCTCCTTACTATTCGTGTAATCATCTGGCGACGTTGCATATAACAGAGATTGAGCATGATGATAATCACCATTCTGTTGTTGCATCGCCTCTATATTACCATTACCGTTATGAATGATGGGTAGATCAGCGTACGAGTAACATGAATCTGCCACTGCAGCTGTCTGTTGTAAAAATTGCGGTTTTGTGTAATGATTCAATTTCTGTGGCTGTTGATTTATAGAATTCTTCATGTGCATAACAAACGAACTGGAATAATCCAAGCCTCCGTTCGATTTTAACAGTTTCTTGTCATTGCCAATGATGGGGCTTGCTATGGTGGGTACCTGAAGTTGTTGAAAATTCTTTTGGCCATCAGTCACACCGTTTACTTCCATGACACCGCCATTAATGGCACATAAAGGTCCATGTCCGGGATGATGTGGTGTGTAGGTGTTGGGAAAGGTGGCATGCAGACCCAACCCACAGGGATGAGGATGATGTCTAGTCATGTAATCTTCATCACAGAAGGTCTTCTGATATTCACGTTCCTTGCGGCCCAAAGCTGAATTGTCCCACATATCACCCTTCATATAGTGTCTTATCTTGTGACGACAACGGTATAAAATCAAAGCCAAGGCAGTTATGGTAGCGGCAGTGCCCACCAACAAAGCACCTATTAAAGCCTGCTTACGGGGATCACTATGCGTACATCCCATTACAGTGGGATTGAGATTTTTCAACTGCTCTCCCCTTAAACGTTCCGGAAATTCACAAAACACCTCGCTTTCCTGATCTCCAGTATTGTTCTTACTAATCAACAAATTACGCAACCACATCACCCGACAATCACAAGCCATGGGATTCTCCGAAACATCCAATACGCTTAAATCCTTCCAGGGGAATAAACCTTCAGCCAAACTCGTCAAGGCATTAGCTTTTAGATAAACCTCCTTTAAATGCGGTAAACCGCTGAGAGCACCCTCCTGCACTTCAATCAACATTTTGTTGGAAGATAAGTTTAGAATTTCCAAATTAGTGTTTCTGGCAAAGGCTCCATTCATAACGCGCTTCAAGCGTAATGAGCCGGTTATGTCTAAGTGTTTCAATTGCTTTAAACCGGCAAAAGCTCCCTCCAGAATGCTCTCAAAATCATTTTGTCCCAAATATAATTCTTCCAAACGTTGCAAATGGCTTAAGCTGACAGTGGGTATACGTGCCAAACGATTGTCCGACAAATCCAAACTACGTAAAGCTTCAAGACCCAAAAAGGAGTCGTAGGAAATGTTGCGCAAACCAGCCCCTTTCAAGTTTAACGTTGTTAAGCCGGGTAGATCATGGAAAGCTGCTGAGTTTACCGTCAACAAACTATTCATGCCCAAGTATAACTCACCCAAATTGGGCATAGCTTGAAAATGTACCGGATCGGGAATGGATGTCAAGGCATTATCATCCAAGTATAAAATGCGTAATTGTGTTAAACCATCAAAGGCTTTAGGATCTATAAAGCCTATGCGGTTTTCTCCCAAATTCAATTCCTCAATTTTCGCCAAAGAAGCAAACGTGCCCTGATGCAACTCCGATATAAGATTTCCGCGCAAATTCAACACGGTCAACGATAGCAAACCGATGAAAGTTTTATTGCTGATCTGACCAATTTTATTGTGATTCAAGTGCACCTCTTGCAGTTTGCGCTGATAGGCGAAAGTGCGTTGGGGGATGTTTACCAGGTGATTGGAGGACAAATCCAAAAATGTCAATTCTGCATAGAATTGTATGGACGAGTCGATGGTCTTGATTTTATTGCTGCGTATTATTAGACGTTGTATGGAAGGATTTAGAGCAATGGGCAGAACATCTAATTGGCCTTCACCGCACCGGACAATAAGAGTGGTGTCATCACATTCACAGCCCGATGGACAATTGGCGAGGGCGGTGACATAACTGCACAAAAGTAGCAGTAATAAATTTGTTAAAAGTTTAGCTGTCAAGCGATTCATAATGATGATAATTGTTAATTTATTTATTTATTAAATTTAATTTATAACTGTTGTTTAAAGTTTCTCCAAAAAGACTCTTACAAGTTGTTTGTGTTAAATTGCCATAGTTTTCGTTTTTTTACGAGTTTTTTTATTATAATATTTATTTTTATTTAATTAAATAGAAACCGTAAGCGATAATCCAAGAGCTCGCTCGGTTTATTTTTATTATTTTTATTTGGTCTACAGAATCTACAGCAGCTTCGCACGATTTTACGCTTTTAATGAGTACGCTCTATTTTTTAATTTCAAGTTAATAGACTTGATAAACTTTCCCGTCTTCAACCGTTTACGATGAGTTCACGTTTTACACTGATTTTGGCAGACAACTAACGTATTAACAACACCTCGGTTGGCCCTTAGTTAAACCATGAAACTCAGAGAAGCGTAACTAATAGGCACCGTACAGCCACACAGTGTTATTTATATCTTTCAAAATATATCCAAAAACAAAAAAACTGGTTCAATATTTGTTGGTATTTAAAAAGGAACGCAAGTGTTGGAAGAGACTAAAAGAGAGAAAGACCAACATGGCTCTCTCTATTTAAAAATTAATAAGAAAACCTCACAAATGTATCTGAGAATATCCAAACCAGTTTTGTTTGGAGAGCTGGTTTTTAAACCACCAACTAACTGGTGGAGCAGATGTTTTATTAATTCAACAAAAATGTGTGATAACGAGAGTCTTAGGAAGAGAGAAAGTCCTGTGCGGAGAGTTATAATGATTGTGAATCCTCTCTCAATATGTTGAATTAAAAGATACCAGAGGGCGCTATTTTGTTTTAAATCTTGTACGGCAAGGAAGCACTTTACAGTGTGACTTTTGATTCAGTATCATTTGCACAACAGATGATTGCAGTTGTTGGGATAAAATGTACAACATTTTTGTTTAAATTTATTTCAAACGAAAGAGCGTAATTCCATGAAATAATTTTCAATTGCTTAGACACATTTACTACAATTGCGAGTTAACCAATACCATTATTTATAATTAATATTTCGTGTTGAAATTTGCAAGAATTTTATTTCCAATTTCTATAAACTACTCTAAAATTATGGCCATAGACCCTAGGCTTTGTCAAAAAATATTTGTAAATAGTTGAAAATTTTAGTGATCTTGATAAGTATTACTGATCCAAACATATCTCTCATGTATCTCCGGCTAGGAAAAAGTTTTCTTTAACTTGCTCGAAGTACTATTGGATTCGTGTCATTATTAACTAAAATTGTCATATAATCATATACGGATTTTTCTTTAATTTATAGAAAATTTATTTCAGTCAAACTATAGGACTGAAGTGATAAGTGAATGAGAAAATGAGAAAAATTAATAATTGGGCTTGAATCTGGTCCCGCTTCTAACTTCCACCATCATCAGTGATTCATCTAACTAAACTTCAGCCATATAGTTCGATAGAAAAAAATGTTGCATAATTAAGTAAAATTGTTTAAAGAACACGCCTAGGTGGGAAGAAAATTAAATTTGTTAAGGTAGTTTTTCACAAACTATTGAAACTGCAGAAATAATGAGAAAAAAGCTTATAGTCTATATATATAGACGTGGTAGGCGTGGCAAGCACCTGATGACACCCTTTAATGGTGCATGTTATACTTACGTATGATTGTTGGATTGTTGGATTCTACGCTAAGTAATATTTTCTTTCAATTGTGGGCACATATGAGCCACGCCTTCTATTGGAACATTGATTTTTAGACTATATTCAGTAAATTTCAACTTGATAGGTACATTTTTAAGAGTCTTAAAGAGACTTTTATCAATTGTGGGCGTGGCCCATAGGAGAAAACTTCTTTGAGCGTACACACAATGCCAATCTTACCTTCCCCCAAACAGAATTCAGCTTAAAACCCTTAGACTTTTCCAGAAAGTAAAGCTGTGGCTTTCTGCGGTACCAGAATCCGAAATCTTCCATAGTGGAAAATCGCTTATTAAGCCTTCGGCTATTGTTGTAATGGTTTTTAACTCATTTCAGCTCGCTTTAATTATACTTTTTTTCATTAATCTCTTTACATTTCTTAATTAAATTCAATATTTTCAACCATTCACTTAAAATATGAAAACGAAATATTTCTCAACTGTGTGATGGCTACAAAGTGAATAAAATTAAATAAAAAAAACTCATAAGCATGTGCTTGCATGATTGCTTCCACTTCAGCGAACAAGCTAGCGAGCACATAACTTATTAAGCTGTGTGCTAAGATAGTGCACTGAGCACATATCCAAGTATTCAGAGACAATACGGCACTACGTGAGATATAAGCGGAATGCATGTTATGCTGGCACACATAAATTTCCATATCAATGCTAATTAATGTATGAGAAGACACGTGATATGTAACTGAGCACATGTTACAAAAAAAATTAAAATACAAAAAGTAAAAACAAAAAAAACAGTTAAGTGAAGGCTTCGGCATGAAATTGCAAGTAAAATAAAACAAGTAAAAAAACTTAATTTGGCCAAATTTTAAATTCTCTCCACATCTACATACAAATGGTGGGTGTGGCAGATACTTAATTACACCCTCTATTAGTGTATGTATTACGCATCAGCTTGCAAGTCGAGTTTTACGCTGAGTCTGTAATGAAACCACGCCCATTTTTGGCATATTAATGAATGATGTAATACATACCAAATTTCAACTTCGTGGCTTAATTTTTGTCAATTGTGGGCGTGGCTTTTAAGCGCTTTAGCTCAATTTAAATAGTAATCAGCTGCAGAAATTAAAAGTGTATGTTCAGTGTAAAATCTCCAAATTTGCGATCGTTAGAGTATCAACGAAAAACGGACATACGGACGTACGAATATCCGATGATATAGTTTTTGATTTTGATAAACTTCTTGTTGTTGCAAATGGAATGACAAACTTATTATACTCTTCATGTTTAGGGTATAAATTTGACTGAAGCCAAGCCTAACTGCAATTACGAATTAATTTAAAATATATTAAAGAGATAGTTTAGAAGATTGATTTGTGATATTGCAACAAAAATTTATTTTTAATATTTTATAAAATTTTTAATTTCTTCAACTCTTCTTTGTAAACACTAGAAACCTTTTAAAGAAGTTGAAATATCCTTACATCACCCAAAAGTAAGTGCTTGATTGCAGTAAAAGAAAACCTTGAGTGAAAATTACAAAAAAATATCCTTAACCCTGAAATCGACATATATGTGGAAAAATAAATAAATAACAACAACAACATCAGATATTTTTTTTTCTTCTCCACATATACTTAACATTTATTCGTTAAACAGCATCATCATCTTGCCACATTCACATACCACATTTCCATATACTTACATCCACATACTCATTCCGACAGACAACTCATTATACTTAATAATCTTGTCATTAAGTGTTTTCTTTGTAAATAACTTGAAAGGCATGAAATAAAAAACTGTGTATGTACGTATAAAAATAAATAAATCAAAGAAAAACAGTAAGTGTTAAGTGTATCTAAGGAGATTTAAGATATCAAGTGTGAGGGGTATACAAAACAAAAAAAATCCATTTTGAAAAATATCGAAAATAATAAAAAGAGAAGTTTGTAACAAGTGGGTACTTGACTTAATACCAAACAAGTAAAATAATTAAATTTGACTTAGGACAAATCTTAAATGCACTCCATGTTTACAAAAAATCGATGGGCGTGGCAGGTAAATGATTAAGGCCTTTAATAGGGTATATACTGCAAATCAAGTTTTACGCTGCATACAGTTTTTTGTAAATTGTAGACGTGTCTGTTATCCGACTAAGCCCATTTTTGGTACATTGATGGATGGGCTATTTTTAAATATTTACTCTAAATTTTAACTTCATAACTCTAATTTTGTGGCAAATAAATAGAATTTTGTTGATTGTGGGCGTGTCTCTTAACTGGATTTGCCCAATTTTCAGCTAAGTATCTCATAATTTGTGACCATAAAAGTGTCAAAACTAGACAGACGGATGGACATAGCTAGATTGTCTGAGATTTTGATGCTTATTAAAAATATATTTACTTTGTAGGCTATCTGACACCTCCTTCTGAGTCTGGCAAATGGAATAACAAACTTAGTATACCATATGGAAAGTATAAAGAAAGAAAAAACCTTCTTAATGTTGAGGTTAGTTTTACTTGAAGAAATTCCCCCCTCATTGGCTGGCAATATTATTAATATTAGTCTGCGGCCTATAAATCATCTTAGCTGTCATTCGATATTTTGAAGACACTTTTTCGTTTGTCTTTGAGTTAATTTTTCAGTTTTTCATTTAAAACTTTTTAGAAAATTTTCATATTATCGTTTCAGCTCCATTCGCTTCAACTGCCACCACTAAGTTTTCTTTATAAAATAATATATATTTCTCATGTCGTTTATTTTTATCATACAATGGAGTTCAATTAATCAGTATAAAGCTTTTAAGTAATTGATTCGTTACTCATTCTAAGTATTCATAGTTAATTAGCTAAATAATTGGTTGTACCACACAAATATAAACCCGATTAAACCATTTTTAAAATTCCTTTCCATATAACACTTTTTTATAAAGTAACTTTTACCAGAGTTGCATATAAAAAGACAAACTTAGTATACCTATTTTCAATTTTATGTGCAAAGCGTAAAAATGGCTTTAAAATTTTGAACTTAAACTAAACTTTAATCCCATAAACTTTACCGAGTTGGTAATAACAAATACATTTTTAAAGAATTTTTTTTGCAACACTCTCTCTCTCTCTCTCTCCGTCTCTCTCTTTCCTATCTTTGCTATGCTACTATAAAACTTTTACTGTGTAAGTAAACAATTTGCGTGGTGCCTGACATTTGTTTAACTTTCTTTACCGTTTGCTGTCGCAGTGATTGACGGTTTGTCATGTAAATATATCATAATATTCATTATAAATAATGTTAGAGGTATATATTGTAACAACAATTACAATATAGCATTAACAATAATGTAATTGGCGCGAATTGAACTGAAATAAGAAACTTTTTGTACCCTTCATAAAAATGGCAGGGAGTACACTAAGTTTGTCATTACATTTGCAACAGCGTCAGACACCCTACAAAGTATATATATTCTTGATTAGCATTGGATTCTCAGTCGATCTGGACATGTATGTCTGTGTGTCCTTAAATCCGTCTATTGTTTGCTAACAATAATGGTCGTAAATTTTAAGATAATATGTTAAGATTTTGTAGAGAAAATTCTAGTTTCGCATATCGCTATTTAAATTGAGCAAAATCGGTATAAAAGCCACGCCCACAATTAACAAAAGTCTATTTATCAGCCACACAAATTGAGCTACGAACCTAAAATTTGATATGCATTACTTATATTTGTCCCATCCATACGTAGGCTAAAAATGGGCGTGGTCAGATAACAGACACCAACCCAATTCACAAACAACACTATTGGAGGGCGTAATCATGTACTCCTGCCACGCTCAATATTTGAAGGTAAATAAGATGGGTTTCTAAGATTGATTCTAAGTCAAATTTAGTTGTTTTTTTTTTACTTAGTACTATTATTACTTGAAACGTTGAGAATAAGTGTTTATTCATACTTTCAACGTACTTAAGGGCATTTAATAATGCTTCTTCTTCTTACGCATTCATTGTAAATAATAATTAGCATTGCTAATGTATATGGAATACAAATTTAGATGCGTTATTGATATTACCTTAACGTTTACATTTCCATCTGGCTGACGAATATGAAATAACGAAAATTCAGCCTACTTCCTAAGATGAATCAGCATAGCTTAATTTTGACTATAGTTTTTATCAAAGCTAATGTAAATGTAGTTATTATAGTTGTTGTTGTTTATAAGTTGTAAAAATGTCTGCCACTTTAAGTGCTGTTGCACTTTTTCACATAACTAATGTTTGATTATAACACTTACTGCACTTGACTGAATTGCTTAGGAAAGCAAAAACAATAAAAAAATCTATACTTTTGCATGTGAATTATTATAATTTGTTTGCGTGTTGTTTTTGTTTTAATTCCATTCATTTCACGTTCACCTGCTGTACACGCTTGAGCATTCAACCGTGGACCGACCGACCGACAACCACGCCGTTGTAAGCTTGTAATGCATTTTTTCTTCTTTGAACTTGTTTTTGTAATTGCTGTTGTTTGTTTTTTTTTTACTCCCATTTTTTCTTTTTTCTTTCTGTTATGAATAATTTGTTGTTTTTTTTTTTTTTTTCGTTTTTATGTTGCTTTTCTATGACGACCAATATTTCCCTGGTTTGAATGATTTTTATATGGTGTGCGTTATGTTTTAATGCGCTACATATTAGATGGGGAGTATACTAAGTTTGTTATTCCCTTTGTAACACGCAGAAAATATACTCTTGATCATGATCAAAATTTGATCAGTCTCCAGTCTTACACGTCCGCACGGTTATTTATGTGTATGTGCAAAAAATATATCTATGAAAATGAAATGTAATAAATTTATCTATAATTCATTGAAGTGCCAAAAATGGGCGTGGTAAAAATACGCCCACAAATAACGAAAACTACACCTGTCGCCGAATTCTTCTTAACTACTAAAAATCATAATTAGGTACCTACCACGTCCCCAATTTCTATATAAATTGTGTAAAATGTTTAAAATTTGGTTTAAGCGAAAATGTAGTTTTTTTTTCACTTGTTCATGTTAACTTATCCTGTCTGTATGGTATTAGATTTTTGTTATTGTTTTTGTTGTACATATATACCAAATAAAAGTGAACACACACGTTTCGCCACTAATTACTCAACCATAATATTTAACTATAACGCTGCAAATATAATTCCTAATTTTGCTGTTACAGAGCATGTATGTTTACATACATATAGGGATGGTGTACTTGGTACAGTCTGTTCATAATAACTTAATAAATTAAACATTTAGCCAAGCATGCAATTGTTTGGCATTTGACACCATTGCCTTATTGCAGGACAACGAAATAATTCTTCAAATAGAAAATTTCAACTAAACATCATTTTAAGTATAACAGACAATAGGTAAACAGAACACTTATGCTTCAGAAACTTGATTTGAAAAGTTTTCAACTCGATTAACTCAATATTTTTTTTACAATAAAAAAACTAATGAAAAAAACTCAATTTGCCTTAAACCAAATCTTAAATACCTTGGGCGTGGCAGGTACACGATAACGCCTTCTAATAGTGTATCTATTACGCTGGCAAGCCGAATTTTTGGCTTTTTAAGTATTTTGTAAATTGTAGGCGTTTCTGCAATCCGACCATGCCCATTTTTGGGTGGATGGGTTAATTTTAAATATATAATAAATTCCTATTTCATTATTTAATTTTTGTAGCTGATAAATACATTTTTTTCAATCGTGTGGCGTGGCTTTTAACCGATTTTTCTAATGTAAAAAGCAATCTACCTTTAGAAACTATAAGTACTCGTATATGTTTTAGCTCAATATCTCAAATTTGTGATCATTTGTGATCAGTTTGGTAACTTTGCCTTTTATATATTATATCGATTATACCGCTCCCTGAATATTATGATAATTAATTTTTATATTTTTATATCCTTCATCCAATAAGGAGTGCATTAAGTTCGTCTTTCTCTTCGCAATACCTCAATGATATACATTGTTGAGCAGCTTTAAAATTCAAATCCTTTTAAACCATGTCTGTACGTCTGTACTGTGTTACTGTTTATGATTGATTGATGTATTGGGCTAAAATTTGGTACAAATATTTTTTGTTTCTATATTTTAAGGTTTAAGTGAAATCGGTTAGAAGACGCAACAAAAATTAAGCAAGTGAAAAAATACAGTATTAAACGGGAAATCTGAAGCACACACATAACAGACACGCCTATAATGTATATTTTAGTACAAAGACTCTCCTTTACGGTTAGATAATACACAAACTTCTATAGCCAATAAAACCGAGGGCTGTTATATGTTATGTATGCCACGCCTTTTGATAGAGTATAATAATTATATAGAGGATTTTCAAAATTTGTTCTACAAGTTTATAGCTAAACCTGCAATAATTTACATTGTAACATGTTTGATAAGAAATTGTGATATGAGCGGACATAAATGAATGATTAATTATGTCCAAGCAAGCGTATAATTAAGTAAACATTATAAACTCTCTATCAGGTTTATATGGAAAGCAAATCAGGAAACTTGGCAAAAGTTAATTAAGAGGAGAAACACAAGTAAAAAAACTAAATTTGGTTTACATCAAATCTTAAATACCCTCTAAGTACAGTGGGCTACACTACTGTGCGTGTCAAGCCCACTACTTATATGAAGTCTGTATAAACTTTCAAGTCTATTTTTAGGTTTTTTTATTGCTTGTCTCTTATACGACCATGCCCATTTTTGGAACAATCAAAGATGGGATTAATTATTTGTAACAAATTTCAAGTCAATAGCTAAGTTTTTGTGGCAGATTAATAGATTTTTGTTCATTGTGGGCGTGGCTCTTGACCATTTTTGCTTAATTTAAATAGAGATCTGCATGCAGAATATATAGTTGGTACGAAATTTCGCTTCATTATCTTATAATTTACGACTGTAACAGTGCCAGACAGACATTCGGACACCAATGTCTAGAACTAGACTTAGTTTTTGATTTAGTATACCGCTCCCATTTTATGTGGAGATTAAATCTTGAAACCGTTCTATACAACCAAGTGAGTGCAGTTTATCTTAATACAACATAGTTGTTGTAATAAACAACTAATTACTACCAGCCCATGTATATTGGACAGCACATCAAAATCACCTTTCAAATAGAAGCAATTCAAGCACACCACCCATAAACGAGGCTTAACTAAAGCCAGCCTAGCGCAGACAAACCACCCAACAATATGAATAACAACAACATCAACAGCAAACAACAACATGATCGATCATTATCCTAATACTATAATATGGCATTTCTTTATCTCCTTCTCTCTCTCTCTCTTTCTCTCTATTTTTCTTTAAACTTGTGTTTTTCTTTGCCTTTCTTCTGGCTAGATAGTAAGACAGGCCTTGTAAATGATAAACATCGAAATTGTATTAACATGACTTTCAACTTAACATGATGAGGCGATTTGTATAAGAAAAAATATATATTTATTTACTTTAACTCCTTTTGCATTACATATAATGTTCCTTTTTTTTTATTTTCTTAAAAAAAAATCTTAATATTTTTAGACATAAATTATAAATTTTCATTTGCAGCCTAATACTTTGTTTACATTGTTTGCAGTAAAGATTAACAAAAAACACAAGATACATATGAATAGCTGGAAGCAACCGTTGAAAGCCATATGTATGTACCTGTACAACTACTGAAACAGATTATAATCAATCTTAAGCAAACTATTTACCATATACCAACAGTGGGCTGATTAAAAAGGCTTCCAAGACTCTAACTGATCAGCATTCCAAGGAAAAAATCATTATGAAAGCTAGCGCGGCCCATCTTTCCTTTACACTTGTGAGTTTTTCTTTCAATCTCTGTCATATTTGTATCATATACCCTTCGCATAAGATTGATGCTTATAAATGGTTTTTCAATAAGGACATAACAATTTTGCATTTAAAAACGAAAACATTTTTGATATTTTTTTTATAAACTGTCAATGTCAGAACAACCATCAAGATTAACATTTTTATTAGGTTGGTTACTTTGAGCAGTGTTTTAATGTGGAAAAAAATAAAACACAAACTTTGTTACTTCTTAAAAAAGAGCGTAATCGAAAGCATGCCACACCCACTTAGTTTACTAATATTGTATATATAGAGGGTACTCAAAATTTGGCCTAAATCATTTCATCAATTTTTTCACTTGTTGTCTATGGAACTATAACAATACATGTAATTATTAGTTTTGTTGCTTCACCCTGAAGAGTACAAGAAAAAAGAAGCTTTTTATCAAAACTTGCTAATGACCAGTTGAAAAACGTTGCCATATAATAAATGATCTTTTTACAAAACAACGCAATTTGCGTAATTTGAGTTGGGTACGTACCTGAGCCTCACAGCATCTGCTGCCTGGACTTTCATATGGAACCTCACTAATCCATATTGTAATCTGTCTTCAGTTAAGCTTTACCATCAAAACAATACTTATCACTTTAGTATACATATCAAAATGTGTGTGTGTGTGTGTGACACATGCGAATGTATGTATATAATCCTAAAGCAATTTGAATAGTCCGTCAACGCATACATAGGTTTATTAAGCACGCATATATGCACCAACATCAAATAGACTTACAATACTGGAGACTTCAGCATCCGATGTTTACAATGTTCGAACCTCATAAATAAGGATAACCAGTTACTAAGCTTAAACGAACACTAGGTGATGAACATACACACACACACAAAGTACATGCACTTGTGTTATATATGTTATATAAACAAAAGCAAATGGAAAGAATCGGTAAAGTCACACTGGCTTACATCAATTACTAAATGCCCTTCACTGTGTCTAATACACCGCGCCCGTTCAACTCAACTCAAAACGCTAAAACAAATTTTAACGAGGTTTACTATATAAGTCATTATATTTGCTACACCGAGAAGGGAACGTCAAGCATATATAAAATTTTGATTAGAAGTTTCACTGAATTAATCTAAACGTTTATGTCCGTGTGTCCGTATGTCCGTGTTTTTGTATTTTGCTTAGCACCCTAGTAGTCATAAATTTCTATTACTTTTGAGTTCTGTAAGCAGATTCCTAAATGGTAAAAAATCGGCCAAGAGCCACACAATCTATAAAAGTATATTTATCCGCCACAAAAATTGATCTATAATGTTGAAATTTTGTACACACATATTTATAATTAGACCATACATCGATGTGGCAAAAATGGGAATGGTCGCATCTTTACACAATTAAAAAATCTGTACCCAGCGTAAAACTCGACGGGAAAGCTGATTCGTAATACAAACACTATATAATATATAACTTTCCTTTAGAATCAACATCTGAATTGATTTAACAGTGTCTGTCTGTCCATATGTCTGTTTATGTAAATTTTTGCTTGAGCTTGAGCTTGAGGGCTAATTTTTTGAGATATTTCGATAAAATTTGGTACAAGGAAATATTGTGATCCAAAGAGGAACCCCACCAAAACTGAACTAAAATGAAGCATTTTTGGAAGTCCTCCCCATATAAGATTTTATTATATTTTATTATAATGGAAGTCTTCATTAAGCGAATATTTGCAATTCTTTATATTTTTTGACAAAATTTGGTGCAGAATAGTTAATTAGCTTAATAATTCTTTGTGCTAAGTATGGACTTGATTGAATCATTTTAAAACTTTTTTACATATAATGATCTTTTACCAAGTAAATCTGCCAATACCTCGCACTTACTGATGATAACTATAACATAATAAAGTGCTGTAGGGTACTAAATGACTATAACATTTTCACTTGTTAAAAAAAGTGTTTGTTTTTCTTCTAGTATGTACGTTCTTCGTCTAGTATTAGTCCCAAATGTAATGCTCTCCTCGTAGTATTGCAAACGTTTCGATCTATTAACTAAAAGCTTAACTTCTTAACCTGGCCTTAATGGTAACAACGAATACTAATAACAAATGTTACACATGTTGTGAACGTTATTCTTGTTTTTCTTATTTTTTCATTTGTTTTTTTTTTTTCATATCTCTTAAATTTATGGTTATTAAGCATCTCAGTTTGTTTTTCAGTTGTTGTTTACTATCTTTCTTAAATTTCATCGTTCCCTCCCTCTGTGTGGTATATATGTATATGCAGTCGTGATAGTATGTGGTATAAATAGCTTCAATAAATCTTTTTCAAGTAGTTACATACATACTCGTACATACTATATTAAAAAGTCAATTCCGTGCACAGTAGTGTTTAATATTTTACATGATCAGAGTAACAGTTTCAATTAAAGAAAATTCAATTTTCTTTTCGTATTTATTTATAGCAGTTTTTTTTTTTTTTTTTGTGTGTATATTTTTCATTTATTTTATACTCTGCATCACTTGTAGTAAAAAGTGTTTTAAGTTTGTGTAGATTCTTGGAACTTGGAAGAGGCCAAGGAGAGTGATCCGCCTGCTAATTAATTTAACTATATCAGTTTGTCTGTCTGTCCGTGTTTGTGGTTTGTATTTTTGAGAAATTTCGGCGATATTTAGTAAAAGGTAACAAGTTTTCTTTGGTTCACAAATTATTGCTAAAGGTCTAATCGAACCATTTTTCCCACATAAAGACGTTGCTATGGTCTACAAATAATCGCTAAGGCGAGTCAATCCATTTTTTGAAACCTCTTCTCCTTTAATACAAAGGCGATCATTACTGCAAAAAAAAAAATTTTTTCTTGTTTTAGTGCAAAGACGGCTGAATCAGATAATTTGCAAAATCAGATGATTTTTTGGATTCAAAATTAATCGTAAACAGGCAGATTCGTATTATTTTGGAGATACGAGTCATATGGAAAGAGGTTCTAAAATGGTTCAATCGAGTCCTTACTAAGTACAATTATTACGCTAATTAACTATTCTGCACCAAATGTTGTCAAAAAATATAAGGAATTGCAAATATTCGCATTATATTCACTTCCATTATAATAAAATCTTATATGGAGAGGCGTTCTCAAAATGCTTCAATTCGGTTTATTTTCAATGGAGTTCCTCTAGAATGACAAACGGACATTGTTAAATCGATTTAAATATGGTTTCTGACATGAAATTAAGTCATGTAGGGTATGAGATGATTAAGCCTTAACCGTTTAAACATTTTTACTTCTTTTAATTAAGAAGCTGGCAGAAATTTCATTAGAATTATTATTCAGAAAAAGTGAATGAACGGCTTTAGTTTTGTAGTTTGTTTGGAGTGCTGGTCTTGGGAACGAACATGTTTTTCCATCATATTATATCATGCTGTGAGATATATAAATTTATGAAAATGACTTCATTTTTCACATGGTAAGTATGGTATGTAACAACAGTGAAAGGTGATTTTTATAAATAATGAAATATTTACAACAGCAGCTAACATAGCTATTGTTGTTGATGTTGTTGTTTATAAACAACAACAACCATTTTAAATTAACAAATATTTGTGGAAAGTATTTGCCTTACACGTATAAGTTAACTTTACTTAATCAAAGTGTGCCCCTGGGAAACAGAGATAGACAGACAGACAGACAGACAGATACACAGATATTCTTAAATTAATTTCAAATTTCATTAGTTTTTAAATTGTGTGATAGAAAATCCTTTAATAGCTATTTTTTAAGGATATTTGATGTTTGAAAAACCATATTGACAAGGGAGGTCAACTCGCCGTGCTTTACCTATACACAAGTAAATTAAAAAAACATGTTAATGGCTAAAGTGCGTTAGCATTTATGTACATATTGTCTAGACTCTTGTTAGCACATTATTTGTCTAATTGTTTATGCTGAAAAAAATGTTAAAAAAACACGCAAACAAGTAATAATAGCGGCTTCTCCCCTTTCCTGAGTACTCCTTTTTTATGAGTTTGTTTTCGAAAAATTCTGAATACAAGTCAGCAAAGTCAACGTTAGAAGATGTAGTCATATAGAAATATTTGTAAAATAAATCAAGACAGGCAGGCAGCTGCTTAACAAACAAAAGTACCCGCCAAATGAAAATGACTGAAAAATTTATCTTTTTACACTCAAAAAAAACTTCTTTTTTTTTTTTTTTTGGAGCTATACATGTAATGCAATTGAATGCAATTTGAAAATTTTTTTTTGCAAATGAAAAATTTTTAGATGAAAATGAAAAAATTCCAATTTGGATTGAAAGTGAGTAAAAAACCAAAATTTTGCTTAGAATGAATCTTATTTCTAAGCTACGTAAATAATAGTTCTATATAATGTGCAGTTTGAAATGAAGACTTCTTAACTCCTATATAAAATATTAAAAAAAAAAATTAGCTTAGACCGAACCTTAAATACCTTCCATATCTATATGCAAACAGTGGGCGTGGCAGCTACATCAATACACTTTGTAATGCGTATCAATTTAAAACGTTGGAGTTTGCACACAAAAAATTATTTTTTGTAAATTGTGGGCGTGTTTTGACGCCCAAAAAGGAAGGAAGTGCTAAATACAAGGACATATCACCGGTACCAGATTTCAACTTTATGGCTCGACTTTAATGGTTGATAGACAGATTTTTCTAAATAGCGGGCGTGGCAACCGTTTTTACCAATTTTAAACACCTAAAGAAGTCAGGATAAAATTTCAAAATATTTTTTTTAGTGTATTCGTTTGATGTGGTAAACTGTACTAACAAAAGCCACACGTAGCATAGCCGGAGTAATGTAAAGGCAAACATTTTAAATCAATTTTAATGCAATTAAATACTAGATAAGTTTTGAATGGAAAAAGGATATCAAAGCAAACACTCGCCCACCCATACATACACACACACTTTTGTAAACAATAGTTTACCAATATTTACTTATGACCATTTGACATCCGTCGTCTCTAAAAGTCAGCTTCCGGTAGCTAAGGAATGATTTCATATTTCTGCTTATGCTACAAAGATGGAAAAAGAAAAGAAAGATCATAAAATATAGTTCCCCCAGAATAGTTTAAAGGTAATAAAGGCTAAACAAAGGCCATTGAAAAATTGCTATTGAAAGTTTTTAGTTAACCAAGGGTATGGGTGTGTTGGTGTGAGTGTATGTAATCTTATGTGCAAGCGACAGCAAGCCGGCAATTTATGGCTTTACAAATCCAATAAAATATCAATTGACTTGCAATTAATCATATTCATACCTGGCCTGCTCTGGCCGGGTTGGTTTTCTTTCCTTTTCTTTTCTCTACTTTTCTTTTTGTTGCTGCTTTGTTAGTTGGCTGGCTGTGTTACACAATAAAATGTTCAGTCGTCTAGATTTCATAGAAACTATTGTTATTTGAAAGACTGCTGCCGCTCTGATATTCTTGTATGTAGAAGTATTTCTATTATTTTTTTCTTTTTGATGCCCTAAGATTGCTAAACACTAGACTCTGGCATTTGTTGTTTGGCTTCTTTAGAACGCAGTTATGTATTCTACTTTTTTATACGCTCCATATATGGAGATACACTAAGTTTGCTATTCCTTTAATAACACTCAAACAGAGACTTCAAATATCCTACAAAGTAGGCTTCTTGAGTCGATCTTGTCTTGTATGTGCGTGTGCCCATGTGTCCCTTTATTGTCGGTATTCTCATAATCGCAAATTTTGAGGTATTGTGTTGCTATTTAAATTAGGCAAAATTCATCAGAGCCACGCCCATTATCGACAAAAATATATTTATTTTGCATAAAAATTTTCCGATGAAGGTAAAATTTGTTACACAAATTTATAATTACCCCACTCATCGATATGCCAAAAAATGGGCATGGTTAGATAGCAGATACGCCCACAATTTACAAAAAACCGTGCTCAGCGTCAAACTTGACTTTTAAGCTGATACGTAATACATACACTATTAGAGGGCTTAATCTGCCACGCCCACCGTTTGTATATAGATGAGGAGAGTATTTAAGATATAATATAAGCCAAATTAATTTTTATTTTTTCTTTGCATGTTTCAACTTCCAATCTAACTACAGTTCTGTTACATTTAGACTTGTAGCCTTAATCGTATGTGGTGTGATACACTTAAGACAAAAGATAAAATAAGGTAATAAATATTGTATTAAATGAATGTTGGATAATACATTTGCTGTTTGTTGCATTGTTGTAATTGTAGTTATTCTTCTTACATACCCTTCAATGCAACACCTTTACGGAGGAAATACACTTTTCAACAATAAATGAATTAAAAGTACAGACATACCATACCCAACCATCCGGTGTTTAATGGTGTTAAAGAGTCGTTGTTATTGTTGTTGTTGTTGTCTGTAACTATCTTTTCTTCTTTATTTTGATTGTCTCTTTGTGACTTTTTCTATACATTTTCATACACTTCGTTGGAATTTTTTTTATTAGTTTTGTCACATGTCTAATGTTTTGCTTTAAGAACTCAATCGATTATAGAAAATTTTGAATCTGAGAAAATTTATATAATTTTCTATCCATTGTTGAAGTGCTGACCATAATTATATTAAATTAAACTACACCCCAACACATATTATGGTTTGTAGATGCTGTTATTGTTCAGGGGTTTAGAGATTTTCTGATGCGTTTGATGTCTAAGACACAAAGGCAATAATGGAGTGTAGTCCTCCCTACAGCCACCATAAACAGTTACATATAACAAACATAATATCAGATCTTTGTAATAATAATAATACAAGTTCATCTAGTATGTACGTACGTCCGTTTTATAAGTCTTTACCTTCACTATGCAGGTTCTTATGTCCGTTCATACCTCTAACTCTACTTCTGTTCTTATTAGCTTTTACAAAGCCACCAATTTAACTTACTCATAATGCCACACAAAAACAAAAAATTTCTATAATTAATTGAAAATTTCTTCCCTAAAAACATTTGCCTCAACTAAATATGGTCTTGTAGCGCAATTGATGTAGCACAATAATCAGTCAAAGCTTATGATTTTCTGTGAAAAATAGTCGAGACAATCATTTTAATTCTTATGCACTAAATCTTTAGTTGCCATACCATTTGTTTTCATGGCCCAGTAATAAAATGTTGTGATCAACCTTAAGAGGTACATTTCATATGGTATGTGGTGTAAATTGTACACACCTTGTGGTAATTTTCATAATTATTCTCTAATATATATAATTTTCTTTCTTTTAATACGAGTCTTTTTTCTTCGGCCATCATTGATAATGTTTTTCTCTTTTTCTTATTCTTAACAAAAACTGTCTTTCTTTTTATACTTTTTATATGTTATTAGCTTTAATTACTATTGTATTGTAGAGCTACATATATGAAATGCTAGAAATAATGATGAATGGTTTGGGAAATATCCGCTAAGGATAGTTTCAGAAGATATGTTATGTGAGAGTATTATGTAAATGACTTAATGATAGAGTATGAGAAATTAATGGCTAGAATAAATTTGTTAGACATTTACACTCTATCAAGACTATTTAAGTTTAAGTGTAAGACCGGTGTACAATGAGAAATCGTAATAAAGAGGAAAGAAGAGTATGTGAGTATGAAGTAATGTAAATATTATGACTGTGAATTTTTTCATCTGCCAGTCGAAGATGCCAGAAATCTTCAAAGTCGCTTTAATTTAAATGAAAACAAATATAAAAACAAAATTAATTAATTAAGGGAAATTTTTCGGTGGATGTGTTTTTTGAATCATAGTTATTGTTTTTTCATTGGACATTTTTTAATATATTTTTTAATTAAGAATTTTTCAATTAGAAATTTTTCAATATCAAATGATTTTTATTTTTATTTTCAAGTGACATTTTTTCAGTGTCACATGATATTTTTCCATTTTCAATTTGAAACAGACATTTCCACTTAGTAGAGCTTAAAATTTATTACAAAATTTAAAAAAAAAAATCTAAAAATTTTCTTTTAAACTCAAATATTTACAAAACGGCATCAATTTTGTTAATATTTAATACTTAATATAAACATATAAATAAATATATAAATACTCATCAAGCATTTAAAGTTTACAACTTCCCTGTAATAATGTTGTAAGGTTTTCCATTTTTTAAGAAATTTGCCATATAAGCAATTGTTAGATAACAGAAATGTAAGAATGTGTGAGTAAAGCTAAACTAGAGAGACAAAAAGACAGACAGACGGAATAATATATAATGTGAAAATTATAGTAATTATAGAGTTAACACATGCAACTATGCACTATATGGTAACTGCTATATTCAGTGGTGGCATACTATTAAATACAACAACAACTGCAATGTACAAATAAGCAACAGTAGACGTTATAATACAATGCATGAACTATTACACAATTATATAAAGATTACCTATGAATGACTATTCCACTTACATTCACACACTCACATATATATCTTAACTGCATAAAATACTGTATACTTACTGGTTATACCCTACATGAAAGATGAAGAGGTATACTAAGTTTGTCATTCCCATTGAAACACCCATAAAAAGGCGTTAGAGACATTACAAAGTATAAATATTCTTATTCAGCATCGAAAACTGAGTAGAAAAACAATGCAACAATAACCTTCAATTATTTAAATGATTTAATTTGTTGCATATACCCGATAATGTATAAAAGCAAAAAAACTGTCATCATTATACTCAGTAAAGAGCGAAAGCACTCATAAAACCGATGATGTTGATCAAGGAACACGAAAACCATTGATAATAATGGCGATGATGATGTTTTGATGTTGATGACAATGAAGTCCGCTTAATAATATAACAATAACAATAACAGAAACAAAAACAAAAATACTTTGTTGCAATAATTTTCAATGATATGTCATTTTCTATTATTCTGCATTCTCGTATTCGCAGTACGGTGAATAAAGAAGAGACCATTTTTAAAACCATCATTTACTTAATAAACACGTATTGCAAATATAAGAGCACAGCGAAACACACATTTAGTTAGGTTAAAAAAATTAATGGAAATGTTGTAGTTGATCATTTAATACCCTACACCACTTTATTTAGCTACAATTTCTATCAGAAAACCCGAGTTATTGTCAGATAAGTCACTTAGTGAAATATGATTATATGGAAAGGGGTTCTAAAAATGGTCCGATTGGGTCCAAATTTTGCACAATCAATTATTAAGCTAATTAACTTTTCTGCATCAAATTTTGTCAAAAAATATTAGGAATTGCAAGTTTATGCCATCTAAATATTTACTTCATAATGAAACCTTCTATAGGGAGAGGTTCCAAAAATGATCCAATTCTGTCCATTTTCAATTGAGTTTTTTTTTAAGCTAAAACATGTATTTGTAATAAATTTTATCGATATATCTTGGAAAATCCAACATGTAGCTAGCATACAAATTTACAGGAAGAGACAGACGGAGAGACGGTTATGGTTAAATCGACTCAGAAAGTGATTCTGAATGGATGCATATAACTGAAGGTAGTTCAGACATAATGAACTTAACTTATTATATCTTTAGTCACAATTATGGCAGAAAATTTCCTTTGGGGAGTCACCTCACAAGCAGAGATTGGCAAACCAGTATGTATTATACAATACATAACGATATGATACAATATTGATGACAAGTGCAATACGTGTGCATTGAGAAAAACAGTTATATATGAAAAAAAATTTAAGTGCATAAGCTGAAAATCTGCTTGATTGTGTTCCATACGATTTGACTTTATGTTGATAGTGGGATAAAGAATTTCCTTTGAAATCTGAAAAGTTATGTAAGCAGACAAAAAAAAAAAGAACAAACTCCAGTTCAGTTGTCCCGTTTAATTTCATTAACATACTCTATCCATGCTTTTGCTAAAAGCTAACCTGTCCGTCTATCTGTCCATTTGGCAGGTGTGTTTCTCACGCAACTTTTTATACACTTTTTTCCTTTCTTTCATTATTTTGCGCGTTTTGTTATCGTTCTGTCATGATTTGGTTTTATAACGAATGTGGTGCAATTCTAATATACCTACACACACACACTCACTCGTATCTACAAAATGGAACACATAAATATTCCCGAACATTCTCCAAAACCAAGGCAACAAATCTCTAAAAACTGTCCGTCCATCCGTCTCTCTGTCTGATTGTCGGTCCGACTGCTTTGTGAGTTTATCTATTGTAACCAGTTGAAGGTATCGACTTAACGGAGTAACAAGAGTAACTGGTAACTGGTTGCACAAGACTTTTCAAACTATTTAGTTATTGTTTTTGTTATTAGTATATGTATGTGTAAACTGGATTGTCTTGCGTTGTGTATTTTGCATGTAGGCCAATTTGAGGCTAACGCATTAACTTTATTCTCCATACCTCTGCTAACGTACAAGTGTAATTTGTTTGTTTGTTTGTTTGTTCTTTATTGTTGTTGTTGTTGTGTTGTTGTTACTATTTTCTTTACTCTATCAATTTATCACAAGGCACCGGGCAGCTCAAGCGACCAACTAAGATTAGTTCATTTAGATGTTGTTCAAAATCATTGTTGTTGTTAGTATTATTATTGTTGTTGTTGTTGTTAATGTTTCTTTTTATTATTTACAAACCGACAAATGTTGGAGATGGCTTACCAATAGTAATAATATTGTACAGAAAATTCACGCCTGCCTGCCAGCCTAGTGATGTCCGCACCTCCGTCCCTGCATGTACGAGTATTATAGTTTAGTTGTTATATTGTAAAACAAGACAAAGAACTAATTTTGGCTTAGACCAAATCTTAAATATCCTACACATCTACAATAATTAGGGTGTATTAGGTATCAGCTTAAGGGTCGAGTCGAGTATGGTTTTTTATAAAATGTGGCCGGGTGTGTTATCCAGGTCCGCCTATTTTTCTCACATCAATTAATAGGTTAACTATAAAAAGGTTTACCAAATTCCAACTTAATAGATCAAGTTTGTGGCAGATAAATAAATTTTTATCGATTGTGGGCGTGACTCTTGACCAAATTTTCCCACTTTAAATAGCGATTTGCGTGAAGAAACTAAAGATGTGTGTACAAAATTTTATCTTAATACCTCAAAATTTACCAGCGCGAGAGTGCCAATAACTGGCGGAGGTCTAGATCGGCTCAGTTTTTGATGCTGTAGGGTCTCTAATGCCTTCTTCTGAGTATTGTATATGTATTGACAAACTTAGTATACCTCCTATTTTATGCTGAGAGTATAAAAATGTTACTTTGAACACTTGAAACAGCTCAGCTTCAAACTCTCTCTCAATCTGTAAACGTACAAGAATGTTATGTTCCCCCTGAGTTTAGCAAAAGATTTAAATTTCCTTTCCTTGCATTTGATAGCTGACTGTATCATTTTGTTGCCGGTTGGACCATCATTTGCAGATTTACTCCATCCACAACAGCAACAAAGATGGATTCAACAAGTAATCGAAATAGACACAAGACAAATATACGTACACATGTATGTATGGTGTGTAAGTCGACCATCATCCTGTTACCTTCTTCTCTTGCATAATCTATGCAAGCTTTATACCTTAAAATTCACTCAAAACATAAAAACACAGCCATGGGGGAAAATTACTATTTTTTTTTTTTTTTTAGGCTTTATACACCTAAAGCAAGACAGGCTTATCTCATCCAGAATAATAATAATAATAACAACAACAGAAGATGCATCAAGTTTGCTGTCATTTATACATATTTGTTTGGAAAGTAGAAAATAAGAGGCAGAGTATGAAGTTGTTATGGAATGAAAAACTGTGTGAAATTCTTTAAAAATCAATGTGAAGCGTAAACTAAAAACGTTGTGGGATATGAACCTATGAATGCATTTTGTGGTGCTACCAAGTTACAAAGTCGTAGCCATGATCGTCCGTATGTCCATTATCATTTTCCTTAGGCTTTCTTAGTTAATGCCACGCCCTTCTGTCCATTTGCAAACACCCAGAAGGAGGCATCAGATACTTTACAATATATAAAGAGTTCTCCAATAAACACATAACAATTTTGAATCTTAATACCAACGCAATATTTAAAGTTTTTCATCATCTGTCAACGTCAAAAGATTTATCAAGATTAACATTTTTATCGTGGTGAAGTTAAGAAACGAGCAACTTGAAAATTAATAAAAATTATTTTTGATTCGGTTGTCGCAACTATAAGAGCGTTTACTCCAATTTTCCTTCGTAGTAATCCACCACATAGGCTGTATGTACTATAGTGGATAAATTCGACACTAAATATTAATTATTGGACATTTCTGTGCCAGTGTGAAAACACATCGGTTGAAGTTCAAAAAAACAATTGCAAACACTTCTAGATTCTAGATTCGCGTAGATCGCTATTTAAATTGGGCAAAATCAGTCTAGAGTCACGCCTATAATCGACGCGAATCTCTATATTTGCCACAAAAAATAACATCTTAGAGAAATATGAGATATAAAGATAAAATTTGGTAAAATTAACCCATTCATTAATGTGCCAAAAATGGGCAGAGACGATCAAAATTTACAAAAAACCGAATTTAGTGTTAAACTCGATTTGCAAGCTGATATTTAAGTATGTATTTGTATTACACTTAGAGGGTGTAACCTGTAATTTACCTGCCACGCCCACTGTGAAGGCTATTTAAGATTTGGCCTAAGACAAGTCTAATTTTCTTACTTGTTTAAATTTAGCCCAAGTCAAGTCGAGAAAATTAGGTTTTCCATCATAGCAATCAAATCTAGTTTCCCACTGATAGACCAAATGATATCCAACAATATCTCTATTAGAGTCTCATTTATCATTTTAGGTTTTATGGACCTCCTACCAACTTTTTAACAAATAAACATAATACGAAATGCTTGCAGCTGCCAAATCATGGTTAAACAGTGAAATTAAATTGTTCAGCGAAAGCAGCAGACAGCAGCCACTCTTTTTACCCATTGTCACTAAGGGTTTATTGAAAACACGTCTGCACACGAAAAGGATATTTTAATGAAAATCGAAAAAAAGGACATAAATAAAAATTGTGTCATTCATAATAAATAATAAATTTTATTATACAATACTCTCTTGAGTGAAAAAGAATGAAGGGAAGGGTGAGTTGCTTACGGTATAGAGTAGTAAATAGAAAATAGAGACAACAGCAACAACAATTAATGAAAGTTTGACAACGTCGATAAAGTGTTTAGATAATGTGTTAATAGCGGTGCTGTCTTCTGCGTTTCTTTTGACTTCTCGGTACAACTTTATACCAGATTATGGTTTCAATTCATTCTAAATCTCTTTCTTGATTAGTTAGTTAAAGATTGTGGCTTTTGTTTGTGAATAAGTACATATGGTGGTGTTACCATACACTCTATATCTTAAAATCTCCTTTCATTCAATCATTTCAACTTTTGGCTTTCACGAGAATCACTTTTTTTTTTTGGTTTTTTGGTTTTTTGGTTTTTTTGAACAATAATCTACAAAGGGATGCTGTCTTCTGTTTTAGTTATTTATTATTTAATCTGAGTTCTATTATCTCTTTTCATAGCCTGCATCATCACTTGTGGCAAAAGATATATTAAGTTTGTGTGCATGTTTGTAATCATTTTATCATTACCTTCAGAATGGATTCGGAATCACAATCTATATCCATTTAACCATATCCATCCATCTAGGTATCCATATGCCTTTGTGTTGCTACAGGTTGCATTTTTTAAATATTTGTCAATGAAATTTGTTACAAGGACTTAAATTGCCCCATAAAGCCAATTAATTAAAATAGACCGAATTGAAACATTTCTGGAACCCTATCCTATATAAAGTTATATTTTGAAGAAAGTGTTTACATAGCAAAAAATCCCAATTTTTAATATTTTTTTACTAAATTTATTGAAGACTAGTTAATTGGCATAATATTTGACTGTGGCAAATTTTGACCTGATTGGATTTTTGGACGCGCTTTACATATAATGGTATTTCTTGAAGCGGCCTATATGACAATTAGTTTAAGTTTACTGCACCAACGAAACCAATTTGTAGCGTATTACATTATTGTGAATGACCGAATATATCATATGTTGTACCCTCCAAATAGGATGGGAAGTATACTAAGTTTGTCATTCCATCGGCATCACCCAGAAGAAGGTGTCAAAACCGGTTTGCAAGCTGATACATAATGCAAATACTAATAATGGGCGTAATCATATACCTGCCACACCCAACCATTGCATGTAAATGTGTAGGGTATTTAAGATTTGTTTTAAACCGAATTTTATTTTCTTATTTGTTTATGTTTAAGTCGTGTACGTGCAGTGATATGCGTTACCAACTATGTGGATGGTGATTCATTTTAAGATACAAGAACTAAATACGTATTTAGATAACATCGCTAGAGAAAGAGATTTTTCATATGAATTTTCTCTAAGGCAACAACCTTTTATTCTCAACCTTTTTAACGGTTTTTGAAAATTCTCTAAATTTCAAGAAACAATAAATTCGATGAAATTATTGCAATCATTTCAATCAGTCGTGCACAGTTTTTAGTAAAGTTTATAAAATTTTATATATAATTTTTTTTTAATTTTTTAATTTTTTTTTAATTTCATAAAACAAGTTAATTTCATTATCGGAAATATTTGCATTTGTTTGTTTGTTTTTGTCTGTTTCTGATATTTGATATAATTCGTTTTAATTTAATTCCTGGTAGAGAAGGCATTCAATTCATAATGAACTTTAATTTGATTAGATTCTAGTTGTTTACTTTTAATTATATACTCGTACATTCTCCCTCTCTATTTCTCTCTTTCTCTGTCACCCACTGCGTTTTCCGATTGTCCGTAATATGTTAATTAGTTTGACAAGCTCGGTATATTTTGTTGTTCTATAACAAAAATTATAATAATTATAATAATATGATTGTTGCTGTTGTTGTTGTCATTATTATTTTTATTGTAATAATTTCATGGAGATTTATAATAATGTTGTTTTCAAATAATCAGTTTTATCGTTATAATCTTTTCACAATTATCAGCAAGTGCTCAGAATAATATTTTTTTCATTTTCATTTATCGATAAGCTCTTGAATAATAGGAAATTCTTCGAAAAAGTATTAAATTAGTTTATGTTACAGTAGAACAAGTAAGAAAACTAAATTTGGCTTGGGGCAAATCTTGAATACCTCTAATGCCACCTTCTGTGTGTTGCAAACTGAATGACAAACTTAGTGTACACCCATCTTATGTGGAGGATATAATTACCACCACTGCATGACTAGGCCTTATTTTAAGTAAGCCTATTATGAGGGAAGTCCCACCATAATCTCTTGTAGACAATTAGTACTTCTCCCTAAAGAATCTAAAGATAAGCAAGGTTGAGAAGATGTTCGCTTCTAGGACATTTAAGGGCCATTGCGATACCTATAAATAATATTAGTAGCTATACCCCGGCAGAGGATCTTACAACTCATTTAAGATTAAAAATCTACACTTCTGCTAGTAATCTTAGACCATCCGGGAACCTGACTTCAAATACTTTGTTGCGTTTTTCCTGTACAACCTAACTAAACTTTTTATTATATATAATTTTTATATATGTATATCAATAAATAAAATAAAATAAATGAACTGATTTGAAATATTTCCGCTTGAACAATTTACTTCTCATATAGACGCACATCTTATTTAATGAAGTTCTAACTATTCAATCGCATAATTTACCGCATTATTGGTCGTTATGTTTTTTGTTTAAAATTTTTTTTCTCTTTTTTTCTTTTTTTGATTTTTTGCAAAATTTCTGTTCCCAAGTTAAAGGGTAATTTTCGTTATTGTTGGTGTTGGTGTTGGTGTTGGTGGTGGTGGTGTTTTCTTCACTATTGTATTAACAATCTATTTTGTGTCTTGTCTATATTTAACAAGCCAACATCATTATCAGGCAACAACATCACGGCCTAAAATATAGACAAAGAAATGAAACAATAGCTTGGCTGGGATGGACGAAAAACAAAAAACCCAACGAAGGAACTTTATTTTTAGATAAAAACATACCAACCATCACATAGACAGACAGACAGACGGACAAACATTGAAGGCTGCGGTCACTCTATCATAGATTGTTGTTGTTATTATTATTATTTCACCAAACAAACACAACCAAAATGAAACGCAACTAAACGAAATGTATAAAAAAAAAACCAATGATAGGCAAACATAATTTAACCTTTTTTACATGACCAGTCAGGCACTCAAGCACTCAGGCACCCAGGCTGCTCCAACAGTCACACAGCCAACACTATTATTTGCACTTACATACACAATATAAACGTACACACATATATATATACATATTTACGCATACTGCCTTCCCTTTTTTTATTTTTTGTCAGTTCGTGATCTTTGTTTTAAAATGGGGAGACCGGAGATATTCAGCCACAGGAAAATCTGTAACGTGTAGCTGGTTAACAGAGCACATTAGTAAGTGTGTGGTAAGGATAGTATAGGGAGTAGGGAGTAGAAAATAGAGTCGAGTAGGTACACGTTTCAATATTTACACAATTATATGTAAGTTGCCGGTGACTGTTGTGCGACCATTGTGTTGTGTTGTGTTGTGTTGTGTTGAAGCGGCTAAATTAGCCTAAAGATGAGGTTTTTACAGTAACCGAAGCGCAAGGCACGAATTGAACGTACCTTGATGCTGTTTTGTACACGTACTGCTATCACTATAACTATAACAATATACACACTTCAAGTGGCGATCTGTTGCTAGCTGACTGGGTAATGGACGTCCTTACGTCCTTGCCTACATGGTCTCTGCGTACTGCAACAATATGCAGATAAATAATCCCCTAACAATACACGCGAAAAGTGTCAGTCACAATCTTCAGCTTTTTTTTCTTTTTTTTCGTTTCATCTTCTTTTCAGCTGATCTTATTTTGTAAGGTCACGCTGCCATTAAGGATTAACTATAAAGTTTCTTAATAAGTGCATTATTGATACCAAATATTTACAATTCCTTTTTCAGAAGAGATCTACTTGTTGTTAGTTGAAGTTTCTCACTTCCATGGAAGTATATATATATATGAGGTACTATCTTGGGTGCCATTTTATGTAAGAATCCCTGGAAGAGCTGACTGTCTTGTAATAAAGGCCAATGTCGGTTCCGAGCTATTAGGTGCTATTAAAGAAACTGGAAAAGCCAAGGGATGACTACTTAATCTAAACTTTTAGTAAAACCTTTACTTTCCTTTTAAACAGAAGGGGTCGAGCCGCCTCCTTTCGTAGCTATGAACTCTCAGGTACCATCTTAGAAGGATGGGTACTTCTGAGAATAGATGACTAGGCACTAAGGACTTGAAAATCATGTGTGTTTTACTGCTTAAAAGAATCTTATAACGCGCTCGACGATCTACATTATTACCTACAGAATGAGGAATCTGTAGCCTACTCTACGTGGTACCAACGTGTCTTATAAAACTGTAGACGATCTATATCACATACCGTATACCGCATAGGAAGACTTTGCAGCTTATTCTAGATACAACCAATGAAGAGCACAACAGAAGTAGCAGATTCTCAGCAGTCGCTTAGAAAAAAAAAAAAACCCTCCTTCTTCTTCCTCCTCTTCTTACTGGTCAGACTTGAAGGGCTTTTCTGTGTGTGTCTTTGGGTGTCTTTGTTTAAATGGCAGGTGCAAAATCTTAGCTAACAATGCTTTAAAGCATTCACTCTAGTACCGTGTCGGTCTCCATTCTTGCAATATATTGTTATAGTCTAAAGTGGCTGAATGGATGTGTGCAAAAAAAAATATTTGCCTGTTGTGTCTGACTGCCACTCATGCGCAGCAGCAGCTTGTAATATTTACTTAAACAAAACCTAGAGCTGGTGGTGTAGTGCATAACCTCGCGTATATCATAAGGACGTACGTACGTAAGAACGAACGTACGTTTCGTGTTTGTCGTTTTGTCTGTGTAAGCAACCTTCTAAAGTTTCAGCTTTTTTTCCGGATTGTTGTAGTTGAGTTTTTTGTTTCCTTTTTTTATTATTTGCTGTTGTTTTTTAGCCCTTTATCTTGAGCTTGTTGACCATGTTACCGGTCATCACTAAATATTTTTTGTGGCTATCAATTCTCTGGCATTGTTATTGTTGTTGTTGTTGTTGTTATGGTGTTTGGTGTTCATATTTTATTTTAATCGTGACTGTGTTTGGTCGGTTGTGCTTGGCTGATCATATATTAAGATTCGATTCGTTACGTTTCGTTTCGTTTGCTGAGTCGCTTTCATATTTTAATCCTTTCTTCCCTTTTAAATGCATATTTTTGCTTATGTTGTTGTTGTTGCTTTTAGTGTTGCTATTATCATTATTATTGTTGTTGACTTTTTGTTTCGTTCGCTATTATTTGGCCAACCAGTAATAATTGATTATTTTTGCGGTTTTTCCGAATGCACCAGAGAACAGAACGCGTTATTATTGTTTTTGTCGTTGTTGTTGTTATTATTATTATTGTTATGCTTCTTCCACTTAAATATACAACATTTCCTAGAAAACGTGATCAATATTGATTCTTCTCTTTTTTTATATAATAGTTGCTGTTGTTGTTGCTTTTATTTAAATATAAAATATTTTCATATTTTAATGGCAATAATGGTAATGAAGCAATAAAGAAAAGAAAATTGCTTAAAGATTAGAAGTGATTTGATGGGAGGGACAGAGAGAGAGAGAGATATAGAAAGAGAGTGAGAGCAGGCACGGTTAGAATGGTCGTCTGATATTAGTTTTCTTTCTTTTTATAGTTTTTATCAAACCCATTAAAAGCTAAACATTTCTATAAGTACTGTTAACTTATATAAAAATAACAATAATGATAATAATAATAAAAAACAATGCCTTGTAATAGAAAACTTTACTTTAGTTTGGAATTGTATAAAGATTGCTTCCTTTTGTAAATTGCAAGAAATTATCAAACATTAGAAATCATTAACTTTCCAACAATTTTTTTAAACTGTATGATTGTTTTATACAGTATAACAGTTAACAATATAACGGTGTGCAATATAACATAATTGTGGGAGTGGAATTTATATAATTACGCCCCCTTTTGGTTATTAAAACAGGGTCTAATTATAATTTTTCTATATTAGGATTCACAAGTCGGTTCCTATGCCAAGTAGAGTTGTTTTGGAAATTGTGTCTGTAGACCATTTTTGCCACATGGATTTATGCACTATTTATGAATATGTCAATTTTTTTTGGCTTACAGATAGATTTTCATCGATTGTGGGCGTGGTTTCTTAAACCTCACATCCGGACACGTGTATGAACATACATAAATGAACTCAGATTTTATTGCTGATCAATACATACATTATAGGGCCTCTAACAACTCTTTTTAAATATTCATCAACCCTACAGCTTTGCAGTGTATAACACTATAACATTTAAAGGGGGGTCTACTAAGTGTGTCAGTCTATTGCAACATATATAAGGAAGCATCAAAGACCTTACAAAGTATATATAATCTTGATCAGCATCAAAAACTGTGTTGATCTAGACTTGTATGTCCGCGAGTTGTTGTCCGGCAGTTGTTGTTGGTTCGTTCGCGTTCGTAACTTTTTAGATACCTAGTTGAAATTTTGTACAAATACTAAAACACGCAGATCTCCATTAACATTGTGCAAAATCTATTAAAAACCACGCCTACAATCGACAAAGGTCTATTTATCTGCCACAAAAATTAAGGATAACAGACACCACCACAATTTCAAAAAAAAAACGTATGAAACTCGATTTTCAAGCTGATACGTAATACATGCACTATTAGAGGGCGTAATCATGTACCTGCCACGCCTACTGCTTACGTGTAAATGTGCAGGGTGTTTAAGATTTGACACAAGCCAAATTTAGTTTCTTTACTTGTTCTCTGTCTATCTTTGTCTAGTAGTGCAATATATGACACAGGAAGTTTAAAGTATTATCTGCAGCTATAAAATACAAAGAAATTTATGATATGTTCTCTATTAAAAATAGACAAAAGGAGGGAAGAAGAAAAACTTCAAGAAAAAGAGAAAACCAATTGAACACTGTTGGGCACTAATGAAGTACGTTTTTATGCTTATGTTTACATATGAGTTTGTATGCAGTAGCAAACGCTTCGTTGCAATGATGAATCGTTATTTATGGTTTAATTTTTTTCGTTGAGAATTTCACACACCAATAAACATCACCGAAAACATTTATTAGATGGTTAGATATTTTTAAAAATTTTATACAAGTGCTTAAGTATTCATGGCTTTCCACTCTTGATAGATGTTCGTAAACGTAATGAATTGATAAGACAAAAAAAGAAAACAGAAAGAAATCATTTATTGTTCATGATTATCGGGAGCATTGTTTTTCCTTTAACAAATTTTGTATATTGAGATCAGTCCTCATTGATCAACTCATTCTTGTTTTGTTGGCTCAAACGATTAATATGACAAATTATTCTAAAATTTTATTGAAAGCATAATAAAAGTAAAATTTATGGGCAAGCATAACAAGGGAATCTTTTTCTTCTATTCTAAACTCATAAATCAAGATTAGTTGATAGTGGAATTGTGCTCGTTTATGTATGAGTTTACTGGTGAATGCAATTGTAGCACAAGCATCGTATGTAGTAGATAGAAAGTTTCATCACTTTGAACGTTTTGATCTTTGACATTTTTTCTACTACTATCTATAAGTTTTTTATTCCAAAAAATGTTTATATATTATATTAGATGTATGTATTTATGTATGTATAATATTCCCTTTCATCGATGTGCCAAAAATGGAAGTTGTCGTATAACAGACGCGCCCACAATTTACAAAAAAAAAAACGTATTCAACGTAAACCTAGAGGGCGTAATCATGTACCTGACACGCCCTCTATTTGTATGTACATGTGTATGAAGAGGATATTTAAGATTTTCTTTTTAGTTTTCCTACTGTTTTGACAGCAGAGGTGGTTATTCCTCAGCCCTAACAATACATACAATGATGTCTGTTTATCTCTCTATCTGTTTTTCCCCTTTTTTATAACCCGTTTTCCACCAGTTGATATTTCATCTCAATCATTGTTTATTTAAGATTATGTGTTAAAATGTTTTATTCGTCAACTTTCTTCAGCTTAACGGCTGGCATCATACGCTATGTTAATGATATATTATTAAAACAATAACTGAAAGCATTGTCATGTACACTAATTCATAAACACACACGCACACATATATAACTATAATAAATTATTGCAAACTCATTAAATAAACTTTGGATGCACCAAAAAAAAAAAAAAAGAATTGGTGAAGAAAACGCAGCAGTAATAACAACAACTACAGCAAGAAACTCAAACAATAATAACAAAGTCAACAGCAAACCATGAAATATTTAAAGCTTCTTACACTGCTTGCCCTGTCTGTGTGTCACTGTAATTGAGTGCCTGCTTAGAAGATTTTAGGCATAAATTTAACTGGATTTCTTTCAAGTCGTCACTTTTCATACGTACCGTATGTGTATGCTTGTAAGGCCACCATACAAAAGGTGGCTTTTATAAGCGGCTGTCATATATATCAAGCAAGTCTGGCTGACATATTATTTATTTAAGTAAGCCAGCAATCTGTTTTAGTGTTTATAGAATTTGACAAAAGTGCTTGATTATGCTTTTCTGATTACGGTAATGTGTATCATATACATACATACAAACGTATAATTATGTATTATTTATATTTTGGGAGAGTCCTTTGTTAAAGTTGCATCATCACCATCATCGTCAATATCATTATTATTGTTGTTGTTGTCGTTATAAGTTTAGAAAAGTTCTCGTTGTTGTCGTTATTCTTCTTTCTAGTCATTATTTCTGTACTTTTTGTTGTTGTACACGGTTGTTGAAAAATAGTATGACAAACTGTACACGCCTCCTAGAATGTGTAGGGTATAAAAAACATATTTATATACAATGCCAATATTTTTGTGGCAGATGAATAGAATTTTTTGATTTTGGGCGTAGCTTTTGACCAATTTTGCCCAACTTAAATAAGCACCTACTTGTGGAAACTAAAAGCGTAGAATTTCTGCTCCTTATGTCAAAATGTGCGACCGTAAGAGTGCTAACAATAGGTGGACATACGGGTTTTTATACTAATTAAGAATACATATACATTGAAGGGTTTCTGACGCCTCCTTTTGGGTGTGGCATGTGAAATGACAAACTTAGTACACCTCCCTACTCACGTGGAGGGTATAAAAACTCATTTTAATATTCTTATTTTTTTTTCTATAATATTCTACTTATTGAGTTCTTCAATAATTGTTGAACTTAAACAAAAATCCATTTCATTATTATTCTCTATTGAACAAAGCATCTCAAAGACTCCTTTACAAACGCTGTTGTAGAAATAGAGGGACGACCCAACAGTTTTTTAAAGGAATGGAAAAGAAGCAGAGAAGAATTTCATTTTTTCATTATTTACAGCTCTTAACACACCTTGCTTTACATGTCAGCGCACAATGAAATGCAGTTTCTTTCTATGCCATTGAACTTCAATGGCAATACAAGTCATCAGGTCTCAAAGGAGTAGAGAAGCCGGGGTCTGTCGGTTAAGATGATGTTTGCGTGTTCGCCCCCCTTTTTATACCCTTTTCAATATTGTTTATTGTTGTTTCATTGTCACATATTGTACTTGAAACACTTTGGATGGGTATGTGTGTGTGTGTCTTTTGTCCTTCTTCTGTTTTTTTTCCATTTCGTCAAAATATTTAATGGATTTCTTTTCTTTCTCTCAACACTTGAGGGGGATTATGTTTTTGCATAACAGTTTAAAGAATCTCTTTATAGGGTACGGGTTCGGGTTTGGTTGGGTTCGGTTCGGTTTTTCAATTAAACTTGAATTTTCTCAATTTTATGATATATATATATATATATTTGAAAAATAAGAAGAACAGAGAAAGGTGAAGGGGTTTTATGGAAAGAAAACCACAACGTCATGTTTAAAATTTAAAGCAAAGGTAAGGTAAGGCAAGGAAAGGAAAGGAAGCGGTGGCATGGGTTTAAAAATAATGCCAACACGAGGCATATGATTGCTCTCTGATGTCTCTATAATGTATTGTTGATACCTACAGATCTTCTTTGGGTATGTACATACACACATACACATACACACCATACTTATCTTCATTTTATTTAATATCAGAAGCACACGTCGTCCGTATTAACCACAGCAGCAGGTAAGAAATCATTGGCGGTGCAACGTTATTATTAAAGCCATTGTCATCATTATTACACTCATTATCAAGTTGGCATTATTCTGTTGCATATATTGAGGTTTTTACTTATTCTCCTCTATACAGACATATATTTCGTTCATTAAATATGTTTTTGCTTAAAATGATTTTTATACGAATGAACCGGGATGATGTGCAGGTTGAGAGTATAAAAAAAAAACCATTGAAATTGACAAAAAAAAAAGGAAAAAAGTTTTGAAAATCATGCCTACTTTTTATTACACCTTATACTTTATACTTATCACAATTTTGGTTGCAATTTTAATTGATTTGTGAATTGGTCCATTAAGGACTTGACACAGTATAACAAAGTCTCTCGCCGGGTAAATCATTTTAATAAAAACTGCACTAAAACGAGTAGTGTTTGATTGGTGTTAATATTTAAAATTTGTATGCAAGGCATTGAAATAACAACAACAACAATAAATATTATCCATAAACAAACAACTTTCAATTTAACGGTTTAAGAGTAACAATAAAAACAACAACAAAGGATATAACCAAAGGTATAGAAAAAGAATTATTGCAAATTGGAAACAATTTCCAACGATTTGCTGAAGATTGCAAGAAAATAAAAACAAGACAAAAACAAAAACCACAACATGTCACAAAAAATAGGAACTAAAATATGCAAGCAGAGGAGGAAAATTTCACAATGTAAGAAGAGAGACAAAACTATAAAACTGTAATAATAACAATAAAAGTAACACTGGTAACAAACCAATAACAACAACTGCAACAGCAACAGCAACAATGACAACGGTAATAACAATTGATGATGATAACCAAAGCGAAGCGTATAAAGTTGGCGTGTACTAGTTATACTTTGTTCATATAAAACACAATCATGGGAGACGATATGATACACGTCCCCCGAGCAACCAACAATTCTATACAATAACATTCAATAACAATAACAATAACAACAACAACAATAACAGTTCGGCATCTTTTCCATTCAATTTTGAAAACCATGTACTACAGACACAAGTAATAGAAAAAGAAGAAGAAGAAGAAGAAGAAGTCTTAGCACTGTCTAAGAACGATTCATGCATAAACTCTTGAGATGGTTTCGCACTCTTATAAAACAAACAAACAAAAAATATGACAACAACAACAATAAAAAAGAGAAAATTGTTTTGGTGGTTTTGTTTCTAACAATCCTAATCCTAAAATGCGTAATAAAGCAGCAGCAGCAACAACAACAGCATGCGACACCAAATGTGCCGTTAAAGCCATCGTTTATGGCATCATTTATAAAGAGTTTGAGTTCGTCTGGTTTTACCTTTGAAGTGATGTAAAATGTGTGTGTGTGCAACATAAACAAAGTATATATAACAACAACAACAAAACTTATGAATAACTTTGTATATATAAATTCACAGCCACTCACATGCACACAAACACTTTTACTCTATTGTCACACAGCAACTTTAATTTATTTTTCTACCCTTCATATAAGTTTGCCATTCCATTTGCAACATTCAGAAAGATGAATCAGAAAATGTACGCAAATGTGTCCGTACGTCCGTGCGTCCGTGCGTCCGTATATCCGTCTGTTGTATGTCTGTTTATCCTTATGTCCGTGCGTCTGTCTATCTTTAGCACTCTCACAGTCGCAAACTTTAAGATATTGAGGTGAAATTTTTATATAAACACGCAGATTTAAAATGGGCAAAATCGGTCAAGAGCCACGCCCGCAATCGAAAAAAATCTATTTATCTGCTACAAAAATTGAGGTATGAGGTTGTAATTTGGTATAAATATTTATAATTATGATTGATGAGCTGAAAATGGGCGTAGTTGACCAACAAACACGCGAACAATTTACAAAAAACCGGAATCAGCATAAAACTGATGATTTTATGTTGATACATATTACGTACACCATTAGAGGGCGTAATTATGTACCAGCCACGCCCACTTTTTATACGTATATATGCAGGATACTTAAAATTTTGCCTAAACCACATCTGTTTTTTTTTACTTTTTTTTTTGTGTGCTTTTCTTTTATTTTTCTTCCAACTTCCTTGTTGTAGCGCTTAACTTAGGAGTTTTGGTATTTATGTGTATTGTTGTCATTATTACTATTTTATGATGCGTGTGTATTTATGCAAAAAACTAAAGGAAACCTTGACACTTACCACATAATTTCCTTCTTCCTAGAATATCACTTTCATTTCATACCCAATAACACTGAACTGGCACTCTCCCCCTCTGTATGTCTGTATCTCTCATTTCCAGGAATTCTAATATATATACAAGGATACTAAGATACTTATTTAGGGTCACAATTGTATTCTATTCCTTGGTTTCAACTTCAGTTTTGCATAAATAATCTTGATTTTTGTAATATCTATAAAACGCCCGGTAATACATACACGCATGGGGTACTTAAACGCAACCTCCCGTTCTTTTAATACTTTTTAATGCTTAGTTGTAAAAATTATGATACAATTAGTAATTTTGAGAAAGTACTTTATAAGGAAAAGGATTCTGAAAATGCTCCAAATTTGACACATTTGATTATTAAATTATTCTTCACCAAAATTTTACCAAAAAATATTAAAAATGCCGATTTTTTGTCATAAAAAGATGCGCAGGTGTCCTAAATAAGGTCCAATTTTTAGCATATGTAATGATACATATTTATGGTTTAAGACACGTCCTTGTACTAAAATTCATTTAAAAAATCGTAAAAATGCAACCAATAGCTTGTGCATAAGTTTACATGGATACACGAACGGACAGACGGATAATTAAATCGATTGAGATTTTGACTTTGAAACGATCGGCATGTCTTTACTTTGTGGAGTGTCTGGTGTTTTTTCTGCCTGCTGCTATTAAGTAAGCACGTATCAGATGATACTAACTTCCCATTCACTACATCAAATTTTATTACACCAACAATTTATTGTTCTTCTTAATTATAAAATCCTTTATTTTTTTTTTCAAACAAACAACTATATAGAACTACTGGCATTACTCTCTAAACAAGTAGTTAAGGTTTTAAAGATAATCTTTGATAAATGGTTTATTGATCCTACAGCCGGAGTATTGTAATTACATGGATAAGTGTATAGAACATAAAGGGGGCTGGTTGCTTTTACTATAATAATAACAACAACAATATTTCTCCATACATTTTTTTATGGAATTTCTTAAGTTAGCTTTTATTTACTGAAAATAATTTTTCATCAATTTCACCCCAAATATAATGTTGGCTCATCTTCTGTCATTTAATAGGAAAAACTCATTAAAGCAACTTTTACACATTTTCAGTATTTTAATGATTTAATTAAAATCCCAAATTTGAAGTTTCCCACAAAATTTCATTTGAACATAAAAAGAAATATATAGAAAACATTGTACATGGGTTACCAGGAATTTTCTTTCTTTTTTTTTTTTTTAACAATCAAACATAAAAATTGACAAGGAGGGGGGGTTAGACTGACAATAAAAAATATATCATCTGATATAAAAATAGAGTAAAAACTCATGAAAAGGAAAAAACAAAATTCCAACATATATATAAAAAAACAGTACTACTGGTAATTAAACCAGGTGTTTACAACAACTCTATTTATTTGAGGAGTAAAATGCCCGAGATAACAAAACATTCAACCATACACACATAAAAAGAGGACACTTTAAACTGTACTTTATCATCACGAGTACAAAAACTAAATTTGGTTTATAACAAATCTTAAATACCCTTCTTATGTATATAGGGGGCGTAGCAGGTACATTATTGAAGTAGTAATTGTATTACGCGTCAGCTTAAAGGTCGAGTTTTACGCTAAATAAGGGTTTTTGTTATTTGTAGACGTGTCTAATATCCGATCACGCCCATTTTTGGCTTATCGATGAATGGGATAATTATATATATATGTAACAAATATCAACTTAACAGTTCAATTTTAATATTGGATAAAACCTTTATAGCTGAATTTTTGCTGCAGCTAGCATACGAGTATATAGACTTTTCTCGATTGTGGGCGTTTCTTCTATCCGCCCATGCCTATTTTTCACATAACTATTATTGGGTTAGTGAGCCAAGTTTCAACTTAATAGCTCAATTTTTGTTGTAGATAAACAGATTTTTGTCAATGGTGGACGTGATTCTTGACGATTTGCTCATTTTAAATAGCAATCTGCATATAAAAATCATTGAAAAGCGTCTGTACAAAATTTTACCTTAAAATCCACCAAAAAGACAGACACGCAGACATGTTGGTCTGGATAGTGTTACCTTATATATCAAATATATATACTTTGTGGAACCTGTAACGCAAATGGGATGACAAACTTAGTATATCCCCAGAACTTTTGTGAAGGGTATAAAAACATAAACTGCAATCTACTATAAGTACGAGTAACGAGTACTTGTACGATTAGTGTTGTTACAATTTTAACAGCTCATTAACTATGAATTTTATTAACACTCACATACACCATCAGAGCACATACCACCGGTGTACTTTCATTTCAAACAATCATTTATCTTTTTACTACCATTGCCAACCACATATACAAACATATGTGAATATATACATACAGCAACGTTAAAAAACTGTGTTCAGGTGCAGGCATCTATCTATCTACTCCTGTATACTTAAATTGTATTTAAATACATCTATTTTAAGTGTGTGCTTGGTTGTCTAGCTGTGCTCTAGATATGATAAAATACGTTTAATTGATGCTCATAAAATAATTCTATCGTTTTCATTTGTGTGCAGGTTAATGATAACGGCCTCTGCTAACACAGAGCATACATGTACTCAGCACCTATAGCCCCGGCTACTTCAAATACCATCTAACAAGTGGTGCTCAATTTAAAGTGTTGCCACTGTATAGTACAATTACCACTTAATTTACTAATTCCTAGAATTACATGGAAGAGGCGTAGTAGACACAAGATGCATTATACCCACCATCATATATATGTAGGGGTATATGTGATTTGTCAAAAGGTTTGCAACACCCGGAAGTAGTGGAGTCGATTTAGGTATGTTCCATAAAAAGGGGTATAATCTGTCATTTTGTGCTTGTTTTCTTCTCCTTTTTCTTTTCCTTCTCTCTATTCTTCTACGCCTCCTTCTTTATCTTTTTCTTTCCTTCAATTTTTTCTCCTTCTACTTCTTTGTCTTCTTATTCTTGTCCTTTTTTCTCATACCATTTTCTCCTTCTTCTTATTCTTCTTTTTTCTTTATTTTTCTTTATCCTCTCGGCGTCTCGTTCACCTCCATCTCCTTGTTCTAGTCCTCCTCCTCCTCCATATTCTTCTTCTCCTTTTTCTTTTTCTCCTTCTACTTTTTTAATTTTTTATTCTTCTCCTATTTATTCTCTTTTTCTTCATTTTCTCCTTCTCCTTCTTCTTTTCGTTTTTTTCTTCTACAAATTCTCCTTCATTTTCTTTTTCCCTTCTTATGGCTTGTCTTCTTCTTACTTCAATATTCTTTTCTTCTTTTTATTTTCACTATTCTCTTCTACGTCTCGTTCTTCTTTTCCTGCTTCTTCTCTTCATTCTTCTGCAAGTACTTCTTCACCTTATTCGTTTCCTCTTCTTCTTTTTTGTCTCCTTCTTCATTTTCTACTTTGTCTTCTTCTTCTTCTGCCCCTCCTTCATCTTCTTCTTCCATCCATAAAATATATTTGGTCGATACTTTAACAACCCCCTTGGATGCACCAGAAAAATGCTCCATATGGGATAATTTTCGAAATGGAAATAGTTACTCTCCGAACAACCCATGAACAAAAAAATGTTGCATAAATTATGACTGATGGAGCGGGCACATATGTTGTTAAGAAAATCCCGAATAAATTAATATGTGCCACCAAGGATAGGCGATAAATATTATGCGGGCTTAATACACTAAATTACCCTAGCGCGATTCCTGACTTATAAATATATAATTTATAGTAATAAGTAAATACCCATAAGGGTAAATGGAAAGAAACAGCTGCTAATAACTATATGGCAACACCTAAAAGTTGAAATAAAAAAAAAAAAAAAAAAATATGTAGAATTGATTTGTTATCTAACGAATATAAACAATTTAGAAAAAAAACTTTTCTAATATGTTCAAGTCAACCAGAAAACTCCAGCCTTGGTTTGTAGAAAAGAAATTCATACACATGGCATTTGATGTATATCAGGGTGATCACATTAATCCCCAACTTCCACCCTTAATAATAATGCACGGTATACTCGGTAGAAAGGAGGATTGGTTAAATATGGCTCTAACCCTAACGCAGAAATGTAAACGGAAAGTAGGGATAATATCTTTAAAATTAATCAATTCATCAATTTCTTGTTAAGTTCTTCTGTAGATTTTCGTAGTAGATGCCCGCAATCATGGACAATCGCCTCATCGTAGTACTCACAGTTCTCGAGTATTAGCTTCCGATATTTTAACATTTGTGAAGTCACAAGGTCTAAGTAAAGCAGCTCTTCTGGGTCATGGTATGGGCGGTCGAGCTATGATGTATACAGCTTTAAAATTTGTAAATGGAATTACAACATAGTCCCCTACGGAATCGAATAATAAATATAGTTTTTCTTTTTCACTTTTGAAAGATAGTCTTCTTTAGCGGAACGCGTTTTTGTTTTGGATACAGCACCTGTAACTAAAAGTTCCAGTGCACTGGCCATGGAACAAATTTTTCTATTGATGAATGGCATAAAGATACCAAAAACTCATTCGTTGTTTGAAGGTCAAGAAATGATGTCAGAAATGTTTCTACAAATTGTTGATTGCAAGGAGAATGTGGATTTTATTTTAAGGAATTTAAGAAAAAAATCTAATGGAAAGTAAGTAGCACAAAGTTCATTCCAAATTTCTGCTTTTGTTTGATTAGAAGCTTAAATATTTTGGAGTTTTCTTTATATATTCTTTCCTCTTTTAAAGATTCTATTGGACTGTTAATGTGAAAGCTTTAATGAACAATATTCGAGAACTGGACAAATTAATGTTTGAAGGTCTTACTATTTACGAAGGACCCGCCATGTTCATTTGTTGCAATGAGTCTAATTTTATAACGTAAGTTCTCATTGAGAATCATTTCATTACAATTTTTTTAAGATATAAGATTATATTCATAGCGAAAAAGGAAAAATCTTTCGTCATTTCTTTTAAGAATCTACAGTACGTCTCTTCCTTTTTATAGCCCCGACAATTGGTTTGATATACAAAAAGTATTCCCTAACTCTGAAATACATTGGGTGAACTATGGTCCTTTAATTTATATGGATGACTCTCTAGAATTAGTACAATTGATTGTAAATTTTTTAAATAAATCGTAGAATTACGAAGAAAAGGACTTGAAATAAATGGTGAGTCTTGTATCTTTCTGACTGAAAAACTTCGGAAATAGAAGAAGGCATGAAGAAATATAAATGTCCTCCGCTAGTTGGGTTAGCTAAGGCTTTGGTTTTACTCAAGGTTATGGGTCCAAATCATAAGCTTTCCTGATCCTGTTACTTATCCTTTAGTTTAAAGAGTCTCAGGGGCTTTCCTCTTGTAAACAGAATAATAATCTTCCATCTTCTTCGGAGAGTATGCATAATAATACAGGGGAAAATTAATTAAATCATTTTTGATCAGGGAGAGTGCGATACTCTCTGCCTTTGCCTCAAAACAACAAAACTTTCTATCCGCAACAACACTTCAACCGGAAGTAACTTCAATTCATCCAAAGAAAGGTTTATTTTTTTTTTGCAAATTTCAGACACTCTGTAGCATTACACCCAAGTTGTTAGCGGAAGTAATTAATCATGCCAGTTAAACACAATGTGCAATTGAATGCAGATTGGTATTTATGTACATACACACTCCATCGAGTGCATGTTCGATTTTTATATACATATATATGTATATAGATCTACTCTGTACAAGTATCAATCGTTTTCCTTTTCATTTTATATTCAAGGAAACTGATAGAGAGATAAATCTGTGCGCATGTTGTGCTTTAGCAAATTTACTGCAACTTCCGTTCAATAACGAATCCTCTTCACCCTTATTTATTGCCACTTAAATATTGATAAAAATCAGAAATCAATAAAAAACCCAATGACAATATAAAAGTTTTTATATTTTATATCATTGAGGAGCCGCACACAAATATACTGATTTTGATAATCCACGTTCTTCAACAATCAATAATTTTTTTTTATTTGTTATTTTTTTTTTTTTTTTTATTATTAATTTTGTATGCTTCTTGGTTTTGGTTTGCCTAGTACGCTATTTTTAGAACATGTTTAAGTTCTTCCCTTTTATGAGGTCAACTATAATGATCATTTTATTACGACAACCTCTCTTACGTTTGTTCCGTTAATTTAGTCTCACAAAGCATTTGTTAGCAAATCATAATTCTCCTCTTAATGTCCCGAAAGACGCGTTTAATAGCTATACTTAAATAAACAAAGTATCGTTATATCACTGAATGGATGGTTAGACTTATCACAGCATATAACACTTGTATAAATCTTACGTAGTTTCAGGCCGTTATGAGATACGAATACATCCTAATTGCTAAGTACTTTTCTTTCTCAATAAATTTAATGGAAATTTCTAGTATAGAAACTAAGAACATTTTTCTTATGAGAGGCATGCTAAGTTTGTCATTCCATTTGCAACACCCAGAAGAATGAGTCAAATACCCTACATCAAAAACCTAATCGATCTAGACATACATGTGTCCGCCTACAATTACCCCTTTAATCGTTAAGTCAAAATAGGCACGGTCGGATAAGATTTACACGAACAACATACAAAAAACCTTATTCAGTGTAGAACTCAACTTAAACGTTGAAATGTAATGCATACCCTATTAGGTAGCGTTATTATGTACCTGCCATACTCCCTGTTTGTAAGTATGTACGTATGGAGGGCATTAAAAAATTGGTGTAAACCAAATTTAGTTTTTTGCTTTGTTTTATTTATAATTTCCAAAAATTTCCATTAAATTAATTGAGTAGAAAATGCAAATCCTCAAGTCTGATTGATTGGTAATTTTATGTGTGTGTGTGTGTGTGCGTGTGTCATAATAATGATTCTAAATGAAAATGATAGTCACTTGAGTATTGAAATAATCAATCAGTAACAACAAGTGTAACAAGCAAAAAAGAATAAACCAACAAATTGGCCCAACATTGAGCAACCAACGGCATTTTCTTTATGCACACACACAAATATGCCTGAGTCCAGAGTATTGATTATATTAATAGCGAGCGCGGTCAATTGAAACTTTGGGAATTTCTAGATTGTTAGTGTAGTGAAGTGAAGCGTAGTGTTGTTAATGCTGTTTAGGCTGTTATTTAATGATTTCATGATGTAAGGTAAGGATAGAGGCATGAATGGATGGATGGACATAATCGTAGTAATGACGATGATTCATTAGAGACAGGGTTTATTGCTTAACCTTTGGCACGAATTTGCTATTTATGCTCAAACAGTGTTGACTAAGAGAAACAGATAATCTGACCTTACGTAACAGTTCATTTGTGATGGTTATGTGAATAATAAAAAGTATGGATATGTGTGATTGTGTGTGTGTATACTTGTTTTGGGAATGGCTGAATGTAAACTAATGAGCTATTTAATTAAATTAAGAAAATCTCCTGTGAAAAACATTTCTTCTTCTTTTCTTGATAATTGAGTTGTCTCAAGTCTTGACCTTGTAACGGTTATATTTATCTCTCTGCTCTTCTCAGTATCCGTTTAATAGTTTGCTTTTACAAATGTCTTTTGAAAAAATACCTCCCACGGAGTTCGGAGTTGAATCCTTGAAAATGCTTTAATTACTTAAAAGGAATTTAAATCGTTATTTACAAAAACCCTACTTAATAATAATAACTTAATAGTAATAAAACTTTGGATTTAGGATGACACCTTTCCACATGTATAAGGCGAATAATTTAAATCGCAGCAAATATATTATTCAGTGCTTAAATAGAAAAAGGTACCTTAAGGAAAATATTTTTGTGGAAAATTATGGGCGCGCCTCTTCAACAAGTACATTAAATACTCTTAATTTAAAATTCTTCGTCATTCAATTAAAAAAAAATTATATTAAAAAAAAATTATTTATTTTGGGCGTGGCTGTTAACTTTCTACTTTCCAATTTTACATAAAACAGGTAAAAAAAGTCATGTCAAAGTTTAGAGAAGATATTTTATATTCTCTACATATATTTGAAATTTATGGGCGTGGCATGTATAATAGTACGCTTTATTTTCGTTACAAAGTTGAATTGTACAAAACAGGAAGTTTTTTGTAAATTGTAGGCGTGTCTTCCATATGAGATCACCTATTTTTAGTACACCAGGGGATCAAAAAAATAATATGAACACCATGCAAAATGTTCGCAACACTACTTCTGTGTAAATAATGCGATGCACACATAAATATTCATGGAAGGGCTACAATTGCGAGACCCTTTTTGTCGTAAATATTTTGTTCATTGTGGGCGTGGTTGTTAATCATTTTCAACCCTTTTTTAATTAAATGATGATCGAAATTTAAAGAATATAATGTTTGTAGAAAATTTAAGTTTAACATCTTAAGCCTTAAGCAATACGGACATACAGACATTTTAAGAGATGAAGTCAGATTTTGATAATAATTTAACGAACATTGTAAATAGTTATATATAAAAAGGTCCTAAAAGCCTTTTCTTCAGCATAGTAAGTTCCTTAACACGCCATAGTTCATACCCTGAGACATTCAGGGCATTTAGTATTGTTTCACTGCTTAGTACAATCATTAAATAAATGCTTTGTTAACTAAAAGGAAATCATTTATAACTTTAAGACATAGAATAAACACTACACACATTTAGCACCACATTCATAATTTGATAAACTGCATTGAAGCAAATTAATGAAATATATATTCGAAGAACAAATGTCTTCGCACATAATTACTATTGGATTATATATGAAACATTCAAACATTCATGTAATCTCCCCAAACAATGCAAGAGATAAACATTCATGCACAGTTATGCAAGGTTAATGGTGTTGTGGTATTGTCACTGAAATGTGCTATAGTTGGTGTGTGTGTTGTAACATTGAATAAACATGTCACTCCTGGCAACGGATATAGCTGACTGGCTGGCTGGCTGGCTGCCCGACTGTCTGCCTGCCGGGTCGGCCTATTGTCTTTCTTTGGTTACAATGTAAAATAAATGAAAATAAATTGTAAACCTTAAACATTCGTAATAATAAATAATTTTGATTCAATATCTTCATTGGCTGCGATTATGTTTAAAGCAAAAAAAAAAAAAAAAACGTAATTGTATGGAAAAGGATATGAAAAGGAAAACCAAAAAAAAAAGAAAAAAGAAACCTTGAGGGTGAAAAAAGGAAACCAAACCGGAATTATCACTAAGCACAAACTGTTCATTCTTCATACCTTTTCACAAATTGTTGTTATTTTGTCATTTCTCTATAATCTACAATAGTTTTGTGCATTCTGTTACATTTACAACATTTTCTTAAGCCAAAGGCAATCAATAAAAAGTAAAAAATTTCACTTGGTGAAATATCCTTATATGGAAAAAAGTTCTAAAAATTATCCGATTGGATCCACATTTAGTACAGAGTATTAATAAGATAATTACCTACTCTTCATCAAATTTTGTTTAAAAATATTAAGAATTGCGGATTTTCGCCATTTCTTTCCAAATTACTTTCTTTGTAATAAAACCTTTTAGGGAAAAGGGTTCTAAAAATGATATAATCGGATTCAAATTTTGCACAGTTAATTAAAAAGCTAATTAAGTATTCTCCACCAAATTTTGCTAAAAAATTCTAAGAATTGCAATTTTTTGTCATACGAACACTTATTTCAAATAAAATCTTTATATGGGGAGAGATCTTGAAAATTGTCCAACAATTGCTAAAACACGCCCTTGTGCCACATTTCATCGAAATATTTTGAAAACTCTGGATCTATCTTTAGCCGTTATTAATATCTACCTATCTCTAACATCCAGTTATGATTTTGTCAATAGTGGGGTAGCGTATAATAAGTAAAATTACATTAAAGAGAGAGAGAAAGAGAAAGAATTTGCAAATTAGTTTTAAGAAAGCTCAAAACAAATCTTGAATACTTTTTACCTTTTTATTTTACCAGTAGGTATGGTCTATATATAATTCTTCTAAGGACAATTATACGTGTTTCATATCACCCCCAAAGTCGAGTTATGCTTTGTGATACTTTATCACAAGAGTTTTTACTTTTCGGCTCACTCAACAACTATTCGTCTTTTTCTTTTTTTTTTTTTATTTGCTTCACAAATAATATATTTATGTCAATATTAGTATTTTTACCCTGACTTACTTTTGTCTTAACATATAACGTGTTTTTCAATAAAGACATAACAATTTTGAATTTTAATAGGAACTTATTTTTGAACTTTTTTGATAATCGGTTAATGTTAAAATATCAGGTAAGGTAAACATTTTTATTTTTAGAAAGAATATATATCTGTTAAATTACTATCGCAATTATGTTCTTATTGAAGAACACTTTATACGCTTGATTTCGTTGTAAGCAAAACAAAAATAAGAAAAAAGAAACCCAAGAAAAATATATTTAAAGTTTGCTTAAAAAATATAACGTACGGAATTTTTAAGACTAAAATAGTCGGTGATATTGTCCCTAATATTATCCGTAGACGGTTCAACTTGTCGTCAACTTGTCAGAACTGCATAAATATCTAAAATTCTTTTATGAATTTAGAGTTACGCGATGGTAGTAAATTACAATAAAACTTAAACATCTCTGAAGTTATCTTTTTTCACATTATCAGTTACAATTAAATTTAATTAAAATCCTATACAAGTACACTGTGGTATAAAAGAAAAACCCATCAAAATAGTGTTCAGGATTTTTTCCGTTGATAACCATAAAAATAAATGTCTCTTACATTGACGCAGTATATTATTTGAGAAAAAAAATCATCCTTTTTCTCCATCGCTCTCACTCTCACTCTCTTTCTCTTTGTTGTTCATCGATACACCTTTTAAGAGAAGCATATAAATCTACCTATTATCTTAATTGGAAAGATACGTTTAATTAAGAACCCAACCGAATGTAATAGACATTGTATGTATATACTCGTATATACATATACTCTCGCTTATACCCCAAGTGCATATTGAGAATGTGTCAATGACCGGTATTTTTTTCATTTTTGGGATATATAAAAACCATAAATATTTACACTTTAGGTGATGCTAAGCCAAAAAAAAACAAAACAAAAAAAAAACTTGAAATTTTACGTGATCATTATTCACTTCTGTTATCCAAAAAGGTGGCTTTCCTTATACGCTAAGTGATGGTATACGTACGAATGTGTGTGTTAAGGTGTTGGAGAGGAGGATGCATTGTGAAGATATCATGCTGAGTAAAAAGTTTTTAAAGTTTTTATCATCATTAAATTTGGATAATCAAACGATTGCTCTGTTTCTTTCTCTCTCTTTCTGACATTCCACTTTAGATTTATCATTAAAAATATTTCATGGTGTATAAATATTTTTACTGCTTTTTTCTTCTTTTTTTTTGTTACAAAATTCATTTTTTATGCATTTTAAAATATAGAATACATTAATTAATCGATTTTATTGAAATTTGACCCAAAATTTTTTTATGTGTCACACTACTAATTATGGGTTAAAGCAAGTGATGCTCATCCAAATGTATTGAAATTCAAATTAAAAAGTACAAATCTAACATATCATCGTGATGTTGAAATTTTTCAAATGAACAGTAGAATAGCAACTAATAATATTAACAAAAAAAAGGAAAGGAATTAGAAAAACTATTATTTTATTGTTTGATTTAAAATGATTACGCAGAGCCTATGGCTTTCATTTGATACCCATATTAGGGATAAAGTTATGTTATTGCTATTTTAGGTGGTGGCCATATTGGATTTGTTTTAACATTACTTTACTTATTGTATTCTACTCTCTAGGCCTCTTATAGATTAATATGTATAGATTAATATGTTCAAGCGGCCGCCATATTCGATTCATTATTATAACGGTACTTTTATTATTGTACTCTATACTCTTCTCCTTCTTTCTTACTTTCATTTAAAATCTATATATCATAGGTTATGAAAAAATAGGCCATCTTGTGGCAATCTCGATTTTAAATTTAATAAGGCAAAATTTAGCTTATGGTACTCTACATATCACGCTCTTTAATTTAATATACATATTAAATAGATTATGTAAAATCGTATTATAACATATTGGTATGGTCGCCATATTGGGTTTATTTATATTGGATTTGATTAAATAAGACACGTGGACACATTTTGAGTTGAAATGCAATGTATGGTAAATGTAGTAATATTGGTTTAAAAAAGGCTATATTAAGTATTATGCCGCGCCCTTTTTTCTAAGATATACGTTACATATAAATTCAGCGTATATTGCAGCTTTAACCTAAGCCAACTGCAGACGTTTTACTTGTTTAATATAAACTCAAAATCTTATCCACAATTTCCTTTGTTTAAATTTGCATCATTCTTCTTCTTCACATTCCTTTTTCTTTTATGTGTATCCAATATATTTGTGCTACATATATACAAGAGATAAAGGCGGTAAATATTTATAGTTCAAGCTTCCGCTAAATTGAGACGTTTTGTGCGCAAGGTGTCAAGTATTCTATAGCGATTGAAATTAGCGGAAACAGGCGAGATTTATTGTGGTTGATTTTACTTACTACCTATTATTGCTATTATTGTACCTTATCCATCTACCGTACATACAATAGAACTGATAAATGATGAGCAGCATAGTTTCATTTTACAGCCTTTTACAATTTTTCATTTGTCCACATTTTCTTATATTGAAAAATGATTATAGTTTGATTTTTTGCTGTTGGCAAAAATCTTTTTTTTTTTTTTCTAAACCTGTCTTTTACTTTTCTTTCATTTTGTAAAAGATTTATTTTTGTGGTTTATCGAAAATTTGTTTTAAAAGGATATTCGCATTTCATTAAACGGAAACTAATCTTGAATTTCTTGTTTAATAACCTTTAAAAGATGTTTTTATTCAAGAAATTTGATATTTTCTTAAAATACTGTCTGCAGTTAATATTTTATATAGATAGTGATGTAGCTTCTTTAAAAATCAAGATATATTTTTCAAAATGTAAAGCCTCGATTTTTCCATTTATCATTTCAACGAATTCTAATATGATGACATTCTTTAATTTCAATTTAAACTGTTCAATTTAGTTTAAACATATAATCTTATATTGTATAATTCTCAATTGTTTTATAAATAATTTCTTATATAATAATAATCTCCTCTTCAATATTAACCCAAACTATTTAAAATATCTTCACCAATCTGATGTATATAACTAAAGTGTTGTAATAATGATTTAGGACACATTTCAAACTTCTGATGACAATCAGCACCTCTTGCACCTAAACGTTCAGCTTCAATATATTCCTGATCATCCGGAGATGAGAATTCGTCTGACGAAGATGAGGGTCTAGGAATAGCTTTAATAAAGCTTTACTTTATAAAGTATACTTACAAATCTTACCTAAATATTATATGCAATAGTTCCGCAAACAGTCCATTCGAGTAATGAAATGGTAAAGCGGATAATTCGCAAATGCTTTTCAATAAACACAAGCGACCATTTAATGACATACTTAAAATAAAGTACACATTTAAACAAGTTAGAAAACTAAATTTGGCTCAGGCCAAATCTTAAATACCCTCTCCATCTACAAACAAATAGGAGGCGTGGCAGACACATGATTACATCCATCAATAATATATGTATTACGTATCAACATGCAAGTCGAGTACAGTTTTTTGTAAATTTTGGGCGTCTCTGTTATTTTACCATGCCCATTTTTAACATATTCATGTAAGAGGTAATTATAAATAGGTGTACCACCTATATAGCTCAATTTTTAAGTCAGATAAACAAAATTTTGGCGATTATGGGCATGACTCCTGACCAATTTTGCCCAATTTAGGCAGCGATCTTTGTGCAGAAATGTCTGTATAAAATTCCAGCTCAACATCTCAAAATTTACAACCGTGACGGTGCCAGACAAACGTGCGGACATACGAAGGGACATGTCGGAATCTAATAAGTGTTTAATGCTGATCAAGAATCTATATACTTTGTACAGACTCTAACGCTTAATGCTAAGTGTTGCAAATGGTATGTGGAGGGTTTAAAAAAAAACAATAAATTTTCTTGTCTAAATATTTACCGATTACCCATTACTTCCAAAATTTTATAAACCGACCATCGATAACCGCTCAAACGATATTTGTATTTCTTTAACATTTCATTTATTAAAGTTAAACTTTTGTGATTTTCTGAAAATCTTTGAAATTTTGTCAAGTTTCTATTCAAATGGCGGCCAGCTATAGGTAGCATGGAGTGATGTTTCAATTGTTCAACAGTTTCGGGGAGAAAATATTCAGCTTTCAGTACATAGCCGGTGGTTAAATCTTCAAATGTTAAATCTTGCAATGGTATACCAATACCTATGATCCACTTTGAAGAAATAAAAAATAAAACCTTAAAGAGAAAGGTAGGTAGGCAGTGAAGTAAAGTAAAGTAAAATTCACCTGAGTACGTGTTGGTGCTGTTGGGGGAAATAACAATGGCAACTTGCCTTTCACTAAACTTAAGTGGATGATATATAAAAATAAAATCACTAAACTTTTCACTAATTTACGCCACATATTTTTTTTCAAAATAACATTGTAAATTATGGAGGAAGAGAGAGGGAGAATATTTATTAATCAATCCGATTTTCACAAGTTTTTAAATATTTATCACATGGCTGTAAAGTAAAACACAAACTCTTCGTTCTTAGAGAAGGAATTCAACTAAAAAGTTCGGGAATTATTAAAAAATGAATGCTTTCCATTGACCCAACCATAAAATGTAAACTACCAGATAATCAGTAAAACAATTTTTAAACAATTAACACTTCTTGGCTCTACTAACACCATTCTTCATCATTCTTTCTATACTTTCTGATGTCATGGTGCGAAAATAAAGTTCAGTTTGGTTAAAGAATGCCTTACAATTGAATGGAATAGATATTCAAATCTGAAAATGATTGGGAAACAACTGATCACAGCTTCTTTAGTCGATGTTGGAAAATATGTCTAATGAGCACTAAAAACGAATCCACTAAAGAAAACAATCTAAGTCTTTTCTTAAGACTTTTGTTTCCATGATATAATAGGTTCTTTAGAGTCTTCAAAAGTCTAACTAATCATTTAAAATATTATTATTTATACTTGCTGTAGGATGAAGAGTACACTGAGTCCATTTGCAACACCTAGAAGTTGTCTTCAGTATTTACCATATAATCCTAAACATTATCAAAATCTAAATCGATGTAGCTATGTGTATCCATAGATCCGTGTTGTGCTTGAAACCATTGATCGTAAATTTTATATAATTAACACATACGAACAGTTTTCATTTCTAAGAAATCGACCAAGGGCCACGCCCACAATGGATATACGTTTATGTAACCGCCAAAGTTGAGAGTTAAATTATAAGAAGCTCAATAATGCATTTAAAAATGGGCGTGGTCGAATAATTGGCACGCTCCTAAATGGATAAAAGTTTAGGTAGCTCATTTATAGCAAAAAACTTATTAGTGACACACACACAATTTCTTTAAAACCTTATTTAACGTATAATCTCTAAATTTTTATGTTATTCATACATACATGAAGTCTTAGAACACATAATCAATTATTTTCCACGCCCACTTTCTATATAAAAAGGTATTTAAAATGTCACCTAAACCAATTTTATTTATTCTGCTTAAAAACCTTGCCTTAAACAGCTTTAAAGCGGCAAGTTTTTCTAGCACTCTCTTTAAACAATTAGTTGTAAACCAACCTTCAATAGAAAACGTTAACAGTATGATTTGGGATAAAATCGTGATTTACATAACTAAACAATTGATACTCACCAACATTATTATCTTTTCAACAGTTATACTTAACAGTGTGCCAACACGAGCTAGTGTATTTTTTCCAAGAGGCGGTTCATTTGGTGTAAGCTGAAAAAGAAAAATTCAATAATTTTTTTTTTCTTTTTTGGTAATTCTCCTTTTTTATTGTATTGTATTATTATTAAAGTATTTGGCAGCTCTGGCTATGCCATTAGATTTGCCCAAACATGATGTTTTTATGGCATTCAATTTTGAGGCCAATTATGGTTTACCTTCCAATGATTCATACAACGAATGGATCGATAGAGTGAGTAAACATCTTAATATCATTGTAACTAAATTTGGCTAAAGTCAAATCTTAAATTCCCTTCACATATACTCACAAATAGTGGGTGTGGCTTTGAAATCCGACCACTCCCATTTTTGGCGAATAGAAGTGTTTGTACGAAATTACTGCTCAATAACTCAAAATGTATGACCGTGAGAGTGACAACAACAAACGGACATACGGACATACTTGACTAGATCGACTTATTTATATTTTGTGGGGTCTCTGATGCCTCCGTCTCTTCCAAATGGAATGATAAACTTAATACACAAGCTTATCTTATGTGAAGGGTGTAATAATAGAAATTTGTCTTTTATTCTATCTAAAATCTAGTGGAATTTGGATAATGAATATTTGGGTATTGGTAACAATGTCACCTCCATAAATGGTCGTAAATTTAATGAAAAAAAACGCAGCACTAAGCATTTATCTACAACGCCTTATAATCGTTTAACATTTTATCGCGCTTTTGTTGGGTATTTGAATTATTTTGGCTTGAATGGTACAGCCTGTCTATTGAGAAGTATTTGTGAGGTGGCTGCCTATAAATGGGAGGAGAATAATGGTCTTTTTGGTGGTATACTAAAAATTTTATTCATGTAAGTTTCATCCATTATCCTAGACGTATAAAATTAAGCAAAATGCAAAAAAAAAGCCCCAAAAAAATACAACATTTTTTTATCTCGCTTTAAGAGCGCAGGAGGAGTGAGTCGAACTATAAAAATATATTTAATTCTATAATCACTCATTTGGGGCCCACATAGTTCAAAATAAATTTATATGTATATAAATATATACGTGTACAAATATAGGCCAACAACATCAGCAGCAGAACCTTTAACACCGCACCATCAACACATACTTGGCCTCAACAATCAACGGGACTTGTATCAGGCGGAATGGCTGGGTAGCAGTTATCGACATAAAACTTTCCACGCATTTAACGATAAGCACCGTTATTATGAAGATGATGATGAAAAAAACCACAATAATAATAACAACAACAATGCCAATAATCTCTGTGTGGAGAGCATGTATGAGTGTCCAGAAGGAGTTATTAATATGATTTCTTCATGGTATTGAATAATATTCTGGCTCTTCCCTTAAATTAAATCGAAATTAAAAATGAAATTATAGTGTTGAGGAAAGAATTACACTTTAAACAAATGTATTTCAATGTTATAATTATATTATGAATTAAAAAAACATGATGGAATTTGTTAAGCTTAAAATGAGAATTCAAGGAAGCTCTCTCTAAACTTATGAATTAAAGCAAATTATTTTATTTAAAAAAAAACAAGTAAAAAACTAAACTTAATTTAAACCAAATCTTAAATACCCTCCACAAGTACGATTGATTACGCCTTCTAATATTATATCATCATATTACGTTTTTTAAGATTCTTTGTAAATTATGGGCATGGTGGTATAAAAGACCCTCCCACAAATTACAAAAAACCGTACTCATCCTAAAATTTTACTTACAAACTAATACGTAATACATACACTATTAGAAGGCGTAATCATGTACCTACCACGCCCACATTTTTTATATAGATGTGGAAGATATTCAAGATTAGACCTAAGCCAAACATACATTTTTGAATTGTAAATAAAGTTTTATTTAAGCAGTGCTGTTCAATATATTTTGAATAATCGTTAATTGTGACTCAAGTTATAGTAAAAATTTAGTTTTAGCCGAAGTCATATCAAATACACGAGATTTGATTCTCTCTGCAGCACTGCGGGACTAGCTTAAAAGTATATATTTTAAATTAAATCCTATCCGTGAGGGGAGGGTAAGATCGACTCGATCTGGGCAGTTATAGCAGTGAAAACTGAAAATTTTTAAAATGGTCCGCCTTGGTCCAAGCGGTCCTTAAAGCCAAAACAAAACCATTAACCCAATTTCATGGAGATAACTTCAAAAATATACATGCATACACAACGGACGTACAGACAGATAAATAAGCAGTGAAAAAAAGAAATTTTTATGGTTTAATCTCTACCGTAAATGATGTAGAGTATAAAAACTCATATATACGAGTACATTACATTTCACTAATGGATTCATTTCTTTTCGTGAAAGTATTGCCGCTTATTGTAGCGCTTTGTTATAAAGTTCTATAAAATGCTTGGATTGCTCGTTTATATTCATTTAAACTAATGCATAATTCAGTAGCCTTTAGATTCTTCCGTATTGTCATTGTCTAATTTGATTATTGCTTTATTCGGATAAAGTTCGAAAATTTTCATATTCGTTGCACATGTAAGCTCTCAATAAAATAGATTTAGCAGGTGTCCTCGATGATTTTCAATAAATAATTCATTTATAAGAATTGAAACCTAGTTTAGGGACAAAGTGGAGTAAGAGCTTTCAAACAGAAAGCGTAGTAATGCTAACCATCGCGGCAAAGAAATACCTACCGCAAGAAAGCTGATGAAAAACTGGTCTTGTCATGCTAAAATGAAGCCTACACCATCCTGACTAGAGCATCTTCATCCATAGCCATCGGAAACTTTTTCTTTTTATAAACTATAGCTATAGATAATTTTAACCTTGACATGATGAAAGGTTTATGATTTTTCTCTTCATTGCCCATTTGTTGCGTCAAGTGGACACATGTCACTTGATTTCATATTTTTACCCGAAGCTTTAAAGTTTTTTCGTTGTGCATATGGAAAAACACACTTAACCTGAACAAAAATGTAAAGATATCCTTCCAGCATATGCTAATAATTTAAAGAAAGATTAACATCCACTTTTTTGTTTCTTCTGTGATATGTAACCTAATCTATTTGAAGGAGAGTGTGTACACATATGGGCCCATATGTCATTTCTAAATCATTAAATTTTAACTTCTGGTTAATCTGTTGCTTAAACAAAAAACTAAATTTGGTTTAGATCAAATCTTAAATACCCTTCATACAAAGAGTAGGCGTGACAAATATATGATTACGCCCTTTACTAATGTATGTATTACAGTTTGCAACTCGAGTTTTAGACTGAATAGAGTTTTTTGTTATTTGTGGGCTTATTTGTTATGCGATCACGCCTATTTTAGCACATATTTCAGCTTCATAGCACAATTTTTATGACAGCTAAAAAGATTTGTATCATATTGTGGGCGTGGCTTTCGACCAATTTTACCCAATTTAAATAGAATTCTGTGCGGAGAAACTAAAAGTGCCTGAACAAAATCAATATCTCAACATTTACGACCGTAAGAATACCAAAAACAGACGGACATACATGTCCAGATGAATCCAGTTAAACTGTGACGCCTTTTTCTCCATGTTGCAAATGGAATGACAGACTCAGTTTACCCTTCCCTCTTATGTGGAGTGCATAAAATCGAAAAAATTTAACACCAAAGACAAAAACTCATTAATATCGAATTCAGAAGTCTTGTGCTAAGCCTGGTATATAACAGAAAGCAACTGATTCTTTTTCTCTCTGGGTTAATAAAATGTGTATGTTTGTGTGTATTGACGTCAGACACTTGTATCAAATTTCAATTTCTTTCCTCGAGTTTTTACAGCTAATTACAAATCAATTTGTTCCTCCTACATTTGCATATGTGTGAGGAGGTTATCACACACCCTCTGCCTTGATATGCGGTTTGTAAGGAGTGCTGTACCTACACCTGCTTTAATAAGGTTTTTTTTCTTTTAATTTTCGAAATAATACATTTGGTATACTTCATCTCTGTCTCTCTCTCTCTCTCTTTCTCACTTTTCACCTCACTTCACTCTTTACTGCACCAAGCCGAACAAAAATCATTTTCATACAAATCATTGTTCATTACCAAAAATGATGATCGTATCAGTTGCATGCTAAATGATGGTGATCAATTGTAGTATTCAAGCGTATCTTGGTTTTCTAATTATGATATTCAAATAAATGTTTGTTTGATCCACAACAACAGCAACAAAATAACCAAAAAAGAAAAGAAATTTCAATAAATCGAAAAACAAGAAAACATTTTTTTTTTTTTGTAGAACACACAAAATAGAAATTCCAGCTGCATTCTATAATTTGACGCCAAGAGTTTTGAAGGCAAATGCTGAAAAGATCTTTTGTGGTCGATATTGAAATAAAAAGGTGAACCACATGCAACGGCAACAGCTACAGCAGCAGCATATAGCTACATATGTACAATATATGAGTTATGGTTGGTAGTTGTTAATGTTTTTGTTGTTGTTTTTGTTGTTGTTGTTGTTGTTGTTGTTGTTGTTAAAAAAGGAATTCAAACCGAAAATACACCTTGTGCATATAGCAACACCATCACGACCAATAACAACAACAACATAAAACAAGTAAAAAAACTGTCATATAGTTTAAGCCAAATCTTAAACACTCTTTACATTAATATAGAAATAGTGGGCGTAGCATATAGCTAATTACGACACTCTATAGTTTATCTAATATTGTATTGTCTCTTAACTAATGGGTCAAATTTTAGTAAGTTGTGCGCATGTCCATTATCTTAAAACGCCCATTTTTAGCGTTTGAATATTATTATAAATATTCTTAGAAAAATTTAAGTACAATTATAATGGCTGACAGGAAAATTGTTATTAATTGTGGGCATGGCAGTTAAATAATTTTGACCCATTTTAAAATAAAAATATTTTAATTATGATTTTTATAATAATATGAAAAACATTAAAAAAATTTATCATTTTTCAGAGTTTCCATAACTTAATTTTTTAATATAATTATAAAATCGAAAAATAATATAAACCATAGACAGACACCTAGACATGTAAGTGGACCGACAGACGTAGCTACATGAATCCAGAATTTAAAACTCATGAAAGTGTGTTCTCTTTGTTACAAATCTTATAACAAAGTGTGTATACCCCTCACCTCCCCGTAGTGCATATAAAAACAAAACGAAACAAAAAACGCCATAAACAAAAAATAAATTCAAATGCTAATCGAAGTTGAACTCTAACAAAGATATAATCAAGTCCAAAGTAACCGGAGAGTGAAAGAGATGGATGATGGAGAGGCATAAAGTGAAACCAGAACATGTTTGATTAAACAAAAACAAAAACGAAACAAAACTATGTACAAACTAAATGCCCTGACTACCTGGTCTCTGGTCTAATGATCGAACACGGATGCAGGTGAAACTGAAACTGATTTCAGTTACAGATATATACCAGCACATACAAATGCATACAAATACATGTCCAAAGTCGAACAGAAAAAAAAGGGTCAATTGGCATTGGTAAACATATAATTTAATAATTTTTTTCTTTTCTTTATTTCGCGCTAATAATGTGGTAAAATAAGAAGACGGACATACGTACAAAGGTTGTTTTCATTTCATTTTTTTGTTTCTAAAGGGTAACTGGAAAAAAGTTTCCAGTCACGCGATTTTGATTTGAAAAACGAAATTATTTTTTAAACATTAAAGTTAGAAATTAAATTCATTGTCAGAAAAGAGGGAAATATTTTTCAAAAGGACTATTTATGTGTTTTATTATAACTTCTACTTAATTTCGTTTCTTTCGTTTTTTTAGCAAATTTATAATCCATTAATTTATTACGTTTATTGAAGAGTAAACTCAATAAGTTTCTTTTTTCCTTTTCTTATAAAAACTGTACAAAAACTGGTGAAATTTGTTTAAAAAAAGTTTTAATCTGCAGTTATATCTAACAATGAACAAAACTGTATACATCAACAGCTTGAGTTTACTTGAGAATTTCTTAAGGAAATAGAGAATTACTAGAATGCGGTACAAGTAAAGTTTTTCTAAAAAAATTACCACAATTCCTTCATACTTTGGCAGAACATTGAACCCGACTAAAGTTAGAAAGTCAATGGAATTAAAACTAATCGGGGATCAGATTACTATCTAATCAGAAATCAGTTAATATTAGTCACAAGGTAACTAGAAAGGCTCTTTAATTGATAAACACGCAAACTATCTCCATAACGTGAAACCTAAAGGAGTATAGTTAGCTCTCCTTTCTAACCTGAGTTCCAATAATTGCGTTTTGAAAATGAAGCATTCCAAGTAATAACCAGTGTAAAATGTCTAAATCTTTAAACTTAAATTCATATCTCATCAGAGATCGGTTTATTTTAGATAGCTAACGTGAAACTGTGTCGATTATAAAGCCGTATTCGATTTTCCTATACGCACGAAATTGTTTGCGGCCGTGTTTGAGTTTGGTATACCCGCTAAGCTGATAAGGCTCAGCAAAATGATTTTGAGTGACGCCAGGACCTCAGCCAAAATAGGAACGGACTTCTCCGAACCATTCGATACCAAACGAGGTCTCAAACAGGGCGAGAACTTTTCTTGTACCTTTTTCAACATTTAACATTAGTAGCACAATTTTTAACAAAAGTGTCATGATTCTCGCATATGCCGATAATATTGATTCCCAGAAAACACTTAGTATACAAAACTGGAGAAGGCACACCCAAGATCGAAGGCGTGGCGTTCGTTTATGCAACAGGCCAAAGACCTACATAGGTTGTAATCGGCCAGTCTTAATGATGAACTTGCGATTTCAAGAGGCCTAAAAGAGTGTTGCTTGCTCTAAACTTTTTCTTAACCTAAAACCCAACACTTAAGCTTTAAGAATGAAGACTTCAGTGTCTTCGAAGTATAAAACGACTCTTTAAGTCTACCCTATCAGTGGATATGTTTTCTTTAGTCTAGTGTCTATTCTATTTCGAAAATTTTAAGGTTTCATAAAACTTATACTAGAAATGAAGAGTTGTTTATTCTCTTAAAAACCTTCACACTTATAATTTTATATAAACAGTTTTTGTAAAAACTTTTACATTTATTTTCATCGCTAAAGTTTACATGAGATGGAAAAGGAATATGGAAATTTTGAAATGAGCAAAAGACTGAATTGTGATATCCAAAGGCTATGTGCGTGGATATAAAAAAAATTGATTCAAATTCATTATCTCTAGATTGCAGTAGTTAGCAGAGAATTATTGGAAATTTCAATACTTCCAAAAGAAGCCAACTTTTCTTATGCCTTTTATAGAGTTCAACAAAAAGTGTATTTACCACAAAATTATGTACTAAACAAAATTTCTATTTACGTACTCTACGTTCTACGTTTCGGAATAGTTACGCATAATAAAAACTAGAAAGTTCTGCTTTTTATCCTCTTACTTTTTATTCCATGACTTTTGTGTTTCTTTCAATATCTGATGACATAAAACTTCTGCAGACTATTAAAACATACTTTTTTTTTCTTTATAAGTTTAACTTTCTGCGCCCCAAAAATGTATGATTTATGTATCGTGCAGCTATACCAACAAGGTGGTCGGTTGGCAGGGAAGAACAGCGCGCATACCTATTGTAGAAGAATAATACAAGTCATAAAAAAAAGTACTATACTGTGCAGACATTTCTTTTATAGTTATTTTATGGTATTGTGTTGAAATCAGTTATTTGTTAAGTATGATTTAAAAATTAAAGGGAATGAGATGAACATAAACATTATTTATATTCGTACAAATTATAATAATAAATATCTATTGCTAATAATTGCAATCAAGTGTAACGTACAGAAATTTATTGAGTCTAAGGCTGGTCTTTATGTTTAGAATTGAGAAAATGTTGTATTCTTAATTAAAACATAAAATAATATTTGCTTATGTTACGTAAATAATTGTTAACTTTACTGCAATGTAACATCTAGAGCTTGAAGGGATATTATGCTATCAAAGGAAAATGCCCTTAACGCAAGTTTGAGAACAATAGTTGCAGTTAATTATCAAACACAATGCTGATTATTTAATTAATTCATTATAAATTCAATATAATAACGCTGCCAGACATCAATCACAAGCAAACACGAATTTTGCTAGATCTGAGAATCTTTGGAGGGACAGATGAGCCTTAATAATATATACTAAGTGGACCGGAAATATAGAAGCGGGTATGGTGACTTTTAATCCCATTAAAAAAATAAACAACGTTTTCTCTTAGTGGAAAAAGTTTCACTATCATGAGGGAGGGCCCTTTGAATTTTCAATAGGTGTTATCGGGGAGGGTAAGATCGGGAAGGTGTTATGCATTTAAAGTGGACATCTTTTGAATACCGAACTAAAAAAAAATAGCATAACCATGTAGCAAATGCCGCCTTTTTTTAATCTCTAGTTAAGTAGATAACTTTGTTATTCTGCTATAAATCAATACCTAACATGTCTCTAAGGTTTAGATATCATTGATCGCATAAGATTCGCCAGCAGTGTGGTATTTTTTCTCTTTGAAACCCCCACTTTCTTTTGTGTCTCATTTCTATGGTCTATGTTTACACGTTCAATTTTCTAGTAGGTATTGTAGTTTCTTTCATTAAGGTTCAAAATATTTACTCAACCTTTACGTATTCTTCTCTCTGTAATCGCCTTTACAAATTATGGATTAAAATGGGATTAAAGGACTACTAGTGCCTATCACCACAGGAAGATGCAATGCGGTTTGCCGCATTGTCTGATCATGTTTGTAAGAAAAAGAATTCCACACGACATCTTTATTTTGTAAGACTCTCCATCTCAAGCCCTAAAGGCGAAAAGGTGTTTTTCTAACCAAAAGAAGTTGAGATAAGAAAACATATTAAACTATTTACTTACATCTCGTACCTCTTGTTGTGGTAAAGGGATTATCTAGTGTGTTGCTTACCATCATTATTACATCTTTGTAACAAATTTTTTTTTTTTATGTTCAAAATGCATTGTGAACAAAAAAGTTCAAAAACACAACCTTTTGTATAAATTCTGCACAAACAACAGAAAAATTATAAAGAGATCAGTAGTAGTAGTAAGAAGAAAAATTTGTAAAAAATGATATAATATTTTTTATCATTTAACAATATTTTAAATGTAAAGCTTTTCATGACACAAACCATTTCTTTAGACTTTCATATAAATTTTAGTATACTTCACCGAAATCCTGCCGTCAGAATTTCTATTTTAACGTATTCACAATGTATATCCTTGTCAATTTATGTGTGTGTGTGTGTGCTTTATTCCTTAAACAAAAGTATTAAAACCTTTTCATTTCATTGCTTTTGTTTTTGTCCTTTTTTTCATTTACTTTGGACTTTCTCAGATTTTGATGACTTGAACTAAGAGGGAAAAAACCTCTTTGTTCTGAAGTACGCGTTGTTTTTGGCAGCTTCAAATGTGATCTCCTCTCCTTCTTCCGTTTTATTATTATTTTTTTTTTAATAACAATGGAATTCGTATTGTTTTTTTTTATTTCATGTTATGCCCTCCACACGGAAAGGGAGGTATGCTAAGTTGGTCCGTACGTCCGTTTTTTTTTAAGGCATTCTTAGGGTAATAAATTTTGAGATATTGGGCTGAAATTTCGTACAAAGACTTTTAGATTTTTAACATAGTTTTCTATTTAAATATAAGTTAAAATTTGGAATACATTTTTATAATCATGTCATTAATCAAAGTACCAAAAATGGGCATGATCAGATTACAGACAAGCCCAAAATTTACAAAAAAAAACTCAGCGCAAAACTTGACAAAAAAATTATTGCGTAATACATACACTAGTTGAGGGCGTAATTATGAACCTGCCACGCCCTCTGCTTGTATGTAGATACTAAATTCTTTCGATTCCCACAAATATTATAAGACTACTAGTTACCAGTTTCAAGTTTCTTCAGTTCTTCGCTTTCCTCGAGTTAATAGTTGATGGGTTTCTAATATAATAACAAAGGTATTCAAAATTGCAATTAATATGTGTTTTATCTTTACCATAACTTTGAATATAGATCATGAAGATTTCTCTTAACGAACTTGATCTCGGAGAAGTGTGAAACAAATCTTTTAATAGTTGGTCTTCAAATGGAGAAATTCTTTGTTAGATTTTATATATTAAAAATCAACTTAGGAGTTCTATTTAACGCCTAAACAATTCCTTCTTCAATGGTCTTAAATAATTTATTGTTTAAAAAAACAAATATAATTATGAAGTGGGATGGATAAAAACAGACTGAATACAAAACACTTTTGATTGTTTAAGTAATTGAAAAGAAATTAAAAAAGTTTTTGTTAGAAAATACGCCTCTTTTGATTCTTAGTCACATCAATGCTAAGGAGTCTACATTATAAATAAAAATATCACATTACCAGATATAAAAAACAAAATTAACTATTAAGAAAAGTTTATGATTAAAGTAAAAAAAAACAAGTGCATATTTTTGTAATAAAAAAAATACCGACTTTTTCATACCCTACAATTTTTTGAACTTTTCCAATAAAGAAAACATCGAAATTTGTCTCTTTCAATAACCGGCAACATTCCCTCTCCCATGCGAGAATTTAGTGAACATATGAAAAAGTATGCAAGGTTTTAAAAGGAAGTAAATAGCGAAATGGGCTGTAAGCCACGCCCACAATCTATAAAAATGTATCTGTTACGAAATATAAGCTAAGAAGTTAAAATTTGGTTTTTGTATTTACAATTACGCTATCCATCTATGTGCCAAAAATGGGCATGGTCGTATAACTTAAATCTCCACAATTAACAAAAAAAAGCCTTTTCTTAGGTAAAATCTAATAAAAAAGTTAATTCGAAGACGTAATAATGTACCTGTCACGCCTACTGTATGTATATAAATGTGCAGGGTATTTAAGTTATAGCTTAAGCCAAATTTAGTTTTATTTATTTTTACTTTTTTTAACATGACCATTAATTGACGGCATTGTTTAATTCCCACGTTTAATAAACGATTATAAAAATTTATTGAATTATAAATTTTTTACATTCTGCTTAAGCAATAAAAGATGATCAGAAAAATTACCTTTATTGTGCTAAAAACCAAAAAAATTCCTTTCATTCAAAAGCCATTCATTTTATATTTTATATATAAGTGCTAAAATCTTGAGAGCCGCGTACGGAATACTCACTTTACATGTATTAAAATTCTATACAAATTTCGTTCATGTCATATTAAGCGGACAACAAATCATCAATTTGTATAATTTTACATAGGAATGTGAAATTTATGATAATGAAACGACTTCCCGGCTGTGGTGATGGCTGGCGATGATATCAAGTAGTCAACACCAGTCGCTTTGTCTTACACAAGTTTCGTTTTTAAAAGTATAGTAAAGTGAATAGTAAAGGGTATATTAAAATTGTGTGGATGTTTGTAATTTCTAAACGGCAAATGACGATTAATTTAATCATGTCCTTCTGTCTGTCCATGTAATTTTTTCGAAGACTACAGGTCTAATTTTAAAGATATTTCAATGTAATTTGGTACGAGAATACGTATTAGCTTAAGGAAGAAACCTATTGAAAATGGAACGAATTGGACCATTTTTAGACCCTTCCTATTATAATGGAAGTATTTATATGGCGGATATTAACAATTTGGTGAAGAACAGTTAATTATCTTAATAATTGGCTGTGCCAAATTTGTATCCCATTAGAGTATTTTAGAACCTCTTTCCATATAACGATATTTCACGTAGAGACTTATATATGTCCAAATTAATTATAACATAATGTGTTGTATAGGGTATTAAATAGTGGCACAAGTATATTTTTTTTTTATTTCATATTTTTAAGATTTTATAATAACAGTAATAATCATTTTTATGTTTATTTATGAAATTAAATAAACAGTTGTTCTGCCACTTATTTAATAAATGATTTATATAAAAAAGCACTTGTACAAATATTAAGTAATTCTTGGTCGGTTACAAAGTATCCTGCATACAAAATGGGGTGTGCATTAAGAAGCCGGTATCTGAGAATTTATACAAATACTTGTTCGGCAGCAAAATCTAAATTAATCCGTCCGTACGTTCGGGTATATATGTATTCTGGAAAAGTGACGGCGCCACATTTCGAGACATTAAACTGAAAATTTGTCTGCTCACGTATTTGGTGAATATAATTCCAAAAAGGCCATGCCCACAATGTAAAAAATCGATCTAAAATTATCCATAAAAATTTTATCAAGAATTTCAAATATTTATAATTACTTCATACAATTCAAACAGCGGTGCACACAATTTAAAATTACGCTGATGTAATGCCTTAAAGATACACATTTAGTGGGCGTAATCAAATACACGCCACGCCTAAAATTTTCATATGAAGAATATGTCATATTTGATTAAAGCTAAGTTGGATTTTTTACTAATTTTTTTTGCCACGCGCACAATATTTATATGGAAAGTATAGTCGATTGAGAACCATGCTTAGAATCTACAGAAATCTTGAAGTATTTATGGTAGGAGTAACCACGCACACAATTTCTTATTGTCTTCGTATTATTCTATTAGTGGTTTACATTTGATTTAAGCTAAATTCTATTTTTCCCTATTTTTTGCCACACCCAAATTTTTTTTATTATTTCCGTTCGAGTTTTAAGGGAAATTAAAGTTTTTTCCACTTTTTTCTAACAACATCTGCAATTAATTGCTTGGCTAACTATTCCCACTCTCCGTCTTGCGTGTAAACTGGAAACAAAATTCCACATATGTAGAATTTTCTTGCACATAATTGAGAGCCGAAACGAAACAACGATTTTTCACAGTTGAAATGGAAATGTGTTAATTTGGTTTGTAAGGAAGAAAAACTGCTGTACTTTCGTTTAAATAATCACACAAAACTGCTCAACTAAGTATTTAGTCCAAATGTCGCTTGTGACGGTTAAATGAATAAGTTTTGAACCAAACAGAAGATTGATAAATGTATGTAAGGGAAATATGAAAAAGAAAAAGACACCCCCCACGTCATGGTTATTTAATAAATGATCATCGAAGCAGTGTAAGGCTGAGACTTAAAAGCAATGTTTTGTTTCAGTCTTTCAATAAACAGTAAATACGAGTAATTTGAAATAATAATCACTTAAGTGTGTATGTTTGGAATTTTCTCTACTTCTTAGCCGCAAATTATAATGATTGCCCATTACCACCTAACTTAACACAACAACACAACCACTAACCATGTACCCACAAAGGTAGCCGTCATCTGTAAGACGGGCTAGCTAGGTGGCTGTATAATAGTTCTCATCATCACCACAACAATATCGCGCACGCACAAATTACAAACAGTGGTAAACCTAAAATTGTTCCATTCATTAAATACAAAGCACCAACAACAACAGCTATCTTTAATAGTGCAGGAATAATAGAGGGAAGCAACCACAACACAACACAACACAACGCAACGCAACAGAATAAAACACATCTGTTAAGCCGACTTTACGCTTAATCAGCTTTAACAACTCAAACAGGCTCTATTACGACTTTTTCACTCCTTCCTATCATATCACTTCTGAAGGAAAATGCCGCTCGCCACTCGATTGCCTTGCCTTGCAATAAGTCACACATTAAACTGTTTGAACGTTTTTCTACAACATTTTCTATTTAGATCACACAACACATACATATAAACTCTTGTTCATCAAGTGTAGGCTGGTAAAAATGTTTGGAACACTTTGTATTTTCGTTTTTTTTTTTTTTTTTTGTTATTTTTACAAATATTTTTCTTACCACTTAAATGAAAAGCTATAAAAAACGTTTTATGACACCAACAACAATGCATTTTAATTTAGACCTCACAGAATGTTTCAAACGTCCTTGTACGTTTTTTTTTTAATTAGTTAAATGTTTAAAAGTAAGTAATAAACATACAATGATTTAAGCGTTTCAAAATCTGTGTTGATTTGGCAATGTCTGTACGTCCATGTGTATAATTACTTCAGAAACGCCTAAGGTTGCAAAAAGGAAAGTATTAAGCTGAAAATTTGTACTTAACTTATTCAGCTAGTATTTTATTTAAAATAAGCAAAATTGATTAATAGCCACGCCCATTTTTGAAAAAAGTCCCTCTTATAGCTTAAAAAATTGATTTTCGAAAAAATTCCTACAAAAAATTAGTTTCGTTATATAACACCCACGCCCATAGTTTAGAAAAAAAAAATTATAAAGATATGCAGATTTTTGTTGATTGTGGGCGCGGCTCTTGATCGATTTTGCCTAAATTATATAGTGTTCTATATGCAGAAGTGATTGCATTAAATTTTGAGCTCAATATATGAAAATTTACTACAGTAAGAGTGCCAACAACTGACGGACATGTGGGCATACTTAACAATATCAGCTCAGTTTTTATACAGTCTTTAACATATAAAATGCAGTATAGCCGTGTGGCTGCTTCTCCATTTCTCTCTCTCTCTCTCTCACTCTTTCCTACTTGATCCATCACTGATTCTATCTCTCAATTACAATTATGATTTAACTGTCTGCATGATAACCATCCAGACGAAATCAATTAATTTCACTAAAAGGTTTATCAAATGAAATGAAACGAAACGAAACGAATTAAATGGAAATTTACCTCATAGCCTAGGTTTATAAGTACAATGAGTGAAAACTTCGTATGAACTTAATAGTAACGGTACTACTGTACCAAAAAGAAAAAAGAAAAATTAAAAACTATGTTAAAATATGAATTTCCTGTAGAAATGTTTATGAAACCACAGCGAGAATATAAAAGAGAATTAGTGACATTAAAATAACGGCAGCAATGACATTCACATATGCATGTACATATGTGTATGATATGAGGGAAAAAGCCGATACATAGACTAAAGGATTTTAAAAAGAGTTCATATAATGAAATTCGGGGACGACGAGGTTGTAGACACGCTGAAAGAAAGAAAGAGTAAATAAACACAATAGACATTAAATACCGTAACAGCATAGCATCTGGTGTGACATGTCACAATAATCCGACAGATTAATTATGTACGGTTTTAAGCCAAAAACAAAAACAAAAACAAAAAACAATAACAAAATTGCCAACGCATACAGACACACACATACACAGAAATGCATTTCTTTTATATTTTCGACAATGATAAAATAAACTCAATAGGGAAGGAGTAGTGAAAATCAGCCATTGAGAGGAAGAGAGAACGGATTAAAATTTATGCAAAATTCATATGAGTACAACTACATACACAGGCATGCAAAAGCAACAGTATGCAAGTTATTGCACAAACATACACACGTGTGTGTGTGGGTGTCCGTATAAAATATAGTATTTATGAGAAATCCTATAGAAAGTTTTAATACCTAAATAGTTATGAATACTGGATCCGTGGCTAGCGTAAACAATTTTGTTTTGTTTTTCTTTTTTTTTTTTGCTTTAGCCAAACAAAAAAGGAAATGAAAACGCTCCCTAACACACACAACAACAACAACATAATAATTACAAAAATAGAAAAAACTAAATTTAGTTTTGGTTAAATCTTAAATACTTTGTACATCTTTATATGAAAACACGAGAAACGTGGCAGGTACCTGATGACCCCCCCCCCATATTTTTGGATGTTTTATGTATTCACTTACAATTTGGTTACTGTGCAAAGTATAGTTTTTTTGTAAACTGTGGTCGTAACCCCGCGCATTTTTGGTACATTACAGCACTGAAATACTTAAAAATATCTAATATACCAACATTTTAACCTTGCAGCTACATGTTTGTGATGATGATAGAATTTCTTAAATTGAAGGCGTGACATATGATTGTTTTTTTATTATTATTAACCTGCTTACAGAAACTCGAAATCTTGCATAGTTTTGTAATTTTTAGTGTGTCTGTAGTAGTCACCTGATTAGCACCTAATTCGAAGTCATTTTAAAATGTCCAGATGTCTGCCGATTGTTGGTACATACTATACGTACAATTATTTCGTAATTAAAATGCCTATTAACTCATTTTTATGCGTATAATAATATTCTTACTCCCAGATATTATCATTCTCAGTTATAAAGAATTTTCATGGAAAAAGTTCTTCTTTAATGCAAACATTTACATAGCATGTGTTATATTTTACACTTAAATATCTCAAAAGTCTAACAACCACAATTTGACTAACATATAATTACACTAACACTTACATTTACACCTTCATTCCAACACTTATTCATTTCTTTTTGGCGGCTTAACAAGTGTGAAAAGTAAATAATAAAAATTCATACGACTCTACATAAGTAACTGCAAGCAAGTAAGAAGGAAGAAATTTTACTTAAAACAACAACAGTACATAAATATTTTGTTATACCCTACACATAAAATGGGGATGGTATATAAAGTTTGTCATTTCATTTGCAATACCCAGAAGAAGGCTTCAGACAGCCTACAAAGTTTGTATATTCTTGATCAGCATTAAAAAATGAGTCGACATTGTCTGGGTGTCCATGCGTCCGTCTGTTATTAGTATTCTTACCATCGTTAAATTTAAAATATTGAGGTGAAGTTTTGCCAGATGCAAACACATTTAGTATCTTTACGCAGATCGCTATTGAAATTGGGCAAAATCGGTCAAAATCCACGCCTACAATCGAAAAAAATCTATTTATCTGCCAAAAAAATTCATCTATAAAGTTGAAATTTGGTATACATATCTATAATACGTATTGAAATATCCATGGATGCATCAAAAATGGGCATGGTCTAGTAACAAACACGCCCACAATCGACAAAGATATATTTATATGCCACAAATATTTATCTATGAAATGAAAATTTGTTACTTATGTTAATAATTACTTCATTCATCGATGTAACAAAAGCAGGCGTGGTCCACCTACAATTTACAAAAATTATAATCAACATAAAACACGACTTGCAAGCTGATACCTAATGCATACACTATTAGAGGGCGTAATCATGCATCTGCCAATCCCACTATTTCTATCTAGATGTAGAGAATGTTTAAAATTTGGCTGAAGCCAACTTTATCTCTCTTTTTATTTTATTGCTTAACTTTGTTAGTAAAAGTAAAACGGAAACTAATGTTTACTGAGTGTGTTTGTGTGTGTATGTTTGTGGCAAACACAGAATTGTTTTTAAGGAAATTGTGTTTAGAGCTTGAGCTAAACTGAGCTGAGCTCTATACTACAATGGTTATGTATGTTTTATGTCTTTAACCACAAATTAAATTAATGAACTGACAAGGCGAAGCAAAGTAAACCGAACCGAACCAGCCAACAGGGCGTAATTCCTGCGAATTCATTTATCATAATGTAAATCATTTTTATGTGAGTCTGCTGTTGTAAACAGGAATCATAATAATATGAAAAATGATGCGGCATATAGTAAATGGGAAAATATTGTTGAAAAATATTTATTTAAAAAACTATTTTTTTTTTTTATTAAGCAAATTTAAGAAAAATGTAGAAAAGTTACATCAAGGCTGGGATCTGGGAGAATTGATTGAATTTTTGAAGTGCACCTTCTTTTTGGAAAGGGTGGGTTTAAAAGTTCCCATAGAAATGAAAATTCAATCAATGAAAATCCACATTTTTATTGCATGCTATAAAAAAGTACAACTTTTGCGAAAGGCTTAAAACTGAGGGGGGCTGAGGCAGAGGGTGCTGTTTCTCTCCAAAATTACAAAAAGTTTTTCAACGATATAATATTTTTTCAAATTATTCGATTAAAATATCGCTTATGATTGATTAATATTAAAAAGTCAAGGCCTTCCCTCGTAGAAGCGAACGTTCTTCGTTAAAAATTCATTATTAGAAATATAAGAAAACTTGAACCAAGTCTTAGAACCTTGGAACCTCCTTAAGCCAATTTCTTAATCGTAGAAAGCTGCAACAAATTTTAGCGATTTTATTTTTATATAAACTTAGAAAACCTTGTTTCCTTTTTATCGTTTATTTCAAGGAAAATTCCAATGTTTGAAAGGGTGTAATACACCCTTTTCAAATAAAAACTACATTGCGTGTTCGTTACGAACATATTATTATATTAAGTGACACGATTTTTTGACTTTAACTTTAAGTAAGTCATTTAAAATGAATGTTTTTACGTTTTTATAGCTAAAATTAAAGCAGTGGGGACTTTTCTCTAATGAAACATAAAATTATATGTTTTCCGTTGACCAGACCTATAATTTTTGAAAAGTTTTTCTCCAACTAATTTCTTCATAATAAAAGGCAACTAACTGCTAAGTAAATAGATTAACTATATAATCACAAAATTATTGTGCATGCGATGTATAGTTTTAAGGCCGTAAACCTTAATATTAAATTTTAATTTGTTTATTATATTTTACTTTTTATTTTAGAGAGATGTTAAATCCACAATCATTTAGATAGTTATTCATACTTTTCACTAAAAAATATGATTTAAGAAACATTTTTGTTCTACTTGACCATTTTTAAGTGAGTTAATTCAAAGTAAATTCCCTCCGAGGCCACTCTTCAAAATTATTTGTGTAGATGTTTAAAAGGAAGAGATCTTTTCATAAAAAATGTTGCAGAAAAAATAAAAATAAAAGTCTTGGTAAACTCTGGAACATATATAATACGTGCATGAGGAAATAGTTTTGGCTAAAGCCTAATATCGGATGCCCTTCTATCAGTGGCGAATTGGAGCCTATTATTTCGTATATTTTGGGACCTTGTAAAGCTTACTGGCCTCCCATTACCCCCTGTATTCATGCATCGTTTCGACTTTTAACAGAAAATTTGCACTAACCTTAAAATGTACATTGCGATACAAAATCGACTATCCTCTAAGGCTCTATTATGGAATTTGAAGGTCTATGATTATGTGGACTATCCCGAAAAAGCATTTTCTTTATAAGTTTAGATATTTTGTTAGCAACACCAAAAAAGAGGCCTCCGATAGGGTACAAAGTATATATATTCCTGATCAGCATCAAAAATTGAGTCAATCAACAAATGTTAGGTCGTCAGTTGTGGACACTAATTTAAATTGAACAAAATGGGTTAAGAGCCACCACCCACAATCGGTAAAAATCTATTTCGCTGCCACAAAAATTTACCTATGAAGGTGAAATTTGGTTAATATCCATGGATGAACCAAAATGGGCGTGGTTGGATAACGGATATGCCCCCAATTTACAAAAAAAAAACATATATTGTGCAAAATCTAAGATGTAAGATTTTATAAAGCTCAATAAGCTACTTGCCACGCCTACTGTTTGTGTGTATAAGGAGGGTATTTCAGTTTTGACTTAAGCCAAATTTGGTGTTCCCACTTTATTTATTTATATATTTGCTTTTAACCGTAAATGATCTCTTCACTCCTCTGACGAATATGGGTGCTTCCATTAAAGTTTCATGTTAGTTTTTTTTCGTTGTTTTTTTTTCGGAATGAATCAAAGGTAACAGTAAATTTAATATAACCCCACCGTTAAGGGTTATGTGAAGAGTAAAGCATTCAAAGCCATTAACGTACCAACTAACCAGTCATGCATTCAACCAAACCAACCAACTATCCAGGCTTTGATTACATGAATTTTTATGAGTTTTGTAAACAAATTCTCACATAAAATATGAAATACAGCAGTCGACGAGTTGTACAATTGTGTGCATGGTTGTGCGGGTGGTATATGTCAATGAATGGCAGGCTAAAGAAAACACAATTTATAAAAAGAAACACTTTGGGATTTAACAAACACACACATGCACTCCCATACGCACATTCATAGAATGCATAAATAGCAGCCCACTTCAATTCAGAGCTTCATAGGCACGCGTTTTCAACCCACTGTGTACAGAGCGTTATATCGAGCAGAGAATTCCCTTGGAGCCAAGGCTGGCAAAAAAAAAAGAATCTGGTTTTATTGTTGCTTGTTTTTCTCTTTATAAAACCATTTGCAATACAATTTTTGAAATATACACTTTTTCTGGGAGGTTCGTAGGTTCGTTCACTTGAAAGGATTTTTATATTTTTTTAAATTTTTTTCTTCTTATTCCTTTATATGTGTAAACAAAGCAAAGTTCAATGCCAGAAGCTGTTTGCTGCATTAGTTTTGCATTTGTTTATTTTAGTCTGACAACAGGCCGGTGGCAGGTCTGAGTCAAGATGATGATGACGATATGATAAGTGGGAAATATTAGACGAGTGGCATAGGGAGGATTCTACTCTTACAGCTCTCATGCATCAAAAAATCTTTCAAAGTGTAGTTTCGGTAGACGGGTAATGATTGCTGCTACTACTACAACTAATACTATTGTACTCTTAAGTATACTTAAGGAGTGTCAATATGGGAAATTTTATAAACCCCTAAAGTTTTGCTCGAATACTAAATAAAAAACGAAATAAAAAAACTGAATAAATGAACGAATGTTGGAATATCACTAAAAGTGTGCTTGTGTGTTTTATATATAAATTCATTCTTCTGTTTTGGTAGAGATGCCTAAAAACTTTACCTTTAGCTGACTGGCATTCATTTGGTTAAACCCACTCAGTATCTCTCTCTCTCATATTCTGAGATTGTATACGCATAAGGCTGCACATCATGCAATTCTTCTTCCTCAAATAATAAAATGTTCTGTGCATGTATGCATACGTTTTCATATTGTGTATGTAAATGCAAAAAACGGTGAATAGTGAACCGCGAGCATATATTTTTTTTTTTTTTTAATATACAGTTATACAACAACAGCGAGTACTTTTAATAAAGGATTTATAATAGAGATCTGTGCATATCAACAAAAAAAAAAAAGAAATTAAAATTAACAAGATAGAAAAGTTCGGTTAAGACCGAAGCTTAAATACCCTCCACCTTTAATAGTCCTCTAAAAAATAAGTTCCTATTGCCATATTTATGTATATGACTATATCATGTACTTAGGCAAATAGGGTTTTTTTAAAATTATAGGCGTTTGCGTTATTTAATCACGCCCATTTTTGGCACAGTGTTGAATGACGGTACCACTTATATTTATACCAAATTTCAACTTGATAGGCATAGTATTGTGCGATATATAATTTTTTAAAGATACAATTTTTTCGAGGTATGATGAGATTTTCGTTTATTGTGGGCGTGTCTCTTAACCGATTTTGCCCAATTTCAATACGGAACAGCGAAATTGAACTAAGAATACGTATGCAAAGTTTCAATTTGATATCTCAAAAATTACGACCGTGAGAGTGCCAACAACAGACGGACACACGGACACACGGACGGACATGTCTCAAACGATTTCTCTTTTCATGCTGATTAAGAATATATATGGTTTGTGGGGTCTCCGACGCTTCCTTCGATGTGTTGTAAACGGATGATCAAAGTGAATATACCCTCTTCCCTAAGGTGGAGGGTATAAAAAGAATACTTTTAGTTGAGTAAACCAAAAAGAGATTTACACATGGCAATTTTTGTTTAAGTGTGTGTATGAATAATAATCACCGAGCTTTTCATATAATCGCCAACATTTCATTATAAATTTTTTTATATAACGTATGATAAAAAGAATAGAATTTCACGAGATAATTATAAATGAAAAACAAGTGAAACCATTTCAAGGGAAACTGTTATTGCCGGTTATATTCAACCATTTAATATTATGCTATAATTAGTTTAGTTGCTTCATGAAACGTGAGGCATTGTTATATAAGTCACTTTTCTTTGTGTCATTATATATAAACAGGTTGTAAAAATGGTCCGATCAGGTTCAAATTCTAATCCTCAAAATCTTTTATTTTATATCTATGATGCTTCCTGGCTCATGTCACTCTAGCTACTAGTCAAGCTGTTTTATTTGATAACCATTAAAAAATTGTTAAAAGTTTTTGGACCGAGTTGGGACCGCCGTATTGGATTTAGTATAATACTTTGGTTTATAACACTCTCCTTCTCAAGCTCTTTTATTTGATACCCATATTGGATAGGTTATGAACAACAGTATTTTTACAGATTTGGGCGGACGCCATATTGCATTGAAGCCCTTCATTTAATAACTATTTCTTGAAGATATTTAAAAAAATATATATTTAGCACAGTCGCCATTTTTGTTTTAGTTCTATTTAATTTTTTTTTTTTTTTTTTTGCATTCCACTTAATCTTAATGTTTTAAAAACTACTAAAAATTATTGATTCTATAATAGAGTATAAAATTAAATTAAATTATTTATTTAAAAAAAATGAAGCTAAAGTGTGAAGAAAAAATAATTATGAAGAAACGAAACAGAATATAAATGAAAAGAAACATGAAGACCAAATAATAAAGTGAGCTACTTAACATATCCACGCAAGACATGTTTGCATGATTCATGAGACTAAGTGGATCAAAGGCTGGAAAAGCTGGAAGAGGTAAAGGAATGCAAACAGCAACAATAACAGCATAGGTAATACGCATAATAACACCATGCAACCAACTTCATAAAGGATAAAGGACAACATCAACGACAACATCAACAACCATAATGAACATGACAAACTCAAGGCTGTAGAATGCACACATAACACGCTGATGTTCAACAGAATCATCATCACATACAACACTTTTACATATTTCCACTTGAGTAATAGAGGAAAGAGAGAGATAGGAGCAGAAATAAAAACGACCCAAAACAAAAGAAAATTTCTTTTCTTTTACACAATTTCACAAAAGTTTAATGTAAAACTTTTTCAGCTGTCTCGGCGCTGGCTGGATGGCTGGATGGCTGGCTGGTGGTGGTAAAGGAATGAAAACAATTTTTTCGCGCTTGATAAATCGCTTAAGCAAACTTCTTTTATATGCAAATTAATGGATATGAAGAAACAACAACAATAATAATAATAATAATAACAACAACAGAAACTTATACTCGGTGTTATGTGAAAATATTTAACACCCACATACTGGCACATACATATTTACATATAAACAAAAAAAAAACGTATACACAGGAATACCCTTCAAACTGTTTCCTTCTTTTCTTTTGTCGTCTCCCACAAAGACCGACATTATCTTTTCCACCAGTCTACTAATTTTGTTATTAAGTATATATGCAGACACATAGAGAAGCTTTTCAAAAGGTATTATAAAGAATTCTTAGATGTGGACAAGTGCCGATTAGTTCTTACTATCAAAATGTTAAAATATTTCCCTTCACTTGACTTTCCTTTGCTGAGACTGCAGCGTATTCTAAATTCGTTTTGAATCAATTTATACGTTATTCATATATGTTTTCTTCGGGTGTTCTGATTATGTGCTTGTCTAGTATGTGCTAAAAAATTTCACGGTCTGGCAACTTAATTCATTGCCAGTTATTTTCTATGTATTTTTATGAGTACTGAGCTTAGGTACTCACTCCTCACCAACAATTCATGAAATAAAAAAAAAGCTTTGCGAGTGTGCGAGTATGTAAATTATTTTCTTAACAATTGATTGTTTACATATAATATTTCACTGTGGATTACAGGAAGTTTCTACATACTTCTCATAAACATCATAAGTAAGCAAAATGTTAAAATAAATCCTTCATGAATAGGATTCTGGTCTTTGGTTAGAGAGCAATAGCATTAAAGATATTATAAAATATTTCATATAGTGAAAAAAAAAACTAAATTTTGTTCGGACCACAACTTTATATACAAAATGAGGGCGTGGCAGGCACTCTAATAGTGTACATATCACGTATCAGCTTGCAAGTTAAGTTTTAAGCTGATTACTGTTTTTGGTAAATTGTGGGCGTCTCTGTTATCGGACCATGCCCATTTGTGGTACCTCAATGGCTGGGATAATTATATTTTTGCATACAAAATTTCTACTTTTTCGGTCATAGGTTTTGTTACAGATAAGAAGATTTGTACCGATTGAGGGCGTATCCTTTATATGACCACACCCATTTTTAGCACATCGATGAATAGGCAAATTATAAATATGGCTACCACATTTCAACTTTAAAACTAAATTTTTATGGCCGATAAAGAGATTTTTTGTGAGCATTGTAAGCGTCTCTGTTATTCGCCCACACCCACTTTTAAAACATCGATGAATGGGGTATTATAAGAATGTACACTAAAGGTCAACTTCACAGCTTCATTTTTATGGCAGATAAATAGATTTTTGTTGATTGTAGGCGCGGCCTTTGATCGATTTTGCCTTGACCCAAATAGCGCATGAACTAGAAGTGTTTTTACAAAAATTTCAACTCAATAACACAAAACTTACAACTGTGAGAGTGTCAACAGCAGACAGACACCCACATACACAGACAGACATGTCTAGATAGATTTTGATAGTTTTTAATGTTGATTAAATATATATGTATAGTTTGTAGGGTCTCTGACGCTTCCTACTTCTCAGTGTTGCAAATGAAATGACGAACTTAGTATACCCTCCCAGAGAGTTGAATGAAAAACTTTGTCTATTCTTTGCAACCTCTTGCAGCCTCTTTTAGTGAAATTGATAACAATTCCGAATTAAAAAAACAGAAAATTTGACCTTTTACAGCCCGTTGAAAAACCTAATATATCTATAGTGGAGAAGGTCTCGTTAGTCTCTTACTAACGAAAAAGGAAAAAAAATCCGAATAGATTTTCTATGTTTTCTAAAATTCTATAAATTTTTATTGATGGGAACGATGTCCGAATAGATTTTTAGCTGATTATTATGCATTCGTTTCGTGACAAATAATTACCTTGAAAATCACAAAATTTGCATCATTTGCAGCATGTTCTCCCTAACTGCCAAAGGATATGTTAATAAAAAAATGCACTCTGCTGTATGTAATATGAAACAACAATACAGACAATTGCCATACAAAACGTTTTAAAATGTACGGCTCACTGGAGCAAAGGATTTTTGAAAATGAAAATTTTACAAAAAATCGCCCACAACAGAACTTTTTACAATTGCATAAATTTATTACCAAAAAATACAAAATAAAACATGTAAGAAAACTAAATTTAGCTTAGACCAAATTTTAAATACGCTTCACATCAGCAACGGTGGGCGTGGCAAATATACATATATTGCGCTCTCTAATAATGTATGTCTTACGTATCCGCTTGAAAGTTTAGTTTCACGTTTACTAAGGATTTTTTCAAATTGTGGGCGTATCTGTTAACCGGCCACGCCCATTTTTGATTCGTCGGTGAATGGTATAACTATGGATACGTTTATCTAAGTTCAATCTGTGAAAAAACTAAAAGTATTTGTAAAATATTTCAGCTCAATATCTCAAAATGTACGCCCGTGAGAATGCCAACAACATACAAACGGACACCCGGACACACTCAATTTTTGATGCCGATTAAGAATATATATACTTCGTAAGGTCTCTAACGCCTCCTTCTGGATGTTGCACACGGAGTGACAAACTTAGTATGCCCCCCACATTATGTGGGAGGTCAGAATTCACAAACTTTTCATCATCAGTTGGCCTGGAGTCCCATAAACAGGTCATACTTACATACATGGTGGTGGACAATACACATCTACCGAAAATTCAACACGGTCAAATATTTTAGTGGATATTAAGCGCAAAATGAATTCATATAAATACACATACATACATACATACATTAGTATGTATAGTGACCAACACAGCAAATAAACAAAGCAAACTATATGCGGGATTTATATATAAATCTTTTCATATTCGGACACACACACACACACACACACACACACACACACACCTACAACAGCTTATGTATGTACCTGCATAAACAGGCAACATTGTAGTGCATTGTTGAGGAGAAAATAAACGAAAAATTTATGATTTTTGCATATGAGTTATTGTACCGCGTATACAACATTTATGCCAGCGAACAATACATGCGAATGTTATATATATAGATACAATGCCAAAATTTTAGGGTTTATTGTTGTTGGCTCAGCTTAAATTTTGTTGCAGTTGTTGGTAAAATGATTTTTTTTTTCTTTGTGATCATTTATTGTTATTATTTGAAAGCACCTGCTCAACAGTGTGCAAAGATAATAAATATACAGTGGAAAGCAGTTAAAAATATTCCTTTATGACAACATACGTCTGTCTATCCATGTATATAACTGAATATTTTTTCACAAAATGGTCAAGTCCGACCATTTACCACTCCTCCACAAATTACCCGACAACTAGTTTAGTTGTGTCAGTAAACGCGAGGGTTTGCCTTTTAAGTCTCTTCGTGAAAAAAACACAATATATGGGAAGGGGTCCTAAAAATAGTCCGATCAGGTTCAAACTTTTTACATCCCATTATTAACCTAATTAACTATTCTTCATTAAATTTTGTCAAAAAATATTAAAAATTGCAATTTTTTTCCATATAAAGGCTTTCATTGCAAAAGGATCTTATATGGGGAGGGGTTTTAAAAATGATTCGATTCAGTCCATTTTCAATAAGTTTCTTTTCTAAACCAAGACAAGTCCTTGTACCAAATTTCATCAAAATATCTCAAAAAATGCATCCAGTAGCTTGTTCAGAAATTTACATGGACAGGCAGACGCATGTGGTTAAATCGTTTAAGATTTTATTTCTGAATCGATCGATATAATTGAAGGTTGGTAATGCATTTGCACTTGTTAAAAGTGGTGTTTAAAAAAAGGCGTCCAGCACGCAATTTAAAGAATTTTGATTTTAAATAAAATTCAATTTTTTAGAAGAAACTTCTCTCATATATTAATAGACGTTTAAAGAGCCTCACATGTGCATAGTCCACGCCCCCCTTATGTAATTATAAAAGGTGAAGTGTATCCAGGATATGACCTAAACCGATTTAAACTTTTTTTATATTTTGTTTGTTTTTTTTTTCAACGAGGTGATGGTTTCAACTGTTTTCCCCTGTTTATGTACTTAATTTTATAGAGTGGTATGGGGTTACAACAAAAACAAAAACAAAAACAAAACAAAAACACTGTACAACTGAATTTCAATTTCGATACCAATCGAAGTAACACCTTTCCCCCCAATTTCCATTGAGCGTAATCCATTAAAGTTCTTTTGTCACATTTGCGTACATCCCGACATCCTTACAGAACAGAACGTTGCCCAGTTACCAACAAAATGTTCCTTCAACTTTAATTCCATGTATGTGGTTGTTCCATGTGTGTTGTTCCAGTCTGCCAATGCGTAAATTATGTTAAAATGTTTTGTGTTCACACGACGAATGCAAGCAACATTTTATTATTATTTTAATGTGATGTTTTATTAATGCGCTTACAGCTACAGAAGAAGAAGAAAAATAAGTGACCGGCTGACTAGCGTACAGGTGCAAATATGTTAAATCATCATGTACGGTATGTACACACATAAGCACTTAAAATAAAAGCATAACGTGGTATATATTTGTTAAACTGATAGTATGCATCTCTGTCCGTCTGTCTGTCTTTAACATGGTAATAATGTCCGAGCGAGCTTAGGCATTTATTGAGGACGATTTTATCACAAGTTTTTTTTTTTTTATACTTCACGCCTTCAAAAAAAAAAAGAAGAGTATACCAGTATATAAAGAATAACAACAACAAAAACATCTAAATTATTACCTTTATAAACAACAGGTATTCCGTTGTGTTTTTTGTTTTTTATGTATAAATAAGAGTAAGAGAATGTGAGTACATACGTAATAATTTTGATTCCTTCATCGCTTTTTTATACCCTACACCTAAGCTGGGAGGTATACCAAATTTGTTATTCCGTTTGCCACATTTTCATGAAGGTGCCTCTAGAAATTCTACAAAGTATATATTTTTGAGTAGCATGTCCGTCCGTGCGTCGGTCTAATGTTCCTGGTACAGCTACAATGATCAATTCTGAAATATTAAGCTAAAATTTGTTAGTTTTTCGCACATAGGATGGGTGCTGAAAGGACAATCGCTTAATAACCACGCCCACATTCGGTAATTAGTATTAGATTTTAGTTACAAAACTTTAACTGTAAAGTTGAAATCACTTATTATTAATATTCGTTAATATATAAAAGTACTAAAAATGGGCGTGGTCAAATACCAAGCACGCCCACAATTTACAAAAAACCTTCATTTGACACAAAATTTCAGTTAGAAGTCCCCACATAATACAATATGTGTATTAACACATACTATTGTAAGGTATAAAAATGTAATTCATATATATGCTAAAAGAGGGGCGTGGTCAAATGCAAAATATACAAAATATAAATTCTTAAAATTCGAGTTGTAAGTTGTTATGTAATGCATACACTACTGGAAGACATAATAATATACCTGCCACGCCTACTTTTTGTTTATAGATGTGTCGGATATTTGAAATGTAACGTTAGCCATATAAAGCTACTTCATTGTTGTTACACTTATTATACTTAATGTTGTTGTTGTTATTATTATTGTTGTTGTATTGTTCCATAAGATGTTTTCCTTGAAAATATTATGCAGACAATATATTATCCAGAAGGTGCAGGTGGTATTAAAATGTTGCTTTTTTAAAACCTTCACATCATTTGAGTGGATATCCTAAGTTTGTCATTCCATTTTAAACACTCAGAAGGAGGCGTCAGAGACCCTACATTCTTGATCAGCATCGAATAACTGACGATCTATGTAGTTATTTCGGTACATGTGTTCGTATACCTGTCGTAAATGTCACACTTCTAGTTCATTTGTTTCTATTGTTCTAGCGCTTTTTCAATTGAGCAAAATCGGTCAAAAGCCATGCTCACAATCGAGAAAAATCTATGTATTATAAAGTTCAAATGTTTAAAATTACCATATCTATTGATTTGCAAAAAATGGGCGTGATCGAATAACACACACGGCCACAATCGATGAAAGTACAAAAACTGAGCTATGAAGTTGAAATATTTGTAAGAACCCTATTTATGGATGTGCCAAAATTGGGCGTGGTCGGATAAAACTTAACTTGAAAGATACTTGTGTAATGCATACACTATTGAGGGGCGTAATTATGTATATGCCACGCCCACTATTTGTATGTAAATGTGAAGGGTTGTTAAGATTTGGCCTTAGCCAAATTTAGTTTTTTTGCTTGTTTTTTTATAACTTATTTATCCACATCCTTCCACAGCTTGTTTCTTCTTCTTATTATTTTATTTATTTCATTGTTTTACTTGTTGCATGTCATGTAGATTTAGGTAAATCTCTCTCTCTCTCTGGCTACCCATTAATATTAAATTCAAACAAAACAGGTGATTTTTTCGTTTCAATATTTTATCTGCCAGCCATTAAAAGGCATTAACGCCCCAATTATAATGATGATGATTGTAAAGCGTAAATTTAATTTCGACATATATGTACAATTATAAACTCATATATTAAATGAGAATTGAAGCAGAAGAAGAAGCAGTATCGCATTGAATTGTTAGAGGCTGAAATTATAATAGAAGGAGGGAGGGATGGACATTGGCTTAACTTTTATTTCAAATCTTACATATGTTCAATCATTACAACAACAATATCACACAACACCACCTGAAGAGGTAAAATAATACAATTACAATAAAAAGATTTTAAAAAAAATTCGTAAAGAAACCGACAAACCGGAAGAGAATACATTTTTTTTATGAATATGTGAAAAAAAAATCATGCACCGGATATAAATTCGTCTCCTTTTTTCATATATTTATTTAAGCGAGTAAGTGTGTATGTGCGTGTGTTTTGCAAGTGCGGGTTTGGAGTAATTGTCAACAATAGCGAATAAATTGAGTAACGTACGGAAACCACAAACAGATCGATTACTTTATACCGCAACGCTTCCACAAACTCAGGTGTATGCACGGGTACAAACTGCTGCTCTTTACGAAGATTTCAATATTTGTCGGGGACAACGGGCACACACAGGTAAGTCACTCATGCAAAAAAGAAACACTGAGCACAGTACAGATTGCGTTTGTTACACAAAAAACAAACAATTTAAACCAATAACAATAAATACGTATAAAAATAATAAAAAAAAAATACAGCGATTGTATAAAATGTTAACCAGATGGCCTTGTTACAGGATTCCATTTTATTTTATTTTAATTTTTTTTTTTTTTGTGGTTTTTTTTTACTTTTTTGATTTATATACAAAGCAAAAAAAATGCAAATATTCGTATAAAAGAAAGATAACTTTATAAAATGTTTTGGTTGACTGAACCAATTGGCATCAGATGATAGATAAACGAACACGGGAAATGAATATTCTTTCCATGGTCAGCATGAACCGTACAGTCACACAAAGATGTTGCATTATGAACTTCTAAAGCATTCTTCATATAAAGCTTTAATTTAATGTACATGGCGGCGGCTACAAAATATTGGATTATCAGTTGTTCCAGCACCCATATTAATTTCTTTCTTATAAAAATAATATGGGGTACCAAATGAAAGGGGTTGATCAATCAAATTCTATGAACAAAATATCATTACGTTAAATTTAATATGGCGTCCGTTCCAATTAGGAAATTATTCAATTTCTTCCTTACCCATATGATATGGGTAGCAAAGGGAAGGGGCTTGACTAGCAGAATACCATAAACTATGCGACATTTTAGGATATCAAATAAGGTGGCCGCCCCAAAAATATTATATTAATATTCTTCATAGCCTAGACGTGACATATAGAAAACAATAAACTAAATTTCGGCTTATTTGATGCAACGTGGTAACAGTCTCAACATGACAAACTATCGATTTCTACACAATCTATGTAATATGGGTGTCAAATTAAAAAGCTGTAGGATTAGAATACCATAAGATAGTTGATATCAAATCAAATTCAATATAGCTGCCGCTTAAAAGGTGTTTTATTACATAATATTATATTTAATATGGTTATCAAACGGATTTAACGAGTAGGATGGAAAAGTGAAATAAAACTGTACTAAACTCATGGGCCCCGCCCTGAAACGGAGCACCGGCATAAATGTCTTCATTCAAGGATCACGGGGCAACAGTAAAAATGCCAAAATCAACATTATATAAGATCCCTGGACAAGATACAGGACAAGACCTTTAGGGGTTGATAGTCCAACTAAGTGTGGGACCGCGGGGTACTGGAGCTCCAAGAACCCGAGGTTCTTGCCAATACGTACTCTTGGGTAGGCTCCCTTGTTGGAGCCTACCAAGCTCTGGAACAAGCTGTTAGTGCATGGCTGAAAACCCTCGACCAAGGGGTGTACTTACATAGCCTGTGATATAGTTCTTAAGTTGGTTCCTCTACGGGGGCGCTCGAGACGCTTAGAAAACCCCAAAATTGTCGAATTGAGCGGTACTGTACTAAACTCAATATGACGGCCATTACAAGATACTGAATTAGAATTCTCTGCATCGATATTGCCAATCAAGTTTAAATTCTTGCTTCTGGCCACAATACATTATAATATAAGCCAAATGACAAGTACATTCAAAATGGCTGAAGGTCTTACCAGTTTCTTTAGCTAAATTAAATGTTTAGCAAATAAATAGTTTTACGTAGCGAAGTAGTTTCATACTAAATTCAATATGGCGGCCGGCTGAAAGAGATTATATTCTTCTTCTTAAACATATTTAATATGGGTATGAAACGAAAGAGCTTGTTGAGTAAAATATGATAAGTTTGGCAAATTTAACAAATTTATTATAAAGCAAATATGGCTGATGCTTGGTAGCTTTTTCTTAAAATCCTTTGACTTTCATTAAATATGAGAAATTTTTGTATATCTTTTATCCAATTTAAACACATTTAGAGGGAACATATGAAAAAACGTTTCATCTACAACTTTGAAAGAAATCTTTAAAAAGCAACATCAACAACAACAAACATGTCATCTATAGATATAAAATATATTGTATGGGGTATGCATGCGTTTGAAAGAAACCATTATTAAAACTTAAACTGAACTGTGAACTGAAATAAATTGAATTGAATGATTTGGAATGGACTACATAGATTGGATTGGTATGGTAACAACTGCAAGAGGCGTTTACTAATTGTTAACGCACACACAACTATTGTTTTGTTTTGTTTTTTATTGTTTTCTTGCTCCAGGTACACACGCACACACTTCATAGCTATTGCAATGCATTTACTTAGTTATTTACTTGGTCAGTGCTAAAATGAGGAAAAAAAATTATAGTCACCTTGTATATTTTTTCATTTTACTCACATTTATTTTATTTTTTGTTTTTGTTTTTTTGACTAAGCGCATAGAAAGGGCATCAGTCAATGTTGAAATTAAAGAGCAAACTATAGATATTTATTATACCCTCCGTGAACATATGAAAATCCTTTGTGGTCCTTGAAAATATGCCAGTAACAAATGTATGTCATTCGTTTGCGCTTTCAATTTTCTATAGATATTCAATTTGTAACTGTTCTCCAGTTACAATGAAATATTTCTCGTTCATCTGTTATATCATAGAAGACTGTGTGGGTTTTTACATTGTATTCAATTACTCGCCATAAATTGCAGTCGGACATAAAGGAGGAATGTTAACGATATGTGTGACCTACAAAATGCTAAACCATTATGTTGGATTTTTTTATTTAGATTTATATTCAAAAATATGTATACTCTGTAGTCTCTAATGCTTCCTTCTGAGTGTTGCAAGTGCAATGACAAACTTAATATACTCCCTATCTTATGTATATAACAAAAAGTGATTCTTTTGTAATTTGGAGCCGCATTCACACACTCACACTTACTTAGCATCAGTCTTCTCTATAAACATCTCCCTCCTACACGAATACCTTCAAAGATTGATGACAACAGTCTTTTCTTATATTTTGATACAAACTCAATGACTTTGTGAATTTTCTTAAAATAATAAGGAAATCAAACAAATAAGAAGGCATTCTTTAATCTTTAAACGAAAAAAGAAAAAGAAAATAAAAGAAACAATTTATGGGTTGCGATTGAATCAAACGAAGAATGAAAATTACCCACAAAGGATGCTAATTGTATTTGCATTGATGTATTGTAAAGGTGGCAAATTGACTTTCTTTATGTTTTATATGCCATAGTCTTTGCTGGGATGACAGCACACATTAAACTGCAGATAAATGTTTTCTTTTTCTTTGTGAAAGATTAAATTCAATACAATGCAATGTTTGAAATGGTCGATCCAGGTTAAAAATTTCTTACCGTAAGAACATATATCGAGTCCATGAACGCTTGAATTGGATAAATTTAATTCCTCCTCGGTCTCATGGATTGATATTTATGCATTCATTAGCATAAATTTCGCATTTTACTTTTCGGACAACCTAACGGTCATACTCTATATGGACTTATCCCAAAAATTTGTATAAGAGAGAACAGGTAAAATCTTGTCATATGTTTTGTAGTGGGTAGGGTGCTGGAAAAATCACCAGACGCTTTTAAATTACAGTTTTGGACTAAGTCTACCTTACATCGCAAATTTATTTATGCTTCATATACAACAAGAAAAAGGTTCTAAGAGGTATACAAATATATCTTCTTTAATATTTCAACAGCAACTTGACCTAAATGTAAACGTTAATCATACATATTCTGCAAAATAACTTCAAATCGATAAATAATTTTTTTGCTGCTTTAAACTATATACTCTTTGTGTAAAGGTTTATCTAAACCTTGTAGTATTGATAACTATAAATAATGCTCCTAACAAATTATTGAATTTGTCTTTCATAAATTTTCACTAGTCGTTGTTGTTATCTCTTTATCTTTGTGATGTTTTGCTACCGCCTGTTGAGCCTTGCTAAGATTCAGTTTACCCTCAGTGGCACGAGCTCTTATTTCATCTTCTACCGTTCTGTTCAGAGATTTTGATATGGCTTGTTTGATTTTCTGATTTTCATTCATTTTAGACTTTTTCGGCTGTATGGGAGCATCTGCAAAAAGATTTATATAAATTGACATTTTCAAATATCATTAATTAACTTACGAGCTCTCCTTGTAAACGCTGAATTATTTTTGGCTTTTTGTTTCTTTAGTATATTATCCGGTAATTTCGCCTTTTTAAATTTTCCTTGCGGCATATTTATGTGTTAATTATTAATTATTAACAAAATGGTAAAAGTTTAATGTTTATAAAATGATTCACATGTGTCTTGATTTATAACAACCCTGTTTTACTACAACACCACTATTTCACAGATGTTATGTAAATCCCAATTACCACGCTTCTCAACACTTAAATTCAGTTCAATGCTAATGCAAATAATAGTTTAATTATGTATTATACCACAATCTACAAAATAATTTTCCGAAAATCTGATTAAAATCACCTACTGCAATTTAAAAAAAACATGCTTGATATAAAAAATATTATTATTATATTTATTATTACGATGGCATGACTCATTTAGATTTAAACAAAAATTTTAATAAGATAAAGATGATCATCCAAAAACAGAAAAGAGCTTGATTCGTTGTAAGTATAGGATCCGCTCCTGCGGGGTAATATAATGTATTTTTTGGTATGCCGCCACCTTGTTCACTTTTTGGTTCATATCTTATCACTTGTATCGTTCCGGGATAAGGAGTTGTTTCATTGGAAGTTGTTTCGTTGGAAGTTGTATTTATAATTGTTTCATTTGTAGTTATATTTTGGCCACAGTGACATGCTCCCGAAGGCGTGGTAGTAATTAAAGTAGTTTCAGGCTCTGTACTAAGCGTTACTTCCGTCGAAGTTGATGTCGAATTTGTTGTCATGTTCTTAATTAATATATAAACAAATATAAATTTTTAACAAAATATTTAATTCCAAAGAGCTTAACCGCAACTAATTTTTTATTTTCTATTTATAATTAACTCATGTCAAAAAGAAAACGTAATCAAAAGCGTCAGAGTTGCCCAATAAATTCAAACACGTTAATTTTGATTAAACATTTATTTTGTATTGTCCAAATACCAAATACAAAATAAAATAAAAATATTGTTTTTGTTTTGTTTTTGTTTTAAAGCTACTCCATTGCCTGCACGTAAACTGATGAAAGAAAATAGACATAAATGGAGCGTAGAAGAAACTATTGGTTTTTATCTTGTTAATAAACGTAGAATATTGTGGAAGATAACGAATATACACAACAGTAAAATATTTCCATTCAAGTATAAAGATTCCACACCCTCGATACAGTCTAGTCCGGCGCCAATTTTTGGTTCAACTTCGTACTTGTATTGTTCATCATTTTCCTTCACTTGAACATCCGCTTGCGAACTCATTTTACTTTTTCAAATACTAGAAATCTTAAATATGCAATTAGTAAAGTTGAAGCGTTCTATTTATTCGTTTAATATCCTTTTTGCACGTGTCATATTAAAACAATTTTTGATTATAACATTCATGCTTCTTCTTCTCCTCTTTTTTTTTTGGGAAATGAAATTCTCGTAAGTTATTGCCTTTGTAAAAATAAACCAGGTATGTGAAAAAATAAAGAAATTTAATTCAAAAGATTTCCGTTATCCGTGTTTAAGGTTTTTAAGCGTTGTAAAATTTCGTATTAACAAATTTCTGTTAAGAATGCAGCCAAATTAATACAGAAAACGGGTTGGCGTGATACAATCAATATTAATATATTTTAAAATTACTATTAATAATATTAATAATAATACTTATTGTTTCAACTACTTAAATCAAACTTGTTATTTAGTACCGAAATGTTGCGAATTGATATACGGCGAAGTTTGATGTTAATAAAAAAGAGAAAGCATTAAATGCGATAGTGGACCAGTAATTGAACGGAGCCAAATCGAAAAAACCGCATTTTACAAAAATTAGCATGAATAGCGGAAGTGTGCAATTGTTGGATCCATAGAAGGTAAGGAAGGATAAAAGGATAAAAATCTAATAAAAATGAGTGCATGGCTTTTATGAAACTAAATAATGTACACGCCACCCATAATTTTTCATTTATATATCTATAATTATACATTTTTCTACTTTTTATGAATATTGCCTCTTATACGTGCAGCCTTACGTGATGGTTGAAAAGCATTATAGATAGAAAAAAAGGAAAACAAAGAAAGCAGGTTTTGCTTAATTCCTTATTAAAGTATTCTTTAGAGAGTTTGTGAAGAAAACTGCTTAAGATAAAAAAATTTATCATTTAAAATTGATTTACAGGTAAATTATTTTTTATGAGTTTCTGTTCACGAAGATGAAAATAACTGCCTATGTATTTTCTTTTATTATATCCAATTAACCTCGTGTCTTATATAACCGATTCTCCAAACAAGAAAGCATATTAATATGCTGACCAGAAACACTTGCACGACTGCGTAACTAACTTATGAGTCATCATTGTTTGTTTATAGAGTGTCTTATTAGCCAAAGTTGGAGTAGCCGCTGTCTTCAGAATCTCTGCACCATGCTGCGGCAGATATATGTACATATAATATGTTAGAACATCATGTGAAAATATTATTGTCGGCCACACTTAACCTTTTAATACCTAACACCGCTCAGTACCCATCAGGTATAAAAAAGTGCCGCACAACTATGTTTTTATGTACATGTGTAGGACTAAACAAAGTTGTGGATTTTTACGCATACATTGTATATTACATACATACATACACATACACTTATCTGTGGAGAAATGTATTGTTCAAAACAAACACTACAAGTTAACGTCTTAAGAGATAAAACGATTTAGGTGAAAAGAGCTCATAAAAGCGCATTAAAATATTGCATTAGTAATAGAGGGAGAACTCCTGTACAAATACATGCTAGTCACAAGATGGACAATATACTAAGTTTGTCATTCGATTTGCAATACGCAGACAAAGCCGTCAGACATGTACGTCCATGTGTAAGTCTGTTGTTGGCACCCTCACGATCATAAAAAACCGTGCTCGGTGCAAAACTCGAGTTAATACGTAATATATGATAATATTAAAGCCCCTAAATTTTATCGATCGTCTCAGAATTAAAATCTGAATTGATTTAACTGCCAACCGCCTGTCTATACATTTCTGTAAATTTGTGCTCAAGCTACAGATCGTTTTTTTGATATATTTCAAAGAAATTTGGTCCAAGCACAGGTATTGGCCCAGAGAAGAACCCCATCGAAGGGGTTCAAATTGGACAATTTTTAGAATCCTCTCTCATATAAGGTTTTTTTATAATGAAAGTCTTCATATGGCCAAAAATTGCAATTCTTAATATTTCTGGACAAAATTTGATGGAGAATCACTAATTGGTTTTATAATTGGCTAAAACAAGTTGGGATCGGATGGAACAATGTTTTGAACCTTTTTCCACATGAAAGATATTTCACGTAGATATGGCAACGCTGTGCGTTTACTGATACCAACTAAATTAAATGTAGCCCAATATGTCGAACTATGTGGTGTAGGGTGATAAACGTTTTAACTTGTCATATATATTAAAATAAAATATATTTATTCCACATCTTTACCAGGCATTCGTGAACTATACGCAGTTACCAATAAATTTATACATAAAACACATATACAGGGTGTACCATTGGTAACTACATATAAATATGTACCTTAATGCTTAAACCAGTGGTTGTTGTTTGACAGTGAACAACAACAAAAATAATCAATAAACCCTGGTAATGATCTCTGTGGACGCTGTAAACACTGTTCCTTTGTGTTTTAATTACAAGTTAAACTGTTTTGTTATTGATAACATAAATTGGATCACCCCTTATTTCATAAAGGTATAGTGTGTAAACAAACCAATTCATATGTTTGTATAGGTGCAGGTTAATTATTAAGTAAAACTTGTTTTGTGTTTTGTGGTGCTCTGTCGGTTATCTTACGTGTGTTTTATGTGTTGTTGTTTTCTTATTTCAATTCTATGAAATTTATGTTATTATCTCTCAACTCTCAAAACTGGATTTTGAGCTAAAGCATAATAATAAGTATCGAGACGCTATGTGGTGTTGTTGCCTTAACCATATAATTTTATGTGTACCATGTACACACTCCTACATACGTGTATATATGAAAAAAAAAAAAAACCCTCGTAAGAATATTATGAAGAGTTACGTTTTTTTTTTCTTTCTCTCTGCTTTTTTTACAACTTGACTAATTTATTTACTCTCCTTCTCTAAAGACAGCGCATGCACTGTGTTGTTAAGAAGATACAACAACAAATTTTAACTTTTATACCCACCACCGCCACCATAACGATGACGGTTAGTATGATTATTTTGTTGAAACGTTTGTAACATCACGCTAGGAAAGGAATTAGAAAAACAAACAAACAAAAATATTTTTCTCACCTTCCACATAATATTTTTGTTTTATTATTTAAGCTTGATTGGTATTAATATCGCAGTCAATCTAAGGGTGTCCAACTTATATAAAATATATATTGTGTCTGTCTGTCTGTCCATAGATTGATATATTGTAGACATTTTTTATACCTTCCAACACTAAATTTTTGTAGCAGATATGTGGATAATTGTCGATTGTGGGCGATTTGAGTGCAGCTTGAAAATCCAGTTTTACGTTGAGTATGTTTTTTTTTGTAGACTATAGATGTATCTGTTATCTGACCATGCCCATTTTCATGAAATTTTAACTTCTTCTTCTTCTTTTGTGACAAATGAATAGATTTTTGTGGATTGTGTCTGTAAAGAACATCAGCTCAATATCTCAAACTTTACGATCGTGAGAGAATCAACAGTAGACAGACATAGATTCAGTTTCGGTTTTTGATGCAGATCAAAAACTTATGTAAAGGATATAAAAACAAATAAACAAATTTTAATTATTTTTATGGGCTTTAGAGATTTATTGTTAATTGTGGACGTGCCTGTTAAATAATGTACTCCACTTAATATAACAAACTACATGTTCAGCTTAATTTTGTCAACATGTGGACGTACGGACATGGTTAAATCGTCTTAGATGATGATAATGAAAGAGATCTGTATCGTATTTCTATTGGTAAAAATATGGTTTTCTTCGATTTCATAGTAGCGCCATTTGTAAACTTTCTCAAATAAAAAAAAAAAATGAGCCAGAATAACATTTCCTGATACCTACATAATGAATTGCCGTTACATTTCAAAAAGTACTTGATGCTCCTAATCCCAATGACAATTTTCCATTTTCCATTACAATCAATTTTTGTGTCACCATGAACGGTATCTGCAGTTTGGCTTAAACTTAACTGTAGATTTTTCATTTTTTCTTCTCTGCCGCTGTTTAAACGGCTTTGTCTCGCCTAATGTTTAGTTTATTGGACTACAAACAAAATAATGCATATTTGGTATAGAATAAGTGTGTGTGTGTGTGTATGTGTAACCATGATTATGTGTGATGGATACAATTTTCCCAATGTTTCTTTGCTGGTTGACGGTACCTTTCGTAGCAGAGGCTGCTGCTGGCTGACTGGCTATAAACTCAAAAATTTAGTTGATATCTACCACTGGAGAGTTCGGTTTGTGTTTAGGAAACAAAACGCTTCAACATACTTTAAAAATTGATTTTTTACCTTTTCAGTGTGTATGTGTATAAGTGTGTATTTGTTCATATCTCTCTCTCCCTCATTTCATTATTGAAAAAGTATATTTTGTTTAATGAAATTTAAAAAAATATTAAAAAAAATAAATTACGTTTGGTTGTTATGTAATAATAATTTAAAAAACAAATACAAAAACAAAAACATAAAAACTACTAAACGGTACATTTGATGGGTTGGTTAACAACAAAATAAACGCTTACAAAATAACTTGTGTTTGAATTTATTGATTTTTATGTGCGAGCTGGGAAAACATAATAAAAAAAGTAAAAAAAAATCACACGCACAACGAAAGCAACAACAACAATATATACGTTCCATTCATACACATACACAATATAAAAGCTAACCAAGAAAACAAGTTAACATAACATGGTGAAACATGCAACAAACAACCAAACAATACAGTCGAACGTGAGAGCGAGAGCGAAAGCGAGCGTAAGAGTTGTATAGAAATCCTAACTGTGGTGAATTTTTGAATTTTTATTGGTACCAGAGAGACGTCTCTGTACATACCAAATTTTATGCACGCCAATATATTATGAACGAAAGCGATAGTGTGTGTGACTATAAAACATACATACTCATGTATGCTTGAGCATTCATCAGGACATCTATACCGACAAGTTTTTACCAAGTTAAGAGCAAAAAAACGAAAAAGAAAAATCCTATAAAATAATAACAACAACAATAATAGAACAATGCTTCTCCATTCCCTAGCTAGTTAATGCAAAAGAATAAGAAATTGCATGCAATAAAAAAAAATCATATATTTTTTATAAACACATTGTATCAAAGATAAGGTATTATATGAGATAAAACGAAAACAAATCAGTCTTAGTTTTATATAATCTCACACACACGAGCATTCAGACACACATTCCTTTCACACGCACTCTTGCCCATGAGTGCTGTGTTGTGTTGTGCAAAGAAAAGGGCATAATGTGAGTACACGCGTGCCTACATTCATTGTGTGAACAAGTGCTTTGATTTCGTCCATAATATTGATTATTTGGCAAAATAAAAAAAAAATTAAAATAAATTGAATAACTGCTTACCGCTGCATCAACGAAGTTTTGGGAGTCTATGGTTCTAATCAAGTGAGTAAAAATATCTAAATATCTATAAATGAAATTCACTTTACAGTAAATCTTAAGAATTGTTGTTGTTTTTTTCGGTTCAAAGTGGTATAAGCCCAGTGGGCGTAATTGTTAAAATTGTGACATTGAGGTGAAATTTTGCAAAAACACATTTAAAAAAAAAAAACTTACTTGAAAATTTTTTCTCATTTACAGCTTCACATAAAACTTCCCACATATAAAAGTCTACTGAAAAATACTTTGATTAGTTTAGTTATGAATGGATAAAATCATCAGCTTAAGTCAAACACTTGATCATGCATGCCTATAGTGAAAGTTCTAATAAAAGACCTGACGATATAATGGAAGAATTGCCCCACAACAGATGCAAGAGGTAAGTTCAAAACAAACATATGAAAGCAATATTTCATGAAAAATATATCTCAATCTGGATATCGAAAATAAATTTAAAAAAATTATTAAATTAAACGATTTTATTAATGATAAAATCAATGCAAAAGTATCTTTTGTCCGTACGTCCATCCATTGAGAAAATCACAGTAGAAGTCAAAATTTACATCCAATCGGTATAAATATTATTATACATTTATTAATAAAAATTTTATTTTTATTGCATTAAAGACACGCCCACGTAAAGTATAGAAAAATATCACATTTGATATAAATATGAAATGAAAATCCTTGAAATTCATAAAAATCGTTAAAAAGATTTAAACATTGACGCAATATATGACACCTAACAACAGAAGTCATTAAAAGAGGGCGCTAGTTTGTTAATGCCATGCCCCTAATATACAATTTAGTTGTTTTAGTAAAGACGAGGCCTGTGCCCTGTAAGTCACTCATTGACATAAGGGGTTATAAAAATAGTCTGATCGGGTCCAAATTTGTTAAAGCCAAGTAGTTAGTTTTTGTTAAAAAAAAAAATAAATTAAGAATTACAATTTTTTGCCACATACAGACTTTTATTAAAATGGGGAGGGGTTGTAAAAATGGTTCAATTTGGTCTATTTTCAATAGTGCACATTTTAAAGTTAATATATGTCTTTATACCAAATTTCATTGAAATCGTTTAAGCACAAAATTATATGGATAGGCAGAGAGACAGACGGGCATGGTTAAAACGATTGAGAAAGTGATTCTGAATTGATTATAATTGAAGGTGGATGCGGCATTTGCCATTTAGAATATAATTTACGCTATACCCTTTGCCCTTTACCCCTTGCCACTTTTCCACATAGCATGAGGAGTTGAAATCTCATAAAATATGTATCATAATATAGTTACAATGAAACCATAACATATAAAATATGTTATAAGAAAAAATCTCAGGGAAAATCTCCAATCAGAGATGGCATGTGTACGTGTTACTTAGTTTGTTTTTTCAATATTTTCCAACTAGAACTGGGAATATATGTAAAATGAAAATTTGCACCATAGTTCACCTTAATATGCAATCGTGATCCAAATGAAAACACTACACCAGCCGCATACCATGTTAAATGTTCCCATACTCACACACACATATTTTGTTACACAAAACAACAAAAATTAACTCTTGATACGTATTTACTCTAAAAATTAAACAACATTACTGTAAATAAAAAATAATGCGGAGTAAAAGAAAAACAAAATAAAAAAAATATAAAAAAATACACCAGAGACATATAACTCTCATCATAACAACATTCATCAATTTATCGGTATGCACAACACTCGTATTTAATCACAACACAAGTATGTATGTGGTATGAGAGCATGTAGGTACTAGCAATACTTCTTACGTAGTATTGAATTTTTTCATTTTATTTATTTTTATTTTTTTATTTATTTATATTTATTGTACATTAGGTTGTTATTATTGTTTGTGTTTTGGCCATGGTAGTAGTAAAGTTGTATAATACTGAGCAGTAAACAATACAAACAGAGACCCTTTAACTATGCAAGCGGTGAGCAAAAATATTTAGTAGACGGATGAATTCTCAACAGATCGGTGTCGAAGAGATATTGACGCAAAATATTTTCTATTATTAACACATACATTGTTTCAAATAGGTGATAAACGCGCTTCTGTGTGTGTGTGTGTATATATATGCATTCATATTAAAACAACAACAATAGCAACAAATGTGAAACTACGTACGCGTGTCATTATTGTTAAAATTAATACAAAATAATAATTATTATTTTTTTTTTATATTAAACAAGTAAAAATATTAAGAGATTGGTTGATGACAACTTTTTAATATCCTACACTGGTGAATTTTAAATCATAAAACAAACAAAATTTATAAATCGAAATATTATCAATTGTAGTGAATGATAACGAATGAATGTTTTTTGTGTTAACACGACAGATTGTGTAAGTTTTGTAGGGTATTTATAGAATGTTCATTATCACATACAAAAACAAAGGCAATGGCAGAGAATGAAAGGAGAAATAATAACAATAATAACAACAACAGCAATAACAATAATTAAAAGCAAGTAAAAGCAAGTGGAAATGTTTAGCCCGACCATTTAATACCCTACACCACATTTAATGTCACAAATAAATTTACAGTAAATTGCCACAAAACTCACTTCGTGAAATATCGTTATAGGGAAAGTGCTCTAAAAATGGTCCAATCATATTCAAATTTAGCGCAGCCAATTATTAAGCTAATTAACTATTATTCACCAAAATTTTGTCAAAAAAGATTAAGAATTGTGAATTTTTGCCATAAAAAGACTTCCATTAAAATAAAATCTTACATGGAAAGGGGTTCTAAAAAGTGTCCAATTCGGTTCATTTTCAATAGGATTATTTTTTGATCTTAAATATGTTTTTGTACCAAATTTCATTTAAATATCTCAAAAAATGCAAACAAAAGCTTGCCCACATATATACGTAGACACGCAGACGGACAAACGGACTTAATTAAAACGATTCTGATTTGTTTCTAAATCGAATTTTAGAAGTTACAACAATCCTTTCCTACATATCCTTTTTATTTATAACAAATTTCCACTTCCTAAAATTTTTATGGAAGATAAAAAGATTTTTTTCGTTTGTGGGCGTCTTTTTTGACTGATGATTAATTTATATGTGCAAAATTTTATCTTAAAATTTATAACAAATGGACACATGGACACACGGACATACATAGGTAGATCGACTCAGTTTTTGATGCTATTCAATAATACATGAGTACCTTTTAGGGTATGTGATGCTTGCTTCTGGATGTTGCATATGGAATGAAAAACTTAGTATACCCCTCTCCCCTCCCCCGCCCCCTTCACTTTTAGGATATAAAAAGTTGTATGTAGCTAAAATTGAAACTGAAACTTGGGTATCCATCACCTTTCTAAATAAACAAATACACAAGAAACACTCTTATCAAATATAATAATCATTATAAAGCAATTAGATAAAAATCGGTATTGTTTTTTTTTTGTGTAGAAATTTTCAAAATCAATTTATTTTATATTAAAAATACTTAATAAACAAAGTGTCAGTGGATTGAGGTGTATATGGACCGACAGACAAATATCGCTTAAAAGAGTTTTTGCTTAAATTTTTCAGTAGGTTATAGGAGGTACAGCTTTATATTTTCACTAAAGACTAAATTTCAAAACATTATATTCAATATTTTGAGTAAATAGTTTATATATGAAAATTTCAGTTCCCCCTCTTTGTCCCACTTTTGCTTAAGGCACTTGTAAAAGTTCATTTAAAAAAGTCTGCCTAACTGTCTGCCTGTCCATGGTCAACTTCTGAAAACAAAATAATTGAAATTTGTTAGAGGAGCATATTTTCGGTATAAAAAAAAAATCATTCTCATTGAAAAACGAACCATTTTTAGAAATCCTCCCCTTTTAAAGTTCAATTATGTAGCATGGGCAGCCTATAAAGAGTGAAAATTTGTAGCTCTTCTTAATATTTTTTAACAAATGTTGATAAAGAAAAAATATATACTATATATATAATATAACAAATAACAAAGGGACCGCTTTCTTCGTTAATTTTTTTCCAAACGTATCCATCCGTATGCCCAACTTTTGGTCGCTTACTCAAAGTGGTCAATTTTGAGATGATTAGGGGAAATTTTATACAAACATTTCTATTTTTTATACGCAGATAGACGAAAGAGGTTAATAGCCATGCCGACAATGAACAAAAATCTATCTATCAGCCAATTAAGTTATGAAAATTAAATTCAAAACACAAAATTTTAGTTAGGATTTTCCATGGATGTACCTAAAAGGGGCGTGTGGTTATATAACAGTCATGACCACTTTTTCGCTAAAACGTTTATTTAGCGAAGAATTTTTAAAACCTTTTTCTTTACAGATGTATGTATAGGGTGTTTAAAAATTGGTGGAAGCTAAAATTTTACTTGTTTTATGTATTTTGAAACACTAGGGTAAAGTACAAAACAATAATTCAAGGCTCCGTAGTAAATAAAAATCCACTTTTATTTATACAAGAAATTATATTAAGAAACATATTTCAATAAACCACCTCTAGACAGGCAGCTGTTCCTCCCAAGTGTTATCTCTGGTGGTAGGGAGGGTTGAAAAAATCTAAAACCATAATAAATTATTACATCAGAGACCAACAGTTTATTATTTTATTAGCGCAGTTAAGTTCGTTAAGTTTAATATTAGCTCTTATTATCAGTAAAAATAATACAATACAACAACAACAATATATTAATAACAATAGAAAAACAACTAAATCTTAATAAACGTCAACGTTTAGCTTTAGCTTTAGCATAAGCCTTTCTACATATTTATTTATAAATAAAACCCACTTACCTTGACGTCACATTAATACAATAAAAAATAAATGAATTAAAAAAATCTTTAAATATTATTTATTTATAAAGAACAACACAGCACGAAGTTATATTCTCAATAAGCAACATTCAAAACCATACTAGGTAATTTTTGTTAATGATTTATGTGACACGATTAAGAATTTTAAGCAAAGGCCAATATACATACGTGTGTACGCAATGAGGCCTGAAATATTTAAAAATAATACAAAATGTGTACAAACAAAAACAAGTGAAAATGTTATTGTGTAAGTTTGGCTCAACCATTTAGTATCCTGCACCAACATTTATTTACAATTTTGCTATAATTAGTGGAGTTGCCATATAAAAGATTAATGTGCGTTATATGGGAAGGGGCTTTAAAAATGGTCTATTCGAATTTAAATTTGGCCAATTAACTATTCTTTATCAAATGTTGTCAAAAAATAATAAGAGTTGCGATTTTCGCCATATAAAGACTTCTTTTAAAATATTACCTCATACAGGGATGTGTTATAAAAATGGTGCAATTCGGTGCATTTTGAGCCAAATTACGTTCTTATAACTATTTTCATTAAAATATCTCAAAAAATGCAACTTGACGCTTAAGCATAAAATTACATAGATAAGCAGACGTACAGACGGATATGATTATATCGTTTGAAAAAGTGATTCTAAATGGATGGGTATGATTGAAGGAGTATAAATATCCCCACAAACTAAATATATCGTTTGCGACAAGTGTTATAAAAAGATAAACATTCTACTAACACAAAAGCTTTTAAAGTGACATTCCTTTCATTAATAATTAAAAAAATAAAAATAACAATTCACGTCACTAACAATTATTAAGATAATCTGTTGTTCCATGAATTAATAAAAAGTGAGCGTAAAGTGTTTAATTTCAACAACAAATTTTTGTTTAAATAAAGTTTTGCGATGGTTTTTCACATATCGCTTCTTTGCCACCTTAATGAACCTTCAGATAAATTGAAAATCACCGAAAACAAAAGGTAAAATAATAGTACACGTATAATTAATAATGAATGAAAATAGAAGAAATATATTTTGTAATCACAGTGATGGGTTCTTTAAGGGAGAAAAGTCTCAAGAAAAAGTTTACATCTTCATTTGAAAAATACATTTTTAATATCTATTTTTATTATGTGATATATACCTCAGGTGATTTCTACTAAACGACAAATTTAAATTTAAATTTAAAACTTATCTTATCTAATTTTGTGTCGTTTAAAAAATAAAAGCAAGTCATAAAACTTTTCTTAAATAAAAATGCAGCAAAGCCATTCTTTTTAAAATGTAAAAGTAAAAAGAAACGACTTTTAACTTAGCGTATATAATAGGGATCATGAAATAGAAGTTGGTTCTGATTGGTATATAACTTAATTTAATTACATTTGTACCAGTATAGTGCTGGCTCAGTATGACGATCGTTTAGAGAGGATTATTAATAGAAAAAGGGTATAGGTTGACTTTAATCTGAGAACATTAGGGCTAATAAGAAAGACTTCAGGTGATAGACAGTTCCAGGAGCCAACTGTTTTGATAAATGTATTTTGCGCTTGTAACGTCTTAAACTTATTAAACCTTTTTAATATGGTACCGTAACATGACTGGCACGAAATTTATTTACTGATACGATTAGAAAAACAATTAAATTATTAATAGCAAACACCTGTTACGTTGAAACCCGAGAATGCTTATCAAGAAATTCTACATCTTAGAAGCAGCATTAATTGACTTTAATTTATTAAACAAGTGCTGCTTTATTCACCACCTCAGTTGAAAGCTTTTAAGTATTTTGCGATGACAAAAGTATCATTCGGGCAACTTTGAAGAGAAACAAGAATTTATAGCGTTTTTGTTTTTCTTCTGAAAATCTGAACTTAGTAGAAAATCCTATCCCCCAAAAACGACTTTTTTCACCCCTTAACATAACAGGCTCGAAAGTTATACCTTCGCCTAATGAGAAATACAAGTTTAACTTTATAAAAAGAAGAAAAAACTGAAATTAATCGTAAAGATTCTTCACTTCAAGATTGTATTTATCTATAATAATTCCATTCTTTATATATATGTTTTAGTGTTGCCGATATACAAGATGAACTGAATAATCTAGCATTACGACATTCTGATCTTCCTTACAAAGGAGATCACATCATTGATTCTCATACGAGCGACAGTAGCGCTGAAAATACTTGCCAATATGGGGGTCGGCCGCCTATTAATGGAACGACATTTACCGATCCTGAAAAATATAGCTGGAAATTTGGTTGGTCCAACTGCATTACCGGTTTTGTGTATTCATTTTTGGGAAAAACCGAAGTCATCAAAAATCGTAAAGACTGGGAAATACCGTTTGAGGAAATTAAAGACTTACATTGGTTGGGCAGTGGGGCTCAGGGGGCAGTGTTCAGTGGCCGTTTAAAAAATGAAACAGTAGCTGTTAAGAAGGTGAAAGATGTGAAGGAGACAGACATTAAGCATTTAAGAAAGTTGGATCATGAGAATATTATCAAATTCAAGTGAGTATTACCAAGACATTGGAAACGAATATTGGTTACGAAACTTTATTTTATTTTCAGAGGCGTTTGCACTCAAGCACCCGTATTTTGTATAATAATGGAGTTTTGTCCATTAGGTCCTCTACATAATATTCTTAAAAATGAAAAGGTTATGAAGCCGCGCCGTTTGGTGTCTTGGTCCAAACAGATCGCCTTGGGTATGCAATATTTGCATTCACACAAAATCATACATCGAGATTTAAAAAGTCCCAAGTAAGTTTTTGCGATTATTTTACAAATAATTTTTCTGAGCAAACCGTTTCGTTCTAGCATTTTGATAGGTACAAATGAAATAGTAAAAATCAGTGACTTCGGCACTAGCCGGCAATGGAATGAGATTAGTACAAAAATGAGCTTTGCAGGCACAGTAGCCTGGATGGCACCGGAAGTTATACGCAACGAGCCATGCTCAGAGAAGGTAGATATCTGGTCTTACGGTGTGGTACTGTGGGAAATGCTAACCTGTGAGATACCTTACAAAGATGTCGACTCATCGGCCATCATCTGGGGTGTTGGCAATAATTCACTGGAACTACCTATACCGTCCAGTTGCCCAAAAGGTTTCTATATGCTGCTCAAAAGATGTCTGATAAAAACACCCCGTCAACGGCCATCCTTTCGTCAGATTTTATTACATTTGAATATTGCTGGTGCTGAATTGTTGAAAGAAACGGAAGAGCAATATTTTAAAACACAACTGTCGTGGAAGGAAGAAGTACGCTCGCACATGCAAAATATGACACAGATTGGTACCGACTTGCACAAGGTTGAACGCGACCTGATTGAACGACGTAAAGATGAATGGCGTCATGTACAAGATATTCGATTGGTGTACGAGGATAAATTAGAAAAAGCGAATCGTTTATATCAGGATTTAAGTGAGTGTATGTCACAATTGCAGGAAAAGGAAAAAGAAATTGCCAAGTATGTCATTGCCATTTTATATTCTGTAATATGTGATTCCATGTACAATTATGTTTATAGGCGTGAGAAGAAATTGCCAGGTTATAAGCCGCCAAGACGTTTGGGAACTACTTTACGTAATTACCGTCGTAGACTGAATGTTACACCCCTTGTAGCAGGTTCAAATTCATCACATTTCCAGCAGCAACAATCATCAACGCCAAATCCAGAAACTACACCTGAAGTAAGCAATTTTCAAGAGCTCAATCTGATATAGAGGTTGATCTATGTTTATATAAGGTTTACTCATTATATTACCAAAAATATATAGATTTTTACAAACTTTAATTGCATTTATTTAACATCAACGTTCATGGTATTGTCTGAGAGTTATTAAATTCCAACTCGATAGGCGAGTTCAAATTTCAGCTGACAAAACTTTTATACCTTCCCCTTAGCTGGGGTTTTGGGCCCATTTCCAAGATTACTAAGACAAAGTCTTAGCCAATTCGCCTACTGTAGGATAGCTACTTGTGGCTGTCTTGTGATCTAAATCTCACACTTTTTCCAAGAAAAGTTTAATTTCTCGATTAGTCCGGTTTCTCTCCCGATGAACTATTAAAGTGTCCGTACAAATTTAAACTGAAACTAACATTTTATTCTTTTAGAGTCCCGTTAAATGTAATCTGTACGCTCAATTGGATGATAACAGCTGTCAACCCAAATCGTATTGTGTAGCCAACCAGAAAAATAAAAAGTCTCGCCATCGACGTATTGGTTCAGGCGGCATGGCATCAATTGCGGCATCTAAAAGTAGTCCAAGTCGAGATAGGCGCTATCAAAGTGAACCAAAAAATCGTAAAATACAATTAGTACATACGGAAACCCAAACCGATGCGATGGATGTTAGTGAAAACGATTTCAGTTCTTGTGCCTGGTATGCAAGCCCTGACACTTTAGCGTTAGCTGAACACTGCCCCCAAATGAATCGTCTGCCGTCTCAATGTGCTTTGGCGGAAAGTAAACTATTAAAGCAACAACAGCAGCAGCAATTGTTGTACAATATGAACTCTGTTATGAACAGTTCCATGACAAGTCCCAATGGTAACTGCCTGACTACAGCTGATGAGAACATTGACAATAGCTGCTCTAATCCTGATCAGCTAATGGATGATGTTATGAACAGTAATGAATGCTTGGATATGACAGATTGCTGTAGCGATAATGAAAATTTAGAAAAATTGGGACGTAAAGTAATTGAACTAATTAATGAAAATCGCTTAAGTAGGCAAAATACTATCCAACAAAATCAAATACTCGAAAATGGCAATTCTCATCACCTACAATGTCGCAACGATTCTACTGAAAGGGAATCAAGTTTATGCAAATGTTCAAATTTAAATAGAAGTTCTTTACGATCACAACAAACAAGCGGCAACGAGTTGGGTAACATTTCAAATGCTAATGGAGACTCTAATGGGGAAGATGTGTGCGAGGATAGTTGGTCAGATGAGGAGGGCGAAGATACAGATTATAATTATTCATTAAGAAGAAGAAGGTAAGGGTAGAGTTTTTTTTTTATATTTCATATACTGAAAAGTACTTTTTGAAAATTCTTAAAATTGTAGTATTGGCCGTTTGCCCATTGCCCGGGGTATGCGTCCCAGACGTTGCTACAAAGCACCTCCACCACCAAAACTCAACATAAATCAACGCAATACAGCCATTATTTCGGATGAAGAGAATACCTCCGAATATAGTCACTCACCGTCCAGCCAACATTCCACCCTAGAAAGTAATCCGGAAGTGCCAGAAGTGTTGCAAAAAATGAAAGCCGCTGAAAATAATCATCCAGATCAAAATACTTCGATCAGCAACACCATGAAACATAAAAGTCTCGCAACAACCAATGAAGATAATACAACCGATTATGAGTCGGAATATAGTGAAGATGAATCGGATGATATGCCGACAATAACTACAGTGCATAAAACACAAAAAATACCGTTACCAGAGCAATCCTCATTGACACAGTCTCCGCAAAGTCAAGAAGAAACCCAAAATTCATCATCAAATAACCAGGCACAGCATTTACAAAATAAGGAAAACAAAAAAGTAGCAACACTTAATCGAAATGATATTATTTCTATACCTACGCAAGAAAAAGATGGTGTAATTATAGCAGTTTAATTTTAAATAAATATTAGGCTTAATGTGATTATTAGATTTCCACACAAGTTCAACTTGCTTCCTTACTGAAATGAAACTCTCCGCCAAGTATATAATATATACTTAGTTTTGCCATAATGTGTTGCCCCAAATGAATTATTATTATTAAGCTTATTATATGTATCAAATGCTTATAAAATGTTCTTCTATGCTGCATAGAAACTAGACCCATAAAAGTACGTTATTAGTATATTAATTAAATTCATTATAGTAATACACGTTATTGTTTTACTGTCCCAAGTCGTACTACTTAAGTAAAACTTAATGCTAGAAATTTAAAACCAAATTCGGCATATAAGGCCATTTCCCCCCTGTTCCATAAGTCAATTATTATCAGTCTGCTAAGAAAAATTGAAAAATATTAGTTAATAAATATAAAAAAGTACAACTGTTCCGAAAAGGATCGGAAGTCGCAGTTTACTGACTCAGCTTTGTATGTTGTCTATTTCCGCCTTTTTGAAATGATGTTTGTGGATTATCGTATAACCCATTTTTAAAATCTTTCCAGTTGTTTTTATTCGAGTAAAATTCCATCCCAATATTAAAATCATTTTCTGAAACTAATTTATAGGTTATGAAGTTCTTTTGATATTTTTCGATAAAAATTTTGGCTTTTAAGAAAAACCTTATAACTGGTCTACGGCTCCTCTAACAAATGAACTGATTTGAACGATTTTGACGAGAAATTTCGTACACATTTGAAAGAAATTAAAAATAAAATTTTTGTTCATTATACAAAATTCTTGCTTGAGTGCCTTAATGCTAAAATAAAATAAAGAAAAAAAATACAAACAAATTACAATTAAGGGGATATAATACAATATAAATATATTTAGCTTTAAATTTATATACAAAGTAAAAGTATTTCATAGGTATCTATATATATTCTATTACGTGTATGTATGTATTCCACAAAAAGTAACAAAAATAAATAATTGTCTGCAAAACTCTTGGCTTAAAATTATATTAGAAGAGAAAAGAATAGCAAGTAAAAATAGTACTTTTCGCTTCAGTCAAATCCTAAATACCCTTCCCTTAAACAATACAAACAGTGAGCGTGGCAGATACAATATTATGCCCCTAAATACTATTAGATTTCAAGGCGGGTTTTATACTTTAAAAGGTTATTTGTAAATTGTGTGCGTCTTTGTTATCAGACCGCCAATCGTTAAATGGGGAAATTAATTAAATTTCTTTTTACATTTAATATCGTAATATATATCTATTCTAAATTCTAAATTCTCTCAGTGTTTTGCACGACTAAATTTATAATCTATAGATGTGTTTTATCAGGGAAAGTTGGAGTTAAGCATGAAATGCATGAATTTCCTTTCATTTACATATAAAATTGTTCTCTTCATTACTTTGGCTTTTCCAATTACTTTTTGCTACTATATAAAGTACAAGAATATATATTGATAAAAAAAAGTTATAACAACATCTAAAACTCAAGCCTTAACATACTTAATACCTGGGTATGCCACCGGTATGTACCCGTATTTTATTATTAAAAATAATATATAATAAAATATTTTTAATAAGCAAAACTTAATATTACATAAAACTAAAATACATATATCTTAAATATATAAAAAAATATGACTAATTATTTTATTTCAAACAGGTAACAATGAGCCAAATCATTACATATTAGTGCTGGATCGAAATAAATTTATATCGATCAATTGAAAAAATAGTTTTTTGTTAATGTCTTTGTTTATAAATAAAGAGTTTTTCTTTGATTGATCTATAGAAATTTAAAATGAATAAATCCATTAAAAGTGCATTAAATTTACATATAATCGATTTTTTTGATCTATAAAATTTTATTTTAATCATCATATTTTTTAATCGCTTTTCTTTATATATAAACAAAGATGTTAAATAAAAAATTTAAACAATTGATCGATATAATTTTATTTCGATCATTATGTTTTTTAAAATTTTTAATCGCTTTTAATTATTTATAAACAAAGAAAATAACAAAAAACTATTTCTACAATTGATCGAATTAAATTTATTTCGATCAAGATGTTTTTAAAATTATTACAAGCGCTTTTTTTTATTTATAAAAAACTTATTTTGCTTTATGATCGATATAGTTTTATTTCGATCCAAATGATAAATCGTTCGTTAGTTCATTTAATTGAATCCGAGCATACGTGTGCGTTTATATGAAAAAATTTGTTCAATAAAAATAAATTTGTACAAGTGTTGGTGTAAAGTAAAAAGAACTTTTTACTTTAAAAATTTTTTTAAAGCATATATCAGGGGCTCTTCATTTCTGGTTTCTGCTACAAATATACAAATGAAAAAATATGTATGCCACGAAGATATTTCATAAGCAATTAAATGTTTATGCTGTTTAAGTGTTTGTGCCCTTTCTTATTTGAAATCGTTTATTGCAAGTTTCGAGAGCGTCATTGACGTGAGTTTTCAATTGTAGGAACATTCTCTCGATTTATGAAAAAAAAACGCAGCTTATTATGCGCGAACGATTTATTTATTAGGAACTCTCTAAAGTATTACAAAGAAGTGTAGCTTCGGTTATGGTTTCGGTTATTTATACTTCATATAATTCTAACTCTCTTTTTTGTACACTTTAAATAATAAAGTATACGATGCGTTTTAGGTGAGTATGATTTTAATTGTCATTTTTTCATACAATATAAATTACGTTGTTCTTAATTTTTTGCTTTTTTAAAAGATATTTTTTATAAACAAATAATATGTTGTAACGAGATTTTCAACCGGCACGGGGTTAGCCGTCGGACCAGGGTATCCCGCCCATTTATTTATAATATAAAAGGACGCTCTTATTTCAATTTCCAAAACATATAATTCAATTTTATTTAAATCTGTACTTAAGTGCTAGTGTGTACGTATGTATTGTATATGTATAATATGTGAACGTATTTATGGGTTTTCTTATCTATATCTTATATTTCTCACTCACTCAGTTCATGTGATTTTCGCCATAAATTACATCCTTGTCAATGACCAAGCTTACCGTTGTGAATATCCGCCAGGATTACTCCCTGCGAGCAGGTTTACACCCTGCATGATGAGATTTTGCTAAGGATGCTTTGGATATTCCAAGATGCAGGTGACAATCAGGCTTACACCATGTATAAACATCCGGTACAAGGAAAACGTTGTTATATATTCTACAAGGCTTACACCATGTAGCATAAATACCAAGATCTTTGTTGAATATATGTTGTATAAAACCTTTATATAAAATCTTTGTTGTATAAAATCTTCGTTGTATAAAATCTTTGTTGTATGTTCGACTAAGAACGGTGTGAACGAAACTCGATGCTACGTCCTTTGCTTGATTTCTGTGTTAAATTCTTAGATACACGTGGCTACGCTTCGCTGTTTAATCCTTGAAGTTGACAAAAACGATTGATGGTAACCAAAGAAGATCGATGTTGACTCGTTGAGAGCTAGTAGCAAAAAGAGGACGATAGCTCGTCGATTTCACATAGCAAAGCTTGGTTTTCACATTACGATTGGAATATCGTAAATATTCCAATAAGATTTGCTGACGTGGCAGTGAGTGAGGTTGCCAGATATACCTAACTATTCCACTGGGTGTTTAACAAATATTAATAACAAATTCAATGTAATACTTTTCTTTTATATACAAGTGTAAAGCTATGAGTATGGTGTATTGTATAAGTGATCTATATATGTAAATAAATGAAGTATTAATATATATATACTTATATCTATGATATATCACAATGGTTATACAATGGTTTTACAATGTTATGCTATAAGAGGAGCAAGAGAGTGAGAGAAAAACGAGTGGAACGACTTTTCTCGTCACAATGTCATGTAGGTCACACTACATAAAAAATTATTTCCATCATAAAGATAATACGTTTCGTTTGTACGGCAGCAGTGAAGGATTTGACAGCTCTTTTCTTAGTTTTGTTCTTTTGCTTAGAAGTTTACGATTAATTGGCTTTAAATGAATTAAACTTTCACTTGCAATGCCACTTACTGATAAAGATTATGCGTTTCAAATATCAGCTCGATATGTCGAGTAACAGACACCTAGAGACCCGAATGGACAAAAAGACTCAAAGGACTCGATTATTAATACTGATCAATAATATTTTTATTTATATTTACTTCCCCTGGTACTTACAAATGTTTGAAAAAAATCAATACACACTCATATCATTATGACGCTGGGTATAATGATTAGGCTTAAGCGTCTATAATATTTTCAATTATTTTTTTAAAGAGTCGCACTCAGTCTATGAATTATGCCGATTAAAGAATTAAATTTTATTACGTGAGCTTCAGTTCTGTAGTCTGCCAGACTCAAACCTATAATCTTACACATTACCAGGGTGTGCAGTGGCCTTCAGCTAATGCGGAAATCTTATTATTGTCAATTGAAATCTAAAAACTAAATATAAACACATTGCTTGTGGAATCAACCGCGGCTTTCATGATAATATTCTTAACATGCAGTCGGTTCACTGTATATACTCCCGCTCTTCAGCTGGATTTGAACCCCGTGTACCATAGCACGAAGACTTTACTAAAAACAAATTGTTGAATTGCCTTTTCTAGGGCATATAAAAAATTTTCAAATTTTTATTTAAATACTTAATAGTTTTCTGTACAAATGTTGTATTATTTAATAAAATTATAAATATGTTTAAAAGCAATCTTTGAAAAAGAATGCATTGCATTATGATTAGTTCAAGAGTTTACTTCTAATTTAATATGTTCTCCTGTTCGACTCTAAGAGTAACTTTTCAAGAAATTGTTTTATAAATATATATAATATTCTTTATATATAAAAACAATTGGGAAATTATTGTTACATCCGAAAACCGTTTTTATGTACAATTACAAAGCATCCTGAACCTGAAACGTTATCAAATCTTCTATGGGTAAACGGAAATGTGACTCCTCGTTTATGTGGTCGTCGAAAACTTGTCCCATCTTCATATTAGGCATAAATTTTATATTATTATGATTTTGATGGAGCGACCTGCCATAGCTGGGATTTTGCACCAATTGTAATGGTTGAGATGGCATCCCCAATTGGCTAGTCATTGAGTCATTACGTACTAGTTTCGATGCTTGATTATTTGAATCTACATATTGTTTGGTTTCTAAATTATTCGCATCTTTTACTGTCGGAGTAGGTTCATTCACCTCATTAACTTTGCGTTGTAATTGTTCTAGATTAGCATAAAATGGATTTGTTTCTTCAGAGCTTTTTGAAAGTTTCTCTTTTGGAAAAACATTCAAGTGTAATAAAATCGGGCTTCCTCTAGAATTCACAGACTCGATATTAGTTGAACCGGCCTGTTGCTGCTGCTGTTGATCACATTCATTGGTTGGAAATGATAGGGACGTGTGATGCGGTTGAGGATAATATTGTTGTTTGTGGAATTGTCCCGGATGTGGCATATAGTACATAGCATTATTGCTGGATTGCGGCATTGGCTGTACGTGTCCAGGAAATCTCATTGGATTGTACAGTGAGGCTGGCTTGTGTTTTTGGTTATTATAAAAATTATAACTAGCAGTAGTACCAGTTGCTGGAGCTGTTGTAAAATATTCAGAAAATGGATTTTTCCCAACCGTTGGATGTAGCGCAGATTTTAGTTTATTCATATCTGTAGCGGGATGGGGCATTCGAAAGGCTTTTGCGGGCGGTAACATGGGGAATATATCTAAATTAACTTTGAATGGTAATCGTTTTGTTAATGCCGGAGGTTGACTTATATTGAGCGCTACAAGTGGTGGATACATTGAGGCTGCTGGCAAAATGTCATTAATACCGGGACCAAATGATCCATACGCTGCTGACGGCCACATTAAATTATGATTTTTCGATTTATGCTTCTTTTTATGTTTCCTTGGTTTATTGATTTGCGATTGATATTGTTGTTGTTGCTGTAAAAGATTTATATCATTGGGTGATTTTGGTTTGAATGGATAAAATTGATCCATGGCCAAACGTTGTTGGTAGGGCTGTTGTTGTGGTATTAAACCGAAATTGATGGGCGTTGGATAAACATTTAGCATATGTAAGGGTAAGGAGACAGCATTGGGTACATGTTGCTGCCACATTGGCATTCCCGCTTTATGCCGTTTGTTCCGTAAAAAATTTAATAAACCACTTGATTTGAGATTTTTAAAAGATCCCGATATATGTAAACCAGTTGGTATTATCACGGGTGGTGAGAATGGAGGCAGACGTGTGGAATACAATTCATTTAAATGTAAATTGTGTAATAACTCTTGTATGTTGTTGGCTTTGGCTTCACTACTCTTAAATTCTTCAGGCTGTGGTCCTTCATAGGGGAAATGAAACGGTTTCGGTTGTCCATCATCGTACTGCCGCCTCAAGGTTGCTGTTAAAGTTTCAGGTGCAGCGTTCAAACGTGGTGGTCTAGGTATTTGATTACCGAATTCTCTTGAGTCGGGCTTCGTGATGGATAGACGTCTACCCAAACGTTCATAATAATTATTATAATTATTATGCCTGTAGGGCTCAACATGTGCATAATCAGTATCAACATCTTTCATTGCATCTAGTATAGCGCTGTCAATGGCCTGCTGTTGCTGGTGCTGCTGCTGATGTTCATGCGGTATAGACGATAATAATGATGATGTTGATGATGGTTCAAGTCGTTTCGCTTTTGTGCGCCACGTACCAGCATATATGGATGGCTCACGCAAACTGCTATTGTTACGCTCCAGTAAATAGGCGTTTTCACTAACGGAGTTCACATGCGAACTACTAGACTGTACGGTTACGTTTGTTGTTGTTGTTGGTGGATGATGCTCATGCAGTAATTGTTGTTGCTGCTGCTGTTGTTTTTGTTGTTCTTGAAGCTCATACATATTAGTAAGCATTTTATTTTTCGCTTCAACGTTGGGCGCCACAAAATTTGTGGCAATACTGTGATTTAATTGATTAGAATTGTTATTAAAATTATTATTATTTTGTTTATAATTTATTTCTTCAATTGTTGCTATTTGATTATTTACAGATTGATTAACTGTTTTATTGGTTGTGGATGTAACATTCGGGTACACTGCAATAGCTGATACCTTTACAAGCATTAAGGGTATCTAAGGAAATAATTTAAAAAAATAAAATTCATAATTGACCAAGAAGAAGAAGAAGTAGGAAAACTCCACTACAAGGAACTAATTCTCTTCTACATAGCCTGCTCGTACTGGAATTCATTTTGCTTTTCTTTACATTGAATCAAAATATTCTTTTTTTACGAGTCCTTTTTAAAAAATTATGTTGCATCTTATTTTACTTACAAATAAAATTAACACATAAAACATAACGTTGACTCCGTTCAATATTTTCAAGAATTTATAAGAATTTCGTCGAATTCTTGTCGTTTCACATTTAAGAAACATTTTCCTGTTACAAAATCGAAGATGTATTAAAAGAGAAGAGGTACCCGCTCCCTAAATTGATTTTAACGTATCATTCCGTACAGCTGTTGCTGCTGCTGCATTTCGCACCTCAACAATGACTGTCGTTTATGAAATCTAATGTGAAACTGTAAAAATAAAACTTATGCCAGCCAGAAGAAAGTTTTGCTTTATAAACGAATTTTAAGAAAATCAGAAGCAAAGATAATTTGTTCGCTTTGCTTCTGTACCCACCACAACGTATGCACATACATCACACTAATGATAAAATTAAATAATAAATACTTAATGCTCAGTTATAATTTTCATGGTTAATAACATTTTGGCGTTTTAATATTTAATAAATACATAGCAATTAATATAACACCATACAAGGCGAAACAAAAGCCATACTTAGCCGGGCAATCAATTTGATTTATTGGCTATACAAACTATACGAAATATCTATCACTATAGGAAAATAAGAATATAGTAAATTGGATCTTAGAAAAAATAAAATAAGTATTATTTCGAAAAATGGTCGATTTTTCGAAACCCCCTCTTCGAATATAAGATCTTAGCGCACTATGGCCACTTCAGTACTAGATTAATGTAACCGTAAGTTCAGTGTAACTTGTAGTTGTAGTATCTGCAGTTTTTGTACACTTTGATTTATATATTTTGCGAACAATCATTGAATTAAATAATGTTGTTATTTAAACACTTAATTAATTCAAGTAATTATCTTGTGAAAAACTAAATTTAGCTTAGACCAAATCTTAAATACTCTTAACATCAACATACAAACGGTGGGCGTAACATGTACAGGATTACGCCCTTTAATAGTGCTTATATTACGCTTGCAAAACAGATTTTGAGCTTTATAAAGTTTTCGGTAAATTGTGCGAGTGTCTACCATCCGACCACGTCCATTCTGGACACATCGATGGATGATGTAATTATAAATATATGAATCAAATTTTAATTTTATAGCTCAATTTTTGTGGCAAATAAAAGGATTTTTATCGATTGTGGACGCGTCTTTTATCCGATCACTCCTATTTTTAGCACATCTAAGGATGGGCTAATTATAAAAACATATACCAACTTTCAACCTCGTAGCTCAACTTTTGAAGCAGATAAATAGATTTTTGTTGTTTGTGGGCGTGGTCACAAGCGATTTTACACAATAGCCATCTAACACCAGAAGGACATACAGTTTTTAATGCAGGTCAAGAATATATTTACTTTGTTGGGCCTCTGATGCCTCTTTCTGGGTGATGCAAAAATAGAATTACCAGCTTAAACTTAGTATTACTTCCATCTTATGCGAAAAATATAAAAATAATAAGGCTTTTTACCTATCGAACGAATTATGGGTAAATGGAAAGCAGAAACAAACAAATTTAACTTTGAGTAAATTTTTCGTGTCTTTTTTTTAACAATTTAAAATTTTATTAAGTAGAAACACTATTTCTATTACTACTTTTTTATATGATAAAATTTTAATTTTAATTTAATTTGTGTGGAGAAGAGTACTATACCTAAAACACAAATACATTATAAATAATTCGTTTAAGTAATAAATACATTGTAAATCTCTTCGTAAATCGTGTTTTGTCTGTTTTATTACACATTTCGCTGAATTTCATAAAAAGTTTGTTAGACTTTTTGCCTCACAAACAAAAAAAAAGATACTGACTAGAAATGCATCTAGCCTTAGACTACTATACACCTCTTAGTTTCATTCAATTATTTTGTATTTAAAATGCATGATTGATTCATCTAAGCAGGTAGTTTCAACTGTACCTTATATGCGTACATTTGTAATTGTATCACTTAACAAATGCTATTGTTCAGGGTGTTTCAGGTTTAATAGACAAAAGGAATCTTCGGAACCGGATATGTATAACCATCAAATTTAGTGGTTTGCGGCACTTTAGGTGTTGTAACTAATTGACGAGTTGTTGTTCTATATGTTGTGGTGATTGGTCGTGGTGTTGTACTAGTGGCCAGATGGGTAGTTGGTCTGTATGTAGTAGTTGGAACCCGAGTTGTTACCGGAGCTTGGGTAGTTCTTAAAGTTGGAGGTGTACTTGGAATTCTTCGCGTAGTGGTGATTGGAGGTCGACTTGTAGTTATATAAGCTGTGGTGGGAGGACGTGTTGTTGTTCGATATGTAGTAGTACCTCTAGTAGTTACTGGAACACGAGGTGTGGTAACTGGTGGTATATATGTAGGTACGGGTGTACTGACAACTCTACGAGTGGTGGTAATAGGAGCTCGTGTGGTAGTTCTATAAGATGTTAATGGTGCACGAGTTGTAGTGGGTACTGTTCTATATATAGTTGTAGGAGCCCTGGTTGTGGTTCTGTACGCTGTAGTCGGAGCACGTGTTGTTGTTCGATATGTAGTAGTACCTCTAGTAGTTACTGGAACACGAGGTGTGGTAACTGGTGGTATATATGTGGGTGCGGGTGTACTGACAACTCTACGAGTAGTGGTAATAGGAACTCGTGTGGTAGTTCTATAAGATGTTAATGGTGCACGAGTTGTAGTGGGTACTGTTCTATATGTAGTTGTAGGAGCCCTGGTTGTGGTTCTATACGCTGTCGTGGGAACACGTGTTGTTGTTCGATATGTAGTAGTACCTCTAGTAGTTACTGGAACACGAGGTGTGGTAACTGGTGGTATATATGTGGGTGCTGGTGTACTCACAACTCTGCGAGTGGTTGTAATAGGATTTCGTGTAGTACTTCTATAAGATGTGGTTGGTGCACGAGTTGTAGTGGGTACTGTTCTATATGTAGTTGTGGGAGCCCTAGTTGTGGTTCTATATGATGTAGTAGGTGCTCGAGTTGTGGTTCTATACGCTGTAGTCGGAGCACGTGTCGTTGTTCGAGGAGTTGTTTCTGAAGGTACAACTCTACGAGTAGTTGTAGTTAGGGGTCGTAACGTGGGCGCACGAGTTGTAATTGGTGTACGTATTGTTGTTCGATAAGTTGTAGTGCCCCTAGTAGTTACTGGAGCACGTGGAGTGGTAAGTGGAGGTATATACGTTGGTCCTGGTGTACTCACAACTCTGCGTGTAGTGATAGCAGGAGCCCTAGTTGTGGTTCTATAGGATGTGGTAGGAATACGAGTTGTTGTCCTGTAAGTTGTGGTGGGTGCACGAGTTGTTGTTCTATATGTTGTTGTAGGTGCGCGAGTTGTAGTTCTATACGTTTTAGTGGTAGAAGCACGAGTTGTTGTCCTGTAAACTGTAGTAGGTGCTCGGGTTGTTGTTCTATACGGTGTAGTAGGAGCAAGTGTTACTTTTCGAGTAGTTGTTCCCCGAGTTGTTAATGTAACACGAGGTGTGCTAACTGGAGGTATATATGTGGGTGCTGATGTAGTCAAAACTTTTCGTGTAGTGGTAAGAGGTGCTCGCGTAGTAGTTCTGTAAAGTGTAGTAGGTGTACGTGTTGTGGTTCTAAATGTGGTAGTTGGAGCTCGCGTTGTACTTTTATATATTGTAGTTGGAGCACGTGTTGTTGTCCGTTGAGATGTTCTTGGTGCTGAAGGTGTAGTGAAAGGAGGTATATACGTGGGACCTGGTGTACTAACACTTACAACTTTACGCGGTGTGGTAAGAGGAGGTTTCACGGTTGTCCTATAGGCAGTGGTTGGAGCACGAGTTGTTATCCTTTGAGTTGTAATCGAAGGTATTGGTCTATAAGTTGTTGTAGGAGCTCTTGTCGCAATGGTAGTACGCACTGTTGTGGGACCGGGTGTTGTAACTGGAGGAATATATGTAGGCGGAGGTGTATTAACCCCTCTGCGTGTCGTAGTGCGTGGCGCTCGGGTTGTAGTTCTTGATGTAGTGGGTGGTGCACGTGAAGTTGTTCTATACGTGGTTGTAGAAGGACGACTTGTTGGTATACGAGTCGTAGTTCTGTATGCAGTAGTAGGAGCACGCGTTGTTGTTCTATATGTCGTACTTGTTGGTCCAGTTGTTACTGGTATAAGTGATGTACTAAATGGTGGTATATACGTTTGACCTGGAGTACTTACTTGACGGGTAGTTGTTATAGGAGGACGTGCAGTCGTTCTATAAGTTGAAGTGGATGTAGGAGTCGTTGTTCTATAGGTGGTGGTGGGAGCTGTGCTAACGATTCTAGCAGTTGTTGGTAAAGTACCAGGAATTGTTGGTATAGTTATTGGAATTCGTGTGGTTAATGGACGCGATTCGGTTATTCTTGTGGGAGGTCTCCCAGTTTGTTTTGTACCAGGAATTGTGGGTACAGTTATCGGAGTTCGAGTAGTAATTGGACGAATTGATGTCTTTCTGGTAGTTGCTGGAGGAGTTGGCAAACGTGTTGTAGTTTGTGTTGTGGACGGCCGAGTTGTTCGTATTGTACCGGGTATAGTGGGTATAGTTATTGGAGATCGGGTAGTTTGAGGTTGTAGTGTAGTACTCCTAACAGTTGGTCTCGTAATAAGAGGAGCTCGAGTTGTTGGTTGTGAAATTGGTGGTAAATAAGTTGGTGCTGGTGTAGATGTTCTAGTTGGTAATGGTAAACGAGTAGTTGCTTTAGTTGTGGCTCGTGTTGTTGCTGGTGCTCGTGTAGTCGGTCCTGTTGTGTTTGGCGGCAAGTAAGTTGGAGGTGGTGTAGTGGTGGCTCTGCTAGTAGCACGAGTAGTTACCGGCTGACGTGTAGTAGGGCGTGCTGTAGCACGAGTAGTAGGGCGTGTTTGAGCATTTGTTATTAATGGCCGTAAAGTTGTTGATCTTGTTGTAATACGTGGGGTTAGTGGTGCTCTTGTAGTTGCTCTAGTTGTAGCCCGTGTAGTCGAACGTGTTGTAATTGGCGGCAAGTAAGTTGGAGCTGGTGTAGTAGTCGCTCTGCTAGTAGCACGAGTAGTTACCGGCTGGCGTGTGGTAGGGCGTGCTGTAGCACGAGTAGTAGGGCGTGTTTGAGCATTTGTTATTAATGGCCGTAAAGTTGTTGATCTTGTTGTAATACGTGGGGTTAGTGGTGCTCTTGTAGTTGCTCTAGTTGTAGCCCGTGTAGTCGAACGTGTTGTAATTGGCGGCAAGTAAGTTGGAGCTGGTGTAGTAGTCGCTCTGCTAGTAGCACGAGTAGTTACCGGCTGGCGTGTAGTAGGGCGTGCTGTAGCACGAGTAGTAGGGCGTGTTTGAGCATTTGTTATTAATGGCCGTAAAGTTGTTGATCTTGTTGTAATCCGTGGGGTTAATGGTGCTCTTGTAGTTGCTCTAGTTGTGGCCCGTGTAGTCGAACGTGTTGTAATTGGCGGCAAGTAAGTTGGAGCCGGTGTAGTAGTCGCTCTACTTGTAGCACGAGTAGTTATCGGCTGACGTGTAGTAGGGCGTGTCGGGCGTGTTGTTGCTCTTGTGGTTGGAAGTGTAGTTAGTGGTTGTGTTGTTGTTACTCGAGTTGGAGCACGAGTCGTTACAACACGACGTGTGGTTGCACGTGTTGTTTGTGTTCGTATAGGTGGTAAATATGTTGGAGCAGGAGTGCTAGTCTTAAATGTAGGTGTTTGAGTTACTTTAATAGTTGTTGAGAGTATACGCGGTGTCGTCTTAGTGGTAACACGTATTGTTGTAGGTCGATCAGTTTGTTTTTTGGTCGTTGGCGTTGGCGTAGTTATAACTGGTATGAAAGGTTTAGCTGGTGTTGTCAGTTGTACCGGTCGGCGTGTCGTTCGTATGGTTGCAGGAGTTTGCGGTTTAACAGTTACTGGCGATATATACGTAGGAGCTGGTGTGCTTCGTGATGTAGTTAAAATAGGTCTTGATGTTGTTCGTACAGTAACGGGAGATTTAGGCGTCGTATAAGTAGTAGAGGGAGTTTGTCGTGTTGTTGTTATTGGTCGACCTGTAGTAATGATCGTTATAACAGGTCTTGGCGTTGTTCGTACTGTAAGTGGTGGTTGAGGTCTAGTTATTGGCGGTATATATGTGGGTGCAGGTGTACTAAATATCGTTGTAATTATAGGCCTTGGTGTTGTTATCGGTTGGCGCGGCTTAGTTGCCGGTGGTATATATTGGTTTGTTGTAATTGGTCTACGTGCTGTTGTAGTTGTAGTGATGGGACGACGTGTTGTGCTTGTGATAATGGGTCTTTGTGTTGTACGTACTGTCGTTAGAGGTTGTCGTGGCTTCGTAACAGGCGGTGTGTACGTAGAAGGCGGCCTAGGTGAGGTGACGGGGGGCGGTAAGGTGAACGGTATTGATGGGGGTGGATAACTATAGCCTTCAGCATCTCGCTTTATTCTCTGAATTAAAAGATTACAGAGTTGGTTAATAAGAAAAGGAACCAATTGTTAGACGTACCACATATGTGTTGTCTGCAGCAGTGGGATTAAACTCAACTATAGAAACAATTATTAAATAAAATATATACGTGATCACCTATATATGGATAAAAAAGAATTTTAAAAAATAAAATAAAATAAAAAATTAAACAAAATTTATAATAAAATAAAAAAAATTATAAAAAAATTGTATAAAAAATGTATAAAAATGTAATTGTATTATATTATATGATTTAAATAGTTTCTCCCAACGTGTTTATTAGAGTAAAATATAATAAAATATATTTTTTTTATATGCACAGTTTAACGTTTAGGTTTATAATGTCATTCGATTTGTTTTATATAATTTTATATTTTTATTGTTATAATTTTTTATAATTATCGGCTTTATTTTTAGCATATTTGCTTAGCAGTCTTTCTCCATTATTGAACAAAATTTTTCATTACTCCTCTTAGTATGAATTGTTATAAAAGAATGTAAACTAAAGATCGTTTTAAAAATCACATCACTTCGAGTGGTAGTGCTTAACTCTACATATGGTTAATATTAACCTTGCGGGATGCTTTCAAATGTTTCAAGGTCAGCCCTTAGTTATAAAAATTTATTAATTTATTTTTATATCCCTTTAACAGACACATCACCTGATAGCCATACCGTTGCTCTGCATACCATATTAATTATACTTTTTATTTATTTACACATTAATACAATATTAAAACAAAGTTCATGATCAACAAGGTACCAAAATATTCGACACACACGTGCCCAACTTCATCACCTTACAGGCAAACATTATCTTTAAAGAAATCGTTTATTGATAGTTTTATGTCTTATTGGGAAACCACAAATCAATGAAGATTAAGTATATTGGCTGTTTTGTTGTTTGGATGCTTAGCTGTTATGCAGCGCCCCACGATCATCCATAATTGTGCATTTATTGTAGATAAAATGTAAATTGTTTTGTAATTACTTTTGTACTTTTGCACAATTGTTACCATGAGTCGGTGATTTGTTTTGTATGTGCATGGGTGTTTGTGTTGCAAAATCAATAACTCAATGGTAAACGAAACGCTTTTTGTCTCTATTTAGTTTTCTCGCTTAAATGTCAACATTCTTGGGTACAGCAGTAGCAACTGCACACCATATTAACACATTTGCACATATACAGTTTCATTGCATATTTACATATACGTATGTATAAATACATTTTGTAACGCTATGCAAATTAGTTATGTTTAATATTTGCTTTTCAATTATAAACATAATTTTCTAATTTAACTTGATTTAATATAATTTTTTTTTATTGTAGGCATTTTTTATATTATTTTTTATTTTATTTCATTTTGTTGTTTTATTTTATTATAATTCATATATTTAATTTTTTTTAATTTATAAAATTAATTTTATATTATTTTATAATTATAATTTTTATAATTGTGAGACTTTTTAAACAAATCAATTGCGTTTGTTTTTTATTAAAAAAATACTTTGTTGAAGTATTGGTGAAATAACTTAAAAAGCTTATTTTTTTGTCAGTAAATTTGAATAAATTTTTTCATTCCCTGTATTAAATTTGTTGAATTAAAAGAAAATAAATGTTAACTCTCAATTCGTTCATAATTGATTTTGATTTTTTAATCATATTTATTTTTATACAGTTATTTTTTATATATTGTTATTATATTTACATGCTTAATATAGTTTGATTAAAATTTTAATTATAGATCTTTTTATAATTTATTTTTAATTTTTTACTTTTTATATAATTTTTATACATTTTATGCAAAAATTTAAGCACTTCGTGTAGTTGTTTTTTTTTATGTAATAATTTCGAGTCCTTGTCTTTTTTTAATTTTTTAAATTTTTTTCAATTTTGAAGCACATATTTTAAAATAATTTTTTTATAATTAATAATTAATTATGAATTATTTTTAGCATAAATAATTTTAATTTTTAATCTATGTATTTTCATATAATTATTTGTTTAATTAAAAATAATAAGACTTTTTATTTGTGTAATAACTTCTAATCCTTTTTTAAATATATAATTTATTTTTATTTTCATTTTTTAACTTTTAATTTGTTTTTTTTTTTACCATTTTGGAGCACATTGTTTCTTATTAAACACCGTATAGGTGATTAATAGGTGTCGAGATGGTTGTTTTTATTGTGATTGTTGTTGTAATCCTTATGCTAAATGTAAACAACTTAATCCTTTAAAGTGAAGTATTCTGTTCTTAAAAAATAATTTTTCTTATATCCGACCGATTCATTAATAACTTCTGGATGCGTTGGTAGCGGTTCACCAACTAAACAGTCGAAACATTTCCATTTTCTATATATTTATATATAAATGTGCTTATAGAAAAATATGCTAAATACTTGAGATGCTCATCATCGGATTTTAAGTGAGAGTTATAAAAGCACACTTCAATACCAAGCTCGAATGACAACTATATACAGCGATGAGAATGGTTTTTTGATGACCACCTCAAAAGATCACTGTCGTTATTTTGGTTATATGATTATTAAAATATAAAGCGTACAATGATGTCTCTCCCTCTCTCTCTCTCTCTCTCTCTCTGTCTGTCTTACCCAGTTAGGGCGATCAGATTTGGTCGCTTCTTCTTTACATATCGCCCCAACCCATATACAGACACATTACATTTACACATAAAATGATATGTGTGTCGTATTGTTAATGCTGGTTGGCTCGTTGGTTGGCCGGATAAGCCAGTTATTCACATTATGTTAATAGTGCTGCTGGTACAATTGCTCTAGAGACTCATCAGAAAAAAAACATCAAAACATAAAAATTTAATTTAAGCTGATATAAAATAAAAAAACCTACACAAACCAACAATCACAAACTTAAATCGTTTCGTAGCAAAACTTTAAAAATTTTATATTCAAGAAAAAATATTCAAAGAAGATGAATGGATGGGTGGATGGTTGGTTGGATAGCTAGAAGAAATATAATCTCTGTAAAACAATCTACCGCTATACTGATCTTGATCAACAGCATTTATGTGCAATGTCATTAAATGGTGGTTTATACAATACAACTAGACCTAAGCGTTTCAAATGTTAGTGCTTTTTTTTTACTTTGATTTTGTAGGGAGAGTTGGAGTACCCCTCATCTCCATTAGATGGGGGATATGTTAAATACAACAATTCATCTATAATATCCAAAAGAGGCGTCAGAAATCCTAAAAAATATATATATTCTTAATCAGCATCAAAAACTGAGTCAATCTAGATATAAATGTCTATGTGTCCGTATGTCCCTTATATTGTTAACACTCTCGTGATCGTAAATTTTAATATATTAAGTTGAAATTTTACACAAATACTTCTAGCAAGCAGATCGCTATTTAAAATGGTCAAAGTCGGTCAAGAGCCACGCCCACAATTGACAAAAATCCATTCATCTGCCACAAAAATTGAGTTATGAAGTTGGAGTATATATTTCAAATTACTTCATCCATCAATGTGCCAAAAATGGGCGTGATCGGATAATAGAGACGCTTACAATTTACAAAAAATCACATTCAACGTAAAACTTGACTTGACGGCTAATACATTGCAGTTACTAATAGAAGGATTAATCATGTACATGCCGCGCCTACTATTTGTAGAGGTGGTGAGGCCTAAGTCAAATTTAATTTTTTAATTATTAGGCTTAAAGATTATTTACTGAAATGATTTAAGTATTTGTCCATGCGTCTGACCACTTATTCAACCTACAAAACTTAACATCTTAACAAAAATCTTATTATAAAGTTTCCATTAACATTTCGTATATATAATATTACCTTGTAGGTAAGGACACAGTTAAGTACTTTAAAGATATCGTTTCGTGTCATGGTCTGTGTTATGAATAAGAGCTTATCCTCTTTAATATTTTAAAGATGTTTAATGGTAACAATATTTTAATAATCATTTATTATAATGATAATGCGCGTATGACATATTCATATGTAATGTATATTTAAGAGTAATGTAAATGTGGTATATAAGGGGATTGTATAGTTGGTTCCATTTAAATGAAACAACAATTTCCCAACAACATCAGGCACGTGACCAGTAGACTAAAGTATGTTAAAATTATTTATTTATTTGGAATTAATATATAATATATGCAGTTGCAAAATTATATTTATTACATGCACATGTGCATATATATGCATATGCAGGAAATGAACAAAATAATATGAACGCCATGCTTCCATGTAAATAAATGTCGATGAAATGTGTGATCTCTAAGACTTCGAAAGAGGACAAATCATTAGTGTTCGGGAGCGTCTGTGCCGAAAACAGCTGAATTCTTTAACGCACACAAAAAACGTGGTAAAACTTCACTGGCGAAAAAGAATAGTGGGCGAAACTCAAAGTTAACTGACAGAGACCGACGAACATTAACAAGAATTGTGGCCGGACAACATAAAACTATAAAACTGCGGCAAAAGTGACGACAGTACTATTCAGACTTTACGAATCTATTCCGCATAGAATAGCAAATGGTTTCCCAACACCTTATTGCGTATATGTCAGGTGTTCATATTATTTTGTCCATCCCTTGTATTAATGTATTTGGTTTCATTAAAGATCATTTCCACTTTACGTTTTGTAAAACTTTTAATATAAAAAAAAATGTTTTTTCCGAAAAAAGTCAAAGTTTATAATTTTGTAAATATTTCGCAATTTTTTTAAAATATTTCCTTTTTTTTGGAAAAATAAGCACCACAAGTATTTACTACATGTGGTAAAAAACAAACAATGACAACAACAACAACAATTCTAGTTGCACCGGTTAATTGATTACTATTATATTGAGTTTAACCTTAAGTTAAATGCGTAGTTTTATGTTAATTGAATGTTATATTACCTTAAGCAATGGTCACTGTCCACTATAAACGTTGAAACAAAATTTATATATATGAACACACATAAAATCATGATGACCTTTACTTACCAACAACAACAACAACACATTACTTTAGCACACGCTTGCTAGTGAACTCCCAAAAAAAAAATGTTATACACAATCAACTAAACATATACGTTGTTATTTATTACCACCGTGAAACACATACGTTTGAAATGAAGATGGCACACACTCACACTTGTATTGTGGACAGCAACTGGATTTTTGTTGTATGTTGACATAAAAAATAAAAAAAATTTCTTAACAACTCATATAAAGTTGTAACAGTTATATAACAGGTAGGTGTGTTTATGTGTTGATTGATAGTAAATTTGTAATTTGTTGTTTTTTTCTCGCTAAGATTACATTATTATACCATGTGTATTTCAGTGCGTTACTAACCATAGCAATGAATAACGTTTATTTGAAAAATATTTTACTTAACTTAAGCTAAATTTTGCATAGTTTTTGTATTACATTAATATGTTGACGTGTTGGTCAATAAAATGTGGCCTTCTTTTAACTACCAACACAACATTTTTATTAACATATCTTTGGTTGCTCTAATTATGAATGGATATAAAATATAGTTCATTTTTGTAACTATGAGCTATTTTTATTGGTTGTGGGCGTGGCACGTGACTGTTTTCATTCTAAACTTGCAATGTTTGTACGAAATTTCAATTCAACATGTTAAGTAAATATTAAGTAAGTATTATAATCCTAATCCTAATGGGTTTTGTGAATGGAATAACTATATAGCATGGTATGATAGCATGTTATCTGGAGTGCATAAAAATGGATTGCCACCATTGACCTGGTGTTTTGTTATTGTTGCTACTAGTGTTATTATTGTTATTGTCATTGTTTTTTTTTGTTTTTATTGTTATTTATTTATGTTTGTTGTTGTTGTTTTGTTATTTTTTTTTTTGTTTTTGTTATAAACTTTTTGTTGTTGTTATAGTAGTAATTATTACTGCTATCGTTGTTATTGTTGTTATTTTTTTGTTATTTTTATTAGTTTTGTTGTTGTAGTGGTTATTGTGTTTAGTTCTGCGAAGGGCTGTTGATGCTGTCGTTACTGTTTTTTATTGTGTTGTCATCGTTATTTTATTTGTTGTTGTTGTTGGTGTTGTTACTTTGCCCCCATCTCTCAAAATCAGAAACATCACATACACAAATATAAATATAAAAACAAAATGACCGAAATATTTAATTGCAAAGTCGTGTTGGCAAAGATCGCTTATAAAAATTCTGCATTTATTTATATATCTAATAAGTATTAATTATAAATTAATTACAAACCAATTCAAACCTTATACAATAATAGGCTTATATGCTAAGTTTAATAAATATATCAAATAATTAATCAAAATTAATATAATTAAAAAACGAAACAAAAGTTGCAGCAATAACGACAACAATAAAAAAGAACAAATTTAAAAAAAATGTTAAATTTACATAACAGTGGTTTAATAAACAGTACATGTTTCGCTCCCTCTGTCCTACTCATGTACCTAAGTCACTATTTTGCAATCTTCTTAAACCTAAACGTCTTTTATTCATAATTCATTAATCGTTGGTATGATCGGGTTGGTAATACATTTGAAATTACACTTAATAACTGATATCCGTCTTTGATTATAATTTTCTTATAAAATCTGGTTTTATTCTACAATAAATAATTTACTTTTCCAACGCACCAACAAACATTTGTAATTATTATGCATGTAAACGTTTTTATATAAATTGTAAGTTTATGGAAATGTCAACTTGGTCAATCTTGGTTAGTTTATTTTTATACTTAACATATAAGAGGGAGAAGTATACTAAGTTTGTCATTCCATTGGCAACAATTAGAAGGAAGCTTCTGAGACGCTGCAAAGTATATATATTCTCTTTCAGCATCTGATAAAACTGAGGCCATCTAGAGATGTATGTCTGCGTTCATACTCTTATGATCGCAAAATATGTCATATTGAAATTTTTTATTTAATCTTCATGTTCCTGAAATCAGAATACAATTTAAATTAAGCAAAATCGATCAAGGGCCACGCCCACAATTGACAAAAATATATATACTTGTTTGAAATTTAAAACACATATATATATTTACCTCATTTATCGATGTGCAAAAAATAGGCGTGTTCAGAGAGGCCCACAATATACTAAAGACCATACTCAGCATGTAAACCTTGAATTGCAAGCTGATACGAAATTCACACACTATTAGAGAGCGTCATCACATACCTGCCTCGCCCACTCTCTGTATATAGATGTGGAAGGTATTTAAGATTGGGCCACAGTCTAATGTAGCTTTTTTGTTCTTGTTTTTTTTTTAAATTCATGTATAAATCACTCATTCTTTATTGACATCAATTAATGCTTAAGTTGATTAAACTTGATGGTGCTAATTAACCGGAGAGATTACACAACAACAAGAATTGAGTGATTAATTAAAATTTGTAATAATATAAATGGATTTAGTATATATGTATGTATGTGTAAATAACCTTCATAACTTCCATGTAATTAAGTTTTTATTTCATTACTCATACGCCCCATTAAACACATTTTATCTTACCTTATTTGCCTCCAATTATAATATAATATAAACAGAAAACGATCCGTTTTTATAATAGAAACAGTACTTCAACTTGAAATACATTCACAATAGCGGTTTAAGCAGATTAACATGCTTTTCATAAAGCTTTATACCTTACACCACTTTTGGCAAATGGTGGGTATATTAACTTTGTGTCATCCACACAACTACTAAACGACAAATGGCACATACACCTTCAATTGTACCAATCGATTCAGAATTAAAATGTGAAACATAGAGAAACTTTGTTGAAAATGGGCCCAATTGGACTATTTTTAGAAGGCCTCCCCATATAACATTCATATTATAATGAAAGTCTTTATATTGCAAAAAATCGCAATTTTTAATATTTTTTAACAAAATTTCGTATATTCATATAGAATAACTAATTTTTACCAAAGCTTAATAATTGGCTGTAATTTGGACCTTATTGGATCTTTTTTAAGACGTTACTTGCCTCACGCTTACTGATACAAATAAGTGATGTAGGGTATTAAATATTCTTACATGACCCACTGTATAATATTTAGTTGATTTTATTTTCCTCCTTTTGACTGCACGTGTCAAGTGGCCATTTGCAACGGACGTTAGCGTTTAAGATTTATGAACACAACTCATTACCAAATTTAATACACTTGATGTCCATGGCATTTGCTTACAATTGTCATTATGACAAAAATAATTTTCATAATTGCCATAATCGGTTTTGTGTAAACTCATACATTAATTTTGAGAAGAAGAGACAGAAATTTATGATGAAAAAAACATCAACCACTGTTTTTAATCATTTTTTCCATGGTAATATATCTGTAATCGTGAATTGTTTTTATTGTTATTTGTTTACTTCACATTTATTTTGTTAAAACTCTGGCAATATGAGAAGATTTCAGTCTGAGAGGATTTAGGAATTACGGCCAGTCAATCCGTCCATCTATACAAAATGTGTCTTTGTATTGAAATCACTCTTTGTTTATAAAAATTAGACTTGGTATAGAAATAAAAAATAATAAAAGGCACGCCCTTCGCTAAAAAAAAAACACTAAAAAGGCATAATTGTTTAAGATTTTTTTCTACATTACTTATAAAGCATAAGAAAGTTGAAAATTTTGCCAAAATATTCTTAAAATGCTTAAATACTGGGGTGGGAGGTAGATATTCAAGGTTTGTCTTTAAACAAAAATTTAAGTCTTTTAGTTGCCCACGCTTATAGTGAATTAGTACGAAACAAAACGAAAATAAAAAATGTAATTTTATCTTAAGCCGAATCTTTCATCAGCTGCATATTCAAAAACAAAAGGGGGCGTAACATATTCCTGATTACGGCTAGTATTGGTGTACTTAAAAAGTTTCTATTCACAAATTGAATTTTATTCCAACTTAAATATATTGTACATTGTGGGCGTGTCCGTTTTACCGCCCATTTTTATTAAATTGTTAGACAAGTTAATTATTGTATAAATAAGTGTTCCAAACTTTCAACTTTATGGCTGATTTTTTGTCAATTGTGGGCGTGGTATTTAAAGCCGGTTTCTCTATTTAAATAGAAGCCTGCCAGCTGCAACTAGACACATGTCAGCTTACTTTTGTGACCATAATGGTGATAACAACACGGACATGTAGTCTCCTTAAGCTCTCCAAATAAAAGAAGACGCTTAGTACACCCACGCTTCTAATGTGCAAAATATAAATACTTAAATTCGTAAGCCAACGACTAAGTACTCTCCAGCTTAACCTTAAGTAGAATTTTTATATGTCTTGTATAAATTATGGACTAGGGTAATAGTATAATTTCGCCATTTAAATTCCACATCTAAGTTTTTGAAATATTTCATCAATTGTACGCCTTTATATCAATTCCTATAATAATAGACTTGCACTAAACCAAACAGTTTACCAAACTTAATGTAACAACACATTGATTAGTTCATAAAAAGCGAAAAAAGGAAAACAAGTTTTAAGAAGAAGATTAAGCTCACATCCGAATTGTAACGAGGTAATTAAATGTTCATGAGAATCAATTTATATGTACACATATCAATTGGTTGCACAAAATCCAATATACTGTCTTTACATATATGTTGAAGTGTAAAGGTGTTTACGTACAAATATAGTATATGTTTTTTTTTTATCTTTATATAAGTTAAGCCAGTCAATAGTAAAGGTCACTTGTTTTTATATCCACCATTAATGATATGGGGGTAAATTGAATTGGTTCAAACGTTTGTAAGTTGCAGAACGTAACGTAATGTAATATAACGTAACTTAGGGTAAATTAACATAACAAACCATAACATAACATAGCATAGCCCAGCATAGAGTAACATAGCACAGAATAGTATAGCATAGCATAGCATAACGTAGCATAACACAGGCGGCAAGGATGACATAACATAACAAAGACGACAATGATGGTGGGTACCCTAGACTTGGCGTTGGCCCAATATAACCCTTTCTTACTTGTTTTTTTCTTTTCTCATTTACAGTATTTGTGCGGTTTACAACAGCGTGTAGTGTGTGGTGTGGCATTATTGCTTACAAACACAACAAATATTAGTATGTGGTTTTTTGTTGTTGTTATTGCGATTTTTTTTAAATCACGCTTTCGGTCAGTATCAACAAGTTATAATCTTAGATGAGTGTGCGTGTGTGTGCCCACACATCACACAATGTAACATTTTTTACTGTTTACACATAAATATAAACGTCATTGAAAGAGATGAATTTGTGACAAAAAGTGTTTAAGAATAACAATAACAATAATAATCTTATGCATGGTATGCACTTATCTACATAAGTATGTGTTTATACATATTTATATTGCAGTTAGTTGAATATCACAATTTTCACATCAAATGATTGTTATTTTTATTGTTTTACAAGCGTGAAGAAAAGATTTAAAATTAATTTAAATTTAATGATTGTGATTCTTGTTTCAGATTTACTTTAACAGTGAGTTGTTGTTTTTTTTTTTTTGTCATACCGATAAGATTTAAGAGCACTGTTGGGGTTACTGGTATAAAGTGAGTCTTTAGAGGTGAAGGTCGGTTGTTTTTGGCTTGAACATACATGAAGTCTATCAAAAATTATATTATAATATGCAACGAAACTTTATATGCGTTACCTAAAGTTAAGTTGCATTAAGTTACTCTGCATAATTTCATGTAAAGTTTATTTTGCATATTGAGACGTTAAGTTATGTTGTGTTTAGTTTCTTTGTGTAATGTTCCATTAAGTTAAGTTAACGTAACGAAACATAATATATAGATAGGACAATGGGTAAAGATGATTAATCTTTTATATTTGACATACACATACATACATATTTAACCCTTCATTATTATCATAACAATTTATTGATAAATCGATATAGGGTGGATATTTAAGATGTAGCTTTTTTTATTAGTTTATACTAATTAATAAAGACTAAATACTGTTTTATTTAATTTGTTAATAAAAACAGTCGGTCGGTATTGCTTTAAACTATAAAAAAAATTCACACAAACTTTGATTTTTATTATTTATTTATTTTAATTATTATTTGTTATAAAATTTATTTATGAAATCCTAATGTCTGTCACTCTGTTACCTGCCCATGTAGGCAAGGTTTTGACACTCTTTAAGATATTTCGGTGAAATTTGGTACAAGGGCGTGTCTAACCTTATCTTTGAAAATGTTTTATATTGGACCATTATTAGAACCCCTACCCGTTATATAAAATAAATCTTTATATGACGCATTCTCCATTCTTAATAATTAAGTAGCAATGCCAAATTGGGACCCGATCGGACCATTTTTAGAATCCCTTCCTTTTATTACACACGAACACAGGCAGACAGAAAAGCTAAATTAACCCGACTATGAATACTGAGCAAGAATATGTACATTTTTGAGGGTGTGGCATGCCTCCTTTAGGGTGTTATAAACATTTACCCAAAAGCAATATACCCCCTTTAACATTATATCATTATGATGATGATTATCATTAAACTTTAAAGCAATTTTTAAGTAAAGAAAAAGTAATAATAAAGCGAAAGAAGAAGAAAAGGGTAATTTTGAATAATAATAAAACACAAAAAGGTCTCTAGAGCAGGGAAGCTCAAACATTTTAAATTTTAGGGCCTTAGCAAAAGCTTAAGAAAAACTGCAATAATAATCACGTTTAACCTGAAACATTTTCTATTAACACTGGCTACCCCAGCAATAGTTTAGAAGCCAAAGAATATTGCCCTTTTGGCAATAGCTGGAAGATCTTATCTAAACTGTTATAGAAATTTTCATTATTTTCCTATTTAAAGTTGACATTATGTTTTCAGTTATTAACTTTGATATTTTCTAGCTAAAAATTTATGTTAAATTATATGAATACTTTAGTATTTTACATGGGGAGTTAAGAGAGCTCAGAGCTATGTATAAATGTTTCATTTACATAAAATTTTCATAATTTATAACAAGTGATGAACTCGGTTTTATTTTTATACCCTCCACATAAAATGGGGGGTATAAAAATAAGTTTGTCAATCCATATGCAACACCCAGAAGGAGGGAGATTTGCGTGCAAATTAATCTGGCAAAATTGTTCAAGAGACACGCTCAGAGTTGATAAAATTCTATTTATCTGTATTAAGTTGAAATTTGGTATGTACATTTACAAATACCCCATCACTCGATGTACCCAAAAAGGACGTGATCAGATAAGAGACACGCCTACGATCAACAAAAATCTATTTATCTGCTACAAAAATTGACCTATGAACGTTAAATTTTGTATGCATATTTATATTAATCCCAACCATCGACAAAAATGGGCGTGACCGAATAACAAACGCGGCTTCAATTTACAACAAAACATATTCCATGTAAAACTCGACTTGCAAGCTCATACGTAATACTTACACTGTTAGAGCGCGTAATCATATATCTGCCACGCCCACTATTGTAGATGGAGAGGGTATTTAAGGTTAGGCCTAAGCCAAATTTAGTTTTCTTACTTGTTTTTTTTTTTTATATAATATTCTAAGAAAGACTTTAACTCGTTTTTTTGGTGTAATTCAACCTGTAAGTTAAGCCAACTCGCTGATTATGTTAATTTCAAGGCTTTTGATGAGGTTATTAGACCAACGCCAAAAACCCAAGAAGATTTTTTTGATTCTTTTTTTTTTTTTTCAAAACCACTTAGACAAGTTTTTTTTGAGGAATTTCATGAAAAAAACATTGTAAATTTTTTTCCAAAATTTTTAAATTAATTGCTGCATATAAAAATAATTAGCATTAAGTTTTAAGTTGTTTTGTGTTTTTTTTTTTTTTTGTTTTTTATTCTATAAACCAGTTTTTTATAGTCACGCAAAAGAGAATTTTATATGCCAAACACTTGAAATAGGCCTACCACGCTATACCGTTCAAAATCAAGTTCATTCCACACAAAAAAACAAACCAAGGTATCTGCTCTCATCACAAAAATAATTAAGAACACATTGTGCAATATATAGAATAATAAACAAATATTTTTTTTTATAAAAATCTACTAAATATGTTAATGAGTTAATATTTAATGAAATACAAAATAAAAACTTGTTTTTCACGCACTAAGTTATACATGTAATGTTAAGTGACAAGGTTTAGTGGCTGATATAGTTATTATACCAGCCCCATTAACACAAAAGATACGCTAAGTTGGACTCTCTCTATAAACTGTTCTCTCTCTCTAAAATCCCTAAGCTGGTTTATATTCAGTCAATCAATTTTTTTATACCCATCATCATAATGATATGCGGGTATATTGTTTTTAGTCAGACATTTGTAAGTACCAGAAGCGGGCAAGCCACACCACCAAAAGTATATATATTCTTGATCAGTATCAATAGAAAAGTTTATTTTGTTGAACTGTCCGTATGAATAATAGAATGTTGCGGAGGTTTATATAGAATATTTGGCGAATATTGCCTCATATAAATACATATATAAAATTTACATTAAGACATTTAGATACTATATCCTAACTATTTGGAAGAGGGTATGCTAGATTTGGCACACGCCTTCAATAGCCCTGTTTTACTTATTTTAACATATTTCGATGTTGTCAATTATGAAACTATTTCAATTTTAATAAACTTTGTTCTTGATTTGAAAAAGGAACACCCTGCAAATTGATTACTTTTTAGTTAAAAATGTTGTCAAATATTTTGATCAATTCTTCTTTCTCTTTAAGTTCTTTTTTGCCTTTCATTATTATTGTTTTATATATATTGAACTATTTGCTTTGATCTTCTTAAAATATTCCAAAAATTTTTAACCATTTTTGCTGTAAATTTAACTAAAAAAGTAAGTCAATTATGAAACTATTAAAATGCTAATTATATTGAATATTGATATAAAAAAATCACCCTCCACTTTGACTCCTTTTTAGATAAAAATATTATCGAATGTTTTCACCAGTAAATTAACACAAAAAGAAATTAAATTAATATTTTTCTACTTGTATATAAACTCTTTAATTATGTTTAAATACGTTATATATTATAAAGAATGATTAAATTGTTCTTGTTGTATATTCCTGTTATTTATCAAATACTTTTTCATTTTTCTTTAAATTCCATTACTTATCCATTTTAACAAAATGTTCGTGAATCTAAAAACTTGTAGGTAAAATTCTACTGCTTCCGAAACTTTTATGTAACTCTGTCATTGAATTTTCTACTTCCCCAATTACTGATTTTGTAAGTCAACTTTCTTTCGGTTAATTTTTCTGGTTTGCAAAGGTTATACTATTATTTTTTCTTGTAAGATATTTAACAGTAAAATTAATTCACTATTAATCATTCACAAACATTGTATACATAATTTAATAGAAAAATTAACTAGTTTTGTTGATGTATAAAGTGATGAATTATTTTGAAAAAATTTAATTGTCGTTCAACTCAATTTAATTAATGATGAAGATGATTATGGTGGTTTGTCTTTATAATGGTGATAATTTTATTGTCATTTATGTCTTAAATGATTATTATTAATGGTTTGATAATAAAATAAATGTTTTGCCATTAGATTTAGATAAAAAGCAATAGGGCAGCGATAAAAGGGAAAGATAGAGGATAATAATATATTATATATAAAGAATCCAAATTAATAGTAAAATATACTTTCCTGCGGTTTTATTTCACTAAGACAATACTATTGGCTGACCTTTAAAGATAGGGAATAAACTAAGTTTGTTGATCGATTTGCAACACCCACAGGGAAGTGTCGGAAGCCGTACAAAGTATATACAGGAGATGAACAAAATAATATGAACACATGACATCAAAAAATTCGCAATCGCAATCTCTTCCCCGATGATATTTCACCATGTTTTGTGTGTACTATCAGTACCGTGGATAGTGTCGCTCGTGAAATGTTAAACAATTAAGCTGCTTTCATCATAAAGGCTCCCGCTAATCAAGCACCAACGATTTGTCCTCTTTCGAAGACTGAGAGATTACACATTCCACCAATCACTTGTTTTAACCGTCGCAGAACAAAGCGTATAAAACACTGAAATATAACCTACAACACTTGGCACATAAACTGTGCGCTACGTAGGCGTCGCATTATTTATACGGAAGCAGTGTTGCCAACATGCAATAAGGTGAACTATATTGCATGGTGTTCATATTATTTTGTAAATCCCCTGTGCATTCTTGATCAGTCGATTTAGATATGTCCGTCCATACGTTCGTATGTCTAATCATTGCTAATACTCTCATAGTCGTAAATTTTTTAATATTCAGCTGAAATTTCATACATACACGTTTAGTTGGAAATTTAAATTCAAAAGCCACGCCCACAATAAATAAAAAACTTTTTATCACTACAAAAATTAACGTACGAAGATTAAGTTTTGATTTGTAGATGGGGAAGGCAGGTGGTAGGGTGGCAAATTTACTTGCCTTACTTACTTTAGTCGGTTTATTTTGTGCTTTTTTTTTAAACCTGGTTTTTAAAAACCGGAAATTTCAATAAATTTGTTTTTTTTTTTTTAATTATATGAAAAATATATATTTATTGAAAATTTCTTATAGCATAGAAGGTATACCACACATACATACACACAATATAAGAAATTTCCACAACAACATACATATACACATTTTCAAAAAAAAAAAAATTTATTCGATATTCTAAGTTCATATTTACAATACATCGTGGTAGACCATAATATTGGGCGACTTTCTCCTTCTTTTCATTACAATAAACTCATTTATACACTCGAAGGTTTAACTAGAATCATTGGAATTATTTTATTCTACTTTTTTTTTTCATTGGAATAACCAAACGGTTAATATTCGCCATAAATTTAATATAAGTTAAATGGATTTTATGACTTTTTTTACTAAAAATTAATAGGCAATGGTGTACATTTATTATATATAATTTATATTCTTAGTTGTAAGTCTTTTTTTATATTTCTATTAGAAAAAGTATAAGGCTTTAGATAGGGAAGTTCATTTTCGACTTTCGATTATTTGCTGACTGTGTAGATGAAATGATCATAAATAAAATAATACATAAAATTTATAAAAGCGGCAAAAAAAAAGAAAAAAGGAGAATGGAAAGGGACAAAACAAGCTTTTAATTTCGATATGCAATTTTTTTTACTTATCAAAATCGACAATTTACAACGATTGTCGAAATCGAAAAGTTACAAAAACAAACAATATATGAAATCATAAAAATAAAGGGTTTTTCACTAAGGACATAACAATTTTGTATATAAATAAAATACAAAATTATTCAGATATTTGACTTAAATTTATATACTATGTAGATATGTTACACTTAACAAATAAAATTCTATCTCGTTCATACAACCCCTTTAAAGTGAATTTTTCTTAGGAGCCAATTATTCCATCATTCTTTCACACATATAGCCCTAAAAATTAGCAATTTCGCGTTTGATATTGTCTCCTAGCCAGCGATTTAACAGAATCTCATAAAAAGAAATTTAGCGGCTTTAAATCGAATGAACGAGGTAGGCATTCGATTGGTTCTTTTTTCAAGGTTACATAATTATCAAACTTCCCCTTCAAGAGATCAATTGTCTGACCAGTTGTGTAACTTTGTTACCATCTTGTTAAAATTACACTGATGTAAAATCCATTTAATTCTGGTTAAAAATTGTCTTTTAACATTACACGTTCGTAGCAATGGCGATTATTTTCTTCGATGAAAATAAAAGCAAAACCCAATCGAAGAAGTTTTGGTGCTTCAACTGATCAAGAGGCTTCAGTTCTTAAGTTAATTGGATCTTGTAAGGGTGTAAGTCAAGATCTTTATGCAAAATGAGCCAAAGTGTGGTTTGAGATAGGTGATTTGGCTCATTTTAAATTGACTTTAGGCATTGTATCACTTGGCACAGGAACATCAAGTAGTGAATTTTTTTACTCAAACAAAAATTGGAGTAAGGTTACTCAGATACTAATTTTTAATAATTTCCAAACTCTGCACGTTTATGAACTTCACCATAATGAAAATGTTACCCCTTAGTGATGCTTTTGATCATGAAACACTTTTCAGGATGTATTCGTATTAAAATACAAAATTGTTATGTACTTATTGGAAAACGCGTTATATGATACAATAGGATAGAAAAAAAGACGAAAGCGAAAACCAAAAAAAATCATAACATATTGAACAATCCCTATCCCTATATATAAATAATTTATATATAACTTAAAATCTACACAATGACATGAAATGTTTTTATTTACAAAAAAAAAAAAAAAATTGACTACAAAACTACAGTCGTTGTAAATGGATAATTATAAGAATAATTTTAATTAGTATAAACATCACAATTCGGTGGAATATTCTTCGGGATTCATGGTGAATTTACGCCAACAGATATGTTCATCAGCATTAGTTTCATTACCACGATTCGGTAACAATTTAATACCACCATTACTAGTGCTACCAACTATCAGACCATTTGAATTTCGATGATTATCGATTTTATCTGAACTATAAGTACGTTTTATATAATTATAATTTGTTGGTTGAGTGTTACTCTCCACTCGAGCTAAAGGATTGCGTATACCCTTGTAAGTAATCGATTCATTGGATGGCGTTATTTCGATACGTGTAGCATGGGCATGTTCCTCATCGGATGACAAACGTCTTATATAAACGATTTCTCGATGCTTGTTATCGTGATGGGTGGAATGATGGGGTGTATGATTGGTGTTTAATTCTATGTGATTAGATTGTTGAGCAGCTGTACGCTGTTGTTGGGGTTGCTGTTCCATTCGCGTTCTGTGCGGGTAACGTAAAAGTTTGCCATCATTATTATTATGGACCGTATTGGAAAATGGCACGTACGGTTGTTGCTGCTGTTGCTGCTGCGTTACCCCCGGAAATTTATCTACACTAATATCTTCTTCTATAGCCGAGTCTCCAAACACTGAACCGCTATAGTTGGGCGAACTATTACCAGACTTCCATTGCTGCAACTGTTGCTGTTGTAGCTGCTGATTCTGCTGCTGACTTTGTTGTATTATTTGCTGGGGATTATGCCGTTTACTTCCGTATTTCAAGGATGCCGTCGAATATTGTCCCTTTTTAATCGAATGCGTATAATCCCGTGTACCGCGTCTTCTCAACGTAAAATCTCTACGGCCCGTATCCTGACATACCGAACGCCACTGCTTCCAAGCATGACGTGCCAACGGATCGGCGGGACCCCATTCTTTAGCCGATTTCGAAGCTTCACATATCATACCAAAAAAATTATATTCCACTTGTCGGAAGATTTGTATACAGGCAATAAACATGATGACAAACAAGACAAAAAGTATGGGGGCCCAACGGGGCATGACATCGGGCAATACATCATATTGATCATCATCGGAACACCACCACACCAATAGAGCGGTTAATATGGCCGGACAGATACACCACAAACACATCCATCCCTTAAAAATGGGACGACCAATGGAAAATTCCAAGTCGGTGTAGACATTTTTCGCTCCATAGATCCAGGTTAAGGCGATTAATTTGAAAACCAAAGCTGATATAACCAAAGTGCCCACTACTCGGCCATCTAGCAGTCGGGCTATATAGAAACGGGGTGCAGAAAAACAAATAACGGATGCCACCAAAGCTACCAAACTGATGATGTAGTTCGGGTGTCGAGGCACGAGACGGGTGGCTGTATAAATGGCCATAATGACGGATAAAAAACTGGAGATTATTACCAAAGTATAAATCATGGAAGGCAGCACCACTTTCATCCATAACTGATGCTGCTGTAGTTGCGATTGCTGCTGGGTTTTATCGTACAAAATCCGATCATATATGGCGGTTAAGGGTTTCAGCTCTTCAATCATATCCCCACCATTCGCGGAATGATCAAACTGTACCATAAACAAGGTAACGGCCAGAGCATTGATTAGCAGGTTGAAACACATATAAACAAGAGTGGTGCGTACAGTGTCACCCTTGTATAAAAATTTCCCTGTTAACGTTGGCAAGATACCGAAACCACAATTCAGGGAGAAAGTTATTTGCATTAAAGCACTAAACCATATATTGCTGTCTGCCAAGTAATCAGCTGAGAAGGGCCATAGTTGAGGAAAATAAGGCTGAAGTTGGTTAAGGGAGTTGTGCACCTCCCAACCGGTTAGGGAGCACAATAACAATAAACCCAGCAAACCGCCTATAAACAAAATACGCCTTACAAAGCGGCCATTGTGGGTCCTGTAATGTAAGCAAAAAAATAATAATTAAAGTCGATTCTTTCCCATTCACTCGCATATCCATTCCACTTACCCTAACATAACCAACAGCCAAAAGACTATTAAAGCGATTGATATGATGCCGAAGAAGAAGGGATTCTCCCAAAATGATGTCAGGAATGTTTTTTGCAGACATTCTTGTCCGCTGTTATTTGTTAAAGTATAACCATCCTGTTATTATATATAAAGAAAATTTCAAATTCAAATTGAAATCTTCAAAGCTTTGAAGCCCTTACCAATGATATCCTCAGATTACCTACGCACTCTTTAAATGGCATACTGTTGTAGTTGAACATGCCAATATAAGCCATAGCGATAACAGCATGTAATGATACCCATACCGTGGAGACCCAGGAGGCAAATCGCGATATAATGCATGCTCCTGTTGTAAGAAAGAAATCGAAAAAGAAAACAACAAGAAAGTGCTTGTAATCATAGGTCACAGAAAGAAAATCAAAACTAAATTTGTCTTAGGCCAAATCTTAAATATCCTCCACATATCCTTACAAACAGTGGGCATGGCAGGTACCTTTTATAGGGTACATATTAGGTATTAATTTACGAGGAGAATTTTAAGCTGATTAAAGTTTTTCGTATATTGTGGGCGTGACTGTTATCCAACCACGCCCGTTATTGTTACATCGATGTATGGGATAATTATAAATATCTATAGCAAATTTCAACTTTTTAGCTTAATTTTTGTGGCAATTAATTAAATTTTTATCATATGTGGGCGTGGCTTTTGACCGATTTCAATTTAAATGGCATTCTACCAGTGGATGGATCTATACAAAATTTCATCTCAATATCAAAAAATGTACTCGGGTGACGCACACATTAATGTTTATTGAATAAAAGTCGAATTAATTCACTCACAATCCACCTGATGAGACAATTATTATGAACGAAAATTCAAGTACACGTTCTTAAAGTTGCTCCGAATTTCGAAAGTATTTTTTTATTATTTTTGAACATTGTTTATTTGTGTACTTTACCATAATAAAAATGTTAAACTTTATTGACCTTGTGACGTTGATAAATCATAAAATATTGTTTAAAGATGAGTTTGTAATGAAATATAAAAATGTTATGTGCTTAATGAAAAACACGGCCTCTCTTTTTCTGGCGCGTATAAAAATATGAACGATCACAGTGTATTCCAGCATTACTATAGTTGGGTTGTTGGTTTGTATATGTAAGGATTCTCCGTGCGTAAATTTGTTTACATTTCAGAAATCAGAAATTGTTTGTTGTTGTTGTTGTTGTAGTGCCATATATATATATTTTATATTCTTTAGTTGTTTTGCCGCTTGTTTTTGATATAAATTGCTTGATGTTGTTGTTGTTTGATTTTTTTTAATTCTTTAACTTTTGTTTTGTTGTTGTATTCATTCATACTTATATTTTTCATAGTTTTTGCCTCAAACGTCTATTGATTATTATTATTATTAGATTTGTTTTTGTTTTCGTTTTCATTTTTGTTAAGGATTCTCTCCAATCACTTTATATTCATCATATATTATATATATACATATATATATATGTGTGTAGGTAGTTTTAGTTCGTTTTGAAGTGTTTTAATCATTATCGCCATTTAGAGGTTTTTGCACAATCCTCCTACTCCTCTTCCTCTTCCTACTCGTTCTTCCTCCCCCCTCTTTCTCTAGTTATGTCCTTTGTAAGGCAACCCCCTAGCAGTAGCGGTAGTAGTTTTAAGGATTCATTAAATTACCGTTGGTTGCCATTGTCGGGGCTTTTAACAGATATAGAGCGAGAGAGGGAGACTGAGAGAGAGAGGGAGATGATTTTGCGGAATTTTGCATTTAATTGGAATTCATTTAATGTTTGGCTTGTAGTACAATTTTTAAATGTGTTTCTACTAAATCCTAGGTCCATCAAACACACACAACCCATACGAGGGACACCACAAAGTAGTAAGTAAACGTGTGCAGGAAGCGATTGTGGGCGGACAAAGTGAGCCTGGCATCGTCATCATCATATTCTCCCACCCTATACAACACTATTCCTTATTTCTTCGGTATTAAGTAATTTTTGCTGTTGACCTTAAACTTGTTCAAGTGTAGTAAGCCTCTGATACTGATTTTGATTTTTGTGATTTTTCTCATTTGATTTTCTTCATTTCTTCTTTGTTTTGTTAAGAGAGTGTTTGTCTGCTTTTTGGTTTGTTTCTTTTTTTCAGTATATTTTTTATTCCTGATGGTTGTTCCTTTTTTTAAGTGTGTGTCTCAAGAATGAGGCCCGTCCTTTATTTTTGTTGATCGTGTTTTTGTTGTTGTCTTATGAATTTTTTTCCATTTTTGTTTTTTTGTATTCATTTGAATTAAAGTCTCTTGATGTTTTTTTATTTGTTATATTTTGGTTCGGTAAGTATTGCACAGGTGTGAGAGAGATTTGTGGAATGTTGTCTAATTGGCAAAGCTTCATATTATATTACCTCTCGCAGGATATGTGGCTTTTAGATATCCCTATGAAGTGTGTGTGCGAGAGCCTTTTTATAAACCATTGATACAATATGCAGGAAAGTTAAGCAAACAACACAATTTTATTACATGAATAAGGGATGTGTTCAACCGTCTAATGCTATGGAATACTAGACCGTCCAATATACCTTAAAAGTGATTTGGTATTTATATCGCCATTTTTACCCAAAAAACATATAAGAATTGTGTGCTATTCTTGGACATTAAATGGAAATGTTAGCTTTAGTATGTGACCTAGAGGTGAGAGTAGGGGCGGAAATTGCCTACTTACCAGAATCGTTTAGGTAGACGTGCAACAAAAAGAAAGTGCACACCAATTAAAATAGTATTTAGGGGTTGTAAGCTTTAAAAAGCTTTTCTTAAGTACATTTTGTCAACAAGCTTTTTAAGCTTCTTTAAGCTTTTTTTAGAGGAAATGTAAAATTTGCCTTTTTTTCTATTTCGAATGAAAGCAGACGAAATTTAAAAAAATCAAAATATATCTTGAATTGGATGCTCATTTATGAACTTTACCATGATAAAAATTTTAACCTTGATGGACGTTTTGACGTTGACATATTGTAAAAAACTTTTAAGGGTGCGTTCTAATGAGAATGCAAAATTGTTACGGCCTTATTGAAGTACTACATTTACTAATTTTTCCTACAACCTTTGGCACAAGTGATGCAAGTTAAAATGGCACTTTGGCAGATTTTTTACCACTTCAGGCCTTTTAACATTACTATTCAACCTGCTACTAACTTAAACTGACTTTTGAAGTGTATATTATTCACTATAATAAGCAGGATATTAAAAAAATTAAGTAAACTCAACTAACTGTCTCATTAAGAGGATTCTGTATTTAAATTCTTCTACTAAAGCATACATTTAGGCTATAAATTGTATAAAAAAATTATAGTATGGGTTATGGAGTTTTAAATTAAATTTGTTTAATTTATGCATAATTAATAATCAGTTAATATATAATATAATTTTAACATCAAGTTTATCGTTTTAAGTTACCTTTAAATATAGGCGAGGCACGCCATGTGTGTGCGGCTCCTTGACCCAAAAATTGTCCCACCGATATTTCCAATAGGACTGTTGGCAAACCGACTAGAAGTAGTAGTATAACATATGGTATTAAATAAGCCAAACCATATTTATCCAATTCTCGTGGAAAGCGTACAACATTTCCATATGTAATATTTAGACAAATACATAAAACCAAACCGCGAAACACTGAACATTTAGTCTGTAAAGAAAACCAGAGAAAGAGATAAAAACCTAATACAATTCAATTCAAGACTTTTGTGGAATTAAGAAGGTAAAAAATATATTGAAATAAGAATCATTTGAGAAGTTAATGGTTAATAAATTTTATCTAAGAGAGTTATGATACTTGCAGCTTTAAATATTATAATAAAAATATTTCGTTATAATAAATCGTGATTTTCACTTCATTAATAATATCAATGATTTATTGATATTTTCGATTTAATCGATTTAAACATGCAACCATTTTTGTTGCTTCTTTTTTTCACGAAATAATCTCAAAATATATAAATTTTTAAGTTCATTGCTCTTCGGAACATTGCTTTGCATATAAATAATTTGTTTTAATACGCTCCACATAGGATGAGGGTATACTAAGTTTGTCATTTCTTTTGCAACACCCAGAAAGAGGCGTCAGAGACCGTACAAAGTATATATATTCATGTTCAGCGTCTACAACTAAGTTGAAATAGACATGTGTGTCCGTGTGTCCATCTGTTGTTGGCATTCTCACGGTCGCAAGTTTTGAGATATTGCACGCAAATTGCTTTTTAAAACGTGCAAAATCAGTCAAGAGCCACGCTCATAATTGACACAAATATTTATACATATATTGCCACAAAAAGTGACCTATGATCTTGAAATTCGGTACACATGTTTGTGGTTATCCTATTCATCGATATACCAAAAATGGGCCTGTTTGGATAACAGACGCGCCTTCAACTTACAAAAAAACATCTTCCACGTAAAACGCGACTTGCAAGCTTACACCTAATACGTATATTATTAGTGGGCGTAATCATATACCTGCCACGCCTACTATAGTAGATGTGGAGTATATTTAAGTGTGGGTCTAAGCCAAATTTAGTTTTCTTACTTCTTTTTTTCTTAATAACAAGCTTTTGAAATGAATCGTTAAACTTATGCTTTCATTTGTTATGCTTTCTTGTGAAATGAAATATTATAAAATGTAAAAATATAAAAACATGTTGCAGCATATTCTGAACACAATTATAATTTTGTAATGCCTGCAGCCTTTTATTACAATATTAGTCACGTTTAATTAATTTGTATAGCTTGTTGGGTGAAACCTTTTTTATGAGCTTTGAACGAAATTTGCGGTTTTCTGTAGAAAACAAATAATGAAAAAAAAAACAAAATACTTCATTTACCTTTCACATTTCTCCAAATAAATCAAATGGGAAATGTTTTAAAAGTATTGTATATAAAGTAATAGATTTACGATGAAAAAAAGGAAGGTAACAATAATGGAAAATATTATTTTGAAGTGAAAAGTAAAGCTTTGGTAAACCGTTTGTCCACCTCTGTATACAACACAATCATGAGAAAGCTTCAAAAATCCTATTCGGTCTAAATATTTTTTTTTTGAGCATCAAAATTTGTAAAGATTTACCTTTAACGTCAGTTTGTCTTATATGTCTGACCACGTTTATGCGTCCACTTAGCTGTCCAAAAGTTTAGAAATTTGGTGGATATTCTTATTAGTATCCTACTTAAAATAGTCTAAATAAATTATTAGACACGTCAATAATTTATAAAAATTTTCACTCACAACACAAAAAACTTAATTACAACAATAGAATTATTCATACCCTAAATATAAGTCATGTAGAAATTATATACCTGCCCACAATATACAAAATATTCTTTATTTAGAGTAAAAATTAACCTTCAAGATAACGTGTAATGTCCTTGTAGTTATTTAAAAAGTACACTAACTCATTATTATTTACCCACAAATTAAATAAATTTAATACATTAAAGCCCCATAACTTACCCTTTAATTCTCCACATAATTTATAGCCTAAAAGTATGCTGAAGTAATAGTATTTTAATACAGGACCCTCTGTGATGAGATGTTTGGTTAGGTTTGCTTTATATTTTTTAATACCCTGCCTATTATAGTAAGTGATATAACCTTGTCAGAGTTCTTAAAGTCAGTAGCGGGTTTAACAGTACGTAGACTAAGCCGTACCGGGAAGCTTCACAAGTTTAAAGGCCCGAAATAGTAGAAAAATCTACTGTAGTGTCATTATACTTTGGACTAAATGTGGCTAGGGGGATATTATATTTAAATGGCAAATGCCACATCCACTTTTAATTATATGAATCGATTCAGTCCGTCTGTGTTTCCATATAAATTTATGCTTAAGTTACAGGTCACATTTTTAAAGATATTTTCACGAAATTTGGTGCAAGAGAGCATCTTAACCCAAAAGCATATTCTATCAGAAATGGTTAAAATTAGAAAACTTTTAATAACCCTCCTCATATAATGATTTTATCTGAAATAAGTCTTCATATGGCGAAAATTGGCAATTTTTAATATTTTTTGACAAAAATTGGTGAAGAAAGGTTAATAATTGACTGTAACAAATTTGGAACAGATCGGACTAATTTTAGAAGCCCTTCCCTTATAAGGGTTTTATTTTAAATAAGGCTTTATACGACAAAAAATCGCAGTTCTTAATATTCTTCGACAAAGATAATTCGTGAAGAATGGTTAATTCGCTTAATAATTGACTGTAACAAATTTGGATTTGATATTTTTAGAACACCTTTCCATGTAATGGATATTTCACGAAATGACTTTCTAGGGCCACCCCTCGCGTTTACTGATACCATTAAACTAATTGTAACATAATTTGTGTACCAAAGTAATGTAGGGTATTAAATGCACGAACTTGTCTTCATTTTTTTTTTACTTTTTAAACATATTCTCATAATATTTTTTTATGAATGTGTGTTTTTTTAATAATCGGCGTGAAACTATAGCTCATATGAATGTATTTAAATAAAACATTAGTGAATTTAGGTGTTACACAAATGGAATATATATAAATTATAGCAACAACTGGTTACAAGTTATTAAGTATATAAAAAAATAATTACACACACTTCTCTCCAAATATATCATTAACCCAGTTAACTATTGTACATCGTAAAAAAAACAGCAACACAGGAAAATATATGTTATAAAAAAGCAAATACTTGGCTTAAGCCAAATCTTGATTACCCACCGTCTAGGCATCAAAGCTCTCCAATGAGTTTATACGTCGACATATCTTTTAAACTTGATGAGGAAAGAATTCTTTAAAAAATTGCAAAAAAAAATCTTTCCAAAATAGCTTCCTTTACATTTAAACTGTCCCTTGATCGATGTTACCCAATTTTTATATCAACCTGTATGGGAAAACTACCAACACTTTTGCCAAGTTTGTACTCGATATCTCAACTTTTGCAAGCAGAAGAGTGATTACCATAGAATACCGGCTAGATGGGCATACTTAGCTATGATTTAACGCTGATTTAGAATAAGTATAATTTAAGGCCTCTTTTTGAACCTTGCAATTATTTTGACAAAGTCATATATACCTCCATATACATATGATGTGGTGGTTATAAAAAAAGTCATTTAAAGTTCTTCCTAGAAAATTATAAAGACGGAATTTTATAAAAAAAAAAACATTGTGTAATTATGAAGAAATTTAAAACATCCACAACTTAATGGACATAAACAATAATACAGCCCAGTTAAAAATCATCTTTATACCCTATAGCACTGGCACTACAGTATATAAGTTCTAAAGATGATTATATTTTCTAAAAAGCTAAAGAGGTGCGACCCACTCTTTTTATTATAACCATCAAAATAAATCAAAGCGGTTTAATCATGCCCATTTGTCCGTCTGTTTGTCTATTTTGTTGTCTAACTCTGTAATGATGTTAAGCAATGTAGTAAAAAGAAGTTGAAAAGGGAAGCCAGAAAAAATTAATCGCACAACATACGCAATCGTTTGAATAATTGTAATTCATTGAGAGAGAGAGAACGAAAAGAAAAAGCAGTAGCTTAGTTTGTGGGAAGGCATTTAAGAACATTGCTTTACTAATAAAGGCAGAACTCTTCAATTCCACCAATTCAGAATAGATTCAGAATAGGAATAAATTCAGACTTAAGTTTTAAACAATTAATAATATACGAATTTATATCGCATTACATTTGCAATCATAAATAATTTAAAGGGCACCTACACCAAATTTGGAATAGACTCTAATTAATTTCAGAACAAGTAAGAAAACTAAACTTGGCCAAATCTAACTTCACATATATAGAAACGGTGGGAGTGGCTAGTATATGATTACACCTTCTAATAGTGTATGTGTTATGTATTAACTTGTAAGCTGAGAATGGTTTTTTGTAAATTATGGGCGTGTCTGTTATCCGACCATACCTATTTTTGATAATTATAAATAATTGTACCAAATATCAAATTCATAGGTTAATTTTTGTGGCAGACATATAGATTTTTATCGATTGTAAACTTATCTGTGGTATGCGACCACGCTCATTTTTTGCAAGAACTATAAGTGCATGTACAAAATTTCAACTCAATGTCTCCACATTTTGTGGACTGCATCAAATTTGCTGGTATACTAAGGTATACTAAGTTTTTCCTTAGATTGATATTTAATTTAGGTGAAACTGGTCAATCATTAGCCGGTATGTTCGCCTCTGGAACTACCTACTTCCGGAGCTGTTTCCCACCATGCTCAGTGTGCGCAAATTCAAATCGAAAGTACACAAACACTACTCCCCCTATCCTTCTCCCTCTAATCCCTTCTAACCGCCAACGTGCTTGCACGTATAGGGGTCATCCCCTGAGTAGATGTTATATAAAAAATAAAAATAAAAATACCACGCTCACAATTAACGAAAATATATCTATCAGCCATAAAAATTCACCATTTATAATTAGGGTACACATTTACAATACCCCGCCCCGTTATTTAATTGTAACTACGCTGCTGGAGAAACTAAATCTATAACACTAACACACACACACACACACGCATTCCTATTCAACACTCTCAGTGATTAATTGTTTAATAACTTTTTTCTTACTTACTTTGCGATAATAGCGAAACGGTACATCCTCATGCACCACATACAAATAATCGGCCAAATATTTTGCTGTTGGTACTTCCATATTGGGACAGATTTTATAATTTGTTTTCTTATTATTTCGTACACCGAACATATGATCATTTTCTGGCATTTGTTTGAATTAATGAAAAAGTAATTTCCGTGACAAAAAAAAATCTATATATTTATGTTATTGATGTAAATTATAGCTACAGCTATAAATTGTACTTTGCCTTGTTGTAAATATTTATTTTGTTTTTTTCTTATGTGTCATGACATATATTTTCTTACAATTTAAGCAATTTTTAACAATATTAATTGAAATGGAAGAAAAGTTATCATTTTACACTTGATATGAAGTAAAACACATGCTTCAATAATGATGATGATTATGATGATGTATAAACCTAATAACGAATGGAATACCAGTAAGATAATGAAGGTAAGCGTAAGCCACTAGATAAAATTTTTTGATTTATAAATTCGGTTCATTTTCAATAAGATTCCTCCTTAGAATAGTACTTGTCTTTGTACCAAATTTCATCAAAATATCTCAAAAAATGCGACCCGTAGATTAAGCATAAATTTAATGGAAAGAAGGACATAGTTAAATCAATTCAGATTTTTATTCTAAATCAATCGGTATAACTGAAGGTGAGTGTGATATTTGCCGCTTATTACTAAGTTTGTAATCGATATCTCAAATTATTAGCCCAGGAGATTGATTACCACAGAATATACTCCCGCGGACAGACTGACCGAATATATATTCTTTATGGGGTCTACCATGCCTCCTCCTAGGCGTTCCAAAGGTTTTAACAATATACACATAATGGTGGGTATAAAAATATTATATTCCTGTACACACATCACTTGCCCGCTCAGTGCACAAAACTCTTAAACAAAAAACTTTTTTACGTAACGTGTAGCAAATAAAGGAATTGAGTTAAAAGTTCTAATGAGAATCTCACTACGATTAACTCTTTGATGTTGTTGTTGCTGCTGCTGCTGTTCGATATCTAGTATATACATATTAATGTAAAAGTTTTCATTCATGTAGGAAGAAAATTATTTATTTTATAAAATATTGTATGACGTGCGTTTCATATCTAAATGTGATATATATTCATAAAAAAAACAAATGTTTTCATTGCACTTCCGCACTTTTTCCGATACTCCGATAAATATTGCAATTCCTACACACACATACACACTTTTGAAAACGGACAACAAAAGGCAACAAGTAAGAGGTACCGACTCGTAACAACCAACGCGCGCTCTTCTTAATATCAAACTAAACTCTAAGTCTTGTTGTTAAGCTACATCAAACCATAGTCGAGGTGGCAGAGATTTCTTAATGCTCTGCATCATACCATCACTTATACAATTTCAGTACAATTAAGCGGTTACATGTAAGCTGCTGTTAGCTGCTCTTATCAACAACAGTACTACACTCACGGTACTCATTTGAAACACCAAACAATATGTACTTCTATTGCAAACACATACGTACACAGACGCACTTGTGCCAAAAGGTTGTTGTTACTGCTGTAGCTGCGCTAGTATGTCTAGTTCATTTCAATGTTTTGATGAAGAACCGCTAATATTTGAGTTGTGGTAGGAAATTATAGAAAGAAAACAACACTTAAAGAAATTTTGTGTTAATATGTTGTGCAAACAGACCCCATTATATATATATATCATATTTAAATAATTTGGATTTTCATTTTCATCAAATCTGAATGTTTGTGAAACGTGCATTTCTTATATATACCGAACAATAACTGATAAATAAATTTCAATTGAAATTGAAAAATTGACAATTGAAGTTGGAAAAAACTCAACCAAACATAAATAACAAATAAATTTGGAAAAATTCCAATTAAAATTGTAAAATGGCCAATTACAATTGAAAAAACTTAATTAAAAATGAAAATCAAATGAATTTGAAAAATTCCAATCAAAATTGAATAATTGCAAATTGGATTTGAAAAAATCTCTATCAAAAATTAAAATCAAGTGAATATGAAAAAAATCCATTTAAAATTTTAAAATTTAAAAAAAATTGAAATAACGGTAAAATAAATTATAAATAAAAAATTATTTAAAGTAAAATGGAAAAAAATCTCATTGAAATTGATAAATTATTTCTATGCAAATTAAAAATTACAATTAAAAATTTAAAAAATCCAATTGAAATTGAAAAAAGTCAAATTGAATTAAAAAAAATTTAATTGATCATGAAAAAATGTGAATTAAAGTTGAATTCTTAATTTAAAAAAAAAAAAAACTATGTAAAAGAATTTTAATTAATATTGAAAGTTTTCTACTTTGAATTGAAAAATTTCTAATTAAAATCGAGAATCTCTCACCCTCATGGCAAAGTTTATATATTGTAATTACTCAACTTGTTTTTGATTCTGTTTTTGTTTTTCAGTGTACGTATAAATATCATTTTAATGTTAATTAACTAACTATCTAACTCACATGCTCACGTTTATACGTTTGTAGATTCATTCAATTATTGCCATTATTATTATTGTTGTTGTCTTTTATTATTATTATTTTTTTTAACATTTAATATTTTATTTATATATAACTGGAATCATAGTTAGAAAATTTAAGTGTTTAGTACACAGTGTGGCATCTAAAGTTTTCAGTTGTTTGTTTTTTTCTTCTTTTTTTTCACTTACTTCACATTTTTACTATTCTTTGAAGATTGCATGACTCCGGTGTCGATGTGATGGGCATATCGTTACAATTCGTTGCATTTTTATTATGTTATAAGATATTAAAAAAGCGTGCACAGACACACGCACACACATACACATTTCTGTGCAGGTATGCATGGAAAGTTCTTTTCATACCAGCGTACATATATTTAGACAAGGAAGCTACACAATCTGTCTTTTGTTGTTGGTATGACTTTTCAATTTATCCTATATACATACATAAAAACATAATCCCGTTACTAACTGCATAATTAAGTGAATGAATGCATTTCATTTTAAGTAAGAAAAAATTATTTTATTCAGCATTCTAAAGTTTTCAGTTTTTGTATAATTTTTAATTAGAGACATTGCAGGTAATTACAGTTTAAGTGTAATGGTAACAATTTTACAATGCCATAAAAACATACATCATATCATTCATTTATAGCAAAGGGCCACGTTTGGAATGGTGTAAAACAACAAGTCAATCAAAATAATTGTTTATGACCTTTAAAGGTGTTTTCTTTTGCTACAACCACCAACTATTTAGTAATGGCATTAATGCAAAACCTCAAAACAAAAGAATTTATTCTTACACACAACCGGAAAAAAGCCATTATTTTCTCTTGATTATTCAAAATCAATTTCTGAAAAGAATTTTTTATAATAAAAAATTTTGCAGAAATTTTTATTGTGAGATCATTCCGTTGATTGGATGATATATGTCAGAGTGGCTCTCTAGTTTAAATATATATATAAAAATTAATTAAATGCACTTTAATGGGGAATTTTTATGACATCATAAAATAGATAATGATTCACTTCACTAGTGCGGAATTGTTTTTCTAAAAAAGCAGTCAAACACTTGAATAAAGGGCTTAGAAAATATCATAAAATTTCGTTTTTGATATCCTCCACATAAGATGGGGGTCCATCGATGTGTTAAAAATAGGCATGGCCGGATTTACTTGACTTGCACCCTTCTACGTAATACATACACTATTAGGGGACGTAATCATATACCTGCCACACCCAGGTGATGGGTATTTAAGATATTTAAGATTAAGCCAAATTTTTGTTTTCTTGTTGGTAGAATAATTTTGTACATTTTTAACATAACTGTTACTTGACCACGCCCATTTTTTACCACATACACGTCTACACTATTTATAAATATGTGTATCAAATATCAATTTCATGGCTCAACTTCTGTTACTGTTAAATAGATTTTTGTAAATTGTAGGCGTGGCACATTAACAAAATTTTGCCCAATTTTAATAACAATCTGTATAACCAGAAACCATAAATAAATTAACGAAATTTCAGCTTAATATGTCAAATTTTATAATGAGCAACCTTTCAATAATAGACAGATATACAGACGGACATAAATAGATCGATGCAAATTTTGAAAACATATATACTTTAGAAGGTTTTTAAGGCGTCTTCCTACGGAATAATCAACTTAGTTTATTCACATATACAATGTAGAGGATATAGCAACCACAACAACAACAGCACAATTACAAAATTATTGCAATACAATCCACAATGTATAAAGTTTCAAAAATATAATGAAAGTTAGGCCTTTTTTTTTTTTTTGTTGTTGTAAATTTTTTATAAGATATTGTGTTCGGGTTGCAATAAACACAAATTGAATCTATAATGAAGTGGATAAAAAGTATCCAATTAATAAGTCAATAATATATAAACCTATTAATGTATCATAAATATTGAATGAGCAAATAAAAGACAAATCAACACCTAAACTAAAGGAAAAAACAAAACAAACAAAAAGAGTCAAACAAACGAAAACTTAATACTCGATAGTAATTGTATTGTAATGATAAGCTAAACAGTTAAAAGCCGCTTAATATACATAAGAAGACACAATATAATAAAACTGCAATAATAAGGCAAAGACAACTACGCACACAGTAATGGCCGCAGTGCCTTGGATACCATTCCGGCTTAGATCGCAGGGCCATGAAGGTAAATAATACAAAATATAGCAAAAAAAAAAAAAAAAAACAATAAAAAAAACCGAAATGCATTCAATTTCATTAAAAGAAATTTCATCATAATCACCTTTCATATAACGGTAAATATAGCAGCGGTAAACGATGGTGGTGGCAGTACAAAGGTACAACAGTAACTTGGTCTTTATAAAGAAACCCAAACAAACACAAACTAAATGGGTATTAAAAAAAAGTATATATAACAATGTCCCTTTCACTGAAATCAACAATAACAAAAACAACAATAACACAAAACTATTTATACAAACAACGAGACTTGGCGGCACATAACTGTCAGACCTCTTTGTAAATAATAAAAAATCATGTAAATAGTTTGTCAAGCTGGACTATACCATTTAGTTCTTTAAATTATGCTAAAATTACTTTAGATGTCTATGTAAACTCAGAGGCATGGCTGTAAAAGTCAATTCGTGAAATATCTTTTACATAGAAATGGGTTCCAAACTTATTCCGATCGGGTTGAAATTGGTACAGTCAAATATTATGCCAATTAACTATTCTTCACTAAATTTTATCAAATAATATTAAGAATTGTGATTTTTTGCCATATAAAGATTTTCTTTATAATAATGGAAAGAAGTTTTAAATATAATCCCGTATCGGACTATTTTCGGTCTATTTTCAATAGGGTTCTTCTTTAGACTAAAACATGTGCTTGTACCAATACACACTTTGCCATATGTGGTGCAGGGTCTAAATTAGCCAAAAAAATTTACTACTAAGTATTTATAGTCTGTACTAGAATTACGATTTAAAATACTATACTTTTAATACTAGCTATGAAAACTTTGTTAAAAGAAGGGTCTAGTGTACCTCTACTATATATAACATATGATATATAAATGAAAGCCTATATTTGTTTGTTGTGAAATTTGAAACTGCAACTATTTATATCAATTCATAATTATATATGTACGCATACATGTATGTGTTGTATTGTCTTTGCAAGTAAACGTACCCGGCATACAGAATATGAACTGATTTAAGCTACAAAACGAACCATGGCCACTAATGACACACACACAAACATGCACTTTAACATTGTAAAAAAAAAATGGACATACAAAAAAAACCATACAACACAACACATCACTGTGCAGATATTAAGCTCTAATGCAATAGAATAACAAATTAAGAGGAAACAAGGGAAACAACTAAATTTGGTTTAAACCAAATCTTAAATACTCTCCACCACATCTCCTTACAAACAGTGGGCATAGCAGATACATGATTACGATCTTTAATAGTACGCATCAGCTTGGAAGTCGATTACAGTTTTTTGGAAAATGTAGGCGTGTGTGTTATACGGCCACGCCGATTTTCGGCAAATCGATGGATGGCGTAATTATACATAGTGTACCAAATTTCAACTTCATGGATTAATTTTTGTCGATTGTGGGCGTGGCTCTTGATCAATTGAAAATGCATGTACAAAATTTAAGCTCAATATTTAAAAATTAACGGCCTTGAGAGTGCCAACAACTGCTGTATACACGGACATACATGTCTAGATCGTCTGACGCCTTCTTCTAGTTGTTACAAATGGAATCACAAAATTTGTTTGCCCCCCCTAGTTTATGTGGAAAGTATAAAAGAGTCACTTTTCCACTAAAGCATAACACAACAAAACGTTAGTATTAAGACGCTTAGACGTATAATTAAGCTATATATGTCTTGGAACATAAATCGTCTACAGTTATGTAGTTTTTTATGTAATTCTAGCATAGAATTACACACAGAGGATTATATAGTACTGCTGCAATAAGTTTCGATATGGTTGAAAAAATAATATAATAAATAATTTTTTTATATAAATGAAAAAAATAAAAAAAATTTATTAATATGAAAAAACTAATTAAATTAAATATTAGAAATAAAATTTATTTATATAAGAAAAATATTTTTAAAATAATATAAGAAGAAGAATTATTTGATTTAAAAATATTTAATTAAAAATAATTTTTATATATTTCCAAAAAAAATTATAATAATAAAAAGAACTACTTAATTAAATAAATTTATTAAAAATTATTTATTGTCAAGTTGATGTCGGGTATTTAACAAATTCATTTCCTTTAACTGTGAACACGTGACATTTAATACTCAAACAAAAACGGATGATATATAAATATTCGTCAAAGTTTCTGTTAATATAATATTTACAAATTACAAAACAAACTATCCAATAATAATAATAATAAAACAACAACAACAACAATAACAAAAGAAGCAAAAATAAACAAACACTTTAAATCTTTATTTCAAGTACACTTGAGTGGTTAAACCATTTGACGTCACTCCTAAACATGGTAAATGTTTGTTGTTTAAATAAAGAACAAACCAAAAATAAAACACCAACAGTCAATAGTAATTGCCTTAAAAAAACTCAACTGAACTTATGATGTCAGTTTCGAATGAAAAAACCAGGTTGGCTTTTATTTTATATTATTCCTCTTAAGGTTTGAAGCAGTCTAAATAGCAAAATTATTTACAATTTTTTTTTACAAAATTTTTTTAAATATTTAATATTCATCTTCAGATGAACTACACCAACAAATATAGCTTAGTATCACATCTGATGAACTGTGAGACTAAATATCTTAAAGAAACCAAAAACTTAAGCAACGAACTTGTTTTGCTTGTAAATGCTAATAATGAGTATAAATAAAAATTTCTCTCAAATAAACAAAGTATTCTTGTTATTAAATAATAATCCGAAACGTATGCTATACAAATTTCTTTTTATTTTGCAGTAGTGCAGCGTATACGTGTGAGGTGTTTAATGAAACAATATGAGACACAAATTTTGGAAACACAACAATTTCTATTCAAAAACTGCTACGCCCATTATTGTCAAAAAAATTTCAATTTAATGAAAGATATTTATCTTTTGAGTTTATTAAACATATTTATAAACATGTCGATGTACTCAAAACTGGGCGTTTATAAAAGACACGCCCAATATTTACAAATAACTTATTTTGTACAGAATTCTATTATTAACGTAAAATGTAAAATATATTTAAATAACCTTTAAATGTTATTTTATGCCTGGCACGTCTACGAGTAATATTTGTGCAGCATTCTTTAGATTTGGCCTTAAACAAATATCCCTTTTTTTTATACTCTCCACGCTCCACATAAGTATCTTCAGTAGTCGAGTTGGCCAAGGCCTTATCTTAGTAAACTTTGCATACTGTGAAGCGCCGGTTCAAAACCAGCTGAAGGTTAAAGGGGACAACAATTCTCAGATGGACTTTGAATTCATTTGTTGCGTTAGATTTGTACCGACAGTTAAAAAAAGTATTATATTTTTTATACTTTCTACATAAGATCGGGGCATACTAAGTCTGTTATTCTATTTGAAACATGTAGATATAAGCATCACAGATTCTACAGAGCATATCCAATATATTCTTAAAGAGCCGTAAAAACTAAGTCAATCTAGACATGTCCGTACGTCCATGTGTCTATTTGTTGTTAGCTGAAATTTTGTACTGACATTTTTGCAAGTAATTTTGCTCAAGCCAAAATTGGTCAAGAGCACCGCCCACAATCAATAAAAATCTAATTATCTTCCACGAATATTTAGCTATAAAGCTGAAATTTAGTAAAAATATTTATAATTACTTCAGCTATCGATGAAAAATAGGCAGCAAACTCCACTTTTTAAGCTGATACGTAATACATTTACTATAAGAGGGCGTAATCATGTAATGTCCACGCCCACTCTTTATGTGTACACATATATTTAAAGGATACTTGAGATTTGTCTTAAGCCAAATTTAGTTTTCTTACTAGTTCACTAGTAATTTATATCTTTACCGCATAATGGCATTTCTTTTGTAGCTATTCTTAAAGCTCTTAATCATTCCTTGTAATTAAAATCAATTGAAACTAATAAAAATACGATCATAGAAAATATGGTCTTAACTAACAATACAATACTTCTTCTAACACCAATTAAAACAGTCAACGAAATGAAAGTAAGACACGTTAAGTGGTCATCATCAGCGGGCAGCACTCAAGAACTTTGAAGTTTGATTAGAAATGAAAATTAATTTAATGCATTTTATACAATATTTTTATGATCTAACATTTGTTTAGCTATTCACTACACTACACTGTAGCTCGTAGTGTAGAGCATTCCAATGCAACACAATGGACAGCAGCAGCTCAGTAATTGTCTGATAACCTCTCATGCATATTAATTATGCTTAATCATTATAGAAATAAACATTTTATGATAATTTTCTTATTATACTTTCTCAATAAACAAATGACACTGTAAAAGCTTTTATATCTTTTTTTTTTTTCTTTTTTTAATTAATTTTTAATAAGAAAATATTGAATAGAGATGAAAGTTATTGAACTGGATTCGTCTTCTTTCTTATTTAAGCTGTTAGTGACCGATAAAATGCATGTTTTACCCAACAAATCTTCAAGTAAACTTCGGAGACTCGCTAGAGTATAAATATTCTTGATCAACAAGGTTCTAAAATTACACATAAACGTTATTAAACGTTTAAAAAACGGTTACCTAGGTTAACAACCACGCCTCCATTTAGAAAAAAACTTTTCACGCCTTTAAAAACAAAGTTAATTTTTAAAAACTTCATTTTTTATATTAATTGCATTCACCGTTGTGTCGTAAATGGGCGGAATTAAATAACAAACACGCCCACAACTTTTTAAAACTTCCTTTTTGGAACAGAATTCGAAAGGATATCAAGGTGTTTAATAGTCACCAAAATATGGTGCATCTATATAGTGTACGTGCCACACCCTTTTTACAAGCGAGGGGCTCAACCAATCAACCTCTACTTTCAAAGTAATACCCTTAAGTATCAGTGGGTTACCAAATCAACTCAACAGGCGAGTTTAAAATTTTGGCTGAACAAACTTCATCTGTATTCGAAGTCTTAGTCTGTATGCTAAAAGCCTACTAAAGGGACTTATCCCCAGTTTAAGTTTATAGCGGATTTTTCAATAAGAACATAACAATTTTGCCAATTAATACAAATGCATCTTTGACCTATTTTCCATGATTTGTTAACATTAAAAAGTCAGTCAAGGTTCACAAACGAGCCATCTTTGGAAATAATTAAAAATTAATCACAATTCTAACTCCATGGTCGGAACTTTAAAAGCGTGCCACCAGACAAGTTGTGCGTGCTTTAATAGATAAATTCGAAACAAAATATTCACTATTAAAAATTCCTATACTAGACAAGGCATAGAATTAAGAATTTCAATTTTTTTACCTGCTGGTTAGCTTCATCGTCAGCATTTGTTATCAATTTGGCCGTACTGCCATTTGTCAAATTGAAACTTTCACTAGAATTAAGATTTTTCATAATATCCGCTGCTGCCGCCTTAGGCCCACCTCTTACGCGGCCATTACTTGCCTCAATGCGTGAGAAATTATGATAATCTCGATCATTGTGACTGCTGGTGTGATTGCTATAATTCGCATGAACGTCGTTAAGTGTATTATTACTACCACTGATGGTAGTGATACCACTAGAGCTCATACAACCCGAAGTGGCCGTAGTCCGACCACTGACATTACTACCCAATCTTGCCACCTGACCACCTAAACCATCCGGACTGGTTAGCTGTACGTCCATGTTGGTAGTAATGGTGGATATATAGCTGCGCGTAGTCTGAGGTGAAGGTGTAACAACACTTGTTAGATCTTCTCCATCATCTCCATAACGGCGCATATTGACCCAAGACAGGCGATGCTGTTGCCGACGATCTATGGTAGGCGGGTTACTAATATTCGTATTACTGCCAATTACATAAATACTGGTACCTACAGAATCACTGCGTGAACGCATTGGCTCTACTATGGCGGATTGAGACTGTAAATGTGACTGTGACTGAGACTGAGGTGGTAGTGGTGGTGGTATGGGTGGCGGTTTCGATTTTCTCACCCTATTAGCCGCATGTAACTTCATTTGTTGCAAGTGCTCCTCCAATATTTCATCGCTAATTTCAAATTTATAATTTGTATTCATTTTTGAGACCTTTTACGGGTAATGTTTTGTATTTAAATGTTGAAGAACATAACAATTGTTTGTTTTTTTACAAAAAGTGTGTTGATTTTTTATTTTGTGTGAATCTGAAAATAAAAAGAAAACAATGAAACAAATGAATACTTGAAAAGACAAAAAAAGGTTCGCTTAGTGATGCATTGTGATTCGACTTTAACGACATGTCGGTAGCCGTAAAACTTACACAAATACTCTAGTTCTTAAAAGAAAGGAATCTTAATAATCTAGAGATGAAAACTTCCTAAACCCACTATTAGTCCTGAAGTTTTGAAAATTGCGAAACTCAAATCACTACCTTTGGAAAGTGACCCTGAAGTTTTTAAAATAATAAAGAATTAATAAAGAACTGCAAATCTATCTTATTTTATCTACGGCAGTATTATTATTCCTCGCGCTACAAATTCATGTCCCGCATAGCAGAGGCTAGTATATCAAGCACGATCATCGTCTTCTTAAACATGTTACAAATTCGAACAGCACATGAATTTTGTGCCCTTTATCACAACCAAGGTGTGGTGAGGATATATAAAAATTTATGATTCATTGTCATACATTGTCATTATACGGATGCCATAACATACGAACACATTATCCCATATAATCATCTTTTGTGTGACCGAACGAGGTGAGAAGAAAAAAAATGTTATTTTTAAGAAATTCATTTGATTCACACTGAGATACATGCGTTCACGATCAATAATAAAACTTTGCTTGCAGTATTTAGCTGAATAGTTTAAGTTACTTTTTATACCCTCCACATAAGCTACTAAGCATACTACGGTTGTAATTTTATTTGCAATACCCAGAAGGAGGTGTTAAAGTATAAAGTATATGTAAATGTTCTTGATCAATAACAAAAATTAAGTCGATCTAGACATGAATGTCCCAGTGTCCGTATGTCCATCCATTTTTGGCATTCTCACAGCTTTGGAATTATTGAGCTGAAATTTTGTACAGACACTTTTAATTGTTGCATACAGTTTCCTAATTAAAATGGACGTAATTATGTACCTCTCACGGCCACCATTTGTGGAGGGCATTTAAGATTTGGCCTCAAGCAAATATATATTTTTTACTTGTTTTTTTATTTTCGTTTATTAAATTTATATTCGAAATTTAAAAAAAATTATTTTATATTTTTATTTATTTATTTTGTCATCGGACACACTTTTTTGTAACATTTTCAACATAATAAAACCCAAAAGGCTTTATATGTAAATTTATTCAGATTGTGAAAAACAAAAATTTAACAAGTAAGAAAACTAAATTTGGCTTAGGTAAAATATTAAATACCCTTTACATGTATATATAAAAAGTGGGCGTGGAATATGATTATGCCTTCTAATAGTGCAAATATTACGTATAAACTTGTCAGTCAAGTCTTACACTCTGTAAGGTTTTTTGTGAATCGTGAGCGTATCTATTCTCCCACATCATTATAAGAGGTATTTATAAATATGTATACCAAATTTCAACTCTATAAATAAATTCAATTTTTGTGGTAGATAAATAGATATTTATTAATTTGGGGGCGTGGCTTTTTTTCCAATTCAAATAGAGAGGCTGAAACTAGTCGTGTTTGTACAAAATTTCAGTTAATTTTTTCAAAATTTACGACTTTGAGAGTGCCAACAACAGACGGACACATCTAGATCGACTAAGTTAATGCTGCTGATTAAAAATCTGTTTACTTTGTAGGGTCCCTTAATGCCCTCTTCTTCTTTTAAATGTTGCGCACGGAATGACTTAGTATACCTTCCATCTTATGTGAAGATTATAAATATTCAGCACATGCCATCTAACATGAAACATAATTTATTATAATGTGTGCGTGTGTGTGTGTGTAGTAGTAGTTTTAATAAATGACTAAATAATTATAAAAAATAAAAAATTCATTATTGTACCGTTAACCTAAAGAACTTTCACTTGTTTGGTCATTAAACATTAAATTGTTTAGCGCACGCAAAAACAACAACAACAACAATATTTTACTTTATTGTTTCATTATGTATAATAAAATGTAAATAGTTTTAAATTGACAGCTTCAGTTGCTGTGCGACAACATTTCTTATAGAGCGCTTGTTCTTGTGAATTAAAATTTATTTATTTAATTTTTATTTATTAATTTTCATTAAAAAAATTTTTTTTGTATTGGTGTTAATGTTGCTAAAATTCTTGTCGTGGAATTGAGTTTAATTCTAATAAATGCCACTCTTTCAAGGGCAACTGCACTTGATTTTATCGTATTTCCATAAAACATTAAAAGTTGTTTGGTTTGTGAATTATAATTTTTTTTTTTTAATTAATTTGAAACAAACTCATTATGAGCAGTTTTTGTGATAAACAATTGCTTAACAGCTTACCGCAATATGTTTTTTTTTTTCTATTTAAATTATATTTGTCATTGTTAAGAACAACAACAAGTGTTTTTCTAAAAATAAAAACAAGAATAATAATGTGGTGGCAACTGTTTACAAGTAAATTAACAAAAAAAACTGTTGTTAAGTTTTTTATAATCAGTTGGTTTTACTTTAAATTTTATCTATAGAGTTATGAAAACATGATGCGCCATGACTAAGATAATAATATTTAATATTGCCTAGAAGATAATAATATGATGACACGTAGAAAAATAATTTTGAAATTAATCAAACACATCTTCTCCTTTAATAAGTAAGTAAGAATACACTACTCCCTAAAGACAACTGAGTCATGCTAATTAAAGCAAGGCGCCTATCTTACGTCTTAAATCCAACACAATAATATGCAACGGTGGTGCAATGCTTTACTTCTCTGACTAAGATTTAACAACATGAGCTGAATGCCTGGACATTGGGGTTTACCTGGGAACGAGATGGCAGATGAGTGTGGCAGAATATACTCGAAGAAGACTAAGATTCAACAACATGACATTATTATCTGCTAGGTGCCTAGACACTCGCGTATGCCCCAGGACGGAAGGCACATGAGTGTACTAAAAACAGGTCGGAGAAAAAGACTACATTCACAAAAATAAAAGGCAGTTTCAAGACTGATTAGGCAGTGAGAGACAGTGATTAGCTACCAATAGTTGGGGTTCTCTGTATCTCCCACGTTGTTTGCTCTTGATTGAATCGCAATCAAAAGAAGTTACTAAGACTCAACAGGAAATCTACGTCTACAGTCATCTAGGTCATTACAGAGCATTACATTATAAACCATATGGCCATCAGGTATGGACTCTTTAAAGTCATTTGGCTTATTACGCAGCACTAACTTGACTGAATCACAATCGAAAAACAAGAATCCATATCTACAGTCATTTGGGTCATTACAAGGCACTGCCTCATAAGCCTCAGCTCCGATGCCATTTATAATCATTTCCGTAGCAGCTAAAGAAATGAAGAAAGAGCTCGAATCTGTAAAGCATCTACATTGTAAATATCTAGTTCTACAGAGAAACTAACTAACTCTGACTTGCTATAAGATTTCCCTATGATCTGGAATCACTAGCAGCAATGCAGTCCTGTGATCTCATAACATTTATTATATTATTTGGATGAATTTTATGTAAACCATAGTCCTTCAGTATGAGTATCACAATGGGACTCCATGAAGTCTCTTCAGGGTGAACACTCTTTCAAATTTAACCTCACCTATATTGTTACAAATTTTTTGTTTTTTTCTAACAATTGATGAAGTATTTTAGGGTACTCCTATTATTTTATATATGCGATTCAAAATGTTTTCTTGTTTATTTTAAAGGGTGAAAGCTGGCTTAATGTACTGTATGTACTATACTTAATGCCCATTTATTGCTCTAATTATAAAGTATAAAATAGACGGGTCTTATCTTTAAATAATACTCTCACTTTTTAATTTTTATATTTTATCTACAATTACTTTATCTTATTTTCATTTACAAAATGTTTATCTTATCAACCCTCGTATATGATTTTTATTTACCTTAACTCAATATTTGTAATGGAATGTTTTACAAGAAATATAACAAAATCTAGTTTAGATTTATTATAAATAATATGGTCATCAGGTGGAATTTCTTAAATATTTGATTAACTTGTTTTATGTAATTAATTTATAGCATGGTAGTTTATAGTGGCACACCTTTTATTGTAGCCATTGACTTGGTACTTATTATTATACCCTGCAGATATACTAAGTTTGTCATTCCATTTGTAATATCCAGACGGGGTCGTCAGAGACTCTATAAAGTATATCAGCATCAAAAACTGAGTTAACGTGTATGTCCATATATCCGCGTTGGTTTTTTCACGGTCGTAAATTTTGATATTAAACTGAAACTTCTGTTTTGCATACAATTATTTAGAATGGGCAAAATTGGTCAAGAGCCACGCCCACAATCTATAAAGTACTATTTATTTACCACAAAAATTTATCTATAAATTTTGAGATACTAAACTAAAACTTATAATTTCTGCATGCAGATTGCTTTTTAAATCGGTAAAGAGCCACTCCCACAAGGGACATAAAACTATTTATCTACAAGAAGTTGATATGTGGTACATATATCCTATCCATCGATATGCCAAAAATGGTCGAATAACGCATACGCCCACAATTTTCAAAAAAATATACCCAGCGTACTTTCAAACTGATGCGTAATACAAAGACTTGCCACGCCTATTTTTTTATGTAGAGAGTATTTAAAAATTGGCTTAAGCCAAATTTTGTTTTTCCCTTGTTTTAAATCGTTTTAATCACGACCATTAGATTGATTAACTGCCACTTATTATGTTGTAGTTTTTTTTATCTTGTTTACTTACAAGAGTTTTATGATATAGTCGTACATATACTTTTATTCAATAATTTGTCCGCACATATGTTAAATACAATATTTACTACTATTAATTATCACTTTTTTTAATGAAAATTACTCTTATTTTATTCATAAGGGGAACTAATTAATTATTTATTGCAATGCACGGTGCTATGCATTAGAATTTGTGAAAGGTGACGTATTGTGTTTTATTGTACACTAAAGTGAATTAAATAAGTTTCAGTTTAAAACAAAAACAACGAATGAATAAAATCAAGTGAAGAAATTACAGTCACCCAATCCCTATCATTTAATATCCTACACCACTTACTTACAATTTTATAAAGAGTCTTCCATTCCCTTTCCCTACTGGAAATTTGAAAGAAAATAACATGTTTAAAACAATGGCTTTATCAGCACTGAAGAGAAAACTCCTATAAGTGAATGCAGCGTATTGAACACGTGTTTCTACGCAAACTCCAATCCTACGGAAATCGAACTCACAAACACCCCCATTAGAAATAGAAAGTGTTATACCTTCGGCTAATATGAAGGGTTAATACTCATATCTTCTTGTATTATTTAATAAATTGTAGCATAAATTGTATTATTTCGGTTGAAGTACCCTTAATACAAAGTGATCAAGAGCAAAGATCGGCAACGTGGTACACGCAAAAGAATTTTGAAGTGCCCTCGTTCATATATCTAAATTCTAAAAAATACTGTTACAGTACAAAGTTGTACTCAGTCTAATGGTTTACCGAAACTCTATGGAACTGAAGTCTTTTTATTTATTATTTTCATATATAGAAGTCGCCTTTTAAAGGGAAATTGGCGGTGTTGGATGACCATTTATAGTTATGTTCTGAAAATGATTGCTGACCCTTTATCTAGGACATATATATACATATATTTATACCCTACACCTTAGTGATGATACATATAAAAAGTTTGCTATTCCGGAATAGGTAGGATGTGCCAGAAACTTTACAAAATATATATATACTTGATCAGCATTAAAATCTCAGTCGATATAGGCATGTCCGTCTGGACGTCTGTCTATTATTGACACTGTCACGGTTATTAATTTTGACATATTGATCTAAAATTTTATATAAATATTTATAATATTGTTACTTAGATCGGTAACGGTCGATAATTTTAAATTCTTAATTGTAATATTGATCCACATACGATGTATTCAGGTTTAACAAATAAACAAAAGAAGCTCTATGAACTCTTACAATATCCTAGATCACTCTAGCCTTATTAGAAATGTATTATCAATAAAATAAACTCTAATATATAATTAATATGTTGGCAATTGTTTAGATAAACAAAAGAAAAATAAATTCCATGATATTTGATATTATTTCTCAATTATTTTTTTTTCGTACAGATCTTCTCTTAACCAAGCGTGTCACACAGAAAGAAAATTACCGGTAACGTACAATTGCAACAATGTAACGTACAACAACAAAAACAAAAACTGCAACTGTACGTAACGGCAACGAAATATTATACTACGCTGAGGGAAGAAAGGAGAAAAGCCAATAACTTGAAAGTTAAACTTGAGTTACTCGCTTACAATACAAGAAAAAACACAAAAAAAAGAAAAAAAGGAAAATATTCCCGAAATTTACATCCGTAAATATACGGAAGAAATTATTCTTAAATTAATTTCACCTGACATTTAAAAACTCCTTGAAAATATTATTCCAACACAATTCTAAAGCAATTAATGTAAGGACGGATGTACAGACACTCATTTAAAATCATTAACAATTCAGTTTAAAGTTCATAGAAAATAAACGTATTGAGATTATTCACTTACTTATGCCCTGTAAAACGTTATAATGTATAGTTGTTACACATAGCTTTTTTTAATTATTTCATATCACGCGAATAAATTAATTGATCACACACTCTTCGCTGTTGCTTTTTTTAATTGTTTATAACTTTATATAAAAAACATGACACTTTTTTTTGGTTATACAATAATGAAAAAGAGAAAAACAACAACAACAACAAAAAGATTTTTAAATTAACACTACTAACCGGCAAACGGGTAGTTAGACATGCAATTGTAAGTCTTTCATAATTTCTTCTACCCTCGCTTCTTCTTCTTTTTCGTTTAGTGTCAATCGGTTGCACGCTGCCAAACTTCTCATACAGGCTTGAAGCAATTCACGTCTAAAACTGAAAACAAGTTCTCAACGTGTTGACTATTTCACCTGTAAAACTTTAGGAAAGGTGATGGTGAGACACCGAAGATACAAACGACCAGAGAGTGCAAACACTTTGTTTACGTTATTTACGAATATCATGTACGTAGTTGAGAGTTAACAAAATAGTGCAAAGGGCTCAAAAAACAAATTTACGGAGAGAGAGAGAGAGAGAGAGAGAGAGAAAATGTCTGTATAGGAAATGGTGTAAAACGAGTGAGAAAAGAGTTGAATATAGTTTACGGCAATTATTAAGTGCACTACGTAATAAAGTATCTCACTTTTACCAGGGCGCCCTAAGGTTGAAGACGATAAAGGAGCTGACTACCTTGCAAGCAGGCTCCTACAAAAGCCTTTCTACCGATGTAGTCACTGGAACAACTCTAAAGGGCAAAGGCAAAAGATTCATTCAGCCAATCTTGAAATCTATTGAAACTTTAAACCTCATAGGTTTCCACGAAGCTCCAATAGACTTAAACAACTTAAAACTACGCATATAACCACGAAAGTTACACTTTAAACTTCCCCAGTTTATAAAAGGAATTGTATATCATCTATGAAAATTTCTGAGGAACTGATCCTGCTGTCACCTCTCAACTATTAACAGACTTCTTCGCGAGACATTGCAGCCTCAAATATTATCTGATAGATCACGGTTTATCCCATGGGTACACTTGTAGGTACTACAAAGAAGCAACTGAATTACCTGAATTCATTTTATGTGAATCTCCAACAGTTTATAAGGTTTTAAGTATCGTTCGCTTGATAACTATGTTGTAATCCATGTTCCTGCCTAATATTATTAACAAACTTCCACACGAGACAATGCATTCTCAAATATCTTCTGATAAATAGAAGGCCTATTCCATGCGGACACTTTTAGGTAGTGTAAAGAAGTGACTGAGTTGCCCCTGTACATTCTATATTCATTCTCAGCCGAGTACAATATGAAATTCTGAACTTAACGTTCTTAAAAACCTCAAACTGTAGGGTTGGAAATCCGAGTTATAGCTAGATAGATCTTATTAAGCTAGCGTATCAAGGTGGCATTTTGTATCAATCCTCACCTTTTATCTAATTACCTACCTTTTCGGCAAATTTTATTTCAATTTTTGGAGCTCTGCGGTTATAAAAACTTTACATTTTTACTTGTGGACGTAACTGTCAATTAATTCGGTTGAATTAATTCATTTTATACAAAAACTACCAAACTAATATATATTCTTACTAATTTTCATAACTACACCTTAACGAAATTATCGAGGTGCGAGTTTCGGAGCAGTCGAAGACACGGTCATCGCCAGATCGACTCCCAAAATGATTCTTATCAAATATATATATTGTGTAGAGCATCACGAAAGCTTCTTTCTAGGATGTTTGCAAATATAATGACTAACTTAGTATACCCCTATGTGTAGGGTATAAAAAATTTAAAAAAAAACCTTACTTGCAAACATTTAGCCAAGGAAAGGTCTTATCATTGTACAATTTAAACCCTTTAAAAACAAAGATTATAAAGACCTTTAAAAATATTTGCTAACTTGTTTAAGGTGCCTAAGAGTTAGTTTTACCCAGAATGAGGCTTTAATGTAATGAACGTTCGGTTCATGTGATTTTAATTAAACAATTAACTACAAATTATTTTCAAGGTCATTATATGGCAACTTACAAAAACAATTCAATTACAATTACAAACATTTTTATAACGTCATGAAATAAAATTTTTTTATTAATAATGCAATTAACTTGCGACCCTTGAACGCATTGTATATGACTGTCTATATAATAATCATATAATGTTTATATATATAAATATAAAAGTATATATATATATATATGTATGTATGTATAAATGTACGTTTCATGTTTTTTATGTTAATGCATTATTTTCATCATGAAGAAGCAGACAAGACCAACTAATCAAAGTACAGAGACACATGCGCTGCTGACTACCTGTCGTAATTACCAGTAAACAGCAATGTTCACGTACACGTATATATTAAAAATATGTAACTGAGATGAACGTAAATACAGGTAAAAAATAAATATTATGAATGAATCCTTGTTGGGTTTTCTTTAAACATTACACACCGTTGCTGCTTCCTTTCCTTTTTGTTCCTTAAATCCCCTACATAAGATTGAGGGTATAATAAGTTAGTCATTATATATATTTTTGATAAGCATCACAAACTTAGTCGAGGAGGCATACATATATGTGCGTGTGTCGGGGTGTCCGTCTTTTGTTGGCACTCTCACGTTTGTAATATCTTTTAGCTGTTTTTTATTTTTATTTAAATTGGTAAAATCGTTCAAAAGCCACGCCTACAATCAACAAAAATCTATTTAATTGTTACAAAATGTGAGCTACGATGTTGAAATTTAGTATTTCCAATTATAATTACTTCTTTTATTGATATGGTCGGATCATCTGGGTTGTTCGTAATTTACAAAAAATCGTACCCGACTTTTAAACTGATACGTACTGTAGATACTCTTAGACGGCGTAATAATGTATCTGCCACGCCCACTGTTTGTATGTCGATGTGTAGGGTATTTAAGATTTGACCTAAGCGAAATTTAGTTGTCTTTCCTGTTGTTAATCTATTTATGGATGAATTCCAAGAAATTCCATGGTTGTGAATAATTACAAAACGCAATACAAACACATGTCCGAGATTTATGAGACATACAAGAATCTATGAAAGACTGTGAATTTCAAAAAAAAAAAAAGACAAAGGACAAAGGACAACACAATAGAGCAACCTTCATTTTTTGCCATCCAACTGATAAGATTTCCCTACAAAATTACTCATACTTGCCATTTGAAGCTTGTCGGCATATTTTTAGGGTAGTTATAAGAAGAAGACAACTTTCAAAATAATTCATTTCTAAATAATATTATTTTCTATTATTTTTTTAAACAGGTTATTATTAAAGTTTTATCGACCTTATTTTAATTCTATCTTTGCAAAAAAATAAACACACGTCACTAACTGATATTTACAATGAATGACTTTAAATGGTTTTAATACTAATTAAGGAATAAACAGAAAACAAAAAAAAAACAAGTGAAATACTTTTTACGGTTGAATGGTCAACAAAAAATATAGTCTAAGTCAGCAGTTGCCTACCTGTGACTCCGACACACCCACAATTCATAAACCTTTACGTCTTTGTCGAAATATAAACATAATCGGTTTATCGGTCCATTTTCCTTTTTCTGCTTTAAAGCAATTCCTTATATAAAAAAAAGGAGAAAGACCCAAAATTTGGCTTTGGCCAACCCTTGCCTTACTTCCCCTCTCCACATACAAACCATGAGCATAGCTTGTACCGGATGGATTACGACCTCTAATAGTGAAAGTATTTGAACTTTCAAATTAAGTTTTACGCTGGATAAGCTTTTTTTGTAAATTTTTGAGTATATCTGTTATCCGTTCGCGCCCATTTTTGGCACATTGATTTATGGCATTATTCAATTTATGCGGCAGATAAATAGAATTGTGGATTTTGTATTCGATTGTAGGGGTGGCTCTTGCCCGATTTTGCTCAATTTAAATATCAAATTTTCCAAAGATACCAAATTTCAACTGCATAGCTCAACTTTTGTGTCATAGATAAATAGATATATATCTATTTATTATATTTAGTGAACGTGACTCTTGATCAATTTTTCTCAATTTTGCTTCATAACTTAAAATTTACGACCGTGGGAGTGCCTACAACGGACAGACATGTCTATATTGACTCAGAATTTAATGCTGATCAAAATTGATTTACTCTGACACCCCTTTCTGATTGTTGCAAATGAAATGACGAAAATTAGTAAACAAGTTATTAAAATAAATGAAATAGACTTTGAAGCTCAACTTTCTTTATATAGAAAAAATTTAAATGATTAGAAAAAAAGAATTCTAGCAGCTTGCCTTAAAACCAGTTCATAACAATTATTATTATTATTTTTTGATATTGATAAAAAAAATATTCTCTTATCAATTTTTTATATGAAAACATTGTGTCATTATTTGGTTCAATGATTGACATTGAAAAAAAAAACGAAGGAATGCGCTTGGTGTGGCAATGCTGATCTTCTGTTAAATAAATATTGTATTAAAAGACAAATGAAAAGATAATTTTATGAAAAATATTCATAAAAACTCAAATACGGCCAAGGTGAAATTATATGTTATAGATATGAATTTGCTGTATACAATGACAATCGATTATTTTAATCAAGGAATCTCATTGATTAACATAAAAACAATAAGCTTTGGTTTACGCATTGATACACTTACAACCTGAACTCATTTCCTTTAAATAACAAATAATCCACGTACAAAAAAAAAAAAACGCTTTAGATAAATGTTTTTTTATACAAGGTTATAAAAAACTGAACAATTTTCAAGAAAGAAAAATAATAATTATAAAAATAACTTTCTTCTTTAAATAAGAGATAAAATTGAAACAAAATCGTAAAAAAAAACATGAAACTTTACTAAAAATATAATAAACGAAACATATAACAGAAACGGAACAGTTTACAATGATTAAAAGAAGCAGTGAAAATAAAAATTTTACTTGAAAGCCGGCTTCAGCACTTTCCATATCATTAAGCAGAAATAAAAAAAAAAATTAATTCTTTTTTTATTATTTTTTTCATCGTCTACATGATTACAGTGAAACTTTTTTTATACACAACATGATATTAGCATACATCATAAAAGTTTCAGCATAAATATGATTATTTTTGTTAAATTTTTTCAAACAATATTTTTCTATCTCTTAAAAAAAAAGTACATTTTTACATTTATACAATGCATTTATATCTTTTTTAGAATAATGTTGCTTAGCTTGTTGTATTGAGTTCAACAAATTCTTTATTTTGATACTCATGCCGAAGGGGTTTCATCATTAATGTTATCGGTTTTAATGTTATTTTGTGCTCCCGACCATATGTAATACAAAAGTAAATATTACGTACATAATGGGTAGATTGTAAAGTACAGAAATTTAGAGCTGGGCTGCAAGTTAGATTCATTATAATGCTTTTAACTTTATGACTTTTTACTCGTCAAGCCCTCTCATTTGACACCCATAATCATATACATTGTAAAAAATTGTTAGCCGGCCATTTTGGTTTATACACTATCATTATAATATAAATTATTTTCAAAAAATTTAACAAAATCGCATGGACGGATATGTTTAAAAAATCGCTAAAAAAATATTTAACTCAATTTGTTCTTACATAGACGCCACATTTGATTTACTATAATTCTTATAATAAATATAGCATTCACACCATCAAGCTCTTTCATTTGACATCCATATTGTATATATTGTCAAGAAGAGAACTTTAGAGCTGACGTCCATTTTAGATTCATTATACTACCATGTGGTTGGTGGCTTTCCACTCGTCAAGCCCTCTCATTTGACATCCATAATCATATACTTTGTGAAATATTGTTAATCAACCATTTTGGATCATGTATTGTCATTAAAATGTAAATTATTCTCCAAAAAACAACATTTTAACCTTCAATTCATTTTGTATTTTTATTTTATTTTTATAGAATTTTTAAAATCGATAAAAACGTTTTTTGTAGGCGACAAAAATGATTAAAAAGTTTTTATAAAAAGTTATGAAACTTAAAAATTGTGATCAACCAAATGATTGTGTATGTTACGCCAACATGTTTTTTTTGTCTTATTTTTTTCAAATCTGCACAACATCATATGCAGTGGAAGCAAACAAGTTTATAAATGCAATTATTTTGGTATGGTGACAACAACAACAATAACAAAACGACAATACCAACAAGAGAGAATTTTAATAACCATCTTTATGGAATGTATGTGTAGAAGCATGCTCAAATCTTAAATATCTTCAATATCTATATAAAAAGTGGGAGTGGCAGATACATGTTTACGCTTTCTAATAGTTTCTTTCTTAATTGTGGGCGCGTCTATGATCCAACCACGCCCTTTTTTTCCTTTTTAAGTAATTACAACTTTGTATACAAAATTTCAACTTTTGATAGATTGTGGGCGTGGCTTTTGACCGATATTTGCCAAATTTAAAGAAAGCAAAGGAACTGCATCGAAATTTCCGCTCAATATCTCAACATTTACCATTATGAGAGTGCCATCAACGGACGAACGTATATGTTTAGATCGACTTAGCTTTTTAGGCTTTTTCTAGGTTTTACAAATGCAACAACAAAGTTAGTGTACCCACCATCTTATGTGTAGGGTATAAAAAGAATATACAGAGGAGTACTCACGCATACCAAAGATGCTCAAGTGCTTCCTTATAGATTAATAATAATAATAATAATATTCTTCTTTTTCTTCTGCAATACAAATAAAACTGCTTATGAATTGGGTATATATGTGTGTGTATAATAAATTGGCATTTAATTTCAATTTTCATATATTTTATATATATATACATTCATATACATATACATACAATTCATAGTTGTTTGTACATTTAAAGAAATCTCACTTTGGTATAAGCAACTTGCCATTCTATACGTAGGTAGGTAACATAATTGGTGTACATACATGCATACATCCATACATACATACCTACATATGTAATATATATAAAATATAATCCTTTTGAAACTTGATATACGTATATTTAAAGAAGTATATATTGAATGTAAACACTATATATGCTTTATATATAGAAGTGTGTTTGTATACAAAAGCGTTCTTGAAAATTCTACTCTTTATCTACTTGCTTACATTTAGTTTATATATATAGTTTACTTATCCACTATAGGAATTTAATAAATGAAAGTATATTTACTTTATCTAAATAAATGTTTTTTTTTTTAAAGATCCGCACTCAGGAGATGTCTCCTATAAATGCGTGCTAATCTTAACTCCCAGTATATAGAAATTACACCCCAATGCAGAAACATTTTAAAAACAACTCATAACCCCATACGATTATCATTGTGGGTATCGTTCCCGCGACCCTTTTAAGATCTTAAAAAGACTTTCTTTAAATCGTTGTAGGAGATTTAAAAAAAGTACAAAAAAGGACTCTAAAGTTTACCCAAATGTGGAAAAAAGCTTACATTTTCAGATTACATGAAAAGTTTTTAGCCTTACCGCATCTTTTTCACTATTTAAAGAACGACAACGAGTTTGTTCTCTGTCTCTCTCCCGTGAACTCAACTTCATTTGGAATAATTTGTCGTATATTCGGAATAAAATTCGGAGTGAAATTAAAGTCGATTTCAAAGTTTGACTTTGTCAATTAAGAGCTTATTGAACTTATTGTATTTTGGAGAAAATTTTCCATAAATATTTTTAGTCCCGCTTAATCACCAATTTCGGAATTGATTCGGAATGGATATTTAATTAATTAATTATAATATCAGAGTAAGATTGCAATAATTATTGACAGTTGAGTCTATTCGGACACAATTCAAAATGAAAATTTCATCAATTAAGAGTTAATTGATATAATTTCGAAGCTTATTTAGAATAATTTTTATCAGGCAAGCATATGCAATGATTTTGGAGTCTATTTGGAATAAAAATTTAGTCAATTATTAGATAATTGAACAGATTTTTCAGTAAATTTGCAATAATTGTTGTCAGTTAAGCTCATGCACAAATTTTGGAGTCGATTTGGACCAAATTTGGAATGAAAATATATTCGATTAAGGGCTAATTTTGAACTAAATTTGGAATAAAAATATAGTCAATCAAGAGCTAATTTAATTTTGCAAAAAATTTACAATAATTGTTGTCAGGCGCTCACCGAATTCGAAGTCGATTCGTACTACACTCTACATGTATTCTTTCTAATTAAAAATTATTTAGCATCTATGTATATTATGGTAGGGTACTTAAGATGTAAACCAAATCTTCCTAACTATGGTTTCTATTTCATTCCTTTGTAAGCTTCCAGTTTCGCTTCTTCTCTACATTTATGCATTTTACAAATTTGAAGCGGTCTCTAAGTAGTGTAACATAAACAATGTGCGGGCAACTTTGGTGGAGGAAGCGAAAAGAACCAGCAAAGAACAGAATAAACAGGCACAACACAACAAGAACAACAACAGCCGCACAGCTAAGAAAGTAGAGAAATGAATACCTACTGGTTTTCATTAGAAGAACTTGTATTTAGTAAAGAAAAAACAAATTATATGAAAAGACGATTATATTTACATACGTGTGTGTTCACAAAGCAGATACAAAACGAAGCCACATTTAGCATAATCACCATAGCATGACCGCAATTATGATTTAGATCGTTGCTTTAATAATTTGAGTTTAACTTCTTCATACATTTACATACACTTCTAATCATTTCAAATAACAATAAATTCAAGATTACATTTAATCGGTTGCATTAGTCTAAATAGAAAATTAATGCGTTATTAAAAATGATTTTAAAAAAACTTTTCTTCCAAAAGGTTAAAAACTTTGTGATGTAGTTTATATATAAATATAGTTCGACAAGCTCGACCATTTAATGCCCTGCTCTACTTAGATCCTTAAATTATGCTACAATTAGTTTAGTTGTCTCAGCCAACTTAGAGGCATTGCCATGTAAGTCACTTTGTAAAATATTTTTATATGAAAAGGGATTTTAAAAATGGTCCGATCGGGTCCAAAATTGACACAGTCAATTATTAACCCAGTGATCTATTAATGATCAGATTTTGCCAAAAAATATTAATAATTGCGATCATTCGCCACATAAAGACGTCCTTTATAATGAAACCTTTTAGGGGAAGGGGTTCTAAAAATAGTCCAACTTAAATGATTTTCAATAGGGCACATATTTAGTTTAAGATACGCCCTTGTACCAAATCTTTTAGCTTATATAAATTTACATGAACAGACAAATGGACGGACGGACATGGTTAAATTGATTCATATTGGAATTCTGTTCGAAGAGTTTAAGAGTTACAAACATTTGCCTAAACTTAATATAATTTTATGCCACAGGTTATAAACAAACACAACTTGACCACAAAGTTTAAAAGTTTACACACAACACACCCAAAAAAAATTTATTCATTTAATTTCTCAATTAATGCAAATTACACAAACGGAAGAATACAATAATAATAACAATAATAATCATAATAATGATGACAGTATTGAGGATTATAATCATCATGTTGTGTTTGTTAATTCATTGGTTTTGTGTGTGAGAGATTATAATCAGTGATTGCAAAATTACTTATATTACGTATGAGGTGGTGGCAACGTCATTGAAATACTGTCATGTATAGACAAGTACACATATGCACACACAACAAACAACAACCGATAAATGAATAAAAAAAAAGCGTTTTTTTTCTGTTTTGTTTTTTTGTTTTGTTTTTTTCGTTACAAAGCCAAACGTCTACGTTTGTTGATTCATTGTTTGCCTGCCTGGCAAATTTACATGGACAGACAAACCGACATGGTTAAATTTATTCAGATTTTTATTCTAAATCGATTGGTATATTAGAAGATGGGTGTGACCTATGTGTCGTTTAGGAGTTAGAAAACATCTGCACAAACTTAATATACCCTCTTACTAGATGTTGTGTAGGGTATAAAAATTTACATTTCTTCCTCTTCTTCTATGCATTGCATACTTCTCTTTATATATACATGTGCACGGGTATGTTTCATTTGTAATCAAATGCCTTCATAACACTGGTTTTTTGTCTAACCCTTGAGTATGGTTGGTGAACAGAAACATTTTAAATTGTACTTATATTACACAGGAAATTGATAACTTGATAAAAGCTTTCAAAAGCAATATTACAGCTCTATTCTAAACAACATTGAACTTGACTTGAAGGAAGCGCGAAAACAATTGTGCAATGTTTGACTATATGGAGAGAAACCATGCAAAATAGCGTAACAATAATATTTTTTTGCAATGACCGTAACTAAACGAGTACATGTATCATTACAACAACAACAATAACAACAAATAAACATTTGCATTTTTGACTTGGAAACCAAAGGGTACACTTCAACTTGGCCACAGAATAAATGCTTGGCTTAAGATTTAAACTTGAAGTCGTTACCTCTACCTCTATCTCTATCTTTTTCTCTCCGCGAAACAAAAAAAGTTTTATATAGTTCCAGCAAGATCAAGTACAAGCGTGGGTGCAAACCTATTCCATCCTACACGATTTCAATGTTATTACAGGATGCATATTCTTCCTGATGAATTTCATCCTTTTTTTTAGATTGTTGCCCACAGAGTCTTTAATAAGTGTGCCTTCATTAAATAGCATTTCTATATAGTCATAACATGACAACTTTCAAGGCGGATTTTGATTTGAAAAAAGATACTCGGAAATTGTGGCCGTGTCTGCTATTTAACCCCGCCCACTTTTGGCTTAGCAATAGAAAGTTGAATTTTATAAGTGTTTAAAGAATTCAAAACTCACTTATTGCAAATAATAGATAAATTTTATCTATTATGGTCGTGCCCCTTAATCGATTTCACCTAATGCAAAGAAAAATTTATACAAAACAAAAAAAATATAAATAATTCTGCTTAGTAAAATGAACTGATAACTCGGAGGGACATACTTAAGTCAATTTAGTTAATAAAGTTGATCAATAATAATAATAATATATTTTGACATCTCTTGAGCTTTCTATTGAAAGATGCAAACGAAATGATCAACTCAGTATACCATCCATTTTATGTGTAGTTGTTGTATAGCAACGTTTGTTTTATACAGTGTGTGCCTGGAATCTATTAACCGTTGACAACGTTTTTTATACACTAAACTAAACGCAATTGTTAAACTCACACAAATCGTGTTGATCTTTATTTAAATTGTAGACGCATAACAAAAATAAAACTTACACGACAACAGCAAAAAACTAGAAGAAGAAAAAATGGTAAAGTAAGCAAAATAAGTAAAAATAGATATATCAACAAAAAAGGCAAAAAAATAATAAATATTCACCAAAAAATTAAACGAAACTGGTGAAACATGTTTTAGGCTACGATAACAACAACAACTTTAACTACAGCTGCACAAACAGTTGCAACCATAGACCCACGAAAAATTGCAAACAATGCACAATCACATAAAACAAAATTATAAGGTTAAGCATTACAGTATTTTCGTATATGAATATTAATCAAAAAAAAACAAAAAAAAAGAATTGCTTGAACCAGGAAGCGAAACCGGAATGTACAATTCAAGACGCCCTACGCTTAAGAACCTTCATCTTACCTTGTGACCTGCGTGCTGAGTCACAAGCAATCCTTCTAACTTTACAAATTTACAGCCATAACACAATCGTTCTTCATTCGTTCTTTTGTACTCAAAGTATAGTCTTTCTTACGTAAGTAAATGTGTGTATGTTTTTATATATGCGGTTGCTTTTTTCTTCTTTCTACTCCTTTAACATATTCTTCAGCTTTTTGTTAATTTCTAATAAAAATTACACTCACGTCCATTCCGGTATATTTTACATATTAATGGAAATTTATTTTTATTATTATTACATTATTTTTTTTTTATTTCTGTTTTGAAAAACTAATAATTTTTTTTTATCAATTAACATGCAAAACACTTTGTTTAATTTTCCACAATAACATAACAAAACACACTCTGGGCTTAAACAACTGTGCAATCAACATATTTTCAGTATAAACACGTTTTAATTTTTTTTAAGATTATATACATTTCCCCAACGGCAAACTTTTTACCCGCTTCTAACTTCCTCACAACAACATTTAGAATTACACTGAAACAGAATAAAATGTTCAGGTAGTGGGAGACTAGAGAGCTTTACTTACGACAGAGACCTCCTTACGATCAACCGGCTTATTAAAGAGTGTTCTCCTTTTTATTACTTCCAAAGCAATAACAGACAAATTACAGTAAAGTTTCGTTATATGCAAAGAAAATTGGTATTAATTAATAAAGTAGTAATTTTAGTATCTTTAAAATTTGTAAAGTTTAAAATATGCCGTTGAGGTTTTTCTTCAAAATTTATATAATCCAAAAACTATGTCTATTTAGCCTTATCCGCTGTTTCTTTTTCGTTTAAAACTGTACCGGATATAAATTACTCTATTTGTTTTTTAAACTTTAATTAAGATACTTCATTTATAAATATACACATGTACCAATCACTTATGATTTTTATCAAACATTTTTTCCAATTTATCAAATAATTTTATTCTGTTGTACTTTGTTAGTATTAATAGAATTAATTTATCGTTAGCAGAGTTGTATTGATAATGTACTAAAGAAATGTGATTGGCATTGCCATATAAACATTTTATAATAATTGAACAAATTCAGGGTTGCTATACGAATTCAAAAACAACTAATCTGCCAAGTTCATTCTAATTATATTATATGGTACAGAATACAAAGAAGTGAAAATTGTTGTTATATATTTTGAGGAAACCCGAAGATTTGTAAAGTTAATAACTTGTTTGGCATTGCAACAATTTGATTGAATCATAATGCCTAGTAAATCGCCTCGATATATAGAAGAAGAATATCTCCAGCAACAAATGCTACCAATAATTAATTTAAATATAACAACAACAACAACAACCATTCTCGTACGGAGGGATGCAAAAAGAAGCATGTAAAAATAAGGAAGTTGCGCTGTGCTAATTCAATCAAATCAATATGACATCCCATTCGACTGAAGAATATTCCAATACCGACCTAACGCAAGCTGTTTAGATTTAAGCGTTATATATCTAATTGCAATTTACGATGTACCATAAGAATAAATTTTAAATAAGCATTTATTTTTTTATATATAATTTAGTTCTTTTATTACAATATAACGCATTAATATCTTAATAAATTCCCAGTTAACTATAAAGCTTATAAGACGAAACGCTTTTAAAAGGAACTGTACAATAAATCCTTTTCACATGTCATACCTCTCTTATACAAAATGCAAACATAAACTACATTTAGCGTAAAATTTAATGGGATCGTGCAATGTCCGAAAAGAAATTCAATATATCCTGTATGTTGAATTCCAAATTGATCATAGCACCGGCATAACACTTTTGTATACGTTCCTCTAAAAATTTATACTGTTCAATGAATTCCTCCTGCATAGCGCGCCACACCACTTGCAACAGATTCTCCTCTTCGCACAAATGTTTTTCCACTTTTTTATATAAATTCTCCAAACCCCGTTTCACCTCTCGCGCTGGATACTGGCTAATCACTTTGCGCAGTTCTTGTTTGGAAAACGCCATTTGATAGCTAATTTCCGTTTCTTTAACACCTTGGGCAATTTTTTGTTGAACACCCTCAAAGAAAAGCTGAAAGAAAATAAATTAATACTCCTTTGCTTTTATTCTATACATTCCTCATACATTCAATTTTTCCAATGGTCGTCCAAAGTATTGTATAACATAAGCATTTAAGGCGTCCGTGTAACGGGCCTTGGCCTCTTTCTTATATTCATCCAAACTGGGCACTTTCAATTGGGCCAACAACGAATACATGTGATGGTAATTCTCCATTCGTACCACCTGTACCGGGGTCTTGGGATGCTCTTTGGCATGAACATTAATACCCTCAAAAATCGCATTAATCAGTTGTATGAATTTTTCCATATCTGTGCGCCGGGTAGATTTGCGGAAAAAATCCTCCGATGTTTGAGAAAAATACTCAAAATTCTCCACAAACGGTAATATACCGCATTTAGAACGTTTCGGCAATTTAGCGTCACGAATTGATTGCAGTTGTTGTTGCATAAAACGATCAAAGTTGCGCTTAACCTGAACTAAGACGGAAGCAAATGTCATGCTTAAAAACGAGTGGGTATCCTGTGCAGACATAACATGTTGCGTTAAACGATCCAGCACATACAACGAATAACTGAAAACAAAGATTTTAAACGATTTTTAATTTTTCAATCCAAAATATGAACTGTTGTCCTTACAAACAATCGAAACGTTCGAAACTTTGTATGAAACTATTTAACTCATGTTCCAAACAACCAAACAAAGCATTCATGACTTTGCGTACCTCTTCGTTTATTTGGCGATCGAGTCTCTTTTGCGGGAAACCTAATGTTTGCGGAAAAGAAAGATTTTTGAAAAAACATTTTTGCATAATTAATGTTTTAAACTCACCACTAGCATCGCCTGCCCCAGATGACGCAGAGGGTGAGGCTAGTAGTAGGGATTGTGATAAATCCGTGCTTTTGTCCAACACATCCAACCCCTGAGATTTACTGGTAGGGCTGAGTACATCCATTTGAAAGAAGTGTATACAAAATTTCTGTTCTTGTAAAGCTATGGGTTCCAATTCGGCCAAAACTCTCTCCAATACGCCATCGAAGCATTCGCGATCTGCTGCCTCAACACCAGCTCCCCACTGATCCCGATTAACACCCAAAGTACCATATGGCACCGATGAAAAGGTTGCTTTTTTGGAAGATGTAGATGAAGTGGACACATCTAAATCTTCCCGTGAACCACTTAATTTTGTGGATATTTGCGTTTTAGCCTAACACCAAAAACAAATAATTTAAGAGCATTTCTCTTCTTTTTATCCTACTCTTACCAAAGCAAAATAATTCCGTATATCACGTTCGTAAATCTTACTGAGAGATTTCGTATATACCGCCGTCAAGCCCTCATACGATTTACGATCCATCGCTTTAATCCAATGCATGAGTTCAGTGTAGGGTGTTAATTCTTGATGTACGGAATTATGATTGGGTAGCACCAGATCATTTGTTGATAAGGGCGTGGCATCGCCTATCTCATTGGCCAAATGTATAAAAAGATTATTCAAGTGGCGACTGACGGGGCCCAAAAATTTATGTTTCCATTTCTCAAAGCGTTTCATTTGATCGCGTACGGCCACCAGCCTTTGCAGTACCGGATCAATATCACTATTTAAAGCTTGTTGTAAACTTTGGGCGGCCGCTATGGCTGCTTTCAGTCCTTCTGGCGTCTTTAAATCGGGATTTTCTAATACTTGTTGGTGGCTATACGGCAAATCCAATTGGGTCTAAAACAATGGAAAAGTGTAAAATAGGAATGATTGAGACAGTAACAATAATTACAATAATTTTGCTTAATTCTTCCTTCAATTTGATGTTGTTGTCGTTGGCAATTTTAATCATCGCATTTTTACCGCCAATCTTTTCCATGGTCTCCTTAACATGCCCCAATATCTCTTCATATGAATCTAACCGCTGCTCAAAACGATCCGCCTCTCCTATAGCCTTGTCAATATGATCCATAAGCTGTTTTACTTGCTTCTCCGAAGCCAACACGGATTGCATATTAGCCTAAAATATATAAAAATGTAAAAACATAAATTATAGAAATGTATAATAAAATACTTACTCCATCCAAATCGTATAATTCCTTAGATAACTTTTCAATCAGTAATTCAGCGTCTTTGATCGCATAATCGCAATTACTGAACAATTTTGAAAGCTCGTGTGATTCCTTTTCCGTAAGAGCTGTAAATTCAATAAATTCCGATTCCTCGTCCTCTGTATCAGCACCATTTTTATTTCTACCACTGCCCCGCACACCTTCGCTGCCAGCCAGTTCATTCTCTAGGAGTTTTTCTGGTGACTTTTCCGTCAACCATGTTGACGGTACATTACGAAATTCAGCTTTCGCACCACCACGAGTATATTTTTGTATTTGTTTATATAATACGGCCAAAAAATTTTGCCTTTCGTGTAAATTTAAGGCATACCATTTATATAATTTATCTACTTGTACATCAAATTCGTGTATATCGAATTGCTCGGTGCGACCATCCACCCATTTAATTTCATCCAATTGCCAAATACGTTTCTTTTTATATTCATTATCTTTTTGTTCGGTTTGCTTTACCAAACAAACGGTAATAACTGGAACTGGTGGTGGTGTAGTGGCAATACATAAATAGCAGGCTTTCTTTTTTTTATACGTTTTAGTGACCGTAACTACTGATAATAAGCGTTCGTTGCTTGCATTAAAAAGTTCTTTTTGTAAAATATGTTTAACATTAGCTAGCGAACCAACCGATAACATTTTATTGTTAATTATTTTACAAAATTTTTCAGTAGCTAATGTAAGTAAAACATGATTACTAAAGCAGCTGTTTCAATACAACTGTTCATATGGCAATACTGATTCAAAACGATTGAACACAAGAATAATTTGTTCAAATATATATTAGTGTTAAAATATAACAAGTTTAATAAATTAGAATAAATATTGTTACTCTATTGTAAAAATTAATTGTTTAAAAAATTGTGTAATGAAATCATTTGTAAATTAAATTTTATCAGCTGAAATAAATGCTTTGAACTGGCAACACTGTTTTAAAATATCCACATTAACATTAGTAAATTCTTCTTCTTTATTTTCTTTAACAAAACGTATTTTTGTAGGAATCTTGCAATTTACTGAAATAAACTAAAATTTATTATTATTAATTGCAATAAGAAAAGGGGAAAAAATAAAAAATGTTAGCCAAACGTTTCGTCAAGCAAGTGTTTCAAGCGAAAAATGGTAAACGGAAGATAATAAAATGTTTTATCCTTCATATTACATAACCATAATTTATACCTTAACTCATTCAACCAGTAAATAAAATCTTGCATTTGTCTTGTTTAAACAGTTGGTGCTGTGCGGCGTTCCTATTATGAAGGGCCACATAAAAAGGTCACCATGAACGATTTACCCGTACCAAGTGGTGATTGGCATGAATTGCATGCACGACGTAATGCTAAATATAACGCTTGGTTAGCCGCTGGTGTTTTAAGCTTAGTTGGAACCATCGGTTTTGTAAGTATTCAGAATAAAATATTTTCAATGATTTCTCTTCTAATGCCAACACATCACCTTAGGTCAAAGCCACTGGTGTTATTGATTTTAACTATTCTCCCCCATCATCTTTGGATTAATATTTAAAATAATAAAAATCATAATGTAGTTAAATCTTTAGTAAGCTTAAAGTTGCTTAAAATGTAAAGTGATAATAAAAATACAACAATCTAACAATATTTTTTAAGATTAATATCTTTATTACAAAAAAAAAGAAAAACTATAATTCTAATAAATTGGACCGTCATCTAGGTTGTCATCTTCCTCATTGTATGCCTCACCATTATCAAAGTAACTATTGCCATAATCATTTTCTTCATCCATTTCATCGTCTACAACCTCTTCTTCAGGTTCTACTTCAGAATCTGAATTCGTTTTATCTTTCAGTTCGCCATCACCTTCGGTGCGTTCTTTCTCCTCCAATTCTTTTAAACGATCTTCAATATTTGGCGCTTTAGGTATTTTAGAAATTTTGGCAGCGACTGCGGCAGCAGTAGGTTTTGTAACATTGTGTCGTTTTTTATTGATTATATTTAATTCTGCCGGCATTACAGACCAATTGAAATCTGGTTTTAATTTATCTTTATTAGAGTTATTGTGTAGCTGTGGCAGACATTTGTAAATGTAAGATAAGCATATATTTAACATAAAGTACTTACAATATTTTGTGGCCGATAACACGTCAAGTTTTCCTTACATTGTGCATTATCTTTTAACTCTAGATAATAGGGTGAATCTCTCATATAGTTAAGGAAAGCTTCTTTCCACAGTATTTGATACTTTTGGGCCTCTGTTGTCTAATATTTAAAAAAAAAAGCGACATTAGGAATTAATGCGCGTGTCCCAAATAATTTGCGTTTACCTCCAAAGTTGTTGGTTTAGTCATTAAAGGGGGATAAGTGGGAGGTGGAGCTGTTTGCACTTGCGGCATTTCTTTCCCCACACACCCTAAAGTTTGTAATTGCTCTTGGGTTAATGTTCCAGTTTTACCTCTTGCTTTTCCACCCATTTTTCTACTTTATTACTTATTTATAAATAAACCAAATATGTAAAAACATGTGTTTTAATTTTACTTTGATAAATTGCAATTGTTTTGAATTTTTTAAAAACAAACCTAACATGAAGTTGCCATATGGTTTTTCTACGACAACATATGGTTTTTATGCGACAAAGTCCAAGCAGTTTTATAATTGCAGATGTACGGTAATTGCAAATGTACAGATAAGGTTCTTTTTTTACATAGGCATTCTCGGTATTTCGTTCCATCTGCAACCAATGAAGGTTGTAAGAACCCCATCATCTTCTTGTTCGGTATCAAAAGTGATAAATTATAAAAGCTAAAATGGGAACGGATACAAAAGTTAATAATTTCGCATAGAAGATACAAAATCTGTGGTACCAAGTATTCAAATGCTATGGAGATGCAGGGTATCAAAAGCTCATTCTAAACCAAACTCTAACTTGTTTATGTTTTTAACCACGCATAAAAAAATGTAGTGTCTGCACCATAGTGAGTGTGAAAGTGGATTAGTGTTTATAGATGAACGTGCTGCACATGTTAACAAATAAAATAGAAGAAAACTTTCTTCATTTTCGCCAAATTCAATTAATGCACAAATCTTTTAATAAGTGAATTAGTGTTATTAATAAAACAATAAATGTTTATGAGGCTATGGTGGAAGAGGCAATCTTGCGTTTCTTATCATTCCTGCTACACTATGTGGTAGCCATTTATAAAATGTTCAAAATAATTTTGTAAGTGAATTTTTATAATAATGATACCAGTGCTTTATTAAATAATATTTTGTATATTTTATTGTTGAAGTTGGTTTATTGATAAAACAGCTTATTATTTGAATGCCATGGTTACAATAATTTGTGTATTACGTTTTGTTTTGTTTTTTGTACCTTTTGTACGGTTTCTTTTTACTTGTATGAACCCTACCTGTTCAGTTGAGTTATAGTATTAAATAAACTTGAAGGTAATTAAAATTAAAGTTTCAAATTATATATTCTATATTTTATTACATATATTAAAGTGGCATTGTTGGGTACAACAAAGTTAGAAAGAAATTATTGTTTATTATTTAGATTGCTTAACTACCTTTGCGCAAGGTGTTAAGAAATAAAAATTGTTATGAAATATGTTCCAAGGAAATTTTATAAGAATCTGGCAACGCCAAGAAAGCAGTACGGTAACCTTATAAATATATATATTTGATGATTACAAAATTCTGAATCGATTTATTCAAGTCAGTCCACTAATTTATTAGGCTGAATTTGTCTTAAATCCTAAATATTTAAGACAATTGTTAGTCCTTTTTTAACCAAGAATGTAATTGTACATTAAACATTTATTAGATTTAGTCTGTAATATGAGATTTTCTTAACATGTATTAATACTATACAATCTGGCAACTACTCCAATTCGCTTTCTTTATAAGTATAATTTAATGTTGCATTTAACTTAAAGAATAAATGGTGTGCGGCTGGCATAATTTTAGTTATAATATGTTTACGCACATTAAATAATTATTCATTAAGTAGAGAGTTAAACGTTTATAACAAAAAAGATTAACGACCTAATCTCTACAAGTGTTAAATGATTCAAGGTTATTAATTGTTTGTTATCAAAACTATATAGTGTCTGTGTGATAAATATGGAAAAGTAAAAAACAAAGCTTAAAAAAAAGTAACCGCATTAACAAGAATTATAAAAAAAAATTTCATAGTCACACACACAAAGTGTAACTATAAGTAAAATAAATATTTTTAAATTCTTTTTCAATAAATTAATATCTCAACATGGTAAGTTTTTGTTAACTATAGAATTGATCGTTATATTATATTTTTTTGAATTTTGCCATTGCATATTTAAACATATATTAGTAATATATTTTACAAATAAAATTATGTTTAATTTTATTTACTTGATTAATGTATTGTCTGATAATATTATCACATTAATATGTGTTTATTTATAAATATATATATATATTGTAAATACAATATAAAAAACATGTACTCACATAAGCAAATAAATCTAAATTTATTTATAGTCATTAAGGCGGTATTTGTGGATATAAGAAATAATTTGTATGACGCTTCCTCATTATTTGGCCAAGTTTGCATGTATATACATATATTAACACATTTATGTGCATGTGCGGAAAGAAAAATAGATAATATAATAAAAATTATTTTAAAATTATTATGTTGTTCATTAAAAGTTTAATGGTGGATATGATTTTTTGTAAATTGTGGATGTGTCTGTTATATCCGACCATTCCCATTTTAGGGCACATCGATGAATGGGATAACTATATACATGTACATACTAAATTTTAAGTTAATAGATAAATTTTTGTCATATATAGATTTTTGTCTATTGTGGGTGTGGCGCTTAACTCATTTCGCACATTTTAAATAGCGATAAGAGGGTATAAAAATGATTAATTGTCCCATAGATCGCGAGTAATATAAGTGTATGTTTAAGGACAGAAACTGCAACCATGTCTTTATTGTTATTAGTCCACTTATACGTTAACATTTTAACATATTTAACTAAATAATAGGTTTAGTTTTCATACTTTGTTTCATGTTTTGCTAAAATGAAATTATTACAAAGCCAATAGAATTTATATAAACTAAATACGAATCTAAGGTAAAATTTTAGCATAGTTTTAGGTATCATTTTAAAATCGCAGTTAAGAACTCTTTTATTAGGTTGGGCGAAAAGAGAGAGAGACATATATTTGGCGTGGCTTTTAATCGATTTCGTCCCCACAAGAGGAATCTACAGAAACTAAGAATATTGATACAATATAAAAAGAATTGCAGCCCTGAGAGAGCAAACCAGAAGCAGGAGAAGCTTCGTTCGGGATGTTACAAAAGAAAAGACAAACAAGTTTTCACAATTTCTTACATCAGAATCAATTATAAAGCTTTCAGAATGCTTTGATATTACTGAATATTATGCCTTACACTACAAGTGTTGAGAGAGAAAGTATATTCAGTTTGTGAGGATGTTTGTAATTCCTAAATGGCCACTTTCAATTATACCAATCGATTCAGAGTCTTAGTCGATTTAACCATATCCGTCTATCTCTCTATCTATTCATGTAAATGTGTATTTAAGCAACATACCGCATTTTTTGAGATATAGAAGAATCCTATTGAAAATGGACCGAATCGGATAATTTTTAGAACCCCTTTCCATATAAGGAACTTTTTTTTATTAAAGTCTTTACATGGCGAAAATTGCCATCCTTAATATTTTTTGACAAAAATGGTCAAAGACTAGTTAATTGGCTTAATTTTTGGCTGTAACAAATTTGTATCGGATCGGAATTTCACAAAGTAACTTATATGGCAGAACCTAGTGTATACAGATACGCTGTCTACATAATTGAAAGAGTTAAGTGGTGTAGTGCATTAAATTGTTGACTAAAACATTTTTACTTGTCCTGAAGATATATATATATTTGGTACGAGTTCATTTACATATTGTATACGTGTAACAGGAAGTAATTTCGATTTTTGATTGGATTGTTTTGATTAGAAAGTGCGTGCATTTGCATTTTTAAGTGTTTGTTTATATTTTTGTTTCGTTAATCGTTTCAAAAAAACTTGTATGTGTACTAAGTGAAGCTCTGAGCTGGCCATCATATAACTACTATTAAAACACTTGTAGTTAACTTGAAGCCAACACTCTTTAGGTACTGACACTATTTTGGGAGTTGATTTGTTTTAAACGGCGTCATAGACCAGTTTTGCTGTGTTTTGCATTTATGTCAGTTGTAAAATATAAAAGTTAATGTCTTTTTATTATAAAATAATAACAATAAAAAACCAAATGATTGGCTTTAATCGAATCTTATTCATCTTCTTTTAAACCCAGAAAATTCACCAAAAATTGTTCACAGTAAACTATAGATTCTTTTATACACCAGTAAAAAGTAATCAAAATCCTACAAAGTATTCTTGATCGGTTTAAAATTCTAGAATAATTTTTCCATAGGGACATAACAATTTTATATTTTAGTACGAATGCATCCTTTAACTATTTTTTATGATGTGCCAATGGCAAAATTTCAGTCAAGGTTAACATTTTTTGACATTATAAAGTTTAAAAACGAACAACGTTTGAAAAGCATTAAAACTTATTTCTGAGTTAATGATCGAAACTTTGAGAGCACTTTACTCCAATTTTTGGTTCCACTAGACGAGTTATGCGTTTTGTAGTGGATAAATTCTAGTTAAATAATTCACTATTAGATAGGCAATGTATCGGTTGAAGTACCGAAAATATTGCAGCCATCGAGGCTTCAAATCAAAATGAATCAACTCAGTCAAATTCCTTGCTGTCCATAGAAATTAGGAATCTCTCAAAGCACATTGTATGGAATTTTGCATAAACATCTTAACTTACATCAAATTGATTTAAAAATTTAAGTCTCTTGAGGATTTGAAGCGCCGAAACTAATGTTATGTCCTTATTGAAAAACCCTTTCTTCGTTCTTTCTCCTGATCATTGTAACATTACTACTTCTAAGCCATGGCTTGCTTGGGCTAATTGCCCAAAACATTGTCTTAATAAACGGATTTCTTATTTGATTCATTATAATTACAAAGAGTAACCAACGTAATATTTTAATATTAAGTAAGCGGAAGAATGTTTTGTCGGATATAACAAATTGTTAACATATTATGAACAACTATTTGTTGTTGGTTTAATTGAGTTATTATTCTAGAGAGCCGTACATACTGCTATTAAAAGAGAGGAGGAGATGGCATATAGCAAATCTTGCGTAAATAATTATAAATGACTCTCTAGTTTTATTATTGTTGTCATTGTTGTTAACTATAAATTGAACATGTACAGTACATAAATGGCCTTGTTCCTAAGCCAATATAAATAGGAAACAATCACTGCCAGTCGGATTTACAATTTTCATGTTCTAAACATAAACTCGCTGTTCACGCATCATACGTATTAATAAATATTTAGAATAATTAATAAAAAAAATTCAAAAAATACAAATAAGTGTTAAATATATAAAAAATCTATATGTAATGAAAACTTTAAAAGAAAGTGTACAAATAATGGAAGAAAAGAAACAGTTTGAGAGAAAACAAAATTTGTAACTAAAGACAAAAAAAAATATAGAACTACTTAGAGAAAAATGGAAACCCCTTTCGTGGGGGGGCTGAATCGCGGCCATCGACGTACCGAAACATTGGGCAAAGATATGCCAGTTACTTCTCTTCTTCTCAATCTACCCTCGTTAAGTCGAAATAATCGCCTTCACGAGGAAATGCGCAGTGATGCCAGTAATTCAATTGATTTTATGAATAAAATCGTTGAAGAAGAACCAGCGCCTGCCTTTTGCCTAGTGCCTAACAATTCACCGAATCCTTGCTCTAAATTACGTTTTCATCATGAATCCGATGATAGTTTAGATGAACTAGTCGATCATAAATATGAGATTTTAATATCGGACAGTAGCAGTGGCACTGCTGATGATGATGACAATTCAGAGAAAACAAATCCCGAAGAATTAGTATCTTTGGTGGGCAATTCTAAATTTTATGCTCCCTGTTTGACATGTACGGGAATAGTTCTACCAGATGAGTTGGATTTGACACCTCAATCCTCGTTCAGTGCTATCAATGAAATGTGTCGACGTTTATGTACGGAAGAGTGCCGTTTACGGTTAAGTTTGGCCGGTTTTGTGCCACCACCAAAAACTAAACTCTTGAATCATCAATTATTGGAAAATCATTTAAAATTATCTTTAAATCAAACAAAAGATGTTCCACCCGAATTACCAGCTCGTCCTCCTGGCCATATTGCCCTGCAACGCAAACAATTTCTCAACAATATCTTAAACTCGGATGATAGTGATAATAATTCTAATTCTGATCATGTACCTAGTAAAGAATTGTTATTGGAAGCAGCACTTAAAATAATTATGAATGATCCGGATGAGAATCAATCATTAGAGGAGGCAGCCAATGTACGTATTGATCCCCAAGAAGTGGAAATGCTCAAGGATTTACAAGAAAAATATGAAATAGCTGAAGCTTTAGCCAAAACAACGGCCCTAACCTCAACCTCACAAATCAAACAACGGCTAGCCGCTCGTAAACTTGAAATTGAACGAGATACGTGTAATGCGGCTGAAAATAAATGTCATGATATCAATATTAATAAACCAGTTGATGCCGTTAGTTCTGCTGTTGCTCGCCATGACAATGCCGCCGCCCAACTGTCTACGTCATATGTTGACGCTAATTATGAGATACCGCGCGAACTACTTATTTATCTAGTAAGGTAATGAGACAATTAATTATTTTATAAATCGCGCTCTACAAGTTGTGAATAATTCTTGTATCTAGATATAATTTTATACCCTCCACATAAGTTGAAAATCCATAAAGTTTGTTATTCCGTTTGCAAACACCTAAAAAAGGCAAAAGTATACAAATTCGTAATCTTAATCGATTTTTTTATTCGTCCGTATGTCCTTACATTATTCGAACGTTCAAGGTTCTAAATTTTAAAATATTTAGCTAAAATTTCGTCAAAGTTCAAACTTAGTCAAAATAAATTAAAAGCCACGTAAAAAAAAAATTTTTTTGTAGAAGGCGTAATCACGTACATGCCACGCCCACTGATTTTATAGATGTAGAAGCTATGTAAGATTTAATTTTAGGTTCGGTTTTTATAAACTCATAAGACGGACTAAGTAATAAAAGCAATTGAAGCCTTTTTTATTAGATCCTCGTATATGGATTTTTCAATACATACATAACATTTTTATATTTTAATACGAATGCACCCTTAAAAATTTTCTGTAATTTGTCAACAATCATGAGTCAGTCATGGTTAACATTTTAATCCCGATGAAGTTCACAAACTAGCAACGTTTAGAAAGTATTATTATCGCATCATTAAAAAACATCTTCAGGAATAAAGTTAATTTTTGGCTTAATGCTTTTGTCAGTAAGCAAAATATACGTTATTGGACAACAACAATCCATAGGTGCTTTTAGAGTCTTCATTACAACCACAAGAAGTAGCCGTGTGGTGTGGATTTAATTCCAGAGTTCTGATTTGACCATTATTATTTTTTTGCATATTTGAAAGAACCGATCACTGCAAATGTGTTCGTGTGATGGTTATGTGAAGAAGATCGCATTTCATATGTTAAATGTAACATGTGTACTGCCGCTGGAACAAATTTCACCCCAATATCTCAATTATTTTGCATTTTATTCAAATACAAAATTGTTATGTCCCTATTGGAAAAGCCTCTCTAAATTTCATTTTCATGCAATGGTAAAATTCAAAGTATAACGGATTAATTTGTTATATATTTCCGTGAGATTTTTTTTTATTTTATTTTAATTTGTTTTTAGGAACATTTAACGCAAAATGCCATATTTGACAAAATGATATTGTCAATATCAATAACAACAACAACAACACAATATTCGTCGAGTACGTTTACACTAAATTTATACAATATAAAAAAAAGTACAAAATCCAGTGATCAGTGATCAGTAACTTATGACTAAAACTCCTCATCTGTAAGACTCTCTGAGTTGTCAATGTCCCAAACTTCAAATTATTGAAATTATAAAATTGATCAATGAAGAGAACAGACCCACAACAGAGAGGAATTTTAAAATAATTTAAAAAAAAGAAAAATTGGCAAAGAAATGGATTTTTTACTTAAAGCTTCGCGTTTAATTGTAACATCACGCACGTTTATACGGCGTCGGGTTATTGTGCCCATACCAAGGTAAATTTATTTTCGATTACTGCACCCAAGTATACGGTGTGCGTATACCATATATATGTATATTCTAAATGGAATAAATTTTTTTCGCATATCGCACGTATAAATGATGAATCTTTATAAACAAACAATTAACAAGAAAAAGAGAAAAAACAGAATTATTTACATGAAAAATTTGCATAGAAACCAAAAATAAAAGAAAAGGGGGCCGGCCGCGATAAAAACATCGAACAAAAAAAAAAAAAAAGCAAAAAATTATTATTTAAACACAGCGGTGCACAATCTTTTTATAAAGTATCTGTTATAATAAAAAAGTCTTATGTGGCCTCGGAGCCGTAGATTCCCAGCCATTGCACACCATTGAACAATTTATAAAAAAAAATCGAGTAGAACAAGCAATAATTATAAAAAACGAGTAAAAAAACCGGATCTTAAATATCTGCCACAGCTACATACGAACGGTTTGTGTGGCGGCCCTCAAATAGTGCATGTATTACCTATCAGCTGACAAGTCGAGTTTTCACGCTATGGTTTTTTGTAAATTGTGGGCGTGTTTGTTATCCGATCTCGCCCATTTTTGGCATCTCGAGAGATAAGATAATTATAAATATGCGTTCCAGATTTCCAATTCATAGGTCAATTTTCGTGGCTAATATATAGGTTTTTGTCTATTGTGGGCGTGTTTGTTATTCAACCACACCCATTTTTGCTACATCGATGGATGGGATGATTGTAAATATGTATACCAAATTTCAAGTTTATAGCTTAATGTGAAAGATAAATAGATTTTTGTCAATAATGGGCGTGGCTCTTGACAGATTTTGCCCAATTTAAATAGCAATTTATGTGCAGTTACTAGAAATTTACAAAATTTCTTCTGAATAGAAACTAAATCGATTCAGGCGATGTCGTCTCCATCTGTTGGGATGGAGGGCAATGTGAGCTCTAAAAATTGGCAATTAGAAAAACTGGAGTGTGCTGACTTTATCAAAACGTTTGAAATGACTAGAAGAAGGCTTCCAACGATATATATGATATAAGATGAAAATACTGAGTTTTAGCTATATTTTGTCCATCTGTCCGTGCAAGTAAGAGTTGAAATCATTTTCCTGAGGAATCAATTCTACAAAACTTGGCATTATCTCGGCAAGCTGTTTGATAGTGAAATCGGGCAATATTATTTATATTCTAGATCAGCATTTAATATTGAATTTATTTAGCTGTGTGTGTCGGTCTGTCATTCTCTGATAAACATGTACTCGATCCTCAAAATAGAGACATCGATAGAGAAAAAATGTCTTTTTTCCCATATTGAAGTTGACTACTGTTATATAAGCAGACTCTGTAAAGGGCTGTGTTTACAATCCCTGATGGTAAATTTGTTAAATTGATCACCCTATATAATTACAGCTATTAAGTGATTATTTGGAATTTTTTTGGTAAATTGTGTTAACGGAGGTGATGGCTGCTATTACAATACTACGCAATTTATATGGAGTGCACACGTGATATGCGTCGTAAAAAAATATTTAAATAAACGCATATATATCATATATACATATATATACATAATATGCAATACTCGCATAAAGAATTTTGCGAAAAAAAAAACAAGTAAACAAACAAACAAAATTTACATTTGCATACAAGTACATTGGGGGTACAATACAGTTCATACAATAACCAGTTCATGTTCTAACAAATCCTCAACCATATTCATAGTCAGACCAGACCAGATCAGATCAGCTCAGTTTTATAAAAAACGCCAACAAGCACAGTTTAACCAGTTCGATCATTCATTCCGTGTGGGTTGGAAGACGAAACTCGATACTTAACAAACAAACAAAAAAAGGAAGAAAAAAATTATTTAAAAAAAATTTAATTTTCACAATATCCTTATATTTTACAAAAACAACAACAACAGCAACGAAAAATAAAAAAAATTTTAAACAACAATGAATTCCACGCTTGACATACGAGTAATGAAAGTTAAGAAAACTCCATGTAAAAATGATCGTAAGGCTTGTTTGCAAAGAACTTTATTGACAAGGTAAAGAGTTTTCAGAAAATTACGAGAAATCGATTTTATAACGGAAATGTCAGTGTTCAACATTTGTTTATTTATACTAATCTCTCTCTTCACCATCATCTGATTGCGACCTTTCTATAATCATTGTACAAATATTTTGGATTATGTTTTTTGTTTAACTTTTTACCAATTTCCATTTCCAGTTATAAAATGTTGTTAATAAATTTATCAACAAAACGTTACAATCATACAATATTTACATTGGTATATTTAATGGGGAAATTTCTATTCTATAATCGTAGTAAAAAATCAACGTGAGTAGAGAAGTTATTCTAGCATGGTTGACTGTACTGTTACTACTCGTATCCTTGATACCTTTCGTCCATTCGCTATTTATACCCCCCCCCCACATAAAAAAGAGGCGTCAGAGACCCTATAAAATATATAAATTTTTGATCAGCATCAAAAACTAAAACGTGCATCCGAGTGTATGTGTAATTTTGGCATTCCTCCTGTAGGAAATTTGAGATATTTAGCTGAAATTCTTCTATTTAGAAGTATTTGTACTATTTAGAAAGGGCAAAATTGGTGAAGAGCCACGCCCAAAATTTACAAAAATCTATGTATTTGGTACAAAAATTGAGCTATAAAGTTTAAATTTGGTCTACATAATTATAATAACCTCATCAATTGATTTGCCAAAAATGGGCGTGATCGAATAACAGGCGCTCCCACAATCGAAAAAATCGATCTATCCGTCGACGTGCCAAAAATAGGCGAGATTTGATAACGGACACGTTCACAATTTACAAAAAACCTTACTCAACATTTAAAAAAAACCGACTTTCAAGTTAATACGTAATAAACTATTAGAAGGCAAGTAAACACGTGTCTGCCACGCCCTCTTTTTGTATGTAGATGTGGAGGGTACTTAAGATTTGGCTTAAGCCAAATTTAATTTTCTTACGTGTTTTTATTTAAACTATTCCAGTTTTATTAAAAGTGATAATTTACTAAATGGGGTTAATTTTTTGAATTTCAGAATGGGCTCTTTCAACTCAGCTCCAAAAATCAACAATGCAGATTCCCAAGATAATAATTTTCAATTGCCTGAAGGGTTAAATGTTAATGCATTGCTACAGCATATTAAACAGTTACGTGGTCCCGAACCAGTTCCACTACTGGCACGTTATTTTCTTAAACCATCTCTCATGCCAATAATTTCATCGGATCTAACGGATAGTTTGCATAATCTGAAGCTGAATGCTGCATCATATGGTAACAGTAGGTCGCTAACCAAAGCGAATCGTATACGGCTGTTGCAGTGGAATCTATTATCGCAAAGTAAGTTAAAACAGTTTAAAGTTTCCGGTCTATGAAATTGGCCGGAAGAGATATTAATTGAAAATTGGCTTTAATGGTTTAGTAATAGTTCCGAATAGAGTTAACACTAATGTAATAAATAAATAATCAGCTCTAGGTCAAAATAATGATGGTTTCATACGTTGCCCCGAGAAAGCTCTCACTTGGCAGCATCGTAAATTTCTTATCATAGAAGAAATTCTACAACATATGCCGGATATCATATGCCTACAGGTAGACCTATATCCATACAATCCACTTCATATTAAAACGATTGATTATTTATCTAAAAAAAAACAGGAAGTTGATCATTTTAAATTTTTACAAACCGTTTTAAGCACCCAAAACTATGAAGGCATTTTCTTTCCCAAACCGGATTCTCCCTGTCTGTACATTGAAGAGAACAATGGACCAGATGGGTGCGCCATATTTTTTAAACGCGATAAATACGAATTGAAAAAATTCGGCACTCACATATTGGAAGTATGGCGGGTTCAAAGCAATCAAGTGGCCATTGCCGTCAATTTATTGCTTAAAGCATTGAATTGTGAGATTTGTGTATGTACCACCCATTTAAAGGCACGCCATGGTTCCCTGTTGTCGAAATTACGCAATGAACAGGGTCGAGATTTGTTGCGCTACGTGAAACGATTCGCCGAAGATCGTCCGGTAGTGTTGTGTGGCGATTTCAATGCTGAACCCATCGAACCCGTTTACTCAACAATTTTGAATTGTGACTTTTTAAATTTATCCAGTGCCTATGCGGACATGCGTAACGAAAGCGATGAGTGTAATAATGTAGGCGATGACAAAGAGAACTACAGTGAAAAACATGATAAAGTGCAGAAATCGATTAGAAATGAACCGCCCTATACAACGTGGAAAATACGCGAAAACGGTGAAGAATGTCACACCATCGATTATGTTTTCTATTCTAGAAATCAATTTAAGGTGAAGTGAAGACCATTCTCTCTCTCTCTCTTACTGAATCTATCTAACTGTTTCTACCTTTAGGTGACAAATTGTTTGGAATTTCCTCAAGAGAATGAAATTGGCAAAGATCGTACACCCAGTTTTCAATATCCATCCGATCATTTCTCATTGGTCTGTGATTTGGAATTGTTGTCTTCACAGAAGTCGTGAATCTCTTTCATGATCAAGAGAATTAATTAAAATTAATTATTTTTTATTAACAAAGATTTCAATTGTAAGCAGATGTTTTGAACCGAACATTCAGAAAAGAGTCTTCACGTCATAAATTATTGTGATATTAGTTATTAGTAGTATTGTAGGTTAAAAATTAATATTTACTTTCTTCTTCTTATTTTTTTTTTTAATATTTACTGAAAAAATTCAATAAAAAAGGTTTTTATTTTATGGTGTATAGAGTACATAATAATAATAAAAAAAAATGGAAAAAGAATTAACTTAAAAGCGCTGGATAAAGTGGGTAAGAGAAGTCATGAATTTTCATCAACAACCAAATTTATCTTAAGGTTTAACATTTATTTTCTAGACTTTAAACAACTTTATATGATAAGACATACTTAATGAAAATATTGCTCAATATATGAGTATTTTAAAAATACTTCTTCCAGGTTGTATTTTTAGCCTCTCACATATGAACATATTTTTTGATTGGTTGGATCAAAAAATTCCCATTTAATACCCTACACTACATAGTTCCAACAATTAGTAGCTCAGAGACATTGCCATACGAGTTCCTTTGTAAAATATATATCATTATATGGCAAAAAGTTCTAAAAATAATACAATCGGATCTAAATTTAGTACAGACAATTATTGGTCTTATTAACTATTATTCATAAAAAAATTTCCAAAAATATTAAGAAATACGAATTTTCGTCACATAAGGACTTATTTCACATGAGGGCGTTATACGAGAAGATGTTCTAAAATTAGTCCGATCTTGTTTAAATTTGATAAAGTCAAATATTATGCCAATTACCTATTATCCATAATATTTCGTAAAAAAGAATTGCGAATAATTGCCATATAAAGATCCTTATACGGGGAGGGGTTCCAAAAATGGTCCAATTTGAATGATTTTCAATAATACATATCGTTAGGTTAATATAAGCTATTGTACCAAATTTCATCAAAATATCGCAAAAAATTTACCCTGTAGCTTAAGCATAAAGTTACATGAAAACACAGACGTACAGGGGGACATGGTCAAATAGACTCAGATTTTGATTCTGAATTGATTTGTATAACTTGAAGATGGGTTGCGACATTTACGATTCGCAAAACTTAATATACTATTTACCTCAAGTTGGGCAGGGTATAAAAGCTAAAAACTTCTCACACAACCTGTCTTGTGTACACGAGTATTTCATAATATATACATACTGTAATCAAGTAAAGAAAAACTAAATTTGGGCCTAGGCCAAATCTTAAACATCCTCCTTTACATCTGCATACAAATGATGGGCGTGGCAGGTACATGATCACCTGTCCTCTAATGTAATGTATTGTGTATATATTACTTTTAAGCAGATAAACATATTTCTATCGATTGTGAACATCCGGCCATGCCCAACATGTAGGAATGTGAAAGTGCCGACATTGAGACAGACATACGGACAACCATGTCTAGACCGTGTCAGATTGTGATGAGATGATTAAAATCATATATACTGTCTGTGACGTACTTTTTGGGGATCTTGCAAATGTACCACTCCCATCTTATGTGAAGGATATAACAAAATAATGCATAAACGATAATCACTGTTCACTTATTTCTAACCACAAAAAATGGTGGGAAAGTTATTTGTAGTTACTGCTCCATCTCTCATACTGTGTCTCTCTCTCTCGGTAACGGATCTGCCACACCAAATGCTGATATAAAGACGTTGACAACGGTAACAATAAATATTCCAATAACGGTATAATTGTTAACTTTGTTAGCTCGACAAATATCTTTTTCATTTCTAATGTTATATTTGCTATTTAAAATGAGGCCCACACCAACGGCCACCTAGAAAATTAACACAAGAAAAAAGTCCACAGTTTTGAATCCATTTTTTTCCTTTTCATATTATACTCACTTGAAAAAATATACTCAATGATATGAATACAATACTGGGATAATAATATGGGTGGCGTTGGTAACTTTCCAAAACATAACGTAATTGATTGGCATTGGCTGATAATAAGGCCAAATCCATCATTCCTTGGGCTAACGTTTTTTTATGTTGATACGCATTTATATCTGGAATGGGTGTACGGACACCTTTAACATCTATATAACCGGGACCCTCATAACCAGGAAATGCAAAACTGGGACGACTTGGTGTAGGACTTCTTGGCCTTGATGGTTCATCGGAATTGCCTCCTATATCGTTAGCGGGTAATAGACCATCATCAACGCCAGCCCTTGGCCCAATGGCACTGGGACGTTCATCACCTTCATCATCATCATCAAATTCTGTCACTATTAAATCATGAAATTAAATTTTATATATAACATTATATGGAACATTTATGACCAACCTGCTCGGCGTATACGTGTTGGGGTGCGACCATCTAATGTATCAATATCGTTGGGCCTGTAAATGTCGGTTTCCTATAAAGAGTTCATTAAAAAGTAAGAAAGAAATATTTTTTAAATTATTTATATGACATGGTTTCATACTCCAAGTATAAGTGGATCAATCACTTTTAAAAAAGTTCTTGTGTCTTAACAATCATAATAATCTGAGTGCGTGCTTAATAAAATGGTCAGCGTTGAAAGTAAAACAAATTCCCCTAACAAAGGTTCACGTGAGGAGGAGTTCACGTTCGTTGACCTAAAATTTTTTTTCTAATCATAGCAAAAATTCTTGTGAACTTATTCGTTAAAACATGCACGTCATTACTTTTATGTGGTTCGTTAGGATAAGAATTGTAATTAATTGCTTGCAAACCTTTTACACTTAAACAAATTGTTTATTTAATAATATTTAGATATTTACCCATTTAAGCACTTTAGTAGTGCATTATATTTCGTGGCATTATGCGTCAAAAGTTGTTTCTTATAAATTATGGGCGTAAGTGTATTTCGACCACACCCCTTTTGGCACACCGATGGGTAAGTTTCCCTGCCTGCAAAATTGGAAGAATCTGTACAAAATTTCAACTCAATATCTCAACATTTACCACCATGACAGTGCCGAAAAGCCGACAATAAACGGACGCACGGACAAAAATGTCTACATCGCTATAGATTTTGTTTGCTTATCAAAAAAAAAATTTATATATATTTTTAAATATTCCAAAAGGGATAACGAACTTGGTATTCAGCATTAGTGGTGGGTACCCCCACTACACAACACAAGTACACTACACAAGTTTTGTCCGTACGTCCGTTAGACTATTTTTGTCTATACGTCCGCTAGACTAATTTTGTCCTTACGTTCCCCATTTGCATACGCTGCACTACTTTTGCCCGTATGTCCTCTACACTAATTTTGTTAATACGTCTCTCAATTACAAAATAGGGTTAGGAGGCAAAATGTTGAACCGAACACCTAGAAAATACATTTATTATGGTTTCTTCACTACTAGCATAGAGTTCACAATAAATATAAACAATACTGCATGTGTACAATATTTACATTTGAGTTCCCTCCAAACAGATAGTTTATAATTTTCTTTGTTATTATCTAAACTTATTAATATTTATGTTCTTTGTTATTGGAATGCACTTAGGAAATGAATATATTTTGCACGTTTCGATCAAGAACCTAGACATCCAATCATTAGCCGCTTTGATTTGATTTATGCAGAAAAAACTATCGTTTAAAACTATTATTTATAATTGCCATTTAATTAAAATTTTATATAACAATATTTGTAAAGTGTACTTAAGCTATGACCTATGTTTTTTATATTTTTATATAAATTGTTGGTGGGGCGGTGCCTTTGTTTAATAAGAAGTTTTATTTATTTCTTAAACTCCGACCACAACTTTGTTGATTCAATTAAACTCAATTAAAACTAAACCATGGAAATCATCTTTGAAAAAATATGAAATTTTATACAAATGTTTTCTTGTTACCTCTTGGATTGATTATTACAAAATATGCATATGATTGTATTGTGTAATAAAATGATTAAGTTTAAGGGAAAGTACATTGAACATAAAATGTTGGTAAGTTCCCCCATCTCGTGTCATAATTAAATGACTTGTAACATCACAACTGAATCATTTTCAATGAGTAAGTATTTGTACGTACGGTTAAATGCTTTATTTATACTCGAAAGCATTTATTTGTGACAACATTTGCATAGAACGCAAATCTTAGCAAAGTGACTTAAGTCAGTGGAGACAAGTAAGCAGGTTTCTTAAGCTGTTTTAGAAAAGACTTCAATAAATTTTAAAACTGAAAAATTATCATTTAGAGGCTTGCACCTCCATTCTCATATTGACATGTAACTTTTAGGCGTGGCACGTATACAATCTTGCCCTCTTTTAACGATTTTCCATTGAAGTTCGAAATCTGAAGCCAAAAAAGGCTTTTTTGTAATTTGTAGGCATGTCTATGATATATTAATAGATTAATATCATCAAAGGGCAATTGCTCTATGCATAACTGTACCAAACTTCAGTACAGTTTCAAGAATAATTACACGGACGGACATGTCTATACCTACTTAAATTTTGATGATAATTAAGATAAAATAATTATTAATTATCTTTTAAGGGATTTATTGTATACCTTTTTCTGCTGATAATTGCCAGCATAATGGGAAATTTTTACAGTGCGATGGGTATAAAAAGCGCCAAGTTTACAAAAATATTTTTATTTACGTATGCATACACTTAAACAAACACTACCAATAAATTTTTGTTTTTGTTTCGTTATATATAAGCAGAGACGTATAAGCAGAAAATACAATACAAATACAAATGTACAAAAATACGCATGACTATGTAGTTTGAAAGAGTCAACTAACTAACAGTCATTACATAAAATACAAAAGTTCACGCAAGTATGCTTTAAGAAAAGCATGTTGTACTAATTTAAGGTCGGTCTAGCCGCATCATGTAATACCCTACACCACTTAGCTCCTTAAATTATGCTACAATTAGGATCATTAAACTCAGAGGCATTGCCATTTAAGTCATTTCGTGAATATTTTTTGAATATTTTTATATGGAAAAGGATTCTAAAAATGATCCGATCGGATTCAAATTTAGTACAGCCGGTTATTAAGCTAAATAACTATTCTCCGCCGAATTTTGTCAAAAAAAAAAACTCTTTTTTTATAATAATATGTGGAGAGGTCCTAAAAATTATCTCATTTGAACCATTTTCAATATAGCACATCTTTGACTCAAGACAAATTTGTATTAAATTTCATCGAAATATCTTAAAAACTGCGGTCAAAACCTTGTACACAAATTTGATTAAATCAGATTTTGATTCTGATTTGTGAGGTATATATAGTTGAACAAAACATCCTTCCAAACTTAATATGCTTTTTGCCACAAGTGGTAGAGAGTATAAAAATTAACAAACACATTATTTTGCTGTTGTTGTTGTAGTGATACTGTGATGGTATAGAATGAATATAAAACTTACATGATCAACTTTATTTGTTGTTTCACTTATGCCACGATTTGAAATATTATTATCCATTTCTAAGGCGATATGTTGGTGATGACGTTCTGTCATTTTTATTTTATTATCAATTATACGTTTTATATACAAAATGAAAATCTATTACAATTGTTTTTGTAATCCACACACATACATATATTTATAGATTTAATGATATTTTCTTTTAGTTAATAAATCAGAAAATATCCTCCCGCTCAATACACAATATTCCAAGCAACTCAACTCAACTCAACTGTTACTTTTAGTTGTTTGTTTAAAACTGAAAAATGATGCTGTTAAGTGGTAAAAATTGGCTGAGTTAGCTCTCAGTAGAGTAGAAATTGACTAAGTTAGCTCTCAGACCTCAAACAGTCTCCAGAGACTTCCCACAACTGTTAGTAACATATTTAGAGCCATTTTTCAGCCCCATGCATATACTCTGTTAATGCCGTTTCTCTTCTTCTTTTACTGTTATTAAAAATATGTTACCGTTTACATTGAAATGCATAAAAACTTGTTAAGTAAGGGCTTTTCCTAAATTTCGTTAATGACTCATACTTTATTATAGTAATTAAAGAAAAAAAAAATAAAAGTTTTAAGTGTATTTTTCAATATTCAATTGAATTTTAACGAAAGATAAAAGCCTATAAACAACCCTACAACATAAATTTTGAACAAGTGACAAAATTATAGTCGGTCGCGCCCACACCACTTAGTTCCATAAATTATGCTACAATTAATTTAGTTGTATCATTAAACTGTATCATTAAAATGGTCCGTTCGGGTTTAAATTTGTTCAACCAATTATTAAGCTAATTAATTATTCTTCATCTAATTTTGTCAAAAAATATTAAGAATTAAGATTTTTTGCCATTTAAAGACTTCCTTTATAATAAAAATATATGGAAAAATATTTTAACCATTTTCAATATTGCACCTCTTTGGTTTAAGGCACGACCTTGTTTGAAATTTCATCAGTCGTAGCTTAAGCTTAAATTTATATTTATATGAATAGACAAATGGACAGACGGACATGATTAAATCGATTCGAATGATACAAACATTCATACAAACTTAATATACTATTTGCCTCAAGTAGTGTAGGATATACATATTATATACATATTATATAAAATGCTTCTAAAGAATGGCGTGTTGAAGAGGTGAATGGTAAACAAAGAAATCACACCAATTATTGACATTGAGTAGAGTAAGAAGTGAGGGTCATAATAGAAAACAAAAATACAAGAATACTACAAGTCAAATAATTTTAAGCTTAAGTTTAAGTAGCAACAAATTCCTCGCTTTGGCAATAATCAATAAGCATTTGAAACATTCAATTTACGATTCATATAAAAACCAAACAAGACGTTCTCGAAAATATATTTTTAGCAGTTTTTGGGATACAAATTAATTGAGAATCACATGTAACGTAATTTATATTAGAGGAAATACAAGATTATTATATACATATATGTATATATTTTATATATATATATATATCGAGGGGATGGGTATGTACATAATTAAGAGACATATTATGCATACTTTATAATTTCTGCCCTGTTATCACCCTCACCTTCACCATTTATATCCATACTGTTTTCACCACTTGTTTCATCATTGCTTACTCCATTACCGAGAGATCGTTTAAAGCCCAACATAGCCACACCGCTTGAACATTCCGTCGCATTACCCATTAATACCATGAACAGCGTGTTTTGGTTTAATGCATCCCAACTTTTCCTAATCCACTTGTTAACATCCTTTAAAGTGTTGTCAATATTGGGTGGCAGTAATTGTTCTGATGTTAGATTAATGTTTCCTAATGTTAAAGCATATTTTTTGGCCTTCTTCTTTATTTTATTTACCACCTCATCATTGTTCGGCATTAGTAGATGTTGATTTATGGTCACTTGATTGGAATTGTCATCTCCTTGCGATTTTTTTAATAGTTCATCCAACTTTTCGGTCAGAGGTTTCGCTGTAATGATGGTAGTGCGTTTATCTTGTTTCGATAAATATGCGAAAAGATTATTTTTAATTGTATCACCACTAGCGGCTCGTATAATGTCATGTAAGCGTTTCTTTTGTATTAACACCTCGTCTCCAAATTCTACATTGTTGGACAACTTCATTTTAACCAATTTCAAACTGGATATGGAGTCTTCTACGGAATCGTGGCCGCCATCGCGTTCTTGTATAGTTTCCTGCAGATATTTCAACACAAGATTACGTAATTTCGATTTCCGACGACGCACCCCGGTTATGTTGAAGCAAACGCTTGTGTCTATAACGTAGGGATGCATCATACGCATAGCATTCAAATCACAATTCAGTGACTGGCCCACCAATATGGCGTCGGGTGGCAGTAAAGCTTGTATTTCTGTTTGTACTTCGATTAGGGTTTTTGTCACAGTCTTCATAATTTCTGGGGTAATGCCCGAAAAAGGTGTCAAATAATCAACAATTTTGTTGGCAGGGCGCACCAGCGTTTCATAAACAGTTTCAAATTTTTCATTGACAATGGAGATGCGCGTTAATTCATTGAAGCCCAGTGAAGTTTTGCACATTTCACAATCCACTCCAAACATGGGACTACGATTGGTAACGGGATCATATTGATGTTTCGTATATTTATACGAGGAGAAATGTTTATTCAATTCACCCCTTAATGGCATTGGATAGCCTTCATCTACCATTTGTAGAGCCGACAGTAATAATTTCGTTCGGGGAAATTTGTCATCTTCATGTAAATCATCAGCTTCCGCTTTGTTTGCAATATTAGCCACTGGAAATATATTCTTAATAATCAAAGTTGGATCTTTGTTCATTTCTATAGCAGCCTCTAATGATCCGTACTTATCAATGAGATTTTCGGCTTGAGCAACCGTTAGGGGTACTTCCGCCAACTGTTCAAGAATGCGGCCTTCTTTGGTAGGTGGCATTATCACCTCTAAGCGCATATCGAACAAAGTGGAAATCTCTCCGAATGTGTCTTCCTTCAAACGATAGTGGTACAGAGAAAGACCCTCCAAAGTTATAATCACTGTGTGCCGTAAATGTTTTATACTATCCAAATGACACCAGCGTTCTGGGGTGCATGGAGAGTATTTACCCAACAAAGACCACATGGTTAAATGTTGTAAATCGATTAAAAACAATGGCGTGCGGTCATCATCCGTTCTTGATAACAAAGCTCTTTGTCCCATTTCTTTTAATTTCAATTTACATAAACCCTCCAGTTCATGCCTGCGTTCTCTGAACTCCCTTTTTAAGTCCTTATATTCATCATCCGTCAACAGATTGTCAGAATTAATGACACCAATTGCAGCTACTTTAAGTTTCTTTGTTAGAGGTCCTTCTTCTACAACATTTTGTACTATTTTATTGTTCTTGTTTCCTTTGTCTTTTAACAAAGACTTCTGTTTTTTAGAAGTCACCTGTCCATAACAAACAATAATGACAATTTGGTATAATAAAGAAAAAAATTCCATTACCTCTATGAAATCTTTATCAGCATCTACAGCAGGAGGAATCGAGGAAATCTCACATAATTGATGGTCTGCATTTTCGCTCATATTGCTTTCAATTTTATCCTTTCGTTCCCTATTATTTAATTGCATTAGATTCTGCAGAGCCATTATTTTCTTCTTCTTACGTTCAAGTCTTTTCTGTTGTTTGTCCGTCAATGTATTCATTACAAAATAACAAAATCACTTGAAATTGTTTAAACTTTTATATCAAGGTTTATATAAGTTTTTATTTTTATATAGAAAATTTTTTAAAAATATATGAATATATCAAGAAAACAAACACTTCTGTTCCATGTGTTACTGGTGTACTTTTCATAAAAAAAAAAAAAAAAAAAAAACACTTCGCACAGTTAGTAAAGACACAATTTGATTAAACTAGTTCTACTCGTACCAATCCACCAATTGAGTATTATCATTATAATGTTATATAGATGTCAATACAAATTAATGTTTTTTTTTTTTTTTATCAACTTAATATTTTTCAATGAATTTATTTAATTATTTAGTTTAATAATTGATTAATATGCGTCCAGCTTCATATAAAAAAGTATTAAATTTAATGAACTATTCCTCCCGTTTATGTCACAGGAAGTTGTTTATTTTACATTTACACAACAAATTTTCGTTTTATCACATGTTTGGTAAAGAAGAATATGTTAACTCGTCGCTTATTACGTTTAAAATATCATAAGTTTTGTTATATACCCGCAATTAAAAACTTTCACGATGAATATGCACAAAAGGATCCTAGTCATGTGTTGAAGGAGCAGGCAGTCAAGATAGACAAGAAACCACCGCCAACTACACAAATTGATTTAGCTGGCTCCTTTCAGCAAAAATATACGATTTTTAAAGAAGAGGAATCCCCAGAAATTTTCGATGTAGAAGAAGAACGTCAAAGGTATCAAAATCAAGAAAACCCGAACGTCCATTATCAAAATGAATTTGTTGGCTTAAATTTGGACAGTAATTATATAAAATTATTTGCTAATAACATTTTAGATTGCTAAATTGTTTATTATATTCTAGAAGGTTTATATGGTGTTTTCGACATAGAGGATTTGGTTGATGTGCTACGCAAAGAAAGTGCAGAAGATATATTTGTATGTGCTGTGCCCAAAGAATTAAAATATGTAGATTATTTGGTTGTATGTAGTGGACGCAGTTATCGTCATATGTTGGCCATGGCGGAATTTGTGAGACGCGTGTATAAAATGAAACGACATCAAAGTGATATACTGCCGAAAATAGAAGGTAAAAAAAGTCACGATTGGATGGCCATGGATTTGGGGAATATAGCATTACATATATTTTCGCCGAAAACACGTGAAACGTACGACTTGGAGACGTTATGGTCCATTGGAATAGAATATGATCGTGAATTTAATAAACCGCCAGATCCATTGGTGGAATTGTTTGAAAGGCATTCAATTCTATTAAATGAAATTAAAACAAAATAATTTTGTTAAAAAATTACATTGTTTATATTTAAGTTTAAATTAGCATAAAGCATATTTTACTAATAATGCTTAGATGTCTATGATGAGGCCGATAATGAACGGATAATGATACATAGCGATTGTCTAGCTCGACATTTGGATTTTATTGAAGGTTTTGATTTTCATATTAGCAGGATTAAGTGTTAAGAGCAATATTACGGAGATTATAATTTAAATGTATGTTATTTATACAACGACAACTAAACATCATCAGCGTAGATGGATTAGTTGCTGAATTATACAACATGGAAAATTATAAACGCAGAGCATGATGAGAAGGGTACTCAAGTATGGAAAAAAATTCTAAAAAATGCGAAAAAGAAAATGATGAAAAATTTCAATTTTTTTAAAAGGTTCTCTTTATTTTACACATATACAATAAATATATATGCACGTACATATATGCCTTCTACAATCTATGAATATTAAAATAATTTTGGTTTGTTTTAATACATTTTTTATAAAAAATATTCTTTTTTTTGTTATTACAATTCCGCCCAAAAAATGTTTATTTTATAGTTATACAAAAAAAAAAATAAATTGAAAAAAACAATTTCAATAAAATGGAAAATAATTAATACTATTTTAAAGTACGCTAAATATATAATTTTACTGTACCCTACACAAAAGAGGTGGCATATTAATTTCGTCATTCCATTTACAACACCCAAAAAAAAATTTACAGACTCTACAAATTTCGTCTATTGTTGACACAATCACGATGAAAATTCTAGTTTTTGTACCCTGATCCCCAAAAGAGCCGATCAAGAGCTGTTATATGATCAATAAAAATCTGTTTATCTGCCTCAAAAGTTAAGCTATATATGAAGTTGATATTGTTACATATACTTAAAAACACCATACTCAGCCAGCTACCACGCTACACGCTCACAAATTAAAAAACCGTACTCGGCGTAAACCTCGACTTGCAAGTTGTCTCCTAAAGCAGACACTTAAAAAGGGCCTAATCATGTCCCTTTCCCGCCACTATTTGTATGTAGATATGGAGGATATTTAAGATTTGGCTTAAACCAAATTTAGTTTCGTACTTGTTTTTGTTTTTGATATTTTTTATGTAGTTAGAAATGTATATGAAAAAAAAACGGAATTTATTTTTATTCAAAAGAAAATTTAAAAAATAAAGTACAGTAATATCGCAGTTCGTTTTTTTTTCTTTTTTGTTATGAAGTGGTTGGGTGAGGGGGTGAGGTCATGAAAATGGATTACAATTATTTATTATTATTTTGTAATATTCTTAAACAGTTTCACTAAACATTTATCATGGAATCAATTTCATTTCGTTTTTATGTATATGAGAGCAATGGTTTCATTTGTCCATCCATCTCTCTATCTCCTTTATGATTGATATGATTGATGAGCCAAATAAATATTTATAAATATATAAATTTATAGTAACAGGATCCCAACTTGATCACTGATTTAATTTGGAAATAAATTGATTTCTTTTTTTACTACTGATGGTAGTTGGGTTTTTTAATATTTAAGATGAGAATCGTTAAGACAGCTTTCAGTTGCGGCTTTGCCAAGGAACGGTACCGTAATGTCAGCCATATTAGGTACCACCAGATACTTACTAACAGCCTCACATAATTTACTCTCAATTACACTCGTTACAATACTCCAATCCATCGATTTTTCACCAACTGTCGGACGTGCTGTCAACCATAAGCGTGGCGGGGTGCGAAATCTATTCAAAATCAATTAATTTATTTTCATTAGGTTTCGTATGATACGAGAAAATGATAAAAAGAAGAAACTCACGCCACCCAGATGCGATCCGAAGGTGGTGGCGGTATATTAACTGTACCCCTGCCCACCAAACCTCTGCCGTCCAGCTCTAACGTGATGGTGGTGTTCATGTTTTCTAAGGTTTTCTGTACATAGGGAATTTCGGTGGCATAGTGAAAGAAATTGGAGGCAGCAAAACGATCCACAAATTTAAAAATGCGCCGTGCATTGCCTGGAGCATTACTAGTAGTCCTAACGGGGCAAATAAAACAAGTGAAAGTGTTATAGTCGGTCGGGCCGGACCATTTAATACCCTACATCACTTAGTTCCACAGATTATGCTACAATATTGGTGAGTGGTATCAGTAAACTCAGAAGCATTGTCACATAAATCACTTTGTGAAATGTCTTTATATGGAAACAGGTTCTATAAATGATTCGATCTGATCCAAATTTGTTACTGCCAATTAGTAAGCTAATTAACTATTCTTCACCACATTTTATAAAAAAAATATTAAGATTTGCAATTTTTTGTCTCATAAAGAGTTTAAATAAAAAGGTTCCTTATATGGGGAAAGGTTCTAAGAATGGTCTAATTTGAATCATTTTCAAAAGGATTCTTCTTTGGTCCTTATACCAAATTTCATAAAAATATCTTAAATAATGTAACCTGTAGCTGAAGCATATTTTTATATGGACAGGTAGGCGGACATGGTGAAATCGACTTAGATTCTGATTTTGAATTTTGTAATACTTTTTAATATTTTGCTAGTAATTACCCTTCCGCTGCATTAAGATTTTCAGAGCTAGCATTAGTTGCAATACTTTTTTCTGATTCGGTACTTGAACTACCCGTACTTTCAGCATCACTGTCGTATATTGCACTGGCTGAAGGTGATTCATATATTTCCACTCCTAAGCCATGCCGTGTACTCATAGCAGTACCCTGATCCTGAACGTTCATCGCGGCGGCGGATGTGACACGTGCTGGTGCCGGACGTTTCAACCGTAACAAATTCAATTTGGTGGTGACGGTAACATGAAACAAACCATCATACGTTAGATCGGCATCCACCCAGACACCACGCTCATCTATTAGCGGTTGAGAGACGCGATGTATTAATGGCGGTTTATTACCCAAATCGATATGTTTAATTGTTACCGATTCTATGAAACCGGGTAGCTAAAGAGGAGAAAAATTTTTAAATTCCAACGTCATAGATTGCTTCTTACCTACTTACCCGAATGGCATTAATTTTCTTTTGAAAGAATTCTTTGATTTTTTCCACAATTTCATCATTATGCAAAACACTGAAAAGCATGCGTCCCACCAGCACATTAGCCCAGACAACACTGCCAGAGGGGCCCAAAAACAATGACTGATCAATGCTCTTCCACAATTCATTTTGATTACGCACCGAGCGCTTGCGCTAATAAAATTTAGAATACAATACATTTATACACACATTTATTTACAAAAATAATTTAATTCAATTTCAATTCACATTCATGTCATGTTATATAAATAAAATGAAATATTAATTTAAAGAAATCATATTAAAACCTACATGTTTCATACCGTCGTTGGCATTCTTTAGACCCCGTTTATAAACGGGTATACGGGTTTGATTACAAGCTTTCTACAATGAAAAGTTAAAAAAATTATAAAATAAAAAGTAAACTTTAAATAAAGGGTTTTTCAATAAGGACGTAACATAACAAAACATAAGTTTCCAAGTTCAAGGTACTTCAGTTTTGCAGTTAATTTCATCTTGTAAAGATGTAAGCTAAGATTTTTATTCAAATGAAAATCGTCAAAGTGTGCTTTCAGAGATTCCCAATTCCAGTGATGGACTGTTTTAACTCATTTTGAACTGATGGCTGCTATATTTTCGATACTTCCAACGGTGCATTGTCTCACTGGCTTAGGAACATCCACAATAGTGAATATTTTATTTCAATTTTATACACTTTAGCACGCACAGTCTGTCTGATGGGATGCTCTAAAAAGTTGCAACCGTTGACAAAGAATTGCTATAATAATTTTTAATAATGTCCCAACGTTGCTTGTTTGTAAATTATAATACCAAAATAAAAATGTAAATCTTGACTGACGTTTTACTGAAAATAGATCATGAAAAGCGATCAAGGATACGCTGATATTAAAATATTAAATTGTTATGTCCTTATTGAAAACCCCGTTAATAGTAACAACTGAAAATAAGATGTAAAAATATATACAAGATGGGTGGTGGCAGGTACCTAAATAACTTGTTGTTGATATAAATTCCATTTTACCTGATACAGAGACATAAAACATAAATATTCCGGATCACAGCGAGCAGCGCAAGAGGTCATAATTAGGCCTTCAAAAATATCCTCATCAGCCACCAAATCAATAAAATCATCTTCCATTTCCGTTTCTTCATCTCTATCCGGATTCTATAATGAAACATTATTTGATACGATTTATATAAAATTTAAAATATTCAATGAAATGCTAACGTCTGGGAAGGGTTCTTTAGCAGAAGTTGAAGGCTGATTGTCACCAGTAATTTTTTCATCTGAAGGGACATCTTTGGGCTATATGAAAAGGGGAAGACAGAAATAGTCAAAAATTTCATAATAAATATAATTCCCAACTAAAATTTCATATCATACCGATTGAGTTAATGAATCGGCAACCTTTTGAGCTGCTGCCTGTAAATCAGAATCATTTACGAATCTTATTGTACGCAAACGTAAATCTTTCTCATTAATATCACCATCGCGTGCGGCAATAAAATGACGAAACCTTAAAAATAATAAGTAGAAAAACTAAATTTGGCTCAAGTGGTGGTTGTGGCAGGTATATGATTACGCGTTCTAATAGTATATATATTACGTATCAGCTGGCAAGCTGGCACGTTTTGCCCTCAATTTTGTAAATTGTGAGTTTCTTTTATTCGACCACGCCCATTTTTGGCATGTCGATGGATAGGATAATTAAGTAATATAATAATAATAATAATAAGTAAACCAAATTTTAACTTTATAGCTTAGGTAAATCGATTTTTGTTGATTGTTGGCGTTTGTTAGCCGGCCACGCCCATTTTTGGCACACCTATTAATGGGGTAATGTGTGCACCAAATTTCAAATGTCTAGCTTAATTTTTGTGGCAAATATAGATTTTTATTGATTGTGGGCGTGGCTCTTGACCGACTTTTATCAATTTAAATGGCGATCTGCGTACAAAAGGTGTCTACAAAATTTAAGATTAATATCTCAAAATTTACAAGCGTGAGAGTGCCAATAAGAGACAGAAACACGGGCGCACGGACATATTTGGTTAGATCGATTCATTTTTTAATGCTGATCAAGAATATATATACTTCATAGGGTCACTGATATCTCCTTCTGGGTTTTGCAAATGAAATGACAAACTTATTATTTGAATTTTATAAATTCATACCAATCTTCTTTTTCACGAGCAGCTCGAGCAAATAATAATAAGCGCACCTCTTCACCGCTGGGCACAGTCAGGTTTTTCAATTCTTCATCTGGATTCAATTCATCTTGCAACGTTTGAAACTTGAGATTAAGAATTGGAAAATTATTTAATTGTTCTTTTTTAAAAAAAAAGAACTTACATCAGCATTAAGTAAAGTATCGCCAAAATCAATTTCTGTCTGGTCCATGCTTTTTCTTTCATGATCATTAGTAATAACCGTTTGCGCCTCTGTGTTTGCTTTAGGTTTTTCCGCTTTTTCCGCTTTTTCCACCTTTTCTGCCTTTTCAGCTTTTTGTTTCTTAATCGTACCCTTGGGTTCGGGTTCCAAATTAATAAAGTTGTACTGAGACTTTTGCACAATCAACTGTATGGGATACTTGCGATTAAAATGCCTGCAAGGGTACGACTTTATTTCTTCTTTCATCTTCATCTAAAAAAGGCCACTTACCGTTTTCTTGCTAAACCCACGGGTAAAAGTTCAATACGACAATTAGCCAAATTATAGGTGCGAAGCGAAGTAAACGTGATTGTTTTGAGATCAATAGGTTTCTCATTCCAGATGACACGTTTCGGAATTCTAGCATTCGTACTCGACACATGTAATATGGAACCTTTCAAACAAGCCCGTACATAAAATGTAATATTAAGGTGTGAACAAAGAAATGGTATTACGATTCTACACACCTTCTAATTTAATGTAAACCGAGTGCGTTGAAGAGAATAGGAAAGTTTCAGGATCATAGGTCTCTATTTCATTCATCCATCCCTAAATGGGTGAAAGGAATATATTTTACACTTTTTCACAACAGCTTATCATTTTCAATACTTTCTTACTTCATAATTTTTCATGGTTTTGAATTCTTTAATTGGGGGCACCTCACATACTGACATTCTCCGATAATCGGGCAATACGAAGGCGGCACGTTCCGGTTTATAAGTTAATAAGAAATTTTCAATTATTGTGGCTAGGAAATCGGTGAAGCCCTGAGTTACCGCTATGAACAATAAACAGGCCAATACACCGCGTATAAAATCATTCATGGGCGATATAAGGACTACTGCTAAAGCGAGCAAAGAGTAACTGGGTAAATATTTGGCACTTGTTAGCAAACGTTGTGTTAAGGTAACTTCGGAGGGCTGATAATATCCACCCCGTTCCTTGACTTGTTGTACATCTGCATCTTTCTCATCTAGCGTTTCCGCCGAATGGAACTCCTCAACGGGCTGTTCCTTATTGCCTTTTTTTGTTACCATCTCATTATTACCTCCTCCGTTTGTTGTGTTGGCAGGCGAGGGTATAGTATCTTCTAACATTTCTACACCCGACTCAATTTCAATCTCTTTGTCTCTTTTATTTTTCGTTTTCTTATCGGGTTTACCATGCACCACAACTGGCATAGCAGCAGCCATCTCAACAGTAGCACCAGCCATTGCTGCTGCCGCTGCTAGTGGTGTCACCAATGATGTTGAACTTGAAACATTTCCGGTATTGTTGTTATTGGATGGTTCCGCCGTGTCGCTGTCCTTTTGATTGCGACGTCGTCGCAAAAAACTTTGTCTCAAAGAGCTGGTCGATGATGATGAGCCAGTACTACGACTGGGACTGATATCTTTCTTTAACGTGTGTAAATTTGAGGTGCTGCCGCTGTTGCCACCACTTACAGTGATATTTGACGGTTGCTTGGATTTGACTTTTGATTTTAAATTGGCGAAACCTCTTTTTAGGCGAGACTGTTCTAATTCAAAATCCAATAAGATCTCCGACTCAAAATCTCTATTCCATTCGTCAGTTTTGTTGTGACGCTTCTGTTTACCACTGCCGATAATACTGGGGCGATGTTGTTCATGCTCCGCCAGCGACAGATCTTCACCAAATGAATGTGGACGCTTTATATCCGTATCAGGTTCAACAATTAATTGATGCGACTGTGCACCTACGATATAATTTTAAAAATTCGTTCCAAATTACTTTTTAATTTTTGGTTTGTTTTGTTTTTTTATACCAAAAATATATGACAATTTTAACTTCTTTATATTTAACATACTACAATGAATGAATGAATAATTTCAACAGTCAAATATGTAAATCCCCTTTAAATCAAAGAGTGCTCCAAATCTATTAAAAGTTCTATATGTTTATGTCGCTGCGCGTCGCGTCTGTCATAACAATTCCTTGCTTATATAAATATAGAGGTTTTTTCAATAAGGACATAACAATTTTGTACTTAAATAAAATTCAGAATAATTGAGTGATTAGGCTGAAATTTACTCCAGGTTTAATACATTTAGAATTCAATATTTTTCATATGACCACCGCGAATATATTCGCAGCGATCGTGAATTATTAATAGTCAATATTCTATCACTCTTTCGTATATTTCAGCCAGAATATTGCCAATTTCTCTGTACTTTTCTAACGTTGTTGGCATAAGCCAACGATTTAACGTAACCCCATAAAAAGAAATCCAAAGGCGCATGAGCAAGGTGGCCACCAATGCTTGCACCATTTCTTGGTATATTAACTCTGACAGATTATGAGAAATAGAACAAAGGTACACTGAAATTAAAATACAAAATTGTTATGTCCCTATTGAAAAACCCGTAAAATGATTCTGCTTTTGTGCTTTCTAACGGTAGTAGAACTTTGTAATAAGGGAAGCAATAAAATCCATGTTTCTGATTTAAAAAAGGATATATATAATATGACAGTGATCTTGTCTAAATTCCTTTCCTGTATTATACATTTGGTATTGTGTTAAAGTAGAAAAAGGAGTACTTGTAAGCACTGGCAACCTTTTACAATTACGGTTGGACATGTACTGGATATGTTCCCCGTAGAGCTTGTACTTGAACTAATATTCCCAGCCTTTGATGATTTAATATCTTCTATAGTTTGCGACACTTTGCCTTTAATCATTTTCCAAGTGCGACCCGAAGAAGCGTCTCCACTCGCGATAGCAGCTATTAGATTGGGACTAACGGCTGTTGGTGATACACTTTCAATACTGCCCGATCTGAAAATATCAACAAAGTAAACAAACTATAGATAACTCAATTCAATGTTGCATCTGTCTATCTGTACGTCCGTCTTGTGATATCATTGTCAAATATCATGCTACAAAACAATAAAAACAATCGTTGTTTGTTTTTTGTGTTTATTCAGAAAAATGTATATTATATTTTTATTAAGTGAATTTAATATAGTTTTTATAACTTTATATTCATAATTTTGTAATTATTTTATTTTCTATTTAGTTGGATTCTTTTTTTAGGGAGGTTGCATGGATTGCTCTACACCAAAAATTTCATGTTACATATTTATGTTTTGCTATTATTTTCTATTATAACTGTTTTTCAATGAATCAAGAGCGTAAGAGATCATTTTGGTTAAGAGAACAATGTTACATATTTTATTTATAATTTTTTATATATATTTTTATAAATATTTTTTATGCAAAAGAACATAATTTGCATCTGCTTTAAGGGTGGAATAGAAAGATTACAATTGTAGGAGTGTTGTTGATACATTGTTTCTTTTTTTTATAAATCGATTATTTTGCTTAATGTGTTATAGATGGTAAAGGATAAGGGGATAAGTTGGCTTGTATTGCTGTTGTTGTTGTTGTTATTATTATTATTGTTATATTTATTGTTTATTAGATTTAAGAAATAATGTTTTGATATTCAACTGCTCTAAATTTAACTTTGTTCGGTAATTATTTGATGTATGATTCAGTTTCATTTTAGATAATTTTCTGTTGTTGCATTTTTCTCTTCTTTACTATTGTTGAAGTTAAATTTATATTAAGAATATTTTGTTTTTTGTTTTGTTGATTATATTTATAAAATATGATTTATTCATGTATATATTTTTCTCTGCTCTTTGTAGTATATATACACATGTAAAATTCAAAACTACAAAATTGTATATATATTAAGATTTTTTTTTTATATATTTTTGTTGGTGTGAGAAAAATCTTAAACAATTAAAAAAAAAAAAACAATTTTTAAAAGAGAAAATATTTTAGTTGAACAACAACAGAACAAAAAATCAAAACTACAAAGTTGTAAACATAATCTTTTTCAAAATTTTTTGTGTTGGTGTTAAAAAAATGTTTTTTTAAAGAAAATATTTTAGTTGATTAAGAACGGATGCAAAACAACAACTGCACCTTATTTTTTTTCATAGTAACGTTAAGTGCTATAGAAACGTTATAATATTGAAAGATAAAGAGTGAAAGAGAAAAGGATTAAATAATTAATTTTAGTGTCTTTAAACCAATTTTTAAATTATGAACTGTACAGACTTTCTCCTAAATTAATAGTTTTCGAAACTGCTGCTGCTGACAGAATAAGAGAAAATAAAAACCTCTATAAGAGATATATTTTATTTAACTCAAATCGAATCGGACTTGTTTATTGTACTACGTAAATGAGCAAATGTTTCATTTTTTATCTTACACGTACTATTTATAATCTATTTTAAAAAAAAACAAAACGATACCAAAAATCAATGTTTCTCATCACGTTTGAAGGTAAAATATAAAACTCTGCTATTTTGAAATATTATACAGACAGACACATAGATGTAACGGCTTAAACTTGTCTTAAGCTGAAGAGTCTTTTCCTGATCATCAAAATCACGAGTTACTTCGGAGGGCGACTTTTTTTTTGTAAACTATGTGAAGAAAGTATTTTCAGTTTTTTGTTATAACTTCCACAGAACTGTTTTTTCACTAATATATCTGATATGAAGGACTTTTAATTAGCTTTCTTTTGACGTAAATGCCTTTTTAATCAGTTGTGGAAGATGGATCTTTAAGATTCTCTCTTGCAAGCAGTTTTCAATGATTTGGTATACATTGCCCATTAACTATTAACCAATTGTATTTGATGTTGATATACAAAATACAGGGGATGGACAAAATAATATGAACACCTGGCATAAAGAGTTTCTCAATTGCAGCCCTTTCATTAATATTGGCTTTTCCGAACTGTTTTTGTCGAAACATTATTATTCAAGTAGTGTTGAGTCCTACTGACACTTCTGCCGCCGTGTTTTGTGGTGTCTGGCCACTATTCTTTTTAACCGACAAACAGTCTCTGTCAGTTAACTTGAGTTTCGCCCACTATTCCTCTTCACCAATGATGTCACAGAGCACCAATGATTCGCCCCCTTTCGAAGTCTGAGAGATCACACCTTTCACCGATCCCTTGTTTTAACCAGAACAAAGCGCAGAACAAAGCGTATAATACACAGATACATAACCTACAAGACTTGGCCCGGAAGCAGTGTTGCCAACATTCAACAATTGCATGGTGTTCATATTATTTTATTCATTCTGTGTATATTATAAGGTCTATAAAGCTTCCTTGTAGTAACCGCTTTAGTTTTTACACAGACACTATACGCAGTAGGGACAAATTTTCTTTAATAGATTAACTGCTATAATTTATTTATTGTTTTTGAGTTCTTCCATAAATATTAAATTAATTTTTATTAGTATTTGAAGCTATATATGAATTATCAATTTTGTTTTTAGCACAATATTTTAATAATGATTTTTTAAATTTGTTTTTAATTTTTTTTCTTGTTCACTAGAAAGAATATTTTTTCTTTATTGCTCCATGTACATTTTTTTTTTGTTATTTATGTTTTTTATTTATATATTTATATAAAATATGTATGTTACGTAAAAAAACTGCTAATAAATATTTCAATTTTTTTTTTTTTTTTTTTTGGAAGGATGTGTGTAAGAAAATTTTAAGGGTTTTCGCTTTTTACTAAAATTATTTCTTCTTCTTTCAGGCTAAAATTTTATTTTATGTACGTTTTACATTCTCTTTATATATTTATATAATTTAATTTAATTGTGTTATAATTAGAAAATTGTCTATTAATCTAAAAAAAGTGTTTAAATGTAATTAATAGGTACCGAATATTTGTTGTTGTTGTATTTATTATTATTACTTTTCTTTTGTTTAAAGGTCATCATACACTCTCAGCCAATTATATAATAAATCACTAGTTAAAACAGGTTTTTGACTCTAACTACTAAGTTTCAGAATTTTTATATTAATATATTTTATTTTTCTCTCTTTAAAGGAAAAGAATTGTGCTATATGAAAAATCTCAAAAAATAAATCTCGTATTTTTTTCTTGCATTTATTTTAAGTTTTGTGGAATAAATGCTTTTATTTTATAAAAAGATGTTTTTATTTTTTAATATTCTTTTAAAAGATTATTTTATACTAAGAACGATTTCGTATCAGTTTTTTTGTTAAGGTATAAATTTCATGAGTTATTTATTTGGTTGATAGTTGTTAATCCAATTGTTTATACCCTCCACAGTTTGCCATCTCAATTGCAACATCCACAGCTTTGGACATGTATGTCCGTGTGTCCGCGTGTCTGTCTGTTGTTGGTATTCTCACGGGCGTAAATTTTGAGATATTGAGCTAAAATTTTGTACAGACACTTTTAGTTTCTGCATCTCTATTTAATTTGGGCAAAGTAGTTAAAAAGCCACGCCCACAATCGACAAAAATCTTTACATCTGCCACAAAAACATATACCTGCCACGCCCACTATTGTAAATGTGGAGAGTATTTAAGATTTGGCTTAAGCCAAATTTAATTTTCTTACTTGTTTTTTTTTTTTAATTCTCGTTAAATTTCTTTTGATATAAATTCAAGGCGTTTAAGAGATTATTTTTTCTATACAGTATATATATATATATATATATGTATTAATAGGTAGAAAAAGAATTGTTTTTTTTTTTGTTTATTTATAAAAGAAGCTAAATATTATTGGTTTTTCATTATTTTATTTTCATAATTTTTGTTGCTGTTGATAAGTTTCAGCTTTTAACCCTTAATAAACTCATAATAAAAATTAATCGGTAATGTGTGAAGCATTTAATAGCCTACACCACCTAGTCTACGTACACATTATAAAAGTAAAATCTTGATCCAGGAGAAAAATTAACAAACAATAAAATCGTTATAAAATATATATAAATGGTCATACCCAAAACTGAAACATCTACCCCTTCATTGGAGGAAATGGATTAATTTGAAAATATCCTAAATTGACTTCAATAAAAATCGGAAGATGAAAAATTGCCGAATGGCGCCACAAGACTCTGATCTCTCTTTTATCCTCTTCTTGATGTAAATTAAAGATCTCCTAAGTCCAATGGAAAACCCTATTTATTCGTTTACTCGATGATGTTATTCTATATTCTTTTTTTTTATTTCGACCGTTGACCTAACAGTACCGAGACTCTCTTTTAAGACGCTGCAACATGAATGAATCGTTCAATATTGTTGTCAAGAAAATATCGGAGTGGGGTCTGGTAAATAGGTTATAGGTGACGCCCGTTGGTCTAATCATTTATTCAAACCCTTGAATATCGATGTATAGGTAGTTTCATGGAAACTATTCTATAGAGATAAAATCCTTCAACAAAACTACTACAAGTCTTTCTCACCCCTTTCGTTTCGTTCGTTTTTTAACTGAGTTGACTAACTGAAGTCTTCCCCACTAGACCTGACTGCCTCTCAAGTTTAAGTGAAATATGAACAAACACTATTCCCCCCACACTACGTTTTACCTAAATTATGTATGTACTTATATAAAAAACAAAACAAAAACAAATAATTATTTTAATTGATGTAAAAAAATAAAATCATTTCAAAAATAAGATAAGAACAAATTGAATTTTATTGCACAGATTATTATAAAAATACATATATGTGTATTATTATTAAACAGCATTAACACTCATTAAAAAATGTTTTATAAAAAAATTTAAAAAATATTAAAAACGGGATTAGTTTTTTTATTTTTTATTTTTAAAATTTATGAGAATAATTTTTTTTTATAAATATATTTATAGCAATTTTATTTTTATTTTTCACTACAATATTTTTTTAAATTATATTTTTTTTTCATTCTATATCAAGTTTATTTTAGAGTTTGGATATAAAAAAGTATAAAAATGTTTTGATATAAAAAGAAAAAATATTTTTTTTTTACATTTTTTTTACTTTATAACAGACTATAATAATCACTACTGTTAAGTTTAATTTTTTTTAAATATATAAATATATTACAAAGAACCTTTAAAAAATGTATATAACAAAAAAAATTTAAAAAACATTCTTTTTTATTTAAAAATAGTCGTGCTATAAAACTGAAATAACATATCTACTTCTAAAAAAAAATTATGGATGGGCTTCATATAATTTTATATAAAAACAAGTGAAAATATTATAGTCGGTCAAGTCCGACCATCAAATACCCTACACCACTTGATAGATTATTCAATTAAATTTTTTTTTCTTTGATAAATGAAAAGTTTTATTTTTTGTATTACTAATTTTTTTCTTTGAAAAATAAAAAATTTTATTATACCCTGCTTTTTCTATACCTACTTGTATTTTCAAAAATTTCAAAATGATACATGTCAGAATTTTTTTTTTATTTTTTGTTTAAGAAATCAAAAAAAATTTATATGGGGATTGGTTCTAAAAATGGTCCGACTTGGTCCATTTTCAAAAGGTTTTTTCCTTGGGCCAATACATGTTCTTGCACCAAATTTCATCGATATATCTCATAAAATGCGACCTGTAGCTTGCGCACAAATTTACAAGGGCTGACGGACAGACGGACACGGTTAAATCGATTCGGATTTTGATTCTGAATCGATCGGTATAATTGAAGATGGGTGTGGCATTTGCCGTTTAGGAGTTCCGCACATCCACACAAATTTAATACACCCTTTACCACAAGGTGGTGCAGGGTATAATAAAAAAAAAAAATAAGTTTAAAATTTTATTATATATATTAAAAAATTCCTAAAAGGACAAATATTTCCTCCTCAAGTATTAATTGCCATAATGTTTTTGTTATCGTTCCTCGTAAGTTTTATAAAAATATATAACACTTTTGCTTGTACTCATAAACATTTCTTGTGTGGTTGTTGTTACTGTTAGTTTAGCTAGACGATATGTTGTATTAGCAATTTTTTTTTTACAAAAACAAAAATCTATACAATTCTCTGATTTAGATTTTGAAGAAGTACATCCACATGCTTAATACATTATTTTCTAATTATATTCACTGTTATAAATCAATGCTATATATATATATATATATATATATATATATATATATATATATATATATATATATCGATCGTATAATATAAAAACGAGAAAAGTTCTTTTTTTTTTATGAAAATGTCTTTTTTCCTTTCTTCTTTTTTTTAATAAAAATTCTAGAAAAATTCACTAATTTTTTTATGATTTAATTATTTTTTTATTTTCTGTTTTTATCGGTTGTAATTATTGCCAAAAGTTTGAAGCAATTTGGTAGAAAATTTGTGTTTTGTTATATTTAACTAAAATTAAAAAAATATTTCCGCTAATTTGTTATTTATGTAAAGAAAAAAGTCTCAAAAAAGATTTTTTTGTTTCATGTTTCCTAAGTATAATTATATGTTTTGCATAAATGTCATAAAAAATAATTATAAAAATGATTTTTTTTAGAAAATATTTAACGGTTTTTAATTGTTTTTTTTTATTTTTATTATAAGAGTAAGGTAAAAAATGTAGACATTTTTGGTGACAATTTTTTTAATTTTTTTTTTCGTTAGAATCATGTTTTTAAACTTTTCAGAATTTTGTTTTTAATGATTTAAGTATTGCACAATCTTTAATTTTTCATTTTTTTTTTCCTATATATGTATTATCTATTATTCATAGATAATATAGTTAAATATTTGGTTAAATAAATTTGTTTTTTATATAAAAACTGCTTCTAACAAAGTTTATTTAATTTTATTTAATTTATTATTTATTTTATAGCAGAAAAGTTTGGGAACAAATATAAATTTTATTTATTTATTTTGTAAATATATTAAAACAATAGATTTCTAGAAAAATAATTTGTAATATTTTCTAATAAACATATTCTTTTATTAATTTCTAAAAAAAGATTTTTTTTTTTGTAATAATTTCAAAAAAAATAAATATGATTTTTTTAGTTGGTTGGTAAAAATAAATCGAAACCAATTTGTAATACTGAACAAATATAAAATTTTAATATTGAAAAAAAAAATTATTTATAATTTAATTTTAAATCAAAACATATTGATGGCATACAACATATACATTTGAAAATTTTAAAAATAATTATAAAAATTCATTAAATTACAGCTAATTACAAATTTATAATTTTTTATAATTTTTACAAGTTATAAAATTTTTAATTATAAAAAATACAAAAGAAGAATTTTGAGGTCATTTTCAGAAGAGATATTTTTTTTTTTTTTTTTTGTAACATTCATATGATTCCTATATCATTTCTACCTCTAAATCTCTTTTTATATCGTTTTAAAGTTAAAATAGTTTTTGTACAACAAAAGTTTGGCAAATAATTAAAAAGTTTACATCTTTTTTTTTTTTTGTCCTTTTTACTCCATTCTATTGTAACTTGTAATTTGTTTTTGGTATTGACAAAAAGGGAAATTCCAACTCCAAAAAGTAATGATTTACAATATATAAATTATAAATTATTTAGTTTTTGTACAAAATATTTTTTTTTTCATGTTGGGTAACAAACACAATTTTCTAAAAACCATTTTTATATAAAAAATGCATTCGGCAGAAGCCAAACCTCAAATACCCTCCATCTGAGTACAAGTCTAATAATTTCCGGAAATGTGGAATTATATATATAATATTTATATATATTATATAAATTAATAAGTATTCAGTTATTAATGAAAATAATAACTACCACAATAGAGGGTGTATTTATTGTATAAACAAATTGCTAATTTTATTATTTGGTACAAAATTATCGCATGCGAGGATTTTTTTTTCCCTTTGAGATAAGACAATAAATAACCCCTGATTGAAAACTAGAAATCGATTTCAACAATTAAAAATTAAGAAAAGAACTTAAAAACAAAAAAAAAAAAAAAACAAATCTTATAATTCAATACTGCTCTAGTTCATAAGTGTGAGAGAATATTTTTACAAAAAATAAAAAAAAAAATTAGATAAAGTGCCATTCGTTAGCACCTATCTATATATAATAACAACAAGCATAATTATATGATATACAAGTAACAAAATTTATAGCAACAACTAGTATTATAATAGTTATATAAATGGAAAACTATAAAAAGAAATAAAAATATTGCTCGCGTGCCTTATGAAAACGCAATCAACGACACAATCTCTAAAATGTATAAAAATCAGGATGCACAACATACTGCACATAAAACAACCGTATTGTGAATTTTTTTTAAATTTTTTTTTTTTTTTCAAATAAGAAACTCGGACGATATTTTAATTCAATGAAAAAAGAAATTCAAATCAAATATTTCGATATAGTAAGATGAAGAAGATAAAAAACCCTAGAACGTGATAAAAATTAAAATAAAAAGAGAGTGAATAAATGGAAAAAAAGGCTTGACTAAAGGGAAAGATGGGATAGGAAAAAAATAAAGAATGTTTTAAGCAAGACATTCAAGAAATTCTTTTTTTGTTTTTGTTTTGTTTTTTTCCTTCATTTCATTTAATATTTTTAATGATTATCAGTTTGTTGTTGTTGTTGCTGTTGCTGTATTTTACGATCTCTACGGGGTCTTAACAACCTACCAACGCCGCCGTTAACACCAACGAAAGGGCACTGCCCGTGGTCGATCAGCGCCCTCCTTAACCAACGGCTTGTGATATTCCCGGCCGGGACGCGAATGTATAACAGTCCAGCAGTGTTCACAATAGTACTGCAAACATGTAACATTCGCGCAAAAGAATGGAGCAAATTTTCCGCCACAACGTTGTCCCTCACACTCGTCACACATCTGATCATCCAACACATACGGTTTCACCTCAACCCGCTTATCGATGTCGCCATGCTGCAGCTGGACAAAACGAGCTGATATGGCAGCTATGTAGCTTTGCTGATTGGAGAAAGCTACGCGACCAGCACCTTTGGGATATTTCAGCTCCGGATCTGTATCGATGCCGGCATAACAGACGCCACCATATAAGCGGTCCATAATCATGGCCAATTCATAGGCTTTCAGAGGTCGCGGTACACCGCCAACAAAGACGGTTTTGCGCGGATCCAACGACATGGTAGCATCCAGAACATAGTCGGCATCGGCCAAACGCCAAGGACGTATCTGTACGGGCTTATCTTTGATAGTAGGCGACGAGACGCACAAATACAATTTGTCCTCATCCGTAATGCACGAATCGATCAATTGCTGGACACTATTTTCATCCTGGAAGAGCAAAAACGCGTATCCTTTGGGAGGGAAATAAGATTTCGATTCAGCCTTATGCGGCCAATCGACCACCAACGGTCCGAAACGACGAAACGAGCTGGTAATTTCATCTTCATCGATATCGGGCGGTAGACCGCCAACAAATACTTTGCGCGAGTAGCGAGCTGTATGTTCAGATCCTTGAGAATGGGGTGACGAACGAGAGGGCGAGTTTAGTTTAATATTTACATCTAAATAAGTACCAGCAGCGTTACCTGCAGCAGCCGCTATAGCCACAGCATCCACTTCACTCAAGTGATGATGTTCGCTAAGCTTCTGGTGGCGGATACGTTCCGCTAACATAGCAGCAGCTGTCACACTATTTTCACCTGTACCGCCCACAGCACCCATATTACGCATTATATCATTCAAACAATGATCCAAAGGACGCATATCCAAACCATTGCCCATATAAGGGTTAACACCACTACCACCAGCCCCTAAATATGGAGCATCCCCACCACCACTGGCACCCGCTGTATTGGCACCATTGCTTATATTTAACTTTGGTAATGCCTGACCGCTTTTCAGATCTAAAGTATAGCCCGGTATGGGTGATGTAGCACCCTTCAGCGGGAACGATATACTGCGACGATATTTGTTGGGTGAAATGCCGGCATTTGAATTAGGCGACAATCCACCACTGCTGCCATTACCGTAGGGAGATCCCCCACCGCCACCAATACCACCACCTGACATTGGCGAATTGGGACTGCGCGGCCCACTACCCGGGGCCCCTATCCCAGCATCCAAGCTAGCCGAACATAAGTGATTAGGCGACAATTGCTGTTTACCCGTCAAACCGCTGCAGAATACAAAAAGGTTTTTATTTGGTTTTGCGCTACAATTTGCATTTAACATAAAAAAAACGAATAAAAAGTTAACGAAGCCACACTGAGAGCATTTATTACTGCCATACTTCTTTAAGCCATCCAATAAATATTTCAAATAATTAAATAAAAATAAGAACAGCGAAGTGGTGTATGTTAGGTATAATACACCATTTCTTTTTATGGATCATTACTTCCACAAATTAGTTGCAGCAGCAAAGGCGAGGTATTGCCTTATAATTCATGTCGAGAAATGTCTTTATAAGGAAAGGGGTTTTAAAAATGGTTTGATGAGGTTCAAATTTGACACAGTCAATTATTAAGCTAAATAACTACTCTTCAATAAGTTCTATTCTAAAAATAGTCCGATTTGAACTATTTTCTGTAGTGCATATTTTTGGGGTTCCATTATTTCAAATGTCACCGAAATATCTCAAAAATATAAACTTACATAGATGGACAGATGAACAAACGGACTTGGTTATATTGATTCAGCTTTTGATTGTGAATGGATCGATGTAATTGAAGGTGGGTATAAGTATATATGGTTTTTCTTTATTGCACCAAATCATATGTATATTTAGACAAGTATTCACAGTGAGTTTAATTCAGGGACCGACAGACAGACCATTATGAACTTTTATTAATAATATCCCAAATACTAGCTCAACTAGTTGGACTTTTCTACACAATACGCAAACAACGTAGACAATAACAATTCTTAAGCATTTGTTAAAATTTTAAACTCTCATGACACATAAAATACGATCTTTCTACATTTGCAATAAGTTCAACTCGCTTTATGGCTCGTTTATATAATTGCTTAATACGTAAGATATTATAAAGTGAAGAAGTGTGTATATATGTTTATAACGCATAGAAAGAAAAAAGATTTAATCAAAAATTAAAACAAATATTAACCCATATCCGCCCAGCGTTACAAATATGCAACGATGGTAGTGTCTCTCGCTTATTTTTTTTATTATTAACACTCTCTTGCTTGCCGGACCGAAAATAACGGTATGATCCAAATAGTATGTTTTATAAAATGTATTGTTTTGTTATTTACTGCATGCTTTAGCTTTAGCAGAAATGTCATCATAGAGGGTTCTTCAACAGGGACATAACAATTTTACATTTCATTACGAATGCAACTTTGATCGTTTTTCATGATCTGTCTACAGAAAACGTTCGTCATGTTAACATTTTTATTAAGGTAAAGTTCACAAACAAGTAACTTTAGGAAATTATTTAAAATCACTGTCACAATACTAAGCAACTTTAAGAGTGTTTACTCCAATTTTTTTGTCGTAAAAATCATCCCACCAAACAAGCTCTGCGTGTTCCAATATTCACTATTGAATGTTCCCTTTCCAGTTAGACAACGCTCCGATCGAAGTACTAAAAATATTGCTGCCTTACGTTCTTCAGTTGAAAATGAGCCAAATCAGACGATTCCACATTCTGTTTACAGGAATTGGGAATCTCTCAAACCATGCAAGTGGCGAATTTCGCTAAATAATCTTAACTGTCATCCTTACAACATCAAATTAACTCATGAACTGAAGCCTCTTGATCATTGAAGCTCCGAAACTTATGCTTCGTTATGTTATGTCCTTATTGAAAAACCCTTTATAAACTACATACATATGTGTTACACTGGGCGTATTGATATATTTATACGTAAAATGAATCCCTCTCAAATATGTTTCAAAATTTTTGCAATTTTTTCAAATCAATTTAAGTAAAAACAAGTAAAATAAAATCTTAAATACCTTCCACATTTACATACAAACGGTGAACGTGGCAGATACATGATTAATTACGCTCAAATAGTGTATATATTACGTGTCAGCTTGCAAGTCGATAGATGGATAATTATAAATATGTATAACAAATTTCAACTTCAAAGCACAATTATTCAAATTAACATCTGAACCGATTTAATCATGTCAGTCTGTCCATATTACGTAAGCTGTAAGAGATTTGGACCCCATAGGACCATTTTTAGAACCTGTTTCCATATGACTTATTATAATTATAATACCTTGCGTTTACTGATATAAGTCAGCTAAGTGTAGCATAATTTGTAGAGCTATAACATTTTCATTTGCTTTATGCTATGAAGAACATTTTTGAAATGTGGAAGAATTTTAATAACATATACTCGTATATAAACAAAAGTTAGTTAAAGGACTAGTGTGTGAGTAAGTAAATCCTGCTGTTGATTGGAAAATTAAGGAGTTCTATATTCCATCTTCGCTGCTGATGACTTTTTTAAACGTATTAATTCTGCTAATTGAAAAATTGATAAAATTGTGTGAGGCGGGAGGCACAGGTTGATTGTATGTTGGTTGGTGGTTGATGTTATAACTGCAGAACGCGCGCCTAACATACAAAATGAAGCACACACAACACACTTAGTTATAGGGTTGGATAGGGGTTAACTTGAGTGGTAGAGTGACTTTATATATATTTTTTTCACATTTCCAATTCAGATATATATGTAAAACATAGTGATTGTTGTTGTTGTTGTTGTTGTTATATAGACATTGTTGTGGTTATCGTGGTAATGGTGGTAGTAGTAGTAGTGGTGGTGGTAACGATGGCGGTTTTGATAGCAGTGCTGGATTTGTTATGATTACAGTTACACATTAAATGGTCTAGATTTATATTTATATGAAAAAAAAACGCCTTTTACAGTTATGTTACAATTATTATGCCTTTAACGGTTGTTACAATTATATACAGTTGTAATGTTGTTGTTGGTTTTTTATTTCCATATATTCATTCAACATGATGAATTGTTTTGTTGTTTTTGTTGTTGTTTTTTGTTGTGTTGTTGTTGTTGTTATAGCTAGCAGTTGTGGTTATTATATATAATTTTTTTTCCTTTATTTTTATTTTTATTTTTTGTTTTCATTAAAACAAATACTCTTCCGAATGAAAAAAACAGAGAACAACACATGTTCATGGCGTTGAGCGGAAAAAGGTTAATATTGTTTCTTTACATTTAATTCGTATTTAAACTTTTTTATAATTTGTATCAAACAATAATAAATTATTAACAAACATTCGTTATAAAATGCATAAAGTTTATTAACTACTACTTAATATGGTACAGATATGTATAAGCAACGAACTCAGTGCTAAATCATGAACGTACTTTATTTCTACACAAAAATCCCAAACGAGTCAAATTCCCGTAATCTTATATGGATAGATATAAGGCATTTTTCGTACCACGCAGCCAACCACTCACACAAGCAAGCAGGCACAGAAATACATTCTTTTCATAAGATTAAAAAGCAAACGTCTTATGTGTAGGGTATCATAATGATAATAAGCAGAAGCAAAGTTTATTCGAATTCATTGCGATAATGTAAACAAGTTCTTTGGATTTGCTTCTAATGTTAAACAGTGTACCTCTCCCCCTCCCTCCCATTTTGAAGATATGTTTGTGAGAATACATTTTGTTTGTATTTATGTGTAGTATGAGAGTTTGAGGCAAAAAACAGTAACGATGATGATAATAATGATACTGCTGATGTTGAATATATTGTCATAATATTCTTAAACTATTTTTTTTTTTATTTATTTATGTATTATGTATACACCTATCCAGAAGACTATTAAAGTGAATCACAAGCTTGATTTTAACAAGTGCTACTAAAAGTCTACAGGATTTGTATCCGTTTTATATTTTAAAGCCTTTGTTGTGGAGGAAATAAAGTACGCTCCGATTTGTTTTTTTTTTGCTTTTTTTATTAAAAAAAATCACTTACCTTTTACGATTAAAGAAGTTTCCTTGTAAAAAGTTATTGCGGCTGTTCATTTCATCAGGCTAGAAAAAAAATTAATGTTTTTTTAAACAATTATTTAATTATTAACAGATTAATTTAAACAAGTAAAAAGAGTAAATTTAGCTTAGGCCAAATATTAAATACCCGGACTCACGGAGAGACATGTCTATATCGACTCAGTTTTATGATTTATGTATACTTTGTTAGGTCTCGTTTTCGATGTTGCAAATGGCATAACAAACTTAGCATATAGAGAATATAAAAATTACGCATAGGTTCATTCACATTTGACATTTCAAATTACAGTAAATTCATAAATTTTAGTTTATAAACTATAAAGTACATTTTCTCTTACTTAATAACATATAGTTTAGAAGCTTTTTATTAATGTTAAATGTGTGCAATATTATACTAAACACAAATGTCTACCGAAATCCCTTGGCAAACTTTATGCGGTAGCGAAAATTGATTCAAAATGCATTTTATGTGACTACTGTTTAATGTGTACTCCGACATGAGAATAAAAATCACTGAAACATATATAAACACAGCACCCGCGTTCCCTATAGATTACATACCATATAAATATTTAAATATTACTGTACAAGTTGTTTTGAGTTTATATTTTTATACACTCTTCTTTCTATTAACGTTGTCACATCATTTACAACTATTACAAGACAGCCTTAGAGACTCCCCGGAATGTATGTATATTCTTATGATTAATACTCTTACTCATTACTTGTCAAAATGGTACTTTCCCTAGCGTTTTCACTGTAATTTGATAAGAAAAAATAATAATAATTTTTCATTACATTCCATATAAGTTTGCCTTTCACTTTGCAATAATTAAAAGAAAACATCAGGGGCCTGCAACTTACAAAGTAGACATGTAGCTTGGTGAGCGGTGTCGATTAATTCGTTTTCAATGACAATTGCTCTCATGCGATATAATAAACCGTAATATTTGTCACTACTTACATTAGAGATGGCATTTTGTGGATGTTGAGAGGGACTGATAGAGACAGTATCACTACCAAGAGTGTTATTAGCATTTGAGGCAGTGTTGCCTCCATCTGCCCCGCCACCACCACCGCCTCCACCACTCCCAACACTACCACTTGATGCTTGAGTATTACTATTATTACTGTTATTGCTGTGATACGATTGAAATAGATCATCAATGGACTCTTCCCCGGCATTAAAACGCACCGTTATGGGCACCGTGGCACCACTGCCAGAAGGTTTAGGACTGCTAGATGTGGCAGAATTTATAGAACTGGTACTTGCTGCCGTTAAATTAATATTAAATTTAATTATTACAAACAATTCTTTATGCAAAAAACATTTTAAAATACCTTTCTGAAGTTTCAATGTATCCATTGTTTACAACAATAATCAGGAAACAGGATTGAAGATGTAATCTCAAGTGTTTGAATATAAACTGTTTACGTATTCAGTGGTAGTTATTGAAGCATTCACGCCCACGCATGCATTAAATAAGTTTTTACACTTTGTGTGTGTGTATGTTCCTTTTTTTCTATTTAGCTTTACGATTTTAATTCGTGTTTTTGTTGAGTTATAGTCCTAGTAGATGTTTTGATATATTTCTAGTTTTTTTTTTCTTTTGCTCTAATATTAAATAAAGAATATTGTTAATAAGGATACTACGAGAATGGGAGGAAACTTTTTGTTCGGGTATTCGAAAAATAACAAATTCTTATTCAAGCGCACCGAATGGAGTCAACACGTAAAGAGAATATAAACTATAAAACGCATACGCACACACTGCCTTTGTCACATACTTCTATTTACTTCTATAAGTGCATAGACTGTTGTGTTTTTATTTTAGAGAATTTGCCCCAATTTGTTGTTTTGTTTGTTTGTTTATTTATTTGGTTTTTGATTTTTGCTTCTTTCTTTACTCTCGCCTATACACGTGCTTATGCTATCGTAGGTAAAATGGATAGAAACATTTGCTTTCATATTTAATATTCAAATATAATTCAAAATCTTTTTATGATGACGTTAAAGTTAAAAAGAAAAATGCCATTATATATCAATGGAATGTTGTACAATAATTGGGTCACATGGATTTTTTTCAAATTGGGTCAGATTTTTTTTTCAATTCTTATATTTTTTTTTTTAAATATTTTAATGTATTACATTTTACTCAAAGAGTACTTGTTAAATGCAGAAATAAAAAATTTACTAAATAATTTAAATTTTTTTTTTATATTTTAAATGCGCCTTGTTGGTGCAAATATTTTAATATTTCTAAGAAGCAAAAAGTTCTGCGTAGGAAGTTTTACGAAAGTTAATTGAGAGATATACAAATAATGTTATGGGTTATAATAAAATTAACAAATATCGGAAAATCAGTGGATGACATTGCACGCTAAGGTAAAGAAAAGGTTTTGATCAAGTGGCAAAGAAATTGACAAATTGTTCTTCTCTTTCAAATATTGAAATAAATCAGTAATTTTCAGACAAGCAATAGCAACAATATATTACAAAGTTTTAGTGTGCCATTAGAACAAAATCGCACTGCCTATAATTAGCAACACTCACTTCTTGCTTTCTTCCCCCTTCTTCTTTTGCACTATTTATACAATGTTTTGTTTGATTTTTTATTGTTATTTATAGATGCTAGATTTTGTACAAAAAAGAAACAGTTTTATTTTTTTTCTCTCTCTCTCTCTCTCACACACGCTAATATCTAATTTTTGATCTATTGTTGTAAAACATAAGCCACACACAAAACATACATACATGTAATTCAGATGATTATATATTTTTTTGCATATATATATATTCTCACACTCCCTCCATGAAATTTCGTTCATAAAAAGAGGCAAATAATATCACATTTGCTTGTTTTTTCTTTTTTTTACATAATATTCTTGGAAATACTTTTCATTTCGCGAACATTGTTATTATTTCTTCATTTATAAGATGCAATTTTTCCACTATTTTGTAATCTTTAAATGAAAAACAATTGAATGTTTTTTATATATGAAAAAGTACAAATTTTTTGGTAGAAAAAATCTTTTTGATTAAAAAGTGATTGAATTTTCCACACGCTCTCTTTGTTCTAAATTTTTTTCCTTCTACATATTATATATAAAATTACAGCAAGTAGCTTTTTCAGAGCAATGATTTCAATTGGAAAGGAAATAAAATATTTTGCTAATTTTGCTTCTTTTTGGGTTTGAAAAAACTTCTGTTCTAATTAAATTTTGTACATATAACAATTATACAGCGCACTCACTTATTAAATGGCCAAAAATTTTCACTAAACTGATTGGTAATAGAGGAAAAATCAATCTTTCTAATAAATTTTCTTATTAGCCATATTCGCTGCAGTGTTGCAATTTGTATTTAAAGAAACACAGAGTTGTTACACTTTTATTTTTTGCAACAATATAGATTTTCTTGCTTTTTTCTTTTTAAAACAAAACTCTTATATGTATTTTATTAAAATGCCAAAAAAAAAAAAGGATTATACATTATCTATAACTCTAAGAATTTTATTTTATCTTTAATTTTATTTTTATAACTTTTGTATGTATGTTCGTATTTTACCTTTTTTTTTTTAACACAAAAAAACTTTATTGGCAGAGGTACACTTTCTTATTTATTACTTGATATACTTTAATTAATTTAGTTATTGAATTATTTACTAGTTGCAATGAGATTTTCTTAAGCAATTTTACTTTTTTTATTATTGCAAGTTCCTCCTTGGGAATAACAAATTTATTTAATTATTTTTAATCTAGAGATGTATAGGATTGTAAAATAAGTAGTTCACTGATAGAAATTGAACTAAAAATTGTCCTTTGTTCTCAAATATTTCTAACAACATAAATAGCAAAAATAAAACAATATTTTTGTTAAAAAAAAATAATTTCGTTTAAAATATTTTTATACATATATAATAATTACTCATATTTTCTAGTATACTTATTGTAAAAACTTTTTTTTACAATAAAGAAGACTAGCAGCAACCACAATATTACAAAACAGCTGTTGTATAGATTGGTTAAATTTATTACTTATTTTCAATTTTAAAAAACCTTTGAATGAATAAAATTGTAACAAATTAAATAGAAATAACAAAACTGTTTTTCCTAAGTAAAACTAGAAAACATTGTGTTGTACCCGCTTTCTATGCTTTTGAAACAATGTGTAATGTTTTGCAATTACTGGCTGAAGTATACAAATTATCGAATAAAAATAAATTTGTATGGAAATGTATTAGAAAAACATCAACATTGGGTAATAATATAACACTGGTTCCAATAAATAAATTCCATTAAATTTTTTTTCCAATATTACAGCATTAGCACGCGGCTATAAGCCTCAAGAAGTAGAAAATGGTAAATGGGAAAAATTGTCAATGTTGACAGGTAGTGAAAACCCTAATCCTCAAAGAGATAGTTTCCGCATGCTATTACCGCCACCAAATGTTACTGGAAATTTACATTTGGGTCATGCTTTAATAGCTGTCGTACAAGACGTAATATGTAGACAAAGGAGACAAAGTGGTTTTGAAACGTCCTGGGTGCCAGGTACTGATCATGCGGGTATAGCTACTCAAGTGGTGGTAGAGAAAATGTTATACAAAGAACGTGGTTTAAGTAGACATCAAGTAGGACGGCATGAGTTTATGGAAGAGATTAAAAAATGGCAATTAAAAAATCAAGCATTTATTAAAGAAGATTTGAATAGATTGGGTTGCACATTAAATTGGGATAGAGAGTACTTTACTATGGATAAGGTAAGTAATTATACTTGAAGTTATTGTCTATATTACCACGGTTGGTAAATATGTTGCAGAGTCGATCGTATGCGGTCAATGAAGCTTTCATACAGTTCTTTGAGGAGGGCCTTATAAAACGCCAAAAATCTTTGGTCAATTGGTCTTGCACCCTACAATCCGCCATATCGGACATTGAAGTGGAATTCATGGATGTGAAAAAGCCAACCCAAGTGCCGGTACCTGGTTATGATAAAAGCATTACATTTGGTCGCATTTATGACATTGATTATAAAGTTTTAGATGGCAATGCCAATGAATATGTAACAGTGTCAACTACACGGCCAGAAACTGTGCTGGGCGATGTAGCCGTAGCCGTCCATCCCAACGATGAACGTTACCGTAAATATCGCCATTTACCAGAAGTTCATTTATGGCATCCTTTGCGCCAGGAACCAATTCCACTGATTTTTGATATTGAAGTGGACGCCACATTTGGAACAGGTGCCGTCAAAATAACACCAGCCCATGATCGTCAAGATTTTCATATAGCACAAAAACACCACTTAACTGCTCTACCAGTTATTAATGAATTTGGAGTAATTGCTGATGGTTACGGGGAGTTTTCTGGAAAACCACGTTTTCAAGCACGTGAAGAAATTCTACAGAGACTAGGCGAACTGAATTTATTGAGAGCAGTGAAAGATCATATTATGCAATTGCCGTTATGTTCGCGCTCCAAGGATATACTTGAATATATGCTAAGAGATCAATGGTTCCTAAACTGTCAAGAGATGGCCAAGGCAGCTTTGTCAGAAGTGTTGAGTGGACGTTTACAAATCATACCCAGCAGCCATGAGGTGGAGTGGCAAAGATGGTTAGAAAATTGTCACGATTGGTGTATATCACGACAATTATGGTGGGGCCATCAGATACCCGCCTACAAAGCTTCTGCTCCCGATACTCACATTTGGGTGGCTGCTCATACACATGCAGACGCTTTGGCAAAAGCTTGTAAAATATTAAAGACCAGTGAGATTATGCTTGAACGTGATAATGACGTATTGGACACATGGTTTTCATCGGCTGTTCTACCCTTCTCTACGGCCAGTTGGCCTTCATTGGCATACAAAGATACCTACCCCTTGGATTTGATGGTGACCGGACATGATATATTATTCTTTTGGGTGGCTCGTATGGTCATGATGGGCTTAAAATTAACCAATCAACTGCCATTTAAGAAAATTCTACTGACTGGCATTGTTTGTGATGCACATGGACGTAAAATGTCGAAAAGTTTGGGTAACATTATCCGGCCACAGCAAGTTATTCAAGGCTCTACCTTAGAGGTATGGCGGGGAACGTCTGCGTGCTAGTTACCGTTATTAACAATTCGATTTACTTTCACAGGTTTTGCAACAAGATATCAAATCGTCACATGAGAAAGGAATATTGAGTAAAGAGGAAATGGAAATATCTTTAAAAGGAGTGCAGCGAATGTTCCCTAAGGGTATACCACTATGTGGCACGGATGCATTACGTTTTACTCTATGTAGTCACAACATTAAAAATCATTTCATCAATTTTGACATTAGCGAGTGCCATACAAATAAATTGTTTTTTAATAAAATCTGGCAAGCCACTCAATTCACCTTAAATGCTGCTAAATTATTGGAAATGCCGTTACATGAGGTGGAGAGTATAAATAATGATGCGCCTCTCTCCAAGTGGGACAAATGGATTTTAAGTCGTCTTTGCAATACATTACAAACGGTACAAAAAAGTTTCGATCAATACGATTTACATGCCGCCACATCAGCATTTAAACAGTTTTTATATAAAAACTTGTGTGATGTGTATTTGGAAACAACTAAACGGGATATATACGCCAAGAGTGCCAACGGTTTTGTACACTGTGCCACTTTGACAGCATGTTTAAGTTGGTCGCTGCAGGCCATGAGTCCATTTACACCCTTCCTCAGCGCAGAATTATTAAAACACTTACCCCGCGATATTGTTTTGAATTTGACGCGAATGCGCGACACAGGACTGGAAGAAGAAATTGAGGAGATTTTAAATATATGTCAGAGTATACGGCAGTTGAAGAGCTGCAATGGCATAACGCGTAAGCATGAGCCGCAATTGAATTTGTACGCGCATACATTGGAGGCACTGCAGCTGCTGCAAACTCACCTGCCACAAATACAAACTCTCACCCAAACGCAAGCTGCCCATTTGCTTATGTTGAGCCCAAATACTGAAGTGCCCAAAGCGGAAGGAGAAAATGTCAAGTTTACATTTACATCAACGGCGGGCCCCAAATGCAGTTTTAGTAAGATTTTCAAAAAATTTCTATCTACTTTGTATCCTCCCCATAATATGGAAGGTATACTACGTTTGTAAGTCCATATGCAATACCCAAAGGTGGCAAATCCTTTAGCATCAAAAACTGACTCGATCTAGACATGTACCTCCGTGTGTCTATCTATTGTTGACACTCTCACAGTCGTAACTTTTTGAGATATTAAGCTGAAATTTTGTACATACATTGCTATTTACTCTAAGCAGATCGTTATATAAATTAGGCAAAATCGATCAAAAGCCACGCCCATAATCGACAAAAATCCATTTATTTATGGGCATGGTCAGATGTGGAGGATATTTAAGATTTGGCCTAAGTCATATTCAGTTATTTTCATTATTTTCAATCACTTTTCAACAGGTGTGATTACGAATGATTCGTACACCAAACAATGTGATAAAATTTTAGCCAATAAGGATATTAATCGTCAAAAATTGGAAAAACTTGAAAAAGATTTAGAACGTTATTTACAACGATGGCAAAATGAAGGTTTTCAAAAATCAACTAGTACCGAGGTACAGCAAAAACATATGGAAAAGGTAAATAAGTGTGCGTGAAGTTATTATTATAGAAACAAAAATCATTACCGCTATTTCAGATGCAGCGTTTAAAAGTTGAAATTGAGAAAATTAAGAGCATAGCTGGTTGAGAAGTGTTAACTAAACGCGCTCACTGCATTTCAACTAACTGTTATTCATTTGTTTCAAGTACTTGTGCTTCTTCCCATTTCAAAATGTTACAATAAATAATGAAATCTATGTATTTGAATATTAATCGTTTTGTTAATATTTAAAAAATATCATCAATTACTCACCCACAAATACACCAACAACATTTCAATAAAAAAGGACATTGATTTATGTATTATTCTTGGTTTTCTTCTCTCACCATGTCGCCGTAACATTCTATAAATGTTTTTTATCCGCCAAAAAAGTTTTATTTCATTATTTCGTTATTGATTAGTGTGGGTGTGGTGTGTTATTATTATTATATATTTAATATATTTTTATTTTACCGAGACCATTACAGACATTACAATACATTAAAGATTTCAAGCTAAAATTATCTTAAGAACGATAGGGGGCAGGGTGTAGACATAATTTACAAAAATTAACGAATTGTTAATCAGATAAGTAAACGATCAATATGAAAGGAATGGTATAAATTATTTTAAAAAATGCAACAAAAACTTTATGTAAACGACAACTACATGCAGGATAACGACAGTATTCGAATTATTTGGCTAAGATCCATTTTGTTTTGTATACCCATCTCCTTGAGATATTGAAATAAAATGTATGACTGTTTTATATCGTAAAAATATATATTGTGTGCGTGGGCACCAGTCGAAATACTGAAAATATTGGGCTTTAGTTAAAAATGAGCCAAATCAGATGAATTTGGAGAATCTCAAACCATGAGAGTGGCGAATTTTGCTTAAAGATCTTAACTTACATCCTTACAAGATCAAATTAACTCAAAAACTGTTATGTTATGTCCTTACGAACCCAATTCATGAATAACATATATTTTGTTCTGTTGGTTTTTTATACCTCGCAACACTTTGTTCGAATGTTTGTAACTTCTAAATGGCACAAGTGCCACGCTCATCTTCAACTATACCGATTGATTCAGCAAAAAAATCTGAATCGATTTAACCATGTCCGTCTATTCGTCTGCATTCGTCCATGAACATTAAATGTTCAGGTTTGACCAACTAACATTTGGCTTTTCTTTTATATTATCTACAATAGTGGCAGAACTTCCGTTATGTTTAAAAGAAAATTCAGAAATTTTTATATTGATTTCCGTTTCAATGTAGAGGCGCGCTCTTGGTTGTGAGAGTTACATATGTTATGCTGTCTAACTAACACACTCTCTGTTGAAATCTTTATTAAAATTTATGTAACGGCAGTTTCATTGCATTGTTTTGAATGCTTTCTATTCAATTTTTTACTGTTGTTGTTCTTCTTCTACTTCTTAGCTGATATTTGTTTTCTTTTAATTGATTTTTTGTCTTCTCTGGTTGTTTCAGTTTAATAATCAATATGTTGTTTTTGTTTTTTTAATGTTTTTTTCTTTTATTATAATTATTATATTATCCATAAAATAATAAAATGGTTCTTTTTCTTTTTCATGTTGATGTGGATGTTGTTGTTTTCTGCTTTGTTTTGTTTTGCTTTAAAAGTTTAACTATTTGCTTACATGCTAATGAAAAAAGATTTGTATACATAGACGAATATGTTTGTATATGTATTGTGTTTATGTATTCTAAATTGTTTTGTTTTGTTTTGTTTTGTTTTGTTTTGTTTTCCTTGTTGTTAGTTATTCATTTACTGTCATTTTGTCCATATATACGCCCAATCAATGAATATGTTGCTGCTCCGTTTGATTTGTTTGGCGGATTGGATGAGTTTTCATGCATCTGTCTGTCATGTATCTATGGCTTACAACGATTTGCTTTGCTTTGCTCTTCTAATTATTTTATTTTATTATATTTTACTAATTATTTCTTTACGTTTTTCTTCGTTTTTTTGCTTTGTTTTGCTTTAATTTATTTTTATTTTTCTGAATGGATGCTATTGTATATTCTTGCTATTTGCTGTGTATGTGTGTGTGTGTGTGTGTGTGGGGTTAGCAATCTGTAGTCTGTACAATTTTTTATGTATTAAGAACAGCGTTGGTTTTTTCTTCTGTTGAAGTGATATATTTGTTGTTGTTATTAATGTTGTTGTTGTTTTGTGGTAGTTGTTAGCTTGCAATGTTTTGTTTTTTTTCAAACTACTTTTAATTTTCATCTTTCTTTTATTTTTTTGTTTGATTCAAAATTGTAAAAATTTTTCTTTTTTCTTAATAAACATAGATTTCATTCCTCCTCCGGTGTCCTGTGGTTGTTGTTGTCGTTTACGTTTACGTTGTTGTTGTTATTATTATTAATTTTTTTTTTTCAGCAGCAGCTATGTACAATTTATCATGGTATGTATGATTTAAGTGTATACTCTCGCGGATAGAGTATATTCGAAAAATTCAAAACGAATCCAATTTAGGATTGCTCATCCACCAGCAGCATGATCTGTTGTGTTGTGGTCGGCGCTGGATTCCTTGTACATTCCACTTGATGGGCATTCCAATCTTTTCGTTGACAAAATTCCGAACAGTATGGAGTCTTCCGACATAATGAACATTCGGCCAAAGCATCACGATTACAATTGGCGCACTATTCGAACGAATCAATTCAATAAATACTCTTGCCCTGACTGGAGTTTAATTTCATTTTGTTTTCTTTTTCTTACCTTTTTAGCGGAAATCAATTCATTGCCATGCAAGGAGCCCGCTATATTTGGATCATCCAGATCTGTATGCACTTGGGCTCGCATAGCCGCTACAGCGGCATCACGCTCCTTCTGTAGAATTTCAATCCGACGATCGTAGGTATACTTTAGATCGGTTAAGATCCGTTTAAAATCGTTGGTGGCCTTTACCATTGTGCAATAAACATTCTCCAGGGTTTTCATCGTTTGACTATTGTCCAACAATGCAATTGAGCCCGGATCATTAATATTCACCACAAAGGTCTCTTTATCGTAGGGATTACCGATTTGTGTTTGATCTACCAATTCGGTTGATGTGTCGAGACTATCATTCAGTGTTGGCCAGGGTTCATCCTTCGAGGTGATGTTGTCATCGGTTAAGAACATATTGTTGTCATCTACAACAGTGGCCGTTGGTGGGGGTTCCGTATTATTTGTTGCATTATTATTATTATTGTTGTTGTTACGTTTACGCTTTGATCCACCCACTTCCCCATCAACATCTGTTTGATTTCGCTTCCGACGTTTATAGGGTGTAAACAAACGAACGGGTCCCGATGCTATATAAAAATTAAACCATAAGACATTTCCTTCTATATAAATATTAAAGTATTTTTTTTTGATAACAGTTCAAATGTAGTGCAATACAAATATATAGCATGCAAGTTGAAACCGTTATTGTGCAAAAAAAATTTATCTTTAGAGAAAAATCGCATTTAATCGAATTGAAACGATCGATTACGATCTTTTGGAAGAAGGCTAGTCAATTAGTCTAGAGTTGTGTACTTACCAGCTTCGTCATCACAGCAAACGGTACAACTGCAGTTGGTGGCGTGTGGCGTTAAATGGCCTTCGTCGATTAGTGATTGCAACGATTTGCCCGATTTTTCCGATTTTATGGAACGTTTCCAATCTTTACTCGAACCACGACCACAAATTTGTTCAAATTCGCTGGGCGTTAACCATTTTTCTTTGTACTTAACACAACGTCCCCGACCACCGCTGCCCAATTTGCTGCGATACAATTCAGCGCTGGTCGTCTTGCAGCGGATTTTGATCATCTCACCGTAGGAATCAGCCCAGCTTACTGTGGAGCTAGAACCACAGCCTGAACCCGTACCGGGTATCACTTGTTCACCTGTGATATGACTGTCATGGCTATTGTTGCTACCAGTGCCATCATGATTGATACCACCGGTGTCATCTTGCTGTTGCTGTTGCTGGATAACGATAGTTTTCAGATCGCCACTCATATTGCCCATCACGGTGCCACCGGATATGTAGCCATTGTTGTCGACGCACAGCATCTGCTTAAAATGTGGCAATTGGTCAGGTGTGATCACATTGAAAGCTGTACCCGCTATCATGGAACCGATTGGCAGGGAGACGGGGACGGAGACGACTCCACCACTGCCGCCACTGTTTTCACTAGAAGACGTTACCATACGAACTTTTGTCTCCAACTTTGTTGATTTGTTGATTAGTAGTACCGCACACCCAGCAATTACACGGATACACAAAATCGTAATACCGTTATAATGCATAACCGATCGCAACGATGAAAAGAATAAAAAATCAATTAGTGAAAATTTTTTAACTTGTAGAACACACACACAAAAAACGTATATATAACATAATTGATGGTGGGGACGAAGGCAGGCGGTGGATTATTATACCGGTGGGTAGTAATGAGAAATGTGTGTGCGGACAATAACAGAGGAGAAGCGCACGCATCTATGCATAAATATGTGTACATACTGCACAATACAATAGAACCCACAAAACTAAATATTGTTGTACATGTAGGGGGGTGCTGTTGGAGGTGCAGCGCGCACTTTGCACAATATTATACATACACACAAACACACACAATCACACGCACACCACACACATTCCTTCACATACATATATATTGAGATGTTGGATGAATATTCCATTTTATTGCAATACCCACCTGGTGTCCGGAACTCTCAAGTATTACTTCTTCTTTAACAACGTCGCGGGCCTCATCACTTAATGATCCCATATCTTTCACGTCACGCATTCTACTTAAATGCATGTCCGCGGTATCCTGTTCCATTGCCTCTGGGCTCAGAAATCCTGCCAGAATGCTGCACTTTTGCTGATGTTACACAAACACAACACAAACACACACGTACTCACAAAAATTACACTGTATACGGGATTTTCTTATTATACTGTATTTCAATTTTGCATAGAATTTTAGGCGCTAGTCCCTTAGATGACTGTGGTTATGTTAGCCAAACCACACACAATATGTTATCCTCATCAATTTTCTAATTGGAAATTTTCTTCTCATATGTAGCGGCCCTGTTTAACTTGAATTTTGTAAACGATATAATCACATTTTGCTTATAAATAATTTCATTTTTTTCTCCGTTTTCTTCATTTTTTGTGTAGAAAAAAAAAATATATTAACAGAAGTATGACATTTGTGATAACAACTTTTCAATTAACACACACTGCAGTTCTATTTGTTTTCTCTAAAATGTCAAAAATTCCACTACAGGAGCTTTTCCGTTTAAACATTAATAATGCACAGTACATAATACATAACTCTCTGTTATTGTTTTATGCATTCAAGAGATTCTTAATTAATTTTTTTTTTACAAAATATAATAGAATTGTTTAAACACAAAAATGTTTAAGGCAAATATAAAAAATTGAGATATTAAGCTTAATACTAAAAAAATACCCGGCAATTTAAGGGGAATGCAACCCTGTGCTGTATATTGTTTGTTATATACATACATGAATATGAAAAGTTATTGGTTGAAATTTTTGTGTAAAATAAATAAAAGAATGTTGGTTATGAAAAGTTTAAATCAATTAACTTTATGTAAAATTATGGAAAATATTATTACCAAGTCGGAATTTTTCCAATTACATTTATATATAAGGGCTGTGCTCTCGACATAACACGTATATACATCCTGAATGATGTGAAACTCTTCTGCATTCCCAGATGGTTTTTTTCTTAACAGCTAGGGTGAGTATAATTAATTTAGCGTTGCGTTCGCATTCATTGGAAAAAGTTTAGAATCTGAGGTGACATATATATGGTCTATGAGCCCAAATTATATATAGTTTTGTGTTAAACTCTTTTAAAAACATTAACTTGAAGTAAAAATACTCAGACACAATTGGACACTCCCTTAACATCATGATACATTCATAGCTTTTGGTATGAACTTTATTAAAAGAGCAACCATCGGTCATAAATTGTACCCAAGTGAAGGGTATTGAGAGTTCGTCTAATCCGTTGCAAAGGTTTTATTATAGCTTCGTAGGTATAAAGAAAATTTATGGCTATACTGCCGTCTCAAAGTGTAAATTTATTTTTTGTTAAAGATAACTTAGTTATAATTAAATTCAATTTATTTAAATAAGTCGTGAAAAATGTTGGCAGACGTTGACGTTTTTGTAACGAATTTTACAATTGTGGATCCTGAGATATATCATTTGTGGATCGAGGGTTATTCATGTATGTGCATCTTAAAATAAATTGAAAAAAAAAAATCACATTTTCATTTAATTGCAGCTGCCGAAGCGGTTAATTATATGAAACGCAAAGGATTTGGCCATTTAATGGGCGTACATATCGATTTAATTACCTCTGATGTTTTGGATCATTATCGTACTTATTCATTGATTGAACGTTTACTACATCCTCCCACCAAATTACTGGAACAATCATGCTTTCAATTGGAACCAGATACCAGAGATCTTATTATAGAAAAGTAGGTACCTAACGGCGTGATTTGTGAAATAAATTTAAATTAAAATATTAATTTAAGTTGAGTGATAGATATTATTCCATAGATGATGCTGTGGCACGTGAAATGTTGGGCAAGAAATTGACTTCGCGGTACCGTAAAGACTTGGATGAGATATCAGAAAAAACGGGAATTAAACTGAAATCCTGTCGACGACAATTTGATAATATTAAGCGGATTTTTAAAGCTGTGGAAGAAATACCGGGCAATATAACCAGTAATATAAAGCAAATCTTTTCCATCCCCGATGATCTAGCCAAGTAAGTAAGATGTTTACCTCTTTTTTTCTCCTAACCAATTTAAGTCCTTTGTTTGTTTTAGGAAATATGCATCCATGGTGTTTCTTTCTTGTTTACGCTTCGAAACCACAAAGAAAAAATTACAATATTTAACATTTAATGATTTATATAATTGTTCTCAAGCTATTATGGTCTACTGGACGTATGTATATCAACATTCCGGGCCGGATTATTATGATACCGAAATTGATAAAGAATTTCTACTGGATTTAAGAGAACTTCGCCATCTGTTAGATAAGGAAAAAGAGATAAAGCAGTAAGTTGGTATAAATGATGCAAAAAAAAAATGATATATTTTATTAACCAAATTTTCCATTTTATTGCAGCTTAGTTTGTATACGTTTAAAACCGGTTCTATTGGAGCGTGCTTTCCATGAACTGGACACAAATTTTCGGTATATTTGAGGAGTTTATATGAATTTAAAACTTTTGCAATTTTTTTTATTGTTCGCTTCTTTGCAGTACTTATTGGCGGCCTTTAATCACCATAGCTTGTAATTTACATCGCAATCGTGAGTTGCGTGATTTGTTTGTTGATCTTTGTGAGAAATTAATAGAGCCCTGGCGTCAAAACAATTGGTCTCACGATCATGTTAATAAATTTTTATCAGCCATCACTCAAAGTGTTTTGGATTTAGAAATCTCGCGGTTAGTAAATATTATTCTATTACTTCCTGATGGGTCATTTTTGTTTTGATCCCTTTCAGAGATCAAGAAACGCGCTGTTTGTGGGATCGATATATGCAAGTGATTAGTATATGTTTAGATAAAATGTACCACATTTAGAATATATTGCTTATACCATAAATTTAAGTACAAAATGTATATTTGATAGAATCTAGTCAGAAATATGTGAAATTTTCTATTATTGCTACAAATTGTTAAAGTTCTTGCATCACATGGAAATAAAGTGGAATTTTGGAAATTGCTTTTTATCACAGTTATTTTTAAATTATTCACAGAGATGAGAGGATTGTAGTATATCTAAATTACTTAAAATTTGCTAATTTTATTTTAATGATATAAAAATATATAGAAATGTACAAGTTAAGCTCGGCAGAGTAAGATTTATTTCGGTTTATTAAAGTAAGTAGAAAATGATAAAAAAAATCAAGCAAATACATTAAATTTGGTTAAAATCAAAATTTTAGATACTTTGGTAGTTACAAACGTTTTAAGAAACCCAATACACCACTTTAAACAGTTACTTGTTCTTCTTCTTATTATTATTGCTTTACACCCTTGCAACGTAACGGTAGAATAGAATTACAACAAGTTAAGAAAACTTTTTAAAGCTTTTCTTCTACAAATATAGAACAAGAAGGACTACATGTCATACATAGTAAAATGTCAAATGTAAAACTTTAGTTGGAAATTCTTTTCTACAAAACGTCAAAGTTAAAAACTCTTAATTTACGATAAGATTAACGAAAACGCGTCGCATAAATATTTATAAATTAATATTTAAAAAAAAACAGTGTTTAATTATCAACAGCATAGAGTAAAATATGGAATATTGGTAGGTAGCATTGTAAACGTAAAGTGCATGTTCGTATATAAATAGTTAAGACGTATGGTATGAACATTGCGATAAATGGGAATGGGTTTAGGTGGTAGAGTCAATTCGGAAAAGTACTATAATTGTCGCTATAACTTGAGATGTGATGAAAATAAAGTAAAAATAACTGTACATAGATTGTTTACTATGTTTTTTATTTAGTGAAAAGTCGTTTTGTGGTAAATTTTTATAATTTCTTGTTTCCTTCCTTATTTTTAGTGAAGACTTGGAAGATATGGATGATGATCATCATGACGAGAAAAAATCAACACGCACTACAGATGAAAATCGCAAGTAAGTGATGACCCTTAAAAATTACAATTACATTAATTTACAAGCAGCGCGGGGCCTTAAACATCAATTGTAAGGCAAAATAATTTGTTGTGTATGAAAAGGCAATTCCGCCACTTTCCACTATCGTATATTTTACTTGATTGAATGGCTGAATTTTGAATAAATTAAATTATATTTTTATCGTTTTCTTGCTCTTCATGCAGACAAAATCACAGTGAAATAGAGAAACGGCGGCGCGATAAAATGAACACCTACATAAACGAGTTGTCCTCGTTGATACCCATGTGTTACGCTATGCATCGAAAACTGGACAAATTAACCGTGTTACGTATGGCCGTACAACATTTACGTAGCATAAGAGGTGCTGTACAAGCGTACAGTGGTGTGGATTGTAAGCCCACATTTCTATCAGATCAAGAATTGAAAATGTTAATATTGCAAGCGGCCGAAGGTTTTCTGTTTGTGGTGGACTGTGATCGTGGTCGCATGTTGTATGTTTCCGAATCAGTTTCGCAAATTTTAAATTGTACACAAACCGATCTGTTGGGGCAGAGTTGGTTTGATTTTTTACATCAAAAGGATGTGGCCAAAGTGAAGGAGCAGTTGTCCTCATTGGAGCCGTGTCCCCGTGAAAGATATATCGATGCGAAAAGTAAGTGTAAGGTAACAAAGGCCTAAATATATATAATTAATGTAATAACGGTTTATTTTAATTGTTGTTTATTTTAATTGTTAGCCATGCTACCGGTAAGAACTGATATACAGCAAAGTTTATGCCGTTTATGTCCGGGGGCGAGAAGATCATTTTTTTGCCGCATGAAATTGAAAGCACATGGCAGTCAAATTAAAGAAGAATCGGACACATCGTCTAGCTCGAGAAGTTCCACCAGACGTCGTTCAAAATTGACCACAGACGATAAATATCGGGTGATACAATGTACCGGATATTTGAAATCATGGACACCCATTAAGGAAGAGGATCAAGATGCTGTTAATGAAAATCAAATATCAAATTTGTCCTGTTTGGTGGCTATTGGCCGAATACCTTTAAATGTCGTGGATAATAAAACGCCCTCCTCTTTGGATAAATATCCCAATGTAAGGCAAGTGAATTTCCTATCACGTCATTCCGTGGATGGTAAATTTCTGTTTATAGATCAAAGGTAAGATTTTTCATTTTTCGTTTATTATTATATACGTGACTTGTATTTGCCACATTTCAGAGGTACTTTGGCTGTTGGTTTTCTACCCCAAGAAATCCTTGGTAGTAGTTTTTATGAATATTTCCATCATGAGGATATACCCGCTTTAGCCGAATCCCATAAATTGGTGCTACAAGTGGGTGAAAAAGTTACCACACAAGTTTATCGGTTTCGTTGTAAAGATAACGGTTTCATAAATCTAAAAAGTGAGTGGAGAGCATTTAAAAATCCCTGGACCACCGAAATTGAATACATTATGGCCAAAAATTCCGTATTTTTATAAATATCATGAACTACACTTGTTTACCTCTCACTTTCTATAGTTTTATTTAAGCATATACATAAAACATAAATTATTATTAAAAATATTTGCAAAACGTAAAGCAATGTTTTTTTGTTTCCAAGAAACCTCTTGATCATTTGAAGCGCCGTAACTTATGTTGGGTTATGTTCTTAATGAAAAATCTTTTACAACATTATAAAATTTCTTCCACATGAGATGGGGGGAGGGGGGGTGTATAATAAATTTGTCATTTCATTTGCAACTCCCAAGAGAGGGCGTCAGGGACCTTACAAAGTATATATATTCCTGAACAGTATAAAAAATTAAGTCCATATGGACATAGAAGTCCGTACGTCCATGTGTCTATCTGTTGTTACCTCTCACGCTCATATATTTTGAAATTTTGGTTAAGAACCGTGCCCACAATCGACAAAAAGAAAATATAAGATAAAAAGTTGGAATTTGCTGCACATATTTACAGTTATCCCATTCAACGATGTAGCAAAACAGATAACAAACGCACACCTACAATTTACAAAAATCATATTCAGCGTAAAAATCAACTTGCAAGCTGGTATGTAATACATACACTATTTGTAGACGTAATCATATACCTGTCACATCCACCGTTTGTGTATAGATGTGGAGGTTATATTTAATACTTGGCCTAAGCCAAATTTTGTGTTCTTATATGTTATAGTTAAAAATTAAGTTCTTTTCACAAAACGTATTTTGTACGGTTTCGGTGTTAAAATTATACCCGGAAGTAATTGTGTGGAGGGGCGTTCTGCGGGATTATCGCTTAACTCGATACTAAAATGTTGAACAATTTTTACCAAAAATGAAAAAATACATGCTCGCGCCAAAGCATCACCCAAACAACGTCGACGACCCTGACCGAATGGCATGAAATAGTCATCTTTGATGACTTTACCTTCATCATCAATGAAACGTGTGAAACGAAATACGTTTGGATCAATCCAATGACTGTCGTCCATTAATACCGAACGTAGACCTATAAAAGCGATTGTATTCTTGGGGATATTGTAACCTCTCAAGGTGGTGTCGTTTAGGGTACGCCGCGGCCCCACAATTGGTAGAATATGAAAGTAACGTTGCACCTCCATTATGAAAGCTTCGGTTAACGGATAAAACGTTTTCATTTGCAAGTGTGGAAAGTTCAAATCATCCGGACTTTTCATATTTTTGATCACTTCTTCATACAATTGCTGCTGAATGTCTGGCCTTAAAGCTAAAGTCATGAGACCCAATTCGATGGTAAGACTGGTTGTTTGAGAGCCCGCAATAAAAAAGTCCAATATAACCATGACGAGCTGAGCTTCACTAAACGTACTGTTTGCGATAGTCTGCTGTTCCTGCATTTTTGTCAAATATATGTAAATGAAATCATTGTCCGCTTTTCTGGCATCCAAAGTTTGTTTGTGTTCTTCAATTGTTTGCGCAAAGATTTTATTAAGTTTTCCATTCAACTGGCAAATGAGTTTATAACCACTGGCCGTCGGTGCTATGAAGCGTAACCATGGAAATTGTGACAGCAAGCCACCAGCCATATCAAATGCTCGGGAACGTTCATTCAGTAAGTCCAATAATTGAAATAAACTTTCGTCGTTTGTTTCAAAACGTTTGCCGGCCACCATCGTCCATAATACATTAACTACGGCATGCGCTAGAAGGTGACTGGGTGGTACAGTTTGACCTTTAACATTCTCTATTTTTTCCAATAAAATGGCCACCTCCTTTTCAATGTGCTTCTCCATAAGGGTTCGACCGAAGCCTACATTGTGTAATTGCTTCAAACCGAACTGTCTCTGTTCATTCCATAAATCGCCATCGGTTCCGGTAATACCTTTACGCTTCCCCATCGAACGTAAACGAAAGAAAAATGTGTCTGGTCGACCATCAAAATCTGTACTTAAGAGTATTTCTCTAACGGCCGGATAGCTAAGAGCCACCACAACCAAATCGCAGCCCAACTTTAGTCCCAATACATCAGTGTTGTAGCGTTTCGACCACTTCTCATAAGCCTTGTGTTGGCCCCCGCTCAATAACGATTCTCTTTTCAATTGAAACGCGTTGCCTACCCAAGGCATAAATTTAGGACCTAGAAAATAGTACGGAAAGCAATTAGATAACGAAAAATGGAAAACAATATGAAATATCTTTATATGGAAGAGGGTCCTAAAAATGGGCCGATGTGGTTCAAATTTGGCCCAGTCAGTTATTTAGCCAATTAACTATTCTTCACCAAATGTTATCAAAAAATATTAAAAATTACATATATTCATCACATAAAGATTTCCGTTATAATGGGTCGTTGCATTATAGAAAGGGGTTCTAAAAATGGTCTGATGAAGTCCAAGTTTGGCTGAACTAATTATTAAGCTAATAAACTATACTTCACCAAATTTTGACAAAAAATATTAAGAATTGCGAAGGACTCTGCAGGTTTCCTATATATTTAAATTTTTTTATTTTAATCTATAGTTTTGATTTAAATGTCAAAAATTTTCTATACCGAATATTGTTTTATTAAAAATAATGAGAGTTGCAATTTTTGTATAAATATAAAGTGTTGCCTAAAAAATAGAACAGTCGCGTTTTTTAAATTAATTAATATTTTCCTTTAGACTTTATATGGGAAGCTATTCTAAAAATGGTCCAATTCGATCCATTTTCAATAGCATTTGGCACCGGAAGAACACTTTCGTTAGAACGTTTCAAAATTTGAAGCGTTATGAAAAATTTTAAATTCCACTCTACATAAAGTTTTCAGTGTTCTACAACAGTAAGTTAGACGTTCTCTGTTTATACATATAAGCATTCAGTTAAGTAATCGTTAATACTGTTATCAATACCGCTATCTGCAATGAATTACAATACGGCTTTTACTGCCTAATCTCTATCTATTGCTATATTAATAATAACAATTACAACAATAATTACAAAACTCATATTTAAATCAGAAATTTTGTAATAATTGTTAAGGTCTTAGGTGTGTAAAGTTTTTAAAGTGTTTTAGTGACAATGGTGAGGTAGCATTATGAAGGTAAATTTTCATTTCTCATTTGAAAAGGGACTGTTTTTATACCCTCTACATAACATGGAGGGGTAAACTAAATTTGTTATTTGTAACACCTTGAAGGAAGCGTCAGCATCCAAAACTGAATTCATCTAAACACAAGTGTCCGTATGTCCGTCTCATGATTGAAAATTTTGAGATTTTGTGTTAAATTTTTGATAGATACCGACACTTAAAGTTTCTGCAGGTACATTGAGTTATTTAAATTGGGCAAAATCGGTCAAGAGCCATGCCCACAATCGATAAAAATCTATTTATCTGCCACAAAAATCGAGCTATTCAACGATGTACCAAAAATGGACGTCCACAATTGACAAAAACCCGATAAAGAGTAAAATTGGTCTTTACAAGTGTATCTAATAATATATATAGTATTAGAGGGCATAATCATAAACCTGCCACGCCCCCCATTTCTAGGTAGATGTGAAGGATATTAAAGAATTGTTCTAAGCCAAATTTAGCTTTGTTAATTGTTTTAAAATTTATTGTTTGTGCTTACAAAATAATTTTAAAGAATAGAACTGCAAGCCATTCTGGTGCGGTTTAGAAAGGTCTATTCTTTTTGTAGTAAAAAATTAAGATGCTTAAGTTTGGTAGGTTGTCCTTTCAGTAGCTGAGTGGGCTAAGGTATTGTCTTAGCAAAGTCGGCCCACTGAGGGAAAAGTGAAGGAGTTTTTCAGCTGGAATTTGAACTCAGGTGTCGCGTTGGATTAGTAACCCACCCACAGTTAAGAATATTAGGTTGGTTCGACAGGCGAGTGAGCACTTAAGCTTGTAAACGCCATACATTATTAGGTTGGGTAGAGAATACAATTTAGTTTTAAACAGGACTTTATTAAGATTTTTATCAAAAATAGATACGATCGACTACGCCTACCAAAAATATGCAAAAATTATAAAAAAAATTTTCTAAATTATTTCACGTATTTTTGTTGAAGAAGAAAATCAAAGCTTAAGATTTTCAATGAATTTTATTTTAAGGTCACGCCCACATTTTTATAAATATCATAATTATTTTAGATATCACTTCAACACTGTAGGTACTGTGACTTGTATTACCTGGTGGAAAATTCGATGGCCTTTTCATGTTATTCCATAACTGAATGATTATGTAGGTGGCGAGAAAGGTTAAAAATGCAACAAGTAGACTCATTTCTTTCTAGTTCATTTATTAATGTTTCTAATTTTTTATTTTATTGAAGAACTATAGCAGGAAATGCAGCAAAACTCAACCATAATGAAACATTTCTTTTAACCACGATTTCTTGAAATTTTTCTAATTTATTAAAAAATCAAAAAAGAAAAATATTACATTTATAATAATTGTAATGCGTTTCACTATTGATTAACACGCTGACCGCTAGACAGTAACTGAGCAAAAACAATTTTCGATTTCATTAAATACTCTCTACGAACAGATATATACATATGAGGTATGTAAAGAGCATGACAAGTGGAGTGGTGGAGTGTGTGAATATATGTACACATATACATATGTAAATAGATGCCGTCTTCAACATTATTTATACAACAAACAACCAAACATTTTGTGGAATTGTATCCACTTTCTCACCTAATGAGATAAGGTTTGCATTTAATCAAAAAACAACAAGTAAGAAAACCAAACTTGACCACACAACAAATGAGTTTATCTTTGTATTCTTGTATTGTTACTGTTGTTGTAAATGGATGCTTTAGATTAACGAGCCCTTTAATGCTGCGAAATAACAAATAAATTTTAATAATTGTTTAAAGTTTTTTTTTTTATTTTATTCTTTTCCCCTTTATAACTAATGAAATTAAATTTTTAGTTTTTTTATTTTTAGTATTTATTTAATTTTTGATTACAAGTTTTTTCATGTTTTTTTGTAGAATTTTTTTTTCTTTTGTAACTTTATAAGGTACCATTTTGTTGACTTATGAAGTAGATTTGTGTTGTTGGTATTTTTTTTTGCATTTTTTTCAACATTTTGACAAAAAAAAAAAAATTAAATCGGAAATAAATAGAAATCGTTTTTAATTTATAAACATTAATATATATTTTTTTGATTTCTTTTTTGTGTTTTTTTGCTTTAATAACATTTATTTATACAAGGCGTGCTACAATAATTAACAAAAATATTTCGTTTGGAAGGGTTTTATTTTGTTTTGTTGTGCTTTTCATTTAGAAAAAGGGAAAAAAAAAAAAACGCAACAACATATTATTAAAATCGTAAAGATTTAAATATCATCAAAGAATATAAGTTTTCTTTTCAATTTTTATAACTATGAAAATAGTAAATCTTGTTGTTGTCAATCTATTCTAAAATTATGCTTTTTCTACAGCCTAAAATTATTTCACATAAAACCAAGTAAAAACAAGTCCGAAAACTATATTTGGCTTAGGCCAAATCTTAAACATCCTCCACATCTACAATAGTGGGCGTGGCAGGTATATAATTACGCTCTCTAATAGTATATGTCTTAAGGTAAAAACTTTCAAATCGAGATTTGCGTTGAATAGGGTTTTTTTTTTCTAAATTGTGGGCGTGTTTGTTATCTGAACACATCCATTTGTGGCACATCAATGGATGGTATAATTATATAAATATGTGTTCCAAATTTCATGGGTAAATTTTTGCATCTGTGAGAGATTTTCTTTGATTGGGGGCGTGGCTGTCAATCGATTTTGCTTAATTTAAATAGTAATCTAAGATTTAAAATTTAATATCTCAAAAATTTACAACCGCGAGCGTTCCATGAACGGACGGACACACGCACGGAGCATGTCTAGGACGACTCACATTTTGATGCTGAATACTTTGTAGACGTGTCCTCTTTCTGGGTGGTGCAAACGTAACAACAAACCTCATTACTCAGGTGTAGGGTATATAAAAAATGTGAAATGCCAATAAAATGTTAACAAAAGAAAGCATTATCATCAATCGTATTCTTGAAGAAATATGCCTTTTATCAGATTGTTTTCTGGTGACACAGTCCACCCCTGCAAAAGGTTAAAAAACTTAATCTAATCAAATTCATTGTAATACATGGTACTTACTAGAGAATATAAATTAAATGACACCTGTATACATATCACGTGTACGATATACGCGCGATATGTACCTTACGCAAACCATAATATTATTGCAAATATCGCATGCGATATATTTCATATTGATAAGCATAGATCAGACTCTAAATCTGTACTTGTCGATGGTCAATAACAAGTTTTGTTCGTTAGGAGTTTAAGATGATGCCGCAACGTGACCAATTTATAAAAGAGTAAATAAGTTTGGCTGAGGCCAATTTTTCTACACCCACCATCGATTTAGCAAAGCTTTCTAAGGAGTAGGTATATATATGGTAGGTATATATATATAACATTCTGCACTTTATAATGGAATAATGGAAAAATTACTTAAAAAATTGTTTATTTTTCTTAGTTTCTGTTGAAATGTGGGCGTGTCGCTTTACCGATTTTGCTCCATTTTATTACCAACCAAAGTATGAACTCTACTAGCGCTTCCTTTCTTTTCGATTAACAGAGTGATTACCACACACACCCACAGACAGACGGACATAGCTAGAATGACTCAGTATTCAATGGTGATTTAGTATAAATGTACTTTGTGGTATCTCAGACGCAGCAAACATTTTGACAAAGTGATCACTCTCTCTTAGACTTTGCAGAAATGGAATTTTCAAAAATTCCTTCTTAGTACGCATCTACATAGAGTATGAAAGCAATCATTTTCTATAAAAAAAAAAAATTCAAAATCCTACCTAGAAAAAGTACCCCCAGAGAAGGCCACCATAAAAGCTTCAATATCGTCTCTCTATGTAGGGAGGTGTATAAAAGTTATTTAACAAAATGTTATAGCCCGATCAATTAAATACCTTTCACCATATAGCTGCACAAAATTATGCTACAATTAATTTACTTGTGTCAGTAAACTCTGAGGCATTGCCATACAAGTCTTTTCGTGAAATATCTTTATATGGGAAGGGGTGCTAAAAATCGTCCAATCTAATCCAAATTTAGCATAGCCAATTATTATGCCAATTAACTATTGTTCACCAAATTTTGTCAAAATATATTAAGAATTGTGAATTTTCGTCATATAAAGACTTATTAAAAACGAGAAAGGTACATGGGGAGGGATTCCAAAAATGGTTCAATCGAGTTTAAATTTGATACAGTCAGTTATTAAGTTAATTAACTATTCTTCAACAAATTTTGTTGAAAAATATTAAGAATTGCGAATATTTCCCATATAAAGACTTTTTTTTTATAATAAAAGCATATATGGGGAGGGATTCTAAAGATGGTCTGGTACATTTTCAACAACGATTCTTTCTGGGCTAATATATATCCTTGTACCAAATTTCATTAAAATATTTCAAATATAAGCAAATTTACATAGACAGATAGACAAGTCAGACATGGTTAAATCGATTTAGATTTTGATTTTGAATTGATTGCTATAATTGAACGAGGATATGACATTTGCCATTTAGAAGTTACAAACATCCCTTTGCCACCAGTGATGGTGTAGGGTATGCACATCTAATAAATGATTAGGGAAAAAGGAAACAGATATTATTTGAAACATAAAAATCATTATTATTAATATGTGGACAAAATTGTTGTTGTTTTGTTTGGAAATAGTTACAGTAAATTAAAAATTTAAAAAAAAATTAAAATAAGAGAAATACAACAAAAAAAAAAAAAAAACAGAATTATATTAAATACATACATATCTATATAAATACAATAATAGTGTGCCTTAAACATATACAACTATATTTAGATAATATGTTTTATTTACTTTATATCATTTCTTTTGTTTCTTTCATTTTGCCTACGTTTACATCTTCTTCTTCTTCTTATTCTTAATCCGTTGCTTTCTTTAAGGTACATTGCATTCCAAATGTACAGTTAACTTACAAATTAAAAAAAAATACATTACATATCTATGTATATATATATATATATATATTTGTATATATATTGAAACTGTTTCACATAGAGATTAAGAATTTGATTTATTACATATTATATGAATGAATTAATTAATTAATTAGTTTTACTTTCTTTAATTTTCTTTTATGCATAATTAAATAACAATTTCTTTGCAGAAGTTTTTCTTGTTTTGTTTGTTGTATTAGATTTTCTTGTTTCACTTTTTCTTTCAAGTGTTTTTAATCTTAAGAACATTGCTCTGTGTTAACAGGTTGCAGTGGTATCTGGTACATGTATATATAATATATACATATATTCTGTGTGTTTGTATGTACATGTATATATACACACACACGCACACGTATATACATATACTAACTAACTAACAATTGCAATTATGTGATTATACTTAACTTTGAAGTGTGTGTGTGTGTGTGTGTGTGTGTGTGTGTGTATTTGTGTGTGTTTTTATTTTCTACTTTTTCCAAAAAATATATATTTATATTTATATATTATCTAAAAGTTTTCACTTTTTATTTCATTGTTATATTTTTCTTATTGAAACAATTTAAGCAACAAAACGCAGTTTGTGTGTGTGTGTGTGTGTGTATTTTTTTTTTTTATCTTTACAAAACCTGATTACAACATCACCCCTGTGTACATACATACATACATATTTAAAATCATTAAATCAACTCACACAACTTCTATGTACACACACCTACATATATATTGATTCCGTTACAATTGCATTTAATAAATTTTTTCTTTTTATTTTGTATATACATGCGTACACGTTGTATAATGTATACAAATGCATACCTAACACATTATACAATACAATAGAAGTTTTTAACATTTTTTTGTTTACATAACCTGTCTTTTTCTTTCTCCGTACGCATACGAGTACAGGGGATGGACAAAATAATATGAACAACTGACACAATATTTATTTATTAATAAGATGGTTGGGCTACCATTTGTTTTTAGAAAAGCTGCAATTCTTCGCCTAATAGATTCGTAGAGGGTGTGAATAGTTCTGCTGTCACTTGTGCCGCGGTGGTTTTATGTTGTCTGGCCACAGTCCTTGTTAATACTCATCGGTGTCTGTCAGTTAACTTTGAGCTTCGCCCACTATTCCTCTTCGTCGATGATGTTTTACCATGTTTGGTGTATGCTGTCATTACCGAGGATACTGTTGCTCGTGAAACGTTATACAATTCAGCTGTTTTCGTCATAGACGCTCCCGCTAACCGAGCATCAACGATTTGCCCTCTTTCGAAGGCTGATAGATCACACATTTCATCGGCATTTATTTACACGGAAGCAGTGTTGCCAACATTCAACAAGATGTACTATATTGCATGGTGTTCACATTATTTTGTTCATCCCCAGTATATTATTATTCTTGCAACTTAGATTCTTGAATTATTTATGAAAAGCCTTAGCTACCACCACCAAGGGATATACTTTTTTTTTAGAGAACAGGCAGATTATTATTATTATTATTGTACATTTTCATTCTTCTATTTACATACAGTGGACATCACTTGAATACGTAATAACTTTTTCATCCATTTTTTTTTTTTGCAATAATTTTTGTATCTTAAATTTTATATAAAAATATAATAATGCAGTTTGATTAAACAATCTATTGTATATAATACAAAATAATTTTTTTTATAATTTCTATATTTTTTCTATATTTGGCGAATTTTTTTACTCTATTACTATCAAAAAAGTATAAATTTTTTGTTAATGATTCTTGAATATGATTTTTCAATAATTTTTTTTCCTTCCAGTTTAGCAATAATTTAATAATGCTGTATTATAAAGAGACCTATTGTGTATAACAATAAATAATTTTTTTTAATTCTACAAATTTTTTATATGTAGTGAATTTTTGTTACTTTGGCACTCTTCTAGAAAAAGATAAATTTTTTATTCGTAATAGTGTTGCAGTAAAAAATTCGCCAAAAATAGAACAATAATGGAAATTATAAAAAAAATATTTAATATTATACACAATAGATTATTTTATTTAACTTTATCATTGTTTTTAAACTTAAAGAAAAACCAATAATTGCAAAAATTTTACAGAAAAGTCATATACAAAAAATGTATCGCTTTTTGATAGTGTTAGATTGAAAAATTCGCCAATAATAGAACAATAATAGAAAAAGTAAAAATAGTATTTTCTATCATAAACAATAGATCGTTTTAGTAAACTTTATCATTAAATTGTTTATAAAATTTAAGGAAGGAATATTTTTGCAAAAATTTAAAAATCATGTACAAAAAATGTTTTTTTTTTAAGTGTTGGAGTTAAAAATTCGCCAAAAATAGAAAAATAATAGAAATTATAAAAATAATAATTTTGTATTATATACAATAGGTTGTTTAATCAAACTGCATTATTATATTTTTTATAAAATTTAAGGTACAAAAATTATTGCAAAAAATGGTACTCGAATATTATACCCACAAAATTTATCTCTTTTTGATGGTTTGTAAGTAAAAAAATCGTTAAAAACAGAACAATAATAGATATTATAAAAAACAATATTTTATATTATACATTACGAATCTATTGATCAAACTACATCATTAAGTCTATACGAATTAAATTATTTTTAAAGGAAGAAAAATTATTGCAAAAAAAAAATTTTTTAAAAAAGTTATTGCCTATTAAAGTGATAAACACTGTATATATATATATATGTACAAACTTCAATATAAATAATATAAAATCTAATGTGTTTTAAAAGGGTTTCCTTTTCAAAGGGTTCTGAGGAAATTACAATTTAAAAAATATATAAAAATTTGCTGGAACAACGTAAGCTACTAATAGTCAGCCTTATTATGTAAGACGTCTTTAATTTATAGACACCTTCACAAACCTAGTGTGGTATGAAAAATGAATAATTTCGTATTACATACAATATTGAAAGTTACACAAAATTTGGAGACAGCAAAAAGTAATAAAGGCGACTAGACATTAAAGACATTGTTGATGAGGACTTACATAATAAGGCTGATTGATATACTTGTCTTAGGAGTGATAGAAGAAAAGGCTGTCTCTCTAAGGACTATTTCCCCAAAGCCAACAATGATGAGGAGACATTTGCAATTCAATGGAGAGACCTCTGGGTATATTTGCAATAAACGCAAAATAATTGAAAACAAATCGTATTCAAAATAAAAAGAAGACATCTTGCTTTGCTTCTGGATAGATTTATAGAATTAAAATCGAAAGTTTTATAACGTTTAAGTATGAGGTAGATTTAAAGGTTTTGGGACTCTTAAGGCTTGTTATAACTCCTTTTATGTTTAATGAGGGGGGAAATTTACACGAGTAACAAAGATAAGATTACTACACTTTCTGGACTACTACTACTTTGCATTTATATAGTGAAATACATCCATAACCAATCATAGATGATGGGGTTTTAAAGGGATAGAATGGATATTTAATGTGTTAAATATAAGCAGAGAGTCACAGTATAAAGTTGATGAAATCTTTAGACTTATTTTTCAATTAAAAGAAAATGGTGGCGGTGGTTTTTTTGAAAATGTTTCGCTTGACTGAGAATTTTTCCTTTCAACTAAATGTGTCTAAATATTGTTCTAAACGTTTTTTGTTTTTTCTTTGTTTCGATTAAGCTTTTATGTGTTCAAGCAAATCTGCCATCTGAAGCCTGAAAATTTTCATTTATTTGTTGTTTGTTCTTTTGCCTTAAAACGTTAGCTGGAAAATTCTATGGCATTGTATGTTTGCTGTTTTCCTCTTTATTTTCATTTCTTTTATTTTTTTATAATATAACGGTTTTGTTTTTGTACGGTTAATGTATTGTTTTTACTGTATTGTAATGTTTTACCCAAAAATATATCCATTTTGTGTGTGTATGTGTGTTGCTTGCTTTTAGCTTATATTAACTAATTATGCTTTTGTAAGATTTTTGTATATTTTGTTTTGGTTGCAGGGGATTAATTAACACACACATGACTTGACTTGATTTGTTTTGTCTTGTATTTCTTTGCCGCCTTGCTTTGACCGCCAAATGAATTCCTTGTTGTTGCTTGCTTGTAGTTATTGCTATTGCTTCCGTGCCGTTTTGTTTAGGTGGTGATGGTAGGTTAGAGAGTTAGACATGTTGTTGTTTTTGTATACTTATACGTTTATAAATATATATAGTTGTTATATATTTTTGCTTATTTTTTTTTTACACTTTCCGCTTTGCATGCAGCATTTCCATGAGTAGAGTTTGTGTGGGTGCACTGCCGGCACAATGTTTTGTATACAAGTGTTCTTCACCACGAGCTGCCAACGCATGTATTTCAGGTAAAATGTTTAACAATTTTTGAAATTTATCCTGAAACCAAAAAGGAATATATTAAAATTACAATAAAAACAACAACAACAACGTTCTTAACAATTTCACAAATATTTTAATTAACAAGTTAAGTAAACTAAATTTGGTTTAAGCCAAATTTTTAAAAATCCCCCATATTTATATAAAAAAAGTGGGCGTGGCAGGATTACACTTTTTTATAGGATATGTATTACGTAACAGTTTGCATGACGAGTATGGCTTTTTTTAATTGTGAGCGTGTCAGTTATCCGACCACGCCTATTTGGACATCGATGGATGGAGTAGTATTAAATATGTGTACTTCCTCAATTTTTGTGTCAAATAAATAGATTTTTGTCGATTGTAGGCGTGGCTCCAGGGTAACTTTATCTATTTCAAATAATGATCTGCATGTAGAAGAAGTCAAGATCGACTTGGATTTTGATTCTATTCCTCAGTAAATTGCACAAAATTTAGGCCAAATCTTAAATACCTTCCACACTTATTTAAAAAAGTGGGAGTGGCAGGAATACAATTATGCAATAATTTTAACGTTTATACGAAAAAATGTTTTTCTAAATTGTATGCGTGTCTGTTATTCGACCACAAATTCAATAGTTCACTTACAAAAAGTCGTCCATAAAGGCAATAGTTTGTTATTCCTCTTCCAATTACCAAAATATTGACCATCGTCATGATACTTAAGCAGAATTATAACGGGTTTTAAGAACAAAATTTTACGTTACTTACCGTCACGGACTGATAACACGTCAAATTGTAATCCAGTAAAGCTCCTTGTACATTTTGATAACCTCGCAGCACTGCCTTCTTATTGATAATACCATGAACATCTATATTAAAAAACCACCACAACAACAACAACGACAAATATCTCATTTATTATGTTATAATAGAAAAGACAGTTATCAATCTCATTTACCGGGATTTAGTAATATTAAAAACTTCATACACACATAATCGCCCATATCGAATTTTAAATCTTGCAATTTGTTCTGTATTTCATTAAAATAATCGGCGAGCGCTGTGACACCCAGCAGGCCCAAATTCAGTAAATTGAAAATTTGACCATTATTCAGTTGGGTTTCATCGGGTAAACCGTTATGTATGCGTTGATGCAAATGATCCAGCACTAACATATCGGACCACGAATGCTGCAGCAGTTTCATTTGATCATCCACCTAATATATAAAGAAGAGGAAAAGTTTAAAATAAAAGCGATTTCAAGTGAGTTTATAGAAAACGTTAAAAATATAACAAAATTTTGTTATTCACCGGAATTTTTATTAAATAACAAAATGAATGAAAAACTTTACTAAGGACACAAAGCGAATGATCTTACAATTGATCTAAATTATTATGCATTCCCTACTTCTTACACAATATCATTCTTCATACATTTTCACTGGGAAGGGTGTCAAAGTTTAAGCTTTATTTTTGATTCAGAATCAAAATCTGAATCTATTTAACTATATCCGTCTGTATGTCCATGTGCATTTATGCTTAAGTTAGAGGTTGCACTTTTTAAGTTATTTTAATGAAATTTGGTACAAGAACATGTATTGGCCCAGATAGGCATCTTATTGAAAATGGACCGATTCGGATCATTTTTAGAAACTTTCTCCATATAAGATTTTATTTCTAAGACAAAAATTCGCAATTTTTAATATTTTTTGATGAAGAATAGTTAATTGGCATAATATTCAATTGTGCCAAATTTGAACCCGATCGGACTAATTTTAATACTCGTTCCCATATAATGTTGTAGATTTTTAATGACCAAAATTCGTATTTCTTAATATTTTTTTAATAAAATGTATTGAAAAAATAGTTATTTAGCTTAATAGTTGGCTAAGCTAAATTTGGACCCGATCGGATCATTTTTAGAATCTGTTTCCATATAAAGATATTTCAGGAAGTGACTTATAAGGCAATGTTTCTAAGTTTACTGATACCACTAAACTAAGTGTAGCATGATTTTGTGGGACTAAATAGTTAAATGGTCGCTCTTGACCGACTATAACATTTTCATTCGTTTAGCCTAAAAGCTTGCACTTTTATATACAAACAATGGGCGTGGCAGGTACATTATGACACCTCCTAATAGGATATGTAATATATATATTAGGCTGCAAGTAGAGTTTTACGCATTATAAGGTTTTTTTGTAAATTGTGGACGTAAATATTTTCTACTGAACTATAGGTTCAGAAATAAACCATTTTTGATGGAACGATATATGGGATAATTATAAATATATATACTAAGTTTCAACTTCATAGCTCAATTTTTATGACAGTTGAATAGATTTTTGTTTATTGTGGGTGTGTCTCTTGACCGATTTTGCCTAATTTAAATAGCGATTTGGAAAGTAAAAATGTCCATATAATAATTAGTTCAATGTGTCAAAATGTATAACAGTGAGAATACCAAAAACAGGCGGACATACGGACATACATGTCTAGATCGACTCCAATCTGAATGCTGATCAAGAATATATATACTTTATAGTGTCTCTGACTCTTCCTTCGGGGTGTTGCAAATGGAATAACAAACTTAGTATGCGCCGACCTTATGTGGAAAGTATAACAAAAACAGTTCAATGAGATTCATGCATGAATTCTTTAAAAAATTCATATCAATTTGGATTTTTTCTCTTCTTTTTCTCTCGCTATTGTTTTGTACGTATAAAGACGACAATAGATAACAATAATAATAATAACAAAACAAAAAACACGTAACAATGGAGTAATGTGTTCGTGCTGTGCTCATTAGTTACAAAATATAAGCTAAAAATAAAAATCAACAAAAATAATAACAACAGCTACAGATTGTGTACCAGCAGTTAGCGCGCATCGAAACGATGCCGACACGAAGCTGTTGTTGCGTCACAAACAGCTTAAAGAAAAAAAAAAATAAAAACATTATTTGCGAGTGTATTTGACACATACACACAAACACACAAATGACTACAATTGCAACGCGACCAAGTAGACAATAATTATATTTTCAAAGTTGTTGTCATCGGCTGAGGCCGCTATATTTTATGTACAAATTACTATATATTGTTATTATTGCTTTTGCTTTCATATGATTTTGTTCAGCTTTGCTTCCTAAGTAGGTCAGACTGAGATACCAAATGAAATCGAAATTGAACACGCGAATGGCACAATAACACAACGCACATACACACGTATAATGATATATAGAAACAACAACACAAAACATGGAAAATCGAGTTTGTTTTTTTTTTTTGTTTTTGACACAGATTGAGAGAAAAAGAAAAGAGATTCTGTTGCTATCTGGAGCTCTTTGTTGGGATTTCTCTTGGGTATGAAACAGAGACGTATGAAAATAATCAAACTGTTAATCAGCAAGCTCCAAGAAGTCTCTGCTCCAAGGTATGTAAACCGTATAATTGAAAGAGAAAAGGCACGTTAACTGTTAGTTAACATTAAGCAACTTTTTCCTTTAACATAATGTTACTACCGTGCATGACACTTCCCGCTGAACGCTTCCGTCACATATGTGAGTCTGTCATATATTTAAAAAAAGAAATTGGACTCATTCGAGTCCTATTTTTATTGACCTTCAGGAAGACCTCATTTGGAATGCCACCAAATAGGAGGTATGTGTCTACTCAGGCTGCTTTGCGTTATACGGGCCAACAATTGCCGGAATGGGGCTTCAATCAATATGAATTACCCGGTAATCGTGCTATACAATAAATACACCATTTAGAGGCGTCAGAGACTCTACAAAATATATATAAAATTGATCAGTATCAAAATCTAAATCGATGCGTTCGTGTGTCCTTTTGTTGACATTACTTACAAAAAACCATATTCGACTTCCAAGCGGTTTTGTAATATATACACTATTAGAGGGCGTAATCATGTGCCTGCCACGCCTACCGTTTTAGATAAATATAGAGCCTATTTCATAATATGGGCTTGTCATAGAATTATTGGTTAATCAAAGTTCCTATTTCTTGTCTATGCCAACCATTCATCTAATTCTTACCTTCAAATCTTTAAAGAATACCGTGTTTCGTGCCCAATCGACCTGTGAGAACAGGTTCTGATCTAACACTTTACACATCAACTCAAAGAGATCCACTTCCACTTGATTGTACGTTTGTTTCTGTAGCAGCGCAAACAGTTGCGTTTGCCATTCCCTGTCATCGATTGACTGTACAAATTCCCTGATCATCGGTGAGACCCTAAGCAATACGAAAAAAAAAAACATTATTAAATTATTAAGAATTTATACAATGTACGTCGATCGCTGATTGATAATTTTTAGATATTTACCTTAATGGTGGTTCTATTATTGAATCGGCGGTACTGGAAGGATGTGTGCCCGAGTCAAAGCTTAAGCACGTAAAACCAAATGTATAACATTGTGAAGAGAGAGGCGAATACCGGCGAGGGATAGCCAGCAGAAGAACCGCCATCCGCGTACACAAATTATTTATCCAAAAGAAAAAAACACATGAAAGGAAAGAAAAAAAAATCATTTTATACAACAACAATTTTTTTTATTTTTGTTGTAAAAGAATTTCAAAATGCAGGTGTGTGTTTGTGTGTGTAATAAGGTATGTTTACAATAAGAGGTTGGGATGCACTGGTGTTGTTTTTTAGACACGCACACTTATCCACACACACCATTACACAATGAGTCTTCATTAAGAGCACTGTACCATAATTTGGAATCGCTGGCATTTTGTAGAGATCCCGTGCCCGAATCGTGACAATTATTGCTACTGCCCGTATTAGCAACGCGGTTGATGCCATCACTGTTATGATTATTGTTGGGATTGTTAAGGTTGCCATTACTACCAATACCACCACCCCCACTACCACCACCTCCTCCGCCTATACCACCACCACCACCACCACCATTACTACTATTGCCACCGCCGCCCCCACTAGAGCCGGCACCTGGAGCAGTACCGCTATTACCATTAAGGGGTGTGGCTATCACGCCACCGGTACTTGGTACCTGACCTAAGGCAATGGCTATGGGGCTGGGTGATGAGTCGGGCGATTGTGTAAGTGAGGATACCTGCAAACAAAGAAACGAAATATTATTAATTTATTAATTAATTAGTTGTTGTTGTTGTTGTTGTATTTCTTTTTATATTGTATTTATACACACACATAATTCCATCAAATGATTAAAAAATGAAAGAAAAAAAAAACGAAAAATGAAAAAAAAAAATGTGGAAGAGTGCGAAAGAGAAAGAAGCGGAGAGAGAGAACGAGCTTTATGAATGTCCCCATTTCTGTGTGGTTTATATACAGCATTAATAAATTGAGAAAATGGGTCAATGTCAAGGTCAACATATACAAGATTTTATATAAAAAATTAATTTTGAAGAAAAACTAAAAATAAAACACACACACACACACACTCATTCATCTGTATATACACTCAGCAGACAAATTTACTAATTTAATGACGATGAAGATGAAGAGAGAAAACAAGCAAGAAAATGAAAATTTATTGTAATTGTCTCAGTAAACGCATAATCATTGAGACATAAATCATTTCGTTAAAAAGCGTTATATGGGAGAGAGTTCTAAAAATGTTGCGATCTGGTACAAATTTGGTCAAAACATTGAGCATAAACATGGACAGACAGACGGACATGGTCAAATGGATTCAGGTACGAAATTTCACCTCAATATCTCAAATTTTAAGACCAATAACAGACGGATGCACAGACACACAGATGCGGACGTACATACGTATCTAGATCGACTCAGTTTTTGATGCTGATCAAGAGTATATAATATATACATTGTAGGATCTCTGATGCCTAATTTGCAACAAAGCAAATGGAATGGCCAACTTAGTATATCCCACCATCTCATCTTATGTGGAGGTTATAAAACAAATTCAATGAAAGTTAAATGCGTGTGTGTTCTTGGCATTGCCATTATGTACGTATTTTGGTTGTGTGTGTGTGTGTGTGTGTGTGTTTATTTGCCTACCTGAGGTATTTGTATTTCTTGTTTGATGTTCATGTTTGTATACGCCTGTTGATAGCCAGCGGGCGAGAGCGGTGTGGACTTCATATCGTTCGTACTCATCGTTCGCAATGCTTGCAGGGCTATCTGTCGCTGACGCATCACTTGCAATTTTCGCGCTCGATCTCTTTTATACATCGGCCCAAATTTATTCCTACCACCACGCATACGATCTGCTCTCACAGCTGCAAAGATTGAAGCAAATATATTAGTATGCAATAAACTTATGTTTGTAAACAAGTAACGTGATTATGAAAGTTATGAAAATGATGATGAACTGAATGGAATTGAAAATCATTATTAGGCAAGTGAAGGTCAGCCCGATTATTAAATACTCTACAACACAAACTATGCTACAAGTTTAGTATAAATGTCTCAGTAAACGCGACGTATTGTCATGTAAGGCGCTTCGTGAAATATCATTGTTCGGTCTATCATTAAGCTGGTTAACTATTCTTCACCAAGTTTGGTCAAAAATATTAAAAACTGCGAATTTTTATCATAAAGACTTGTTTAATATAAAAGCGTTATATGGGAAGGGGTTCTAAAATTATTTCGATCTGGTTGCAATTTGGCACAGTTACATATTATATCAATTAACTATTATTTACGAAATTTTGTCGAAAAATATTAAGATTTGCGATTTTTTTTCCATATAAAAACTTATTAAGATTAAAAGCCTTATATGGGAAGGGTATCTAAAAATGGTCCAATTTGAACCATTTTTAATAGTACACATCTTCGAGTCCATACATACCCTTGTAGCAAATTTCATTGAAATATCTTGAAAACTGTGGCTAAAATCTTGCTTACAAATTTACAGACGTATAGACGGACATGATTAAAGCACTGGGATCGGTACATTTTTAAGCCCTCTTTCCATATAACTTGATTTCATTTAATGAAAAAGTATACTTTGTAGTTGTTACAAATATTGTGCTAAAGTTACGTTGCAACGCAGTAGGGAAGGAGGAACAACACATCGTATGAGCAATAATTACCATTTACCTGCATACACATCTATACACGTGTGTATAAATGGAAAAGAAAATATTTCATAATTTTACAATCGTTGCACCGATTATTTCAACTGTAAATATAATAAATTGGGTGCCGAGTGAACACATACACCCTCCAGCAAGCAAGTAAGCATGTGTAATATACATAAAAATGTAAGCTGACGCACACAATCAACACCTCAACTATTTAACTAGCGAACTATGAAATTCAGGTCAAGCGTATTGTTTACAAAATATTTACCGCTGGAGATGTGACACAAATGTACAAACTTACATAAACATTGATACAAAGTATATATATCCTGTGCATGTATTATATACCTATGTATATGTGAATGAGGTAGTACAGAATTTTAGATGAAGAATTATGATAATGATGCCTCTTCGGTGTTTGTTTGTATGTTTGCCTGTTGTTAGGGCAAACAAGTTGAAGAAGAACAATAAAAAGAACAAGTACAAGCTCAGGAGATGTAAAAATATGTAGAAGAAGAAAAAAACTAATATGAGGGTGAAAAAATAAAAACACAGAGTTGTATTTGAATTAAAGTGAAATGTGTTAAACATCCCCCACAACAAACATTTAGAGAAGAGCCGAAGAGTTACTCTCTTTCACTTTTATATTTCTTAAAGAGACAGGAGAGAGGAAGATAAAGAAAATGAGAGAAAGGCCGAGAAATAGAGCGGCTTTTCTCTCATTTTCATGCCCCATCCAAATAGATGATATTTTTCGAAAGATGGTTGCAGTTAAGGTAACTTATGGGCCTAGCGCCATCCAGAAAAAGGCGGCAAAGACCCCACAAAGTTAATATATTCTTATTCAGCTTTAAAAACTGAGTCGATCTAAATATGCATGTATGCGTGCTCATGCTGTTGGCACTTTCCTCATCGTACATTTTAACATATAGGCGTGGAATAAATGGGCGTGGTCGGAGGATAGGCCTAACAATTTGCAAAAAACCTCAACTAACAAAGTGCGACCTGCCACGCCCACTGCTTGTATGCACATGTGGAGAATATTTAAGGGCTTTGTTTTTTACTCTTAAAGCAAATGTTGCATTGGTTGAATTCTGTTCCGATAGTTTTTTTTTTGTAAATTATGGGCGTGTCTATTATCTAAACCCGTCCATTGTAATTAATTTTTATTATATTGATGCATTTAAACTTTATAAGCGGTATTTTAGTGGTTATGTAAAAGAGTTTTTATACCCCATCATAATAACGATTAGGAGGCATATTCGTTTTGGGCAAACATTTATAACACCCAGAAGGAGGCATGCCACACCTCTAAAAGTATTTATATTTTTGATTAGTATCAACAGCCGCCCATCTGTCTGGCCGTGTGTTTGTATGACTTAATGAATTATGAATTGAAAGAGAAAAACTAAAAAAGAGCTTTTTTACAAAATAGTCGAAATAATTGCACTCTCTTCCTCTTTCTATCAGTATTGATTTCAATTTTTATTATTGAGTGCATATGTATGTATATTAAAGTTTACTTTTCTTTTTTATTGACTTTTGCTTTCATTTAATGTTTATTTATAAGTGTAGTTACACATACAAGCATACGTATGAATATATATATATATATATATATATATATATGTGTGTGTCTTTTCGTTTGTATGCACTTACTCTTTAGAGAAATGGTATGCAATTGAAATTATTTTGTTGTTATGCTTTGTTTTAGTCTTCATTCACTCTCTTCTTTGATGATGATGATGTTGTATTGTTTTTATTATTGAAAATATGTGCATACATGCAGCTGTGGTGTTAGTTTTGCTCTTGCAATTACTGCCAATTGTCACAGTATAAGTTTGTTGCCACCTTACACACACACACACACATATACATTCGTATACTTGGTTATATTTACTTCCATAGTGCTTGGAATGGAGTAGGTCAAGGGCAACTTAAAAAAGTAGGACAACAACGAAACACGCCATCAGTGACTGAATGTATGTTAGTGTTGTGTTTTTATTTGTTATTATTGTACACTAAAATATTTTATTCGATGGTTTTTCTTTCACTTTCTTTTCTGTCTTGTTTTTGACTTTTTTTATACTCCTCACACATTATATATGTATTATAAATGGGCTTCACTAAATTGATCATTTCGTTTGCAACTGTACCAGAAGGGAGCTTACAAACATTATATCTTCTTGTTCAGCATCAAAATCAGAGTCGATCTAGTCACGTTTTAAAAATTGAGTTGAATTTATCATAAACTATATAAAATCGACCTCACCCATAACTGATATCTTTTGTGATAAAAAAGTAGGTGGTATTAATATTCATGGGGCGAAATAAAATTGCAAACACGACCACAATTTTTAAAAAACTCTCTTTGTTGTAGAATCCAACAAGTGTGACACATATTTAATAGTTGCTAAAAGAATTATATTTGTAATTAGCCCATCTGCAATTGTGTCAAATTTCAGCTTGACATGTCAATTTTGCAAACATGAAAATAAAAGCAATAAGAAAAGGGACGGACAGAAGGGCTCAATCGACTTGGCTATTGATGCTGATCAAGAATATATATACTCACTCCCTTCTGGTACTTAGAAGCGTTTAAACAAAACCAATATACCCCCATAATCATTATGATAGTGGGTATAAAAATTACCCATTCGAAAGTTAATCAAAAATATACATATATTGTATTAAAAAAAAAATTTAATGCAAAACTTAAAATCGTACCAAATACAATTGTGAGAAAGAAGAAATATTACGTAAGATTTAAAAATCAAACAATAATAATAACAAAACAACTGAGTTTAAATAAGAAACGGTACTTTGGTACATTCATGCATATTAAACATTTGCCTACACACACACACACACCATCGATTACTTGTTTTTTGTAGTTGATGGAAGAGAAACAAATCTTGAATACACATATTAAAGCTGAATGCTGTGAAACGCATTCAAAGAGGAAGGAAATGTGTGTTATAAGTGCACAAGATGTGATTTCCAAAGCAAAAGCCAGTAACAGGAAAAAAAAAACATACAATAATAAAAACAAAAACAATAACAATAAAAAGACAACATCTCAAAAATATAGTTGCTTGGCATGAATGTTGTGCTAAATTATGTAGACACATACATACACACATATATATAATGCCCTCTTGTGACTTGACTTTGGCTTGTGTACGTAAGTATATAAAAGCCATACCAACACAGCAGACAAGAGTAGAGAGATGAACGAGACAAACGGTTGTTATGCTGTTGGAGGTGTGTATATATGTAACAAATAATGAATAAGTTAACAGTCAAAGAAACGTGTTTTGCGCTTACAACTCAATTGGAAAAAAAAAACTAAAAACGTCGGATAAAAAACGCACATAAAAATAATAAATAAACATGAAAACAAGTAAAATAAGAAGAAAAAATATATTTGGCTGAGTAAAAATCTTAAATACCTTTCGCATCATGCAAGTGATGTGATTCTACCAAAGGGATTACAATTTTTGTACATATAAGCATCGATGATACATTTACATGAATCAGATTAGGCAACTTTATCTCCGAAGATTGCATACGTATAGAGGGACTTGGGGGCGTATGATTTGTATATATATTCCAGTCAAAACTAAACTAACTAAATTCTCTCCATATCTGCATAAAAACAAGGAGGTAGGGGCATGGCAGGCACATGATTACGCTCTCTAATAGTGGTCGTATTATGTATTGACCAATTTTGCAGGTGTGCGTGCAAAACCTTTTAGTGTCTGTTTCAGTTCGATATCTATAGGTTTATGATTTTAATAGTGTCAACAACAGGCGGACATACGGACCGACGTATTTAGATCAACATAGTTTTTCATACTTTGTAGGGTCTCTGACGCCTCCTTCTTTAGAATAAATGAAATTCATATTTGTCCGACATGTTGCACTAATTGCACGGAGTTTTAAACACGGAGAGAGACAGAGAAACTCATAAAAAAAGAAAGAAAATAAGAGCCATGGACTCTTAATGTTTGCAAAATATTTTTTATACAAAATGAGCAGAAATTAAATGTTACAAAGAGAGTGGGAGAGAGAGACAAAGATACAGAGTGTGAGAAATTACAAGTCAATGCATGTGTATAAACGAGAGCTTACGATGTCTGAATGTATGCAATAAACACTCAATGAAATAATAATAATAAACACAAAAACAACAAGTACACTTACACAGCCGCATGTATTATACATGACAAGAATTTAGGTCATGAGCGCAAGAGATAGATGTATAGGCCAAGAGCGTAAAAGCGGAAATGAGATAGCAATAATATTCATAATAATAATCATCAAAAGCAACAACAACAACCAACATCTATAAAATATACATAAACACAATGTAAATGGGACCCCATTGAGAACAACACACGAACACACACACACACACACACAAGCAAAAACACGCACAGTTAAACCGATATGTGCATAATTGTGTGTTGTTGTTGCATTGCGTATAGATTGCTAAAATGCATACATACACATCTACAATATTTATTAAATATCGAAATATATAAATTCGTATAATTTATATATTTTTTGTTCTACTACAATATTATAAAATAAAAATGAAATTATTGTTTTTCATAAAATACAAATAATTTCGTAAACTTTCGCAATTACTTTAAAGAACAGTTTTTGCGTAAAATAATAATAAATTCAAATCAAATTATCAGCTTGTTGCAAAGGAAAGGCAATGCGACGATGAAATTAAACAAAAGCACTTTATTGTATACTTGAATACAAAGTGGGCGTGGCATGTAATTAATTACGGCTTCTAATTGTGTATATATTATGCATCAACTTACAAGTCGAATTATGCCTCAAGTATAGTTTTTGGTAAATTGGCGCAAGAGCGCTAAACTAGGAAAAATCCTAAAATCCTCATATTTATAAAACATTTGGCTTTTTTACAAGCTTTACTGTTCATTCGCCTGTCGAGCTAACCTCGACTTTCATGGTAAAACTTTTTTAACTGCCGATGGTTTACCAGTACTACTTAAGAGCCAAGTTTGCTCATATTTTATATCCTATACATAACATGGACAGCCTACTAAATGTACTATTGAGTTAGACACATCCATTAAGAGTCTTTAGAGATCACCAAAAGTCTCACTTTCTTGATCAGTATGAAAATTAAGAACGATTGAATGATGCATCCTTTTTTCCGTCTGTACGTCCATAATTCTGATTTTGTTTGTTTTTCACGGCTACAATTAAGATATTGAGCTAAAATTTGGCTCCAATATTTATAATCCACAAATGTACTTGGATATGTAAAATGAACAAACCCCGCCCACAATTGACAAAAATATCTTAAGCATACAAAAATTAAGTTAAAAAAAGTGAAATTTATTTCTTTTTTGACATTTGATTTATTTCATGTATTCGCAACTTTTAACAGGGTGGTACAACTCAAAGATAGGAAAAGTGGATTTTCGCCCCACCCTACTGTACATTTAAAAATTTCTAGAATAAAAATTTACTTTTACTAATTTCTGCTTAAACAAAAACATTACTATGGTATGAATGGATATGCAAGTTTACAAATCGTTTCGAGGTGTGGAGGGCGCATTTATTATTGGACGATTTTTACCAGTTTTATTATGGAGTTATGTCTGAACGTAATTATTACAAAATTGTAAAAAAAGATTTGTTTGCGGTTGATAAAATCACATATACAAATATATGTAATAAAAACAAACATGCATACAAACATATGTAACATCAGCCAACCACCAACTAACCTCTAACGAATATAAACGTTAACAATTCAAGAAAAAAAATGAAACAAGTGAAAATGTTATAGTTGGCCAAGTCTAACCATTTCATACCCTACACTACTCAGTACCATATATTAGGCTACAATTAATTTAGTTGCAGCAGTAAAGGTGAATCATTGCCATGTAAACAACTTTGTGAAATATTATTATGTGGAAACAGGTTTTATTAATGGTCCGATGGAGTCCAAATTTGTCACAGTTAAATATTATGTTGTTTAACTATTATTCACCAAATTTTGAAAATTCAAAATCCATATAAAGACTTCCTTTATAATAAAATCTTATATAGGGAGGGATTCTAAAAATTGTCCGATAAATAATTAGTAGGGTTACAGCACCACCATCATCATCAACAACAACAACAACAAATCAGCTAATCAACAAAAAATATTTATCTTTGACACTGTTTTTACTATTATTTTTATATATACACTACAAGTTACACATGTATTGAAAATGCTTGTTCTTTATGTTATTCGCTGTTCAGTGTTGTACTGTATTGAGTAGTGTACGTGCTTTGATTGCTGTAATTGCTTGTTGCTGTTGTTGTTGTTGTTGTTGTTGTTATTGACGTATAGCAAATAACCGCCTTTTTCAATTGTTAATTGTTGTTGTTGTTGTTGTTGTTGTTGTTAGTGTTTTAGTGTTTACTTTGACTCACAGTTGAGGACGAGGTGAACACGAGGACAACAGACACAAACACACATGGGGACTGTGTTGGTTAATACAACACACACAGGCATACATTTGCATATACTATATATTATTTATTCAATTGCTTATTTGCTAAGTTTTGCTATAAGTACAAAAAATGAAAAAAAAATTTGGTTTAGGTCAAATCTTAAATATCCTCCACATCCATTATAGTGGGCGTGGCATATATATATATATATATATATTGCGCTCTCTATTAGTGTATGTCTTACGTATCAGCATGGTTTTATGGTGAATATGGTTTTTTGTAAATTGTGGGCGTGAATGTTTTCCGACCACCCCTTTTTTTGGCACATCGATGAAGCTTACATTTATAGATGTATAGCTTATAATTTTTGTGGCAGATAAATAGATTTTTGTCGATTGTGGGCGTGGCTCTTGACCGATTTTGGCCGTTTTAAATAGCGATCTGCGTGGAAAACCTAATGTGCCTGTACCAAATTTCATCTCAATATCTCAAAATTTACGCCCATGAGAATGCCAACAACAGACACACACAGGGACACACGGACATACATGTCTAAATCGATTTAGTTTTCGACGCTGATCAAGAATATATATAACTTTGTAGGGTCTCTGACGCCTCCTACTGGGTGTTGCAGACGGAAGAACAAACTTAGTATACCCTCATCACTAAGAGTCGGAGGGTATAATAACAACAAATGAAAGAAACAATAACATTACAAACGCGGGCACAAACCAGCATTTGTTTTGATTTCTGCTTCTTCTTCTTCTTCTTCTTTTATTAGTATTGTGTACTGTAGAGTTGTTGTTACCTTTATGTGTTATATTCATATTACTGACGGAGAATTTTTATTTTTAGTAACAAGAGCACATGCAAGCCAAGTAGCGCTGCAGCACAATGATAAAGACTCTGTGACAGAGTAGTGAGTGAGGTGAGAGTATAGACGAATGGGTACACTGAAAAATGCTAAATAATGCAACGCAAGTTGAGAATGTATACAACGCTTAGTTAAGTTGAATGCATACACATGCACACGCGCACGCAAATACGCAACCGAGCACACGATATTATTACAAGCATGCGATACGTATTGTGTGTATGTGTGTGTGTGTGTGTGTGTGGTACACATGTAAGCATACATAAACCTTTCAAAGGGTGATTAAATATAAATAAATCAATTATTATTATTGCGCTCCCATTATAATTATTTTTTTCATTTCTATACTCTACACAACAGAGTGGTACTCAAGTTACTTGTACTTGTGTGTCTTTAAATTTATCTCAACTTATATCAAAAGGTTCAGAATTCAAATCTAAATCAATTTAATCATATTCGTTGTCCGTCTGCCACTCCATGTATTTATTATAATTAACCTACATGTCGCAATTTTTGAAATAAATTATTTTAGGTCAAAGAAGATTACTATTGAAAAAGGAACTGATAGGTCCATTTTGAAAACCCCTTTTCATATAATACCCTTTTTAAACCCTGCACCACAAAGGGCGTATTAAGTTTGTGTGAATGTTTGTAACTTCTAAGCGACATAAGCTACACTCTTCTTCAATTATACCGATCGATTCAAAATCAAAATTTGAAACGATTTAACCATGTCCGTCTGCCCATGTCAATTTGTGCTTAAGCTTCAGATAACACTTTTTGAGAGATTTTCATGAAATTTGATACAGGATCCAAATAGGAATACTTTAAAAAATGTATCAAATCAGACCATTGTTAAAACCCCTCCTCTTATAAATCTTTATATGATGAAATATCGCAACTCTTAATATTTTTGGACTAAATTTGGGGTAATATAGTTAATTAGCCTAATAATTAACTAGGAAAAATTTAGATCCGATCGGTCTATTTTTAATACCCCTTTTCATATAAGAACATTTCACGAAGTGATTTAGCTCACAATTCCTCCCCTTTACTCATGCAACTAAACTAATAATTTGTGAAACTAAGTAATGTAGGGTATTAAATAGTCGGATAGAATCGTTTATAATATTTTCCCTTGTTAATAAATATACTTTTCCAATGCAAAACCTACTCATACCATTCTCTTATTAATGTTGACCTATTTTTCTGCTCAATCTACGTAATTTATATATTCCTTTGCTTGTATGCATATACAAATATTTAAATACTGAGATATTTATAAATTAGCATTATAATAACATTAGGGTTTGCAATTTCTTAAAGCGATCAATCGTGCGAAGCAAATACAATAAATCTGACTGCAATTGCATCCAATCTAGATCGTAATTATTACATTTAGGAGAGTCGAATCATACAAAAATTGGCTAACACCAAATCTTAAATACTCTCCATCATATCCTGTATAGTGGGCGTGCCATATTCATTATTACGCCATTTAATTGTGTACATATTATGAGTTTTTCATTAAGGACCTAACATAAAAGATATAAGTTTCGCTTCTTTAAACGATCAAGAGGCTTTAGTTCTTAATTAATTAGTTTTTTTAATTACTTCTTTAAATAATTTGTTCTTGTAAGGGTGTAAATTAAGATCTCTATGGAAACTTAGCTGTAAAAGTTTAGGAGTTGTATAATTTCTATAAACAGCTGATTTGACTTATTAGCAGCAATATTTTCGGTATTTCAACCGGTACTTTGCATCGCTGCAATTCAAAACATTCATTTGAATTTATTCACTATAACACGCACAGTTCATATTACGACCTAAAATTGAAGTGAGCATTTTTAAAGTTGCTTAGAATTGCGGTAGTAATTTTCCAAACGTTCCCCTTTTCTAAACTTCACCATGATAAAAATGTTAACTTTGAATGACGTTTTATTGTTTACGGAATATTGAAAATAGCTCAAAAGTACGTTTGTATCAAGGTACAAAATTGTTATGTCCTTATTGAAAAATCCGCTGCAAGTAGAATTTTGCCCCAAATATAGTTTTTTTGTAAATTGTGAATGTATCGGTTTTCCGATCATTTTTGGCATATCCATGGATGGCATAATTATGAATATTTGTACCAATTTTCAATTTTATAGAACAATTTTTGCCGCTGATAGGTAGATTTTTGTCGATTGTGGGCGTGGCTTTATACCGGTTGCCCGGGAAAACGGCACAAAGCACTTGAAGTTAGATTCCCGATTGGTTTAGGGTCACTAGGGTCGCAAATGCGAAGATTTTCGATATCAAACGATTCATAACATCGTCAGGATAATTCCCTTCCGGAGCGTGCCTTCTAATGGTTATTACGTGTAGGTCTAGGACCCAAATGAATGGCCCCATGGACGAACATCCGTTCAATCAAATAAGGATATTTTAAGGACTCCTTAAATTTATAAAAATTGATAAGTCTTCAATAACTTAACATAGGACCGGATCGTATACAATCCCTCACCGTATAAATGATTCTTTGAAAACAAAATTAAATTATTAGAAAAACTCTAAGTGTACATGTGATCGTGGCTTACCTAACTCAGTGCCATGAACAATATAGAAAGTGTTCTTTTTCAATCTACACTTTATACGTAATTTCATTCACGCTTCTTCTTTTTGTTTTTCTTCTTTTTCTTCTTCTTCTTCTTATATATGTATATTATTCAAAAATATATTGCGCAAGATTTTTTCTTTCTACTGCGTTGTATGGATGAATTACGCGTATTAATATAACAGTTTTAAATGTTGCTCATACGTACAGTAACCCAAATTTCTTATTATGTTAAAGGAATATACCTACAAGTATAAACCGCATATGCACAGATGCATATATAAATGTAGAACGCAACCTTCACCATCTATCACTTGAGCTCATTTCTACAACGATTCATGCTAACATTATATGCACAAAATATGTTACGGATGCGTTTGTAACACTTTTCAACAATTTTAATTAAAAAAAAGTAAAAGAGTAAAAAAGGGTTATATTAAGGGGATGCCAAATCTGGGAGATCCATTATCATTATGCATCCGCACAAAAGTGCCCCACTAAAGTACTTCTTCATATAAGAAAATATAAGGAAAAAAGGGCTTTATTAGGGGGATGCTAAATCTAGGAGACTCATCATTACGAACCTCTTTCAAAATAGAACTCCATTATATAAGCTGTTGCTCATAGTAAGGACATAATATCTTAAATTTATTTGAACCAACATGCCAATCGGGGCGTGGCATTATTAATATTTTTTTCGAAAAAATAAAAAATTCTTAACCAAATATTTTTTGTGATTGTGATTATTAGCTTAATATCATCCATTGATAATACTAAACTGTGAAGAATATTTGTACCAAATTTCAGATCGACATCTTAATCCTTGAGGTCGTGAGAATGTTAAAAAGAAATGGATACAGACACACGGACGGACAGAATGACTAAATTGACTCGGCTATTAATGCTGATTAAGAATATATATACTTGTGGGGGCGTGGCTAGCCCCCTTCTGATTGTCATAAGCGTTTGCACAAAACCAATAAACCCCCCTAACACCCCTTGTGGTGGTGTTGTGGGTGTAATAAAAATTTTTTTTTTCCATACACATACAAATTATGTATCTCCTTATTATGTTTGGAATAAAAGCGTAAAAAAATTATTATGAAAAGTGGAAGAACGAGTATAAAGGAAAACAACTAAAACAAAAGCAAAAACAAAACAAAACACTATACCACCCACAATTACTCACAATTCTCACATATGTAAAGCTGTGAAGAATATTGTAACTAGAGAAAAATCAATAAAACGGAATGCAACCAAACAGGTTTTTAGTTATTTAGATTTTCAGATAAGTAGGTTAACAAAACTAGAACAATGCCAAACCCAACACAGTACAGCTCACTATCTACGTAACATACTTATATTTACATGCAATGTTATATAGAACGAGTGTAAACTTGGTAAACTTATATTGGGGCCACATTTTAAATACAATACGGAAGCTACGCAATTGTAGGTGTGGCATTTTTACGTGTACAACCTTTTTTAATGACTATTAAACTATATGTTATATAACAAATTACATCAACGATCCAATTTTCAACCAAATTAGGTTTTTTTTTTTGGGTGAATTTTGGACTCTAGACGATTTTGCCCATTTTAAAGAGCGACTGTGTCTGTACAATACTTGAGCTCAATATGACTGTGAGAGTATCAACAATAGACGGACTCACGGACATACATGTCTAGATGGTCACAGTTTTTGATGCTGTATATATATATTTTAGAGGGTCTCTGATGTCTCTTTCTAGGTATTGCAACCAGAATAACAAATTTAGTATACCTTCCATCTTGTGTGAAGATAGATGGGACAGATGGACATAAATCGATATAAAAAAAATGATTCTAGATCAATAGTTTTTTTGAGTAAATAGGATATATATTGATTGTATTTCAAAATAAAAATCAATAATCAAAACTATAATAATAACAACAACAACAACAACAGCATTTACTGGGAGAGGGCCCTCAACCCCTTCAAATCAAGCAATAAAAGCTCTGAAATGAAGAATGACAACATTTCTGTTAGTTTTGTTGTTGTTTGTTTTATTTTGTTTTGTTTGAATATATTTCGTAATTGAAGAGAGGGTTATGGTTATGGCTACAACAACAACAACAACAACAACAACAAAAACCAAACAACACACATGTAAAGTTGTCAAACACATTAGCATTGTATGCATTTTCTGCACAAGCTTATATAGATACAGCGTTCTTGTGTAAGATAGAAGAAGAGAGCAGTGACAAAACTGGTGGCATAGAGAATGTCAAATGTTATTATACCCTATAGCTCTCACAATATATTAAGTTTTTTTTTTGGCATGTTTGTACTAAATGAACGGATTTTGATCATTTCTACAACTTTTGCACATGTAATGTTCTCTTATGAAGAAAGAAGAAGACGCTCATAATTTACAAAAAATAATAAACAAAAACTGAATCGATTTAATCATAACTGTCTGTACATCTGTCTGTTCATGTAATGTGTTGCTTAAGCTTCAGGTCGCATTTTTTAAAATATTTTGATGAAATTTAGTACAAGGATTGATTCAAAGAGGAACCCTATTAAAAATTGATCGAAACGGACCATTTTTAGAATTTCTCCTCATATAAGGTTTTATTAAAAAAAAAAGTGTTTTTAAGGCAACAAATCGCAATTCTTAACATTTTTTGACAAAATTTGATGAAGAATAGTTAATTGGCTTAATAGCAAATTAGGATGGTCTTGAACCAGTTTCTATATAATGATGTCACGATGTGACTGACTTAGCTGACAATGTCTCGCATTAACTGAGACAACTAAACTAATTGTAGGATAATAAATAGTCGGACTTTGCCAACTATAACAATATAAACTGTTTTTTGCTTGGTTTTTATTTTTGTTTTTTCAAATCTATTCACATCTGTCCACCCTAAAACGCCTCTTCTTCATAGAACTGTGCAACAAAAAAAAAAAAAAACATTGTTTACAATTTTTTACACATTTTACATTTATTAACAAATATTCATTAAATGGTGTGATATACGACTATACAGTTGTAATGTCATGTTTCCAGGTATACAATCAATGTATAATCAGTTTTAGTTAGCTGCTGCCTACAGATAATCAGATAACATGCATGATGAAATTTTATTTCGCACCAATCGCTTAAATGTATATAATATTTGCGATTGTATTGGTCTTAAACGAAAGTATTATTATAACTGGCGATAATTTAAAAAGTGATCCAAGTCGATTTTCCAAACATATCGACTTTTTTTTTATTGATCGCATTAGTCCATCTTCATAAATTTTCAAATATTAAGGTTTTTGGTAAACGTCCAAGTCACGTTTGTCTGATTATGCACAAGTTTGTTATATATAAACATTTCATAACTATCAATAGAACTCGTGGCATTAATGAGCATGAACATTATTCACTATTTCTAGCCTTTCCTATGGGACCGTTCCAGAATTAAGAAGTAAGAAAACTAAATTTGGCTCAGGCCACATGTTAAATACCTTCCGTCTCTACATAAAAACAAGGAGGTGTGGCAGGCATTTAATTACATCCTCAAATAGTGTATGTATTACGTAAAAGACTGCAAGTTGAGTTATGAGTATGGTTTTTGGTAAATTGTGAGCGTGTCTGTTATCCTATTGCATTTGCATCCATTTTTGACACATTTATGAAAGAATACATACGCGTACCGCTTTGCAGGGTCTCTGACGCCTCCTTCTGGGTGTTGCAAACGGAATGCCAACTTAGTATATCCTCTCATCTTATAAAAAAAACCGCTGTATGCCATAACACGCTAATCGGTTCATACAATATTTTATTTTCATAATTCCTTAATAATTGTTGTTACAACATTATGAACAGTTACATTCATGCTCACTACATACTGCAACTATTCTATCTTTCTGATGATATGACTTTACAAACGTACGTATGTATGTACATATGTATATGTAGTGAGTGACTTATTAACAGTAAGTCTACAATCTTTTTATACAAAGAAAAAAACTACTCATACATATACATGGATAATGACACATTTTGGTGTTGTTGTTGTTGTATTTATAATGATTTAAAATTTGTACAGATGCTTCTAGTTTAATTTATTTGGGCAAAATCGGTCAAGAGTCACGCCTAGAATCTACAAAAATCTATATATCTGTCACAAAAATTGACCTAGGGTCCTGAAATTTGGAGTACATGTTTATAATTACACCATCCATTGATGTTCCAAAAATGACAGTGTTCAGATAACAAACACGCCCACAATTTATAAAAAACGCTATTCAGCGCAAAACTCAATTAGAAAGTTGATACCTAAGACAGGTACAGGCGTAATTAGGTACCTGCCACGCCCCCTTGTTTTTATGTAGATGTGAAGGGTATTTAACTTAGGGCCTAAAAGCCAAATTTAGTTTTCTTACTTGTTTAAATTAAAATCTGTAGAAAGAAATAATCATGATCCTACTCGGGGCTGGCGCTGAGCTTATTGAATATTGAATATTGAAAATTAGACAGTATCAAAAAATAAATTCATAAAACCCCTATTTCTCTTCTTGAAGACCCTATAGTTAGGCTGTTGTTGTAATAAAAAAATTTGTCATTTTATGGCATCTATGGAATGCATTCAAGTGGATAATAAATACGACACTTACCTTCCAATTTCATGCCAACATCCAAACATTTTTGAAATCGACAATACGGACAACGTTTTCGCTGCGTCTTGTCGATATGACACGATCGTTCCGCTACACAGGTGTAAACTTTCTTGTTTTGTACGGTGCGCTTGAAGAAACCTTTGCAGGACTCACAGGTGAGCAAACCGTAATGATAGCCGCTCACCTTATCACCACACACCGGACACAATTCCTCAAACAGCTGCTTTATATCGATGACATCAGCCGTAGTGGCGGTGGTCAAGGCACTGGTGCCACCCAGCGCATTAACGGCCGTCAAATGGGTGCCAGATGAACTGGTGGCACCTACAGCGGGTGGTAATAGTGACATGTACGAGGTGGGACCATTATTAGAACCGTTAATAATACCACCACCGCCGCCACCACTACCAGGCGGACCGCCACTGCTGCCGTTTCCAGATATTTGCGAATTTAACGTCACCACACCGTTAATGAGTGACATACCACCTGGACCGGCTGCACTGTTCGGTATGGCCAAATTAGTTTGGCCACCGCCTCCGCCACCATTATTGCTGCTGTGCTGTGAATGTGAGGAGGTGGTGTCCTGATAACCTGTAGGGAATATATATTGAGAGTCGATATTGTAGATATAGGAATATTGAAAATTTTGATTATTGGCAATATTTTGTTGCTGCTGCTGTTGTTGCTGCTGCTGCTGCTGCTGTTGATGATAGAGGTTTTGAGGTTGTTGCTGTTGTTGTTGCTGTTGATTGTAATGTTGATGCTGATGTTGTGTTAGGTGCTGTTGTTGTTGTTGCTGTTGATGGGCTGAGTGCCCTCCTGAGGATGTTAAATGTAATGAATAAGCGGAATAATCGGTTGTGGTGTCGCCACCATTTAAATTGTCGGCAACATTTGTGGGATTGCCGCCTGTATTGGCACCGCCACTACCGCCACCATTACCACCACCATTGGCATTGGCAACAGCAGTAGCAGCAGCACCACTTAACAATTGATTCGCTGTGGATTGATTTGAATTGCCGGTAGCGGCCAACGCCGGACTGGAGGGTTGCTCTGAATCCAGTTGCAGGGAAAATGGTGACATATTAAGCGGCGATATAAACGACGCCGTCGCTTGCTGTTGTTCCATTTTTAATAACATTTTAACACTAACTGAACTAGCAGTTGTTGTTTTTGTTGTTGTTTGGTATTATTATTGTTTTTAAATAATATTTTTATTTAAAAAAATTGTTTTTTTTAAATATTTATTTCATAATATTTTCACAAAACACTTCTTAAAAGTTGTTGTTGTTGTTGTTGTTGTTGTTGATTTTAAGAGAAAGGTGGGCTTTTGATTTAATATTCGAATGTTTTTGTTTTTAAATGGTTTAGAGGATCCAGGGGAGCGGTTATTAATTATTTCTTGTTTTCTTGTTGTTGTTGTTATGTTTATTGTTTCTGATTTTATTGCTTTCAATTAATTTTCGTATATTTTTTGCTAGTTTTTAATTGTTTCAATTGTTGTCTGTTTTCTATTTCACTCGAAAATTTTCGTGCAAACATTTTCTCCTTCCAAGAAAAAAGAAAAACTGAATTTGAAAAAAAAAAAAGGTTAAAAAATATTAATTATTTTATATAGCTTTTTATTTTTAAAGAATTTCTTTATTTTACCTATTTATTGTTGTTGTTTTTTTAATTTCTATTTTTTTCCAGATATTTGCGAGAAATTTGTATTATTTGGGCAGGTACTTGGGCGTGGTAATTTATTCATTATTGTGGTTTTTGTTGTTAATCATTTTTTATTTTATTTAATTTCTTTGTTACCGTAGGCTGAGGATATGGAAGATTTTAGATGAAGATATTTTTGTTTTTTTTTTGTTTTGTTTTTTCTATTTTGCAATTAAGGCGTATTTTTTATTCAGTTTATTGTTTTGTTTTGTTTTTTTTTTTCACTCAAAAAAATCACATTTTAATATTTGTTGTAGATGCTTTTATAGCCATTAGAAGTAAGCAATTAAATATGAAGCTGAAATAAGAAATTAGTCAATTAATTTCTGTTGTTCAATGCCTTTTTTAATTTCTTCATTTGAAATATTTTTTGTTTATGAATCTTTTATTTTTTTAAATTTGTCTTTTTTATTTATTTATTATTTTACTTTTGTTTACGTATTTTTATTTTTATAAAACTATCTTTTCTATTATTTATTTATTTAATTAATTATTTTTTTAATTTTAATTCATTAATTATTATAACTCAATCTTAAATATTTTTTTTCTTTTATATACAATAAAAAACTAATTATTTTAAACTATTATTTTGTAATTACAATTAATAATTATGTATTTTTTATGTTATTTATTTTATTTTTTATTTTTACAAATCTGTCTAAATATTTATGCAAAAAAAAAAACAAATTATTTCGTAATTATAATTATTAATTATGTATTATTTACTATATCATTTTTATTATTATTTTTGTTTTTATTTTTATTTTATTAGTTAATAGTAATGAAAGTGGGCTGCATGTCTTAAAAAAATTAAAAATAATGTTTCAATGAATTGGGTTTAAATTTAAATTTTTGATTATTAGAATCATGAAAAAAATTTTAAGCTTCAGTGAAGTCCAACAAATCACATCTAAATTATGTTATTATGCAAGAATGATTGACACAAATAAAAATAAATAAATGTAATTAAATTTTACTATTTTTATTAATTTTTTTAAATAACATATTTTTTATTATTGTTTTTTATTTAAATTTGTGCTTTAATAAAAAATTTTTCACTTTCACTGTTTTTTTAAATTTAAATTAAATTTAATTACTATTATTTTTATTTTGTTTTATTATTTTTATATAATATATATTTTGTTACAATTTTTATTTTTTTTTTCAATTTTTCAAATAATTTAATTTTGTTTTTATTATTAGTTTTCTATAATATTATTATTACTGTTACATATTTATATTGATTTATTTTTACATTATTTAATATTTTCAAACAATTTTCTATAATTTAATTTTCTTATAATTTTTTTTGCATTTTTAAAATTCTATTTCCACACTTTACATTCCACAAACAAAATTTATTTTTATTTTATTATTAAATTTTGATTATAAAGTGTTTAATTTATACAATGAACATAATCCTTGGGCTGTTCTTGTATAAACATTTCAACACTTTTTATTTACATTTTTTTTTTTTAATTTTCAATCAGATGGATGCTGAATTGTGGCTTTTTTTCCATTTAATTATTTTTATCTTTTCTTTCCTTTTTTTTTTCTATACACAATGACGATGACGCGACGCGTGTATTTTATTAATGAGGTCAGTAATTTAGTTTTATAGCGTATGAAGTGAAAAATTGAACAAAATAAAAATTGATTTCGGTTGAGGTGCTTACATGTAAATCGAGACAAAGTTTTGAATTGTTTTATAAAAATTCACTTTTATTCCTCGGTTTTATTTTGTTGTTGTACTTTTTGTTTTAATTTTACGCTCTTTTGTGTGTGCGGATGTGTGTTTATAAATTGTCTCTGGTGGTATAGGTGTACAATATATTATGTATGTGTTTAGTTGAACTTTGTTTTTGTTCTTTTTATTTTTTTTTGTTCTCAGTTTAATAGTAATTTTCGCCGAAAACACGACCAACATCAACCACGTATCTCGATTGACTAAATGTAAGACATATGCGAGGATATGTCCGCAGTACTACTTTATGTTTTTTTTTTTGTCTTTTTTTTCAATATTTTGTTTTTGTATTTTGTCGATTTTTTTGTGTAGTTGGTTTTTGATTTTGGTTTCGTGTTGGACTTGTGAGTGTGCGAGTGTATGAGTGTGTGTGTGTGTTTGTAAGAGCTGCCTGAAAGCGAATGTCTACATAAGCGTCAACGTCAATGATTTTTAAGATTACGTATTTTTCAAAAAGCAGCAGTAGTCACAACAACAACAACAGCAGCAACAGCGGTAGTAGCAGCGGCACATGTCTTGTTTGTTGTTAGTAATCAGTTATAGCCAGAATCGAAACCAATCATAACCTAACATAACATATGTAGAGAGACATAAGAGAGAGAGAGAGAGAGTGTGTGTGTGGCGTAATCATTAAACGCAAAAAACAACAAAAGATATATTCACCCAAACATCTCTTTTCACATAAATACGCATGAGTGTAAATTATATGAAAATGAGTGTACACGAACACACGTGAACATATGCACACAAAGAAAAACAAAAACTTTAAGCAAAGTTTCACTTTCATTGAAAATATGAGTTAATAGCAACAACAACAAAAACTACTACAACACTACACACGTGATGAGAAGAAATACCCGTTGCCTCAACATTTATTGCAGTGCCATCATGTGTATGCATACAACTTAAATACTGACATGTGTATTAGTAAAAATAATCAATATACACAAATATGTATGTGAGCCAAGAGAAACAGAAAGTAAACTTGTAGATTACAAACAAGCGAAACGTAACTCTCAAGGGACCGATTTCGTATCGTACTTCATTATAATTCGCTCTTAGGCATGAATATATATAAATAAATGAATAAATATGATATAGACATAAAAGAAATGACTCTTTTCTTGCTTGTGACATGGATAATATGACTACATATATCATTGTAAGAGCTGTGACTGTTTTTTCGCCTATGTTAAAAGACTCTCTTTGTATTGTTATCATCATAATAATATGGGGGTATATTGGCTTTGGGCTAAATATATGTAACAGCCAGAAAAACGCATGCCACATCCCAGTATGTATCTATATTTTTGATCATTATCAATAGACGAGTTGATTTAGTCCCTTTGCCTGTCCGGGTGACAATGTGTGGTTTTCTCTTCGGCCCTCTCAAGGTCTTAAAAGTTCAGATATTTATAACTTTTATACAAATGAGAATTTTCGTATTTCAAATGAGCGAAATCGGCTTAAAAGCACCCCCACAATGCTAGTAGAACATAAAATTCTAAGCTTATCTAGCCTATCCTTCCTTTATTAGCCATCTTATGATCAGCAAAAGTTGAGATATTGTTCTGAAATTTAGTATAAATAATTTTTATACATTTAGGTAGTTTAATAATAAAAATGGGCTAATTAAGGATGTAGCTACAATGTCACAAACAATGAAGTTTTTTAAAGTTTTTCCCTTATTACAGACCAACCGTAAACGATACTTGGGTAAAACTTTTCCAAAATGTTGAAGTATATTTTTTTTATATATTTAAAATTCCTCATTTCAACCACGCACACTTTTAATGATTATATTATAGCTCTTCATTAGTTTTAGAGATTTCTTTAAAATATTACATAAGGCTGACACTTTAGAGAAATGAAATTTGGTCTGAAATTGTGAAAATGGGCGTAGGCGTAGGTAGTGTTCAGTTAAAAACTTCAATTACTTTTTATTTGCGCGTAACCCGGTTCATGAGGGTGTTATCTCCCTCCCAAAAAAACAATAACGATGAGTTTCATATATTTGGTGTACCCCTAATATAACCCTTTCCCACTTGTTACTTATGCATTCAGTAAAATTCATTTATACTGTGTTTGTGGAGCATTTCATTTCACTCTCTTATCAGGTCACCCAATGTTTCGCTTACATTCCATGGTTACAATAAATCATTTAAATCACAAAGAAGAACTAGTTCTTGTTGACTCTCATCTCTACATTACATTACATTCTGTAAGTTTACATTTTAAACAAAGCTTTAGTTTCTGTCACTCTTTTTATGCCATTAACCATGTAAAACAGTTAACATTTTCTCTCTCAATCTCTTTCTCTCTCTAAATATATACAAATAGATAGATTAATGAAAACGAAAGTGAAACTTTTCAAGTTTTTTTTTTTTTTTTTCATATTTTAAGTGTTGATGCCGTATGTACAGATTGAATGATAGAATCAGACTCTCTCCCCCTCTATATATATACATATATTTCCGATAACAATGTTGCTTGGTTTAAGCTCTCTATCTGCTATATATTTATTGGGGGTTGAGTTGCCATTATTCATGCCACAGAATTTAATTCATTACTTTACATAGCATAGGAATTCATCAGAGTTGCAACATTTTTTCTTCTAAGAAGCCTTCCTGCCTCCTTACATGTTGAGCTTCATTGAGCTAAAATTTTTATAAGCCCTTTTAGTTTTTGCACTTAAACTTATATAAAATAAAAATATAATTTTATATCATATATTTATTATAATTTTCGTATTTATTTTTTATTTTTATTTCTATTTCATAATTTTCATATATACATTTTTTTATTTTATCTTCATTTATTTTATATATTTTTTTGCGACTGGCGTCTTAGAATTGCGTTGGTAATTTTTAATAATTTCCAAACGTTGCTCGTTTGACATTTCCATGTTAACAGATCATGAAAAATGGATCACAAGTGCATTCGTATTAATGAACAAAATTGTTATGCCTCAAATGAAAAACCGATTATATTACATAAACTATTGAAGAGATAATTGAATACATGCGCGCCCACTGTTAGCAGGTGAAGATAGAAGGATCATTTAAGATTTGGTCCAATTTAGTTTTTTTATTTCTTTTATGTTAAAGGGAGGACGGGTACACTAAGTATATCGTTTTGTTCGCAATAAGGTAAAGTCGGTTGAGAGCCATTTTACTTTGTTGTAAACATACAACATGGGGATGCTGTTGTTGTTATTATTATTATTAATAATTTTTTACATATTTTGTAATTTATCTTCGGGCATTGCATATGTATATATGTATGTTTCTATCTATTATAATTTTGTTGTTGTTATTGTTGTTGTTGCAATTTTTTGCATTCTGTTCATGACACCATTTCACGATTTAGTTTTAGACGTCGTTTTATGCTGTTAGCTTTACTCTAGTTCCATTCAGTGACTGTGTTCATGTGTGTGGGCAGAATGTGGGGCTGCTGCTGCCACTGCCACGTCACAGTCATCACAGAGAGAATTTCACAGTAACGCGGTGACGCTTAGGTGTTCATTTGTTGCGCTTTTAGTTTACACACTCACACACATTTCGCTCTTTTTTCCGTAAAAATATTAACTTTTAATATAACTCCAGAGAACTTAAAATGTAGAACAAAATGTTCAACAGAAGACACGAAACTGAAAAGATTCCATTTTTTTCTTTAAATGTTAAATTTTTTTAACACCCATCCTCTCTTCATATATATTAAGTTGGTTATTGCCGTCATGGTATTTATAAATCTATATCCTTCCTTCATTATCATGTAAATTTGAAACGATCTAGCCATGCCGTATGTCCGTTTCTTGTTGAAATGCTAGGGGTTGTAAATTTTTGTAAATCAAGCTGAGATCTTTGTTTTTGATCTAAAGATTCTATATAAATTGAACAAGAGCGGTTGGAAGACACGCCCACAATAGGCAAAAATTCAATTGAATTGAAATTTTTTTTGACGTGATAAAAATACGCGCGATCATACATCAGCGACACGCTCATAATTTACAAAAACCTATACTTAATCGGACTGCTTAGTTGATACATTCCGGGGCGTAATGCGGTACCCGCCATGCCCCTTTTTTTGTATACCAAGCATTTAAGTTTTGGCCTAAGCCTAACTGAGCTTTTTTAACTCGCTTTATCTTATCTCACATCACTTAGATAGTTATTTAAAATTTTGCTATATAAATAGTGCGGCTACAGACAGAAGATATGTTATCGTCAAAAACAGTTTGAATGTCATTTTTAATACCACAAAAAAGGCTTTAGAAATATTGTAGAAATCAGTAAAAATTAGACGACCTAATAGGCTTTAACAAGAATAAAAAAATTTATCAAAATATTTCCAAGGAAACAGTAATAAATGAGAAAGAATCAATTTTAAACTAGTGTACAAAACTATTGTAAAATGTTTAGATGTTAAATAAATGAGCTGAAATTTTGTATATTGCAATTTAAATTAGGAAAAATTGGTAAAAGGGCACGCCAACAATCGACAAAAATCTATTTATCTGCCACAAAAATTGAGCTATTACTCTGAAATTTAGTATACATAAAAATACATATTTATAATTACCCTATCTATCCATCTGTGCAGAAGTGCCAAAAATGGGCATGGTTAGAAAGCAAACTCGCCAACAATTTACAAAAAACCATGTTTAGCTTTAAACAGGACTCTCAAGATAATAATACATACACTACTATTTTGTACGTGCCACGCCCATATGAAGATGTTAAGAATATTTAAGATTTGGCCTAAATGTAAAATTTAGTTATGTTACATGTACTACTTAGATCGTGTACTTCTGGGACAACACTCGTTGTTCTTACAACCAGACCAAACTTAGCTTTCTTGCCTCATATTAAACCAGATTAAAATTAGCTTGTCATTCCCAGTTCTATTTAGGGTACGGTATATACTTGCAGGTCTTTGTGTCTCAGTCTGTAAAATTTTGATTACATTGTAAATTCTTTACAGCTACATTTTTATAACGGTTTATTGCTGGTCTAATAACTAGTTTTTGTCTTCTTTTTTTTTGTAACTCCTTATTTTTTGTTTTGTTTTGTTGGTTGTGGCCTCTTTCAATGCCTTTAAACTTTACATGTTGCAATAATTGCTAAATTCTTTGTTAGTTTTTATATCCATCCCCCTTGATAATAGAGGTATACTAAGTTTGGTATAGCATTTGCTATAAATTTGCTCAAAAGTAGGCGTCAAAAACTAAACAAAGTGCCACACCTATAATCGACTAAAATTTTATTTATAATAATCTTTATGAATAATTAGGGGCATGGCCGGATAACGGACACGCCCACAATCTATAAAAAAACCTTATTTTACACAGAATCTGATGAGTAAGATTTTACTATATTACATTACATGGGAAATTAGATACTTTCCACGCCCCCTTTTTTATTTGAAGATAGAGGATATTTAAGATTTGGCTTAAGGGAAATTTAATATTTTTAATTGTTCTTAATTTTTTTTTATTTAATTAAATTCAACATTTGTGTGAGTTCTGTCCACAGTAGTGGGAATATATTACAAATTAAACCCATCATCACACAGTAACAAACCCAGTCGGCTTAGAGCTAAAGAGTGTTATGGGTGTCATTTGGTTGTCTTTGAATACCACTACTACTACAATTTCATCTGCTTTCCATTCTTAGTGTAATATGTATGTGTGTGTGTGTGTGTATATGTATGCATACGTTTATGTGTTTGTATATGTGATAATGTTAAGTGTTGTAAGTGAAATCACATTTTTTCGTCTTTGGTTAGTTACACCGCCTCGTGCATGATCTTTATTTGTTTGCTTGTTTGTTTATTGTTGTTGTCCTTTGTCTTACGTAGAGTTGCGTTTGCTCTGTGTCTGATCAACTTTTGCTCTTAACTGATTGACTTTGTGTATACCTTATGCTTTGTCTTATGCTTCCTTAGCACACGTGCATTTTTGTGCGTTTTCAATTCATTTCTCATCATCACTTTGGCTGTTAGTACCCTACACCTTAGTAATACGAGGTATATTAAGTTTGTCATTGAAACACTTGGAAGGAAACGTCAGAGATCGTACAAAGTATATAAATTCTTGATTAGCATGAAAAACTGAGTTGATCTAGTTTTGTCCGTCCATATCTACACCTATTTAATTCTTCCATTTTTCTCATAGCCACAAAAATTTATCAATGATTTACCAATTTATCCCATATTTATAATTATAGAATCCCTTTATGTAGAACTGGGCGTGGTCGGAAAATGGATCACGCCCACAACTTATAAAAATCTTAATCAAAGCAGAAATCGACTTTTGGCTGTTACATAATACAAAACTGATATATATACCACGCCCAGTATTTACGCCTTACGCCCATAATGAGAAGCAAAAAGTGAGCATCAGCCATCTGTGGTATGAAGCTGTTGGTTGGTTGGTCAAGATTTGGTTTTAGTTAAATTCTTCTTCTTTTTACTTGTTAAAGTTTATAAATGATTTCGCAATAGTGTATTTTTTTGTTGTTGTTGTCGCGTTTTTTTTGTGTTTCAGTTGATGTTATGTACGGGTGTGGATTTTTGGAAAGTTTACATTTCCATTCGAGACTTATTTTAGTGTGTGAGTGTGTGTGTGTGTGTGCGAAGTTGTTTGTGAAGGTGTTGAATATTTTGGGAGTTTTTGATTTTTTTCTTTTTTGCCTTTTTTCTTCTTCTGCTGTTATGCCCGTATATCCCCCCCCCCCCTCTCTCTCTCTTCATCACTGTCTCCCTCTGCCTATATTGTGGCCTTTTCACACGAGACAATATTTGTCCATCATCCAAAAAAAAACAATAAGCAATCGAGTATTGTTGTTGCTGTTGTTGTTAACATGTTACTGTTAGTGCCATTAAGATGTATTATGAGTCAAATATTAAAAACTTTCGATTTCATTTTGAGTACACACAGAGAGATACTTAAAAAAAACAAAAAAACAAAAAAACAGAGGAAATACAAATATGCCGCAAACAAGTTTTGAAAGCGAACGGAAGATTATAGCAGCACACTAATTATTTAGCATGAAATGAAAATTCTGGGAACAGACACTAAATATGACACGAACACCCTGACACAAATAAAATAATTCAGGAAATATTTTTGAATCAATTTTTCTAACACCAAAATGACATTTTAATGAGTCAAATAACAACAATAACAAGTGAAAATGCTACAGTCGATTATGACCTACATCACCTAGTTCCACAAATTAAAACTCACTTCTTTAGGAAGCATTATATGGGAAGGGGTTCTAATTATGGTCAAATGGGGTCCAAAATTACTACAACCAATCATTATTATGCTTCATCAAATTTTAGTTAAAAATATTAAGAATTGAGATTTTTCGTCATATAAAGACTCATTTCAAATAAGAGCGTTACAAGGGGAGGGGTTCTAAAATAAGTTATAATAACCGCACAATAGTTAACGTACCCATTTCCACCTTGTAGGAATATTTTATAACAATTTTATAACACTTTAATCTTTGGAGTAATTTTACAAAGTACCTCAGCTTAGTTTCCAAATCAATATTTAAACTAATTATTGTCATTTCATTATAGTTTCGATTCCTTTTTTTTTTTTCTTTATATACACATATGAATATAACAGGTTCATAGAAATTGAAAATATACACTATATAACTACAATCAACACAAACAAGAATATATTAAATTTTTTTGCCTTAAGTTATATTTTACATAGTATAACAGTTATCGTTACTTATCAATTACTATTAAACTTTACTAAATTTTTATACATTAACACATTCAACATAAAACTATTATACTATTAAACGCTATAAACATATTTTACATAATATAACAGTTAGTACTACTAAAACATTACTACTAAACGTTACTAATATATAACGCTTTTAATATAAAACTGTTATACCATACATGATATATATATATACAAAGAGACATTTACCTACATATCGTATATACACCTTAAAGAAGTTATACTGTTATACTCCATATGCAAAAAATAAAAATAATTTAAATTGTGTGTATTTTTTTGCTGGTGTTTGAAATGAAAAGGAAACCAAAAGTGAACCATAAACCCACTGACACACATAACGCTCATAAACATACATACTTATACAATTCACTCACACATATACATACGCGTTTACTAATAAACGTATTTCAAGTTGTAAGGTAACAATCAATTTTGTGTGTATGCGAGTGTGAGTGTGTATGTTTAATTTGTACAACATTTGTGTTCAAATAAAAAGATAACATAACATAACAGTAAATTGCGTAAAAAGATATAACAACAAAAATATTTTTTCGTCTTTTTTGATATATTTTTTATAAATAAACATTTGAAACAACAACAATTATAATAAATCAATAAAAAAAATAAATTTGATTTAAATCAAAGTTTAAATGCATCACCTGAACCATCTACGCCTTCTGAAAGTGTATATTTATATATATATGCGTAACCAAACAAGTCGAATTTTCCGCCAAGTATAGTTTCTTTTTAATTGTGAGGGTGTTTATTATATATAAAGTTTAAATAACTTAAGTATATGCAAATAATATAATAATTTTAATTTAGTTTGTATAATAGTTTTACTACTTGTATGACAGTTTAACTAACTGTTATACATATCCTTTTTTTATTACTGTTTATATAACTTAAGTGTATGCAATTAATACAATAATTTTTATTATGTATATAACAGTTTGTATAACAGTTATATTTATTTATTTATTTTGGTACAGTTTGCTTTTTAAAGAAATTTGCAAATTTTCGATTATTTCAATTTTACTCAATTCTTCTTCTTTTTGTATAACAGTTTTTTATAGCTTACTTATGTTTTATAGCAGTTTTAACACAGTTATGTGTGCATGCATATAATACTAGTATAGAGTATATGTTTGTTGGTATTTGTTATTGGAAAAACCCTCAAAAGGCACTTTAGCAGACACTTTTACTTGTCTGTCTCTCTGTCTGTCTGTCTGTGTATGTGCATACAAATGCTCCGTCACCCAGCTGACTTTGATTTCTTAAATAACACTGCGAAGCATATGCTTGTACATACATTCATACATGGATATAAAATGAAACTTTCATTATGTAGGAAGCGATACATGAAACACCCTACTACCCTAAACTGCATGTTTTGAAATGGTTTTCTTTCACGCGTTAATTGAAACAAAAAACAAAACGCTAATGAAACTGTTATATAGAACAAATTAATACATTTTTCATATATTATATATTTATGTACATAAGTGAGCACGTTTGGGTATAGCACACTAATCGAGAAACCAGTAGTTATCCAAATCCAAAGGCCAGACAGCGCAACCTCAAAGCACATGAATGTTTAGCTGAAGCATTATAAACATATGTGTGTTGGTGTATGCGTGTTGAGTAACTTAACATAGCAGCCAAACATAGCATTGTCCAAAAACTAATTGAACAACAACAACAACAATAATACAAAAAAAGAAACCAAAAAAGCATCATATTGAGAAACCGTCTTCCAAGAAGTAATAACAACAACGACACCATAATCTATCTCTAACTGCAATTGCTGTGAGCGAGCTTAAATGGTTAAGAAATGACATTAGCACGACATTAACTTTGTTAGCCATAGACATGAACACTAAGCACTCAATTGTTCATGCTAGCATGGAACGGAGTTGGTAACAATTGGCACACGTTGAACCGACATCCACCAAATGTTATCTGACGCTTAATTCAATTACTTACAATATTAACTTAAGCAACTCATTTTTAAATATAAATACCTATGTATAGTATACATTTATAGTGAAACTTCCAGTAAAATTAACCAACCAACCATATGTGACAATCAATACATTTATCGTATTAGAGCATATTTTGCTTACAAAAATGTAAAAACATATGCAACTTTACAACTATTTCCAATGCCAGTATAACAATTTTTATAACAGTTATAATTTAATTTAAACTTTAAGTAATTAATATAATAATTTTAATGTGCATGTAAAATTTTATACCAGTTATACTTATTGTTTTTTTTATTACAATTTATATAACTTAAGTATAAGTATTTAATATGATCATTTTATTATTTGTATAATTCTTATGCGTACGGAAGAGCCGACAACAACTACATCCACTCATATTTTAATGCTATTATATATTTTAATATACTTTAAAACGTCTCTGACGCCTCCTTCTGCGTATATCAAACGATATAAAAAACTTTGTACACCTAGGATATAAAATCTACATTTAGCTCAGCGTAAAGATATTTTACGAAATGATCTCACAAATAAAGTAATTGTAGCATAATTTGTGGAGCTAAGTGGTGTAGGGTATTAAATGGTCGGCCATGGCCGACTATAACATTTTCTCTTGTTTTGGTTATGATAACTAATTTAGCAGTTATACGAAAAACAACAATAATTTGATCTCAGTATCAAATGCATCGCTTAACTGAGTTTAGGGTTGCCATCATCACTTTCGTTTTTTTATTGTATACTCTGCTATCGCGAGCGAGACTGTATTTTAATAGATTTCTAATTATATTCTCATCCTGGCAAGTAACAAGCACTCATAGCCATGCATTCTGAGAAAAATCTTGAAATAACTTGAAATGTAAAAGAAAACCTTGTGTAACCATTTCAATATGAATCAGTAACAACAATAACAGTTCTAGTGACAGTATTATTATGTAAAAAAAAAATGTTGATTCACAAAAAGTAAAGTTATGGTTAGATGATCCAGCAAATGTGTTCGAGTGGCCACCATTTATGTAGGATCTCGAATGACAATAACAAGAAGGAAAATAATGAAAGAACTTGTTGTACAATTATTACGTATTTCTCCAAAATGCCGGTTTCAAGACAATCCAGCCACAAGACAACAGTTAAGGTTGAAGTGAGGGGAGTATTCCAAGGCGTCCGAAATTCTATTATGAAATCTGTCTCTTTCTCTCTCACTCTCTCCATATATACAACAAACTTGTTACAAAATTTACAAAACGGTAGAGAGATGAATATGTGCGGAAAAGGAGCTCTTCATGATAATGAGAACATAACCTACATTAACACCAAAACCAGCCACTCATAGCTACTAGATGGAGTGTGTGGAGAGAAAGCTTTGATTTTACAATAAGCGGTATTGAGCGCTGTAATCACTTGGGAGAGAGAAACCAGTTATGTATAAATATTTCATAATAGGGGGGTAAAAAATAAAAATTTCCAAAATCACACGCTCTGAAAATTTCTGCTTCTGCTTCTTCTTCCTACCTGCACACCACATTAACTTACTTTTACTTTCAATATGAAATAATACTCCTGCTGTCTAAATATGTGTGTGTAGTGGCTATTAACGTTTATATGCGTTTCATTTGCAATTGTAAACATACAACAGCACACCAAAGCAGCGTACAATGAGGTCGCCTGCATATGTGAGGCGGTATGTATTATAAACAAAGCACAAACTCCATAAAACGTTTGATTGTGCTTACGAACTTGTTTCCATGTCAGTTGGTGAGCAGTCACTATAGTCATACACACACAAAATCATAATTACACAGAAATGTTAAATAAGAGAAATAGTGGAGAGAGAGAGAGAGAGAGAGAGCTTAAACGGAATGAAAGCGAGAGTAATATTTTATCACGGTAAAATTTACTTTTAGCCAATATTGCCATCACTACATAAAAGAGCAGAAAAAAAACATTACTTTTCATGGTGGGTTTTCGAAACATCAAGGAAGCTATCATATTGGCCTGATCAAGCTCAAACTTGCACCACTGAGTTCGTCATCAACTACTAACGATCGACATCAATATTTTTATCAATTTCAATAAAAAAAATTTATACCAAAAATTTGTCAATTTTTAACAAAAATTATTTTATCAATTTTTTTTATCCCAATTTAAAGTTAGCTAAACTGCACAGAATGATCTAATATCTGACTAATTCCTTAATATATAAAAAAGTCATGGCATTGTGTGGAGATCATTCAGTCTGTTACTATGAAAACTTTGAACGCTTAAAACTCAAAAACGGTGGCTCCTATCGATCTGAAAATTTTTGCGCCCTTTTCTTAAATTCAACGAAGAATCCATCAATCCAGGTATAGTGAAGAAAATAACACTCTGTAAAATGGAATAATAATTTAAGTAGCCACTGTCATGCTCCCAAAATATATTTCATTGTAAAGCTGATCAATTTTCCAGATCCGGACAATTAATTTGAACTAAATCCGTTTAGCGGTTTCAAAAGTTATAAGCCATTCAACATGAACATTGTGAGAAATGGGATAAAAAATATTTCACGTGATTTTGCCAAATTCTTCAAAACAATAACAACAACTGTACCAAAAAGAAAGTAAAACTGTCAAATTTTTTGCAAAAATTTGGAAATTTCTATAGCTTGTTGGGGATCTTTAACGTGTCACGTGTCACCGCCCATTTTCTAAGGAAAATACTTTTTAAAAATATTTGTTCTTTATTAACTAAATGGGTAGTGCCTCGCCCCTATAATATAGCATAATTGGAAAGCTGAATTAATTTACAGGTTTTCACAAAACTTTGAATAAAATCCGTCTAAATTAAGACTTTAAAAAATATGTTTACTCAAGATTGTCTTACTGAGCAATTCTGAGAGCCTTGTGTTTTTCACAGCTTATATTCTCCAAAATCACGTGGTTATAAGAAATATTTTAGATGGAATTCATTACAGTTCGTAATTGAGCCATTTTTCTCTATTACTGTTTCAAAAATCCGTCATCATTGATTTTGTCTATGTAATGTTTATAGATTGCCTTCAAAATTTCTTCATAAAAATTAATCGAAAAATTATCCAATTTTTGTACCCGGCAACACTACTTTACTGTAATGAAATATTCTCATAATAATAATTAGAGAATAACAGTAATTAGAGAATAACAGTTCTCTCTCCTTTTCTCCGTCTCTTCAAAGTTTTCTGTTATGTATTGTATAATAACGTCGCCGTTGCCGTGGCGGTTACTGCTCTTGTCGCTGTTTGGTTGACGTTAACATTGCTGTTGGCACTGTTACGAGAAATTTGCTTGACCTAGATTTTTATATGACGCGACGCAACGTAATAACAAAAAATACAAAAAAATTAAAAACCACAAAACAGATTCAGGTCTATGTTAGTGAGATTAATTTCGTTTTCATTTTCGTTTACACCACAATAACAATAACAATAACAACAAGTAGGTAGATGTACTTGTAGAGTATATTATTTTATTTTAAGTCAAACAAGAATAACAAAACTAAATTTGACAGACACTTACACCAAATCTTCAATACCCTTCACTACCCTCATCATGGTGGGCGTGACAGGTAAATTATTACGCTATCTAATACAATATATATTAAGTAAGAGGTTGCAAGTCGAGGCTTACCCTTAGAATAATTGTTGTAAGTTTTAAACCCAATTCAAAGTATACTCCTACATTATGGGTGTGTCAGGTATTCATTTGGATGGTAACGGTCATGTCATTCGAAATCTTTTCTTTCATTGTAAAAAGCATCAATTAATCAAATAATTTATGTTTACTACGTCAAATTTGTGGGCGTGGCTTTAAACCAATTTCACTCGAATATAGAAAACTTTTGGGATAATGGGGTGTTTTTAAAATGTTTTCTAATGAGGGAGTAATCTCTATACATCTTGGGGGTAAGATTGGGGCGGTGCATTTATTTATAGAAAACATCTCCTGAGTGATAATTTGTTGTAAAAAAAAAAAAGATTTTAAAAAAATTTCAAAATCTCAATTTTTAGCTAAAGTGACCAATTTAGACAATGGACGGACCCATGATCAAATGACAGACATTGAGGTATAAACAAAAAACCACCAGAAAACTTTTTAGGTGTCTACCAGCACACAAACCTTCAGACAGTTGCCAACGCTGCATATTAATGTTTAAATGAGTTAAAGAGAAATTTGTTTACCTACCTACATACCGTATGGTTGGTCAATAATTGAAAGCTACTTGGTCAAGAGAGAGAGAAGGGGGGTAGGTGTGAATGAAAAAAAAAATATTGCTTAATAATGGAGAGAGAGAGAGAGGAAGTGTTTTATTGTAAATGGATTTACACGGCATTACAACTGTACATGAAGGGCTTACCAAAGGGCCTATAAAACAAAATTTCACACCAGCACCAACAACAACCACTTGAACAATGCTTAATAAATTGAATGCCTAGTATGTGGTAACAACGTGTTAACACATTTCATAACTGAACGCACACACAATACACAATCACGGCAAGCCTACGGGCAACAAATCTAAAACATTTTCGTAACACAACAAATCGTTTTTAATTGACAACAAAAATGAAAGTCAAACCTGGAAAGAAGTCATTGGGCAAGGTTCGTTTCGTCCATTGCAACATACTTAAGTGGTTATGTAGGGCATGTAATATTGTTTGACTTTACTTTTATCATTACTTGTGCATTGATTTCTTTGAGTTGTAACAAATATTTTTCTATTGCAACAACTATTGACAAGAAAAACATTTCATGAAATTCAAACACTGTACAAGTCATCCTCTATTTACACATAACAAAGTGAAATGTTGCAGTTCTAATCTATATTATGTTTTTTAACAGCTGTTGTTAAATATTTGCTAACATTGTAGCAAATACCTGATTAATAGTAAATATCATATGTGTTAGTTTCCATGTCAGATTCTGCACAAAAAAATAGATTTTTTACATATTGCGAGCGTGTCTGATATCTGATTTCGGCCATTTTTCGAATACCTATGGAAGACCCATGTATGTAAACATCCATATTTGTTGATCATGGTCGTAAATTTTTGAGATACTAAACGGAAACCGACGTTTCTAGTTTTTACATCCAGATCGCTTTTTAATTGGGCAAAATCGAACAGAAGCCACACCCACAATCGACAAATATTTATTCATCTGCCACAAAACTTTAACTATAAAAGTTGAAATTGGGTGCATCCCATTCATCGCAAAAATGGGCGTGGTCTGATAACAGATAATCCCTAAATAGACAAATATCTGCCTCAAGAATTTTACTTACAATATAAAATTGGAATTTGATAAACATACATATTTATAATTATTGATACGTAATACATACATTATTAGAGGACGTAATCATGTACCTGCCACGCCCACTGTTTCTACGTAAATATGGAGAGTATTTAAGATTTTAACCGAACCAAATATTGTTTAATGTGTTATTTTTGTTAATAAAATTTTTTATTGAAATAAAAGAAATTACGGATAAAAACAACAACAATATTACCACCATGTACAGGGACACTAAGAGGAGAGTCCACCGAACGTGTGTATTTGTTAGCCTATTGAGAATATATACCGACTGCGTGCCATAAACAAAACCTTGAAATCAAGCCTAACATTGTATGTGCTCAGTGTAGTACATATTGTAATTAAATGAATGAAATGACTAACTGACCAACATCTAAATAAATGAATTATGGGACAAAAGCCAAAGACAGACAGACGGACTGACTGAGGAATTGACTGACTTGACTGACCGACACACTGATTAATTCACTGACTAATTGACTAAATGAATGTTTAAATGTTTTGAAAATGTATGCATCATAAATAAAATGTTAACAAAATGAACAACAATAACAGCAACAACAACAACGAAACATTACTGAAACCGTTTAATTTATTACATAATGTGATCCACATGGAACGAGTAAAAAGACTTCAAATTGGCTCAACACAAATTTTGAATACCCTTCACAGTTAAATACTCTATTTATAGGCGTAGTACATATACTATTAGGCCTGTTTTGTTTTATGTTTTTCTTCAATTTTTACCCAACACTGGAGTTCTGCGACAAAATCATCTATTTGCTGCGGCCACACTGTACATTTAGGCAGCATGTTTTTTAATCGTTTTAGCAAATCTTTGGTGTGTAAATGTTTAGGAAATTATCGTGAAAGGCCCTTCATAGCAAACAAAGCCGGCAACGTGTATATTTGCACACAGAGACCAATTAATTCTTTTAGAGGCAATTAAAAAAATAATAATAATAATTTTTAAAAAAACAAAGGAAAAGACTGATTATTTAATACCCTACACCACTTATTTGTATCCGTAAAGTCGAGATATTGCCTTATAAGTCACTTTGTGAAATATTTTTATATAGTAAGCAGGTTCTAAAAAACCCGATCGGAAATTTGATACATTTTACTATTAACCTAATGATAAACTATTAATCACTAATGCTAATATACGCCATATAAAGGCTTATTTCATATAAGGGCGGTATATGAAGAAGGGTTCTAAAAATGTCTCGATCGGGTTCAAATCTATTATAGCCTATTATTTAGCTAATTAACTATTCTTCAAGTTTAAAAATGACGAATTTTTGTCATATATGTAAAGATTTCCTTCATAATAAAGCATATGGGGAAAGGTTTTAAAATTTTGACCATTTTTAATTTTCCGATTTTGACCATTTTTCATAAACCTCCTTTTTAGCCCAAAATGTGTCCTTGTGCCAAATTTTAGCGAAATATGTAAACAAAACTTGTCCTCGTCTAATTTGCATACAAATTTACATGGACAGACCGATAGACATGATTAAGTCGGTTTAATTTAGAAGTTACAAACTTAATTTATTCTTTACCACGAACTACTTCAGCTTCTAAAAAATGAAAAAAAAACTAATTAAATTTTAAATAACCTTCACATCTACATACAAATAATAGGCGTGACAGGTCCATGATTACGCTCTCTAATAGTGCCCGACAAAAGTACTAAATTTCAACTTTATAGTCACATTTTTGTGATACATATATCTGTCGATTGTGAGCATTTCCTTTATCTCACCACGTCCATTTTTGACAAATCGATGAAAGATATGCGTACCAAATATTAATTTCATAGCATACTTTTTGTAGCAGATAAACCAGATTTTTGTCGATTATGGGCGAGGCCAATTGACCAATTTTACCCAATTTAGATAACGATTTGCGTGCACGTCTACACAATATCCACGGACATGTCGAAATCGACTCAGTTTTTGATACTTATTAAGAATATAAATAACATGTAAAGTCTCCGCTGCCTTTTTCTGGATGTTGCAAATGGCATGTCACACTTAGTATACTTGCCATCTTATATGTAGGGTATAATTATATATATTAACGTATTGTGTCCATATTAATTATTAATAATACAATTATAAACTACAACGAATGCATTCGAAGCGATTAAAAACGTTAATAAATAAAGGGAATAAATTGTACGTGTAGGAACGTGTGTTGATTAGTACTCTACCAAGAGTGGTGGCTGTAACCGAACCTGGACCTAGCGGGGGATTCCATAATGTCTAGAGGCCTCAAAATTGCCAAATAACTATAATACAAACGGTCTTCATTAGCAAAGGTAATCCAATAACGTTTCCCGCTTAAGGCCCAACCACCGCTGTATATAGAGAGCGGTTTTAAAAATGGATCATTTTTTAATGGGTGACCTGGGTTTTACGCCTACATGCGTCATTTTAACAAATTTAATGGACATATTTAAAATACAACGTACTCTACATATATGGAATAGATACGAGTACATTCAGAAAAACTTATAACTGACAAACATCTGAACCAATCTAATATAATCTCCACCATAAGTGGCTGTAAAGTATGGAAGCCTTAATGTGTGTTCACACATATACATATGAACGCATATAATGCAATGTATGAACAAGTGTGATAATATGTGTAAATACTGCTCGCATCAAAAAATATATATATATATGTGTGTATGTATTGCATTGAATGCAATTTTATTCTTGAAATGAAAAAAAAAATAAATAAACAAAAATAAAAAACACAGAAAAACAGCTACCGCAACAACAACAACATAACGTTAAATAAAATAAAATAAAATAAAATGCACTTAAGCTCATCGCGTCATATTGACAAGATGTGTGTATGTTTTGCTGTTGTTATTATTATTGTTGTTTTATTTGTACTGACCTCCTCCTCGAAAATGAAATTGCGGTCGTTTGTGGCCCTGGTTTTGGTTTTGCTTGTGCTTTTGCCTTATACCGTGTAGTTGCAATCTTACATACATACATACACACAGAGAATATGAAAACAAAGAATTGAAGATACAAGCAAAGAGCAAATGAACGTACGAGTGTACATTTAATGCAAAAGAGAAAGAGATGTATGTGCAATCATCTCTAGTCAACTACCCAACCACCCAGTGAATTAGTCCGTCAGTCCACGTGTCCGTCCCCCAGTTAGTCAGTCCATCAATCACTCTGTTAGTTAGTTAACAAAGAAACATACAACAAAATAAAAAAAAATGCATACACACTACAATGATTGTGTTTTACGTGTACTTGTGTTGGACTAGTTGTTATTATTATTGTTGTTTGAATATATTGTAGCAGCCGTAGCCGTAGCAGCAGCAGCAGCAACTACAAGTTGTTGCTGTTAAATTTTTATGCATATATTTTCTGTTTGTTGCTGTTGCTATATTTGCTCTTTTTTCTTCTTCTTCTTCTTATTTTCATTTGTATATGTATTTGTTATTATTATTGTTGTTGTTATTATTTTTGTTTAATATGTAGTATGGCGCGCGCTCATAAAAAGTGTGTCAAGGTTTTTTTTTTTAACGTTGCGCATTGCGTTCAGTTTTGCTGCGCTCGTTATTATGCCAAACACAATTCATACACACACTTACATATATTTATACACATACATATATATTAATATAATATTCAAGCATAGAGATTTATACTATAAATGTATAAACAACACTTGCAAAGGTGGCAAAAATGGGGGGAAGTGGAGGTTCTATATACATATACAATACATGTACATACAATGTATTCGCATATAAAGATAATGAATATTATACATACGTTTGTGTCGCACACATTATGCAAGCAAACGAGCAGAAAGAAAGAATATTAATAAAATAATCCAACAAACATATGAATAGAGTCGGTCAGTCTCTCCCCCTCCTCCATATTTTTCACATGTAAAAACACTAAATTTGGCTTAGGCCAAAATGGGCGTGCCAGGTACATGTATGTATACGTTATAATAGAAAATGTACATATATATTTATAACTGTTATACTAGTATTTTTATTTCAAAATTATTTGAAAATAAAATTGTTATACAACAACATAAAATACAATTACAACTGTTATACAATGATTTTTTTTTTTTTCAACATCAATGAAAATGGACTGAATTGGACCATTTTTAGAATCTCCCTCCCCATTAAATGTTTTATTATTAAGGAAGTCTTTATATGACACAAATTTGCAATTCTTTACACTTTTTCAAAACATTTGTTCCAAGAAGAGTGAATTATCTTAATAATTAATTGTAACAAATTTGAACCTAATTGGACCACCTTTATAATCCTTCTCCCAACTTTAATGTTATTTCACGAAGTGACTTATCTGACTTTACTAATAAAATTAAACTAATTATGCCAAGATTGGTGGAACTAAATGGTGTAGGGTATTAAATGATGAGTTTTAACTGATTATAATATACAAAATTTGTTACAAGTCAAATATAATTTTTTACTTAACTTTTCTTTCCAATTAAATAGTAAATAAATAATGACCCAGAAACCAATTTTTTTTTTGCACCCACTAACATAAATTGATGCATTTCAAAAAAAAAAAAAAAAAAACTTTAAACATTAATCAACAGTTTTTCTGTTTAATTATATTCTTTTTGTCTAAAAAATATAATGTTAGTGAAGGCAAGGGAATAAGGAAATAAATGCAATTCAGCAAAAGTTATTATAAAACAAGTAAGAAAACTAAACTTGGCTTAGACCAAATCTCAAACACCTTCCATATGTACATGCTAACGTGTATGCGTGTATGTATGCTTCCGCCCTCTAATTGGTTTTTCTATATAGTGAGCTTTAGTGTTATATAAACACGCCCATTTTTGGCATACCGATGGATAGGATGATAATAAATGTGGGGACCAAAACGTCGTCAACGTCGTAGCTAAAATTTTGTGGCAGTTGAATAGATTTTAATCGATTTGTGGGCGTTGTTTTTGACCGATTTTACTCAACTTGAATAGAAATCTTCATGCAGAAATTAAAAGTGTTTGTTTCAGATCAATATATTAAAATTTACAATCGTGAGAGTGCGAACAACAAATGGACATACGGACATGGACATGTCTAGATCTACTCAGTTTTTGATGCTGGGTCTGTGACGCTTCTTTTTAGGTGTTGCAAATGGATTGACAAACTTAGTAAACCTATGTGGAGGTTATAAAAACGTAATATTTGGCATAGACCAAGACTAAGATACTCTCCACACTTACACAACAACAGATCACTATATACACTATGATGCCTCCTTCTGCTACATGCAACTTAACATATTCTCCTTAGCAATGTGAAAAGTCTGAGAATTAAACTTTAATTACGCAATAATTAGCAAATTGCAAGAAGAAAAAGTAAAGTAGCACCGCTTACGACCGGTTTTTGTTTTGGGGTTGTTTAGATTAAAAAAAAAAAAAAAAAAAAACTCAAACCAATCCAGACAACAACATTTGCCAGATAAGACAATTACACAATTCCGACAAGAATTTCAACTGAATACTTGTTGTGTTTGGTAAGATTTCTTCGCAAAAAAAAAAAAAAGGAGAAGAAGATGAAGATTCATGGAGAATGGTTGGAAATTTTTAATACATTTCTGTATTCAGAATTATTGCGTACAAAATAACGCACAAAAAAAATTGCACACAAATATATAAAAATGAATAATTTTTCAACGCACACTCATTCAAATTCATTTGGGTATGTGTGTCTATGTGTCTGTACATATGTTGTTGACGTTTTTGTTAGATATGATGACCCACTAACCTACTTTTCACCCTAACCATACACATGCATGCATGTGCACAGCAACAATACGCTCAACAACACAATCATTTATAAAGCTTACGTTGCTTTGCTTTGCTTTGCTTGCTCGTTAGCACAGTAGCCGCTTAACTTGGGCGAGATGTGTACGCTATGTCACTTATTTGAGTACCTATAGACTTTATTAAGTTTATCATTCTGTTTGTAAAGAGTATAAAAATTCTACTTTGCTATACATAGGTCTGGCTGAGTCCTTCGGTAAGTCCATTTATTCTCAACTTAAACTTAAATCAGGCACAAATAGGTTCAGGAAGTTGGCTGAGGATAATTTAAATTTATCAAAGATTAAATCACATTCAAGCATTTTCTTCCTTCAACATTTATAAATATTTATTTTCATATATGTAGTTGTAGGGAAGGTATCTATTATTTGGTTTATACCATAAAACAATAATTTTATGTTTAAGTGATTTATTTGTAGTTGTTTCTGTTATTTCTGATTCCTTTTCTTCTTTTTCCACACTTTATTATTAATTACACCCTGCCAAAAAAAAGGGTATATTAAGTTTGTGCAAATGTTTGTAACTCCTAAACGGCATATGCCACACCCACCTTTAATTATACCGATTTAACAATGTCCGTACATCTGTCCATGTTAATTTATGCTTAATGTTATAGATCGCATTTTTTGACATATTTCGATGAAATTTAGTACAAGGATATGTTTTGATCCAAAGAGGAATCCTACTAAAAATGAACCCAATCGGACCATTTTTAAAACCTTTTCCCATATAAGATTTTATAATAATAAAAATCTTTATATGGCAAAATATCGCAATTCGTAATAATTTTTAACAAAATTTGATGACGAATAGTTAATTGGCATAATATTTGACTAATTTAAATTTCAAGCCGATCGGATCATTTTTAGAACCCCTTTCCATATAATGATTTTACTCGAAGTGACTTGACGGCGATGTCTCTAAATTTACAAAATTTGTGGCACTAAGTAGTGTAGGGTATTAAATTGTTGCACTTGATCTACTATAAAATTTTCATTTTTTTTTTTTTTTTACAAAAACAAAATTGTGTGTATATGTATGCGTTGACTGGAATCACATTAATTTCTATATCGATTGCATTGATTTGCTCATATATCAACGTAAACAATACAAATAATAATAACAACAATAACAACAACAAATAGTCTAATAATTGCGTCACATTTTTAAGTTGCTAAGCTTGTTGTCCCCTCTTCTTAGTGGTAATCCATCCATAAAATAATGAAAAATAATAAGAATATTATCACCATGCCTACCTAATAAACATTTTCATACCTTTCACATAAGATGGCAGGTATACTAAGTTTGTCATTACATTTGCAACACCCAAAAAGAAGCATCAAATACCCTACAAAGTATAAATATTTTTGATCAGCATCAAAAACTGAGTAGATCTAGATATATGTCTGTGTGTCCGTCTGTTGTTGACACTTTCACCATCATAATTATGAGACATTGAGATAAAATTTTGACAGGTAAAGAAACGTTTGGTTTCTGCATGCAGATAACTATTTAAATAGAGCAAAATCGGTAAAGAGTCACACCCACAATCAAGAAAACCCCATTTTTGTGCCAAAAAAAAAAATTGAGCTATGAAGTTGATATTTGGTTTGTGTATTTATAATTATCTCAATTCATTGATGAGCTTAAAAATGGGCGTGGTTATATAACAGATAAGCCCACAATTTACAAAAAAACCTTATTCAGCGTAAAGCTTGACTTTTAAGATGATACGTAATGCACACACCTGCCATGCCCACTGTATGTATGTATGAGGATGTGGAGAGTATTTAAGATTCGACCTAAGCCAAATTTAGTTCTTTTACTGGTTCTATAGGATTTTCTTATTAAAAGGCCCAACTATGATTATAAATCATTCTTTGAAATAAAGGTGAATACCAAAGAAGAAGAAGAAGAAAATTTCGAAACATAGTATATAGCAATACTACTTAATGTACTTCACCACAGTATATGATAACGAAACATAATTATGTCGCTTCATACATTTTAATTACTATCATAGTCTGACATAAATGTAGTCGCATTAGTTATGAAAGAAGTTTTTTATTTTTTTTTTTTTAATTATATATATGTACGTATATATGTATATATTTTCACAAAATACAACAATTTCAACAGATTTTCATTTTAATGAAAAAAAAAGAGCTTTTTATTCAAAAGAGCTCAAAATGTGTGGAAGAGATTTCCGTCTATAAAATTCGTACAAAATACAATAAACAAAATCAAAGAGGCCGAGAGAAGAGGAAAGAAAAAATATATATAAATAGTAACAATAATAGAGCTGCCATAAATTTTCAAATTTATGAAAGAAAAAGTTAAGAAAAATTAAAAAAAATTCTGAAAAATTTTTCAAAAATCCCAATGTCTGTACTTCTGTTCCCAAAATGGTCATGGTCCTAAAACAGACGAGCCCGTAAAGAAACTGGATTTGCAAACTGATACGGAAAAGCTTTAGAAACCGCATTCGAGGGCGTAATCATAAACCTACCACGCCCACTATTTGTAAAAAATTTATTTTTTCAGATTACGGTTGCTCTAAATAAGTGCTTCACAAACTTTCGAAACATTTTTTATCCATTCTATAATTTTTGTACTTCAGGTCCCAAGAAAACTTGAATGAAATGGTTTGTAAAAAATCGGTAAAGTGATAATGCTACAGGAAATTTTTCCGTATTACTCCTAAATTACAGTTAAAGTCAGTCAAAGCTTTGTACAGCGAGTATCCCCAGAAATCATTTCAATACGCAAAGCGGTGCGCGTGTTCACCCTTCGGGAAACACTTGGTTTTGAGCTGAATACAGTTTTTTGTAAATTTTGGGCGTGTCTATCATCAGACCACGCCCATTTTTAACACATCCATGAATGGAGTAATTATAAATAAAATTTTAACTTCCCATCTTAACTTTTTTTGTAGATAAATAGATTTTTGTAGATTTTGGGCGTGGCTATTGACCGATTTTGCTTAATTTAAGTAGAAATCAGTCTGCAGAAAGTGTCTATCAAAATTTCAGCTTAATATCTTAAAATTTGTGATTGTAAGAGTGCCAACAACAGACGAACTACACTCAGTTTTTGATGCTGCTCAAGGATCTCTAAGGCTTTTTTGTGGATGTTATAAATGGACTGACAAACTTAGTTTTGATCTACTTGGGGTATAAAAATATAACATCTGAACTGTATTCAATCTAAATCAAGTTACAAGAAAACGTATATAAAGAAAAGACGGGAAGAATACCACAGTACCACGAATACAATTCATAAAGCCTTATATACCATAAAACATAAAATAGTTTCTTCATTCACATGTTATAACACGTAAGCACACATGCGTACACCAGGCTATAAATTGGAAAGTGCGTAAATTTTGTTTGATTGTTAAGTAAAGAGTGAAGAATGATGTTGCGCAACAAAGTAAAACGTGCACCTACCACCATGCATGATATTTTATTTTATTTGATTTTGGGGAAAGTTTGTTGGTTTCTAGGTTTGTCAAAAAAAAGAAAAAACTAAAATAGATTTAGACCAAATCTTAAATACCCTCCACATCTATGTACAAGAAGTGGGTGTGGCAGATATACGCCTGTGTCCTCTAATATTGTATTTTTACGTATCATCTTAAAAGTTAAGCTTTTTTTTAGTACGACGATGGTTGGAGTACTTGGAGTAAATAAACGGTGTATATATTCGTATAAATTCCAACGTTGTGTATATATATATAGCGACGAATAGATAGATTTTTATCGGTTGTGGGCGTGTACGCCTTTTTTTGGCACGTCCATGGATCGGATAATTGTAAATGTAGGTACGCAATTACAACTTCATAGCTCATTTTTTTTGGCATATATATAGATTTTTGTGAACTGTGGGCGTGGCTCTTAACCGATTTTGTCAAATTTAAATAGCGATCATACGAAATTTCATTTCCAGACGGACATTTCTAGTCCGACTCAGTTTTTGATGCTGACCTAAACTCTGTATACTTTGAAAAGTCTCTTACTGAGGAGTATAACCCCACTTTATGTGCAGGGTATAAAAAGACATATAAACAAATAAAAATATGTTTGTACATATTGTAAATACAAACATTATTGAATTCCAAATTTAGAAATGTCAAATTTTGCTGTAAAAGTTTTAATACTTTTTACAATCAGTTTTGCAACAAGTCAAAATTCACAACAAAATTCTAATATTTCGGCGGGTGCAGACTCAACTTCTGAAGATTCTTCTGATGAGATATTTTTGGTAACTGGAGGCTTCAGGCCAGAATATCCACATTATACCAAATATGTGGCATCAATACGTTTGAGGAAGGGCCATGGTCCGTACCCTTTTTTTGGCATAAATCACTATTGCAGCGGTGCCATAATCAGTCCATATTATATTTTAACGGCCGCTCATTGCCGTAATTTTAATTAATTGATATATTTTTTGTTCTTTGTTAATTGTTTCTCTTTTTCGGTCTCTTCTTTCAGTTGCATTTGAGGCCCACAGAATAGAGGTGGTGGTTGGTACAACTCGTCGTTTATTACGTGAACCCTTTGGCCAAGTGATGGATGTTTCCGTAACTATTGAACATCCACACTTTGTGGCCATGATGGGTGAAACAGCGGACGTGGTGCTAAATGATATTGGTTTAATGAAATTAGTGAAACCCATACAAATCGATAACTTGACTACAGCGATAACTCATTTAAATCAAATGCCCCTCTTAGAAGATACGAACTGTACGTTGATCGGTTGGGGACAACTATACGAAGTACGAAATATTCAGTGTGTGTGTGTGTGTGTGTGGGAGGGTGGTAGGTATTGAGGATTTCCAATTAAATGAGTTTTGTTGTTTCGTTCTTTAAAGAATGGTCCCATGCCGGATGAAATCGTTTATACCACCCTGAGTATTATACGTGAAGATATGTGTAGGGAAACATATACAGAAAAAAGTTCAGATCAATTCTGTGCTGGTAACCCTGACGATGCGGAACATGATGGTTGTCAAGGGGATTCAGGCGGACCATTGTTTTGTAACGGTGAGAGAAACAGAGAGAGAGAGAGAGAGAGGGAGATTTGATTTATTATGTGACTGTTGATTATATAAACCTTGGTCCAATCTGTCTGTTCATTTATTAATTTGCACATTGGCAAGACATATGGCTGGTCACTACTGAAACTGAAACGAAAGAAGCGAATTCCTTTTTGTAACACCATTCCTCAGAGAAGACTCTTTCTATAAGGAATGAAATAGTTTGGAGGGCCTACCAATGTTTTGGTATCTTATGCATAACAGGGGGAAGTGTTAAGTTCAAAAGTGTATCAACACGTTTTTCATTTACTAGTTGTTTGGAAATCCGCTACACGGGGCGTCAACATTACCATCGTGTTGTGACAAATACCTTCCTTTTTATCCTGTTTGAAAGAAAGCTTATTACATTAGTTTTTGTTTCCATTTTTACTTCCTTAGGTGTCCTCACTGGTATCGTTTCTTATGGTGACAGTTGTGGTGCTATTGAAGAAGGTGGTATTTATACCGATATATCCAGCCATATAGATTTTATTAACTTATACGTTAAGCCAACAATGCAAGAACTACCGCAAATGAAAACATTGTGTGGCTGCTTAATATGTCCATCGAAACAATCCTTAATCATTCTAGTATTGTATCATTCTATATTTTTGAGAAATAATGCATATTTGCAACAATTTTGAATATATTTGTTTATATATGAGTGTATATATATCATAAGTAAGTGTATTAAGAACAAGAGATCAAGTTCATATTTCAGTTACTTTTAATTCCAATTGAATTACTATTAATTCCATTTCAGATATATAAAATTTTAATAGAGATTTTTCAATTCCATTTAATTGTTCAAAAAAAGTCTTAATTTCAATTCCATTCGATAAAAACAATTCCAATTGAATACTTTTCAATTCCATTTAAGATTTTTGCATTACCACTTGATTTTATCTCAATTCCAAATGAGTTTTTTTATTTCTATTGGAATTCCCCTTAATTCATTTTGGATTCAAAATCCACTCGATAAAAAAAACAATTCCAATTGAATTTCGTTTAAGATTCTTGCATTACGACTTGAGTCCATCTTTCAATTCCCTTGGAATCCCCTCCACTTCGCTTGAATTTCTTACAATTCCCCTCTGTAACAATGTACAACAATATGAAAGTGATCAAAAAAAAATTACAAACACAGAGTACAGAATATTTCCACAGATCCCTAAAGTTTGTTCCATTTTTTTTAGATGTCACAAACACCTTAACAACGAATTCATGCGTATCATAATATACGAGGTGTGTTCAAAAGGTAACGAGAATTTTTAAATTTCGCGGGTTTGGAGAGAGAGTTTGGAGAGAGAGTTTTCTTTATTATGTTGGTACACATGCCCCTGAACTACGATAAAATTTTCAGCAATATTCATTGTTTACTTTTTAAGTGGCAGCCGCTAACGTGAGACGTGTTTTTCGAGCTCGGCGATTTTCGTTGAATGCCTCCACTGGGACGATTGAGCCTTAGTTTCGACATCATATCCGTAAACCCATGTTTCGTCACCTGTTTAACACGTTTTAGTAGTTCTGCATCGTTATTAACTTCATTTACCGACTCCTGAGCAACTTCCATTCGCCGCTGTTTTTGTTCGAAATTCAACAATTTTGGAACGAATTTTGCTGCCACACGTTTCATACCCAAAACATCCGAAAAAATTTGATGGCATGAGCCAACTGATATGCCAACATCATCAGCGACTTCTCTGATTGTGATTCGGCGATCGTTCATAACCATTTCTTTCACTTTTTTCACGTTTTCATCAGTTGTTGATGTGCTTGGGCGTCCGGGTCGTTCGTCATCTTCAACGTTTTCGCGGCCATCTTTGAAACGCTTATACCACTCGTAAATCCTTGCTTTACTCATAGCAGACTCACCATATGCCTTTGTTAACACTTTATTTCATTTTTTACGCAAAATTTAATGCAGGTTCTTTGATCCATTTTTTTTCACTAACGAAAATCGCCGAGCTCGAAAAACACGTCTCACGTTAGCGGCTGCCACTTAAAAAGTAAACAATGAATATTGCTGAAAATTTTATCGTAGTTCAGGGGCATGTGTACCAACATAATAAAAAAACTCTCTCTCCAAACTCTCTCTCCAAACCCGCGAAATTTAAAAATTCTCGTTACTTTTTGAACACACCTCGTATACCTAAGTAGACTTGTAAAAAAAGTTTAAATTGTGAAAAAGACTCAAGAACACAAATTATTGTCGGGTATGTACTGACAAGGAAAATGTTAATGAAACAAAATGCATATGATTATGTTATTGGCGGTATTCATATATATATTACAAAAATACACACTAAAGAATAAAAATACAAGCGCAATCGTGCAATAAAAAGTGAATTGTGAAGGAGGAGAGAGAAAGAGAGAAAACATCTTATATCCCAAGACCTTCCACAACAGACATAAAAAATAAGAATAAACAAAAAAAAAACCAAATCGTTAAGGCAATGATAAGATAGTAAAAGTAAAAGAAGAAGAAGAAGATGAAAACAACACTATTAAGACAATCGAAATATTGTACAATTGAAATGAAATAATTATGATTAATGTGCTTCGAGAGTGTCTCAGTATAATTAATTCGACTGCGTAATTTGGTGAAGAATTTATAGACTTTGAACTGGAAATGAAAATGGATATGAATTGTTTTCCTTGGTTTTATTCACCCTGTATACACTATTATAAATTTAATCGTTTAACCAAAAAGAATACTAAACACAGCCTTCACAACATTTGTTTAAATGTTGTTTCTTATTTGAGAGGATTGAACCTGATTTACAAAAACCTTAGAATTTTTCTTCATTTTCTTTATGTTGCTATTACTAACAGTCAAATTTGAAGTACAAATTCTAACCTCGTTGGTCATTCATTAACAAAAAGCCAAACAATACAAATTGTTTATAATTCAATTAAATAGTATAAACACACAGCAACAACAAGTTCGTAATGTAATTTAATTTCAATTTAATAACAAGAATATAAAAAAATTAATAAAACCCCATTAATCACAAATAATTAATTACAATATTAAAATAATGTTTTTTAAAAGCGTTTATTTTATAGTGATAGTTGACTTGAAATTACAACACATTGCTTAAAGCATTCTACTTAACAATCTCTTTTACTTGATGCCCATTTTGAATATGTTATGAGGAATAATAATTTAACATATTTGGGCGGCCCCCCATATTGGATTTGGTATGAAGCCAAACAGGTAACACCCACATTTTATGCACAAAGCATTTTTCATTTGATATACGAGTACATACATATCTTGTTAAGACGATATAGATATTGTAAAAGACTTTTTGCGGCCGTCGCGTCCTGTAGGGTGGCACATGTAGCAACGGGTATATTAAGTTTCACCTTCAATTGTTTCAGAATCAAAATTTGCCCGATTTAATGTCCATATTGTGCTTAAGTTACAGATTGCATTGTTAAAGATATTTGGATATAATTTGGTACAAGAACATATCTTGGCTTAAAGAGAAACTATAACTGAATTGATCTATTTTGAGAACTCCTCCAGATATAAAGGAATTTGGTGAAGAATAGTTAATTAGCTTAATAATTGCTTACGACAAACTTGAACCAGATCGGATTAATTTTAGAACATTTTCCCAATAACGCCCTTATTCAAAATAATTCTTTATATAACAAAAACTCGCAATTCCGAATATTCTTAAACAAAACTTGATGCAGCGTAGTTAATTAGCTTAGTAGCAAATTTGGACCCGATCGGATCATTTTTAGAACCTGCTACCATATTCCACGAATTAACTCATATGGCAATGCCTCTAAGCTTGCTGCTACAACTAAACTAATTGTAGCATAATTCTATCGAATTAAATAGTGTAGGGTATTGAATGATCAGGCTTGACCGACTGTAACATTTTCACTGGTTATTTTCTTATTGTTAGTATTTTTGGCTTGCATTTGAAGTAAAGAGGAAAAACAACAGTACTTGTAGATGCAGCAGCAGCTAAATAACTGATATAGTGGCTGTTGTTATTGTTGTTATTGTCATTAAATAATATTAAGTATGCCACTGGGTCATCTTGTGACCTTGTGCTACATTTGTAAACAGCGCTGCTTGTATTAAATTTTCATTATAAGGCCAAATAAAAAAAAATGCAACATTGCACACAAGCACACACACACATACTCTTCTTACCCATAATCATTAAACACACAATGAACAAACACCTAAAATCTATGGTGTGGCAACTCTGTGCGCATGAGAGAAGTGAATTTTATATCATCGCACCCACACACACATTGTACGTTGTGCAGTGTTGCTCTCAAACTCATTCCTTTTTCCTGCTCTCCACATTCAAGAAGACTCTCAGATGCTGCGACATCTCTCTTCATTCTTTTAAAAGCGAACAATGCACGTTGCATTATGAATTGAAGAGAGTAGAAGATGGGGAAGATGAGAGTGATAGTAATAGTGATAGTGATAGTGATAGTGATAGTGATAGTGATGCATCTTCTTATAGTAACAAAAACTCGCAATTCCGAATATTCTTAAATAAAACTTGATGCAGCGTAGTTAATTAGCTTAGTACCAAATTTGGACCCGATCGGATCATTTTTATATAAATATTTCTAATTATTTAGATAATATTGTAACCAATCTATCTATATAGTATCTAATTTTTTTTTATTTTTCTGCAATTTTCATTCCCAGCAAATCAACGTCGTTATCCTTAAAGAAGTTAAAATTCTGTCATAAATCGTCGGCATTTTCTACGCGTCACCTCATTCAATTCCTATTGGACGCATCAGTTTTCTTTTATATATGTATATATATTTTTTTAATTTGTCTCACTTTTTTCCCCCAACCACTTTGTTATATTTTTTGCTTTAGCTCTGTCTCTACCTCACCCACACTCCTTCTCAGTCTGTTTACTCTTTTGTAATCGCTGCACTTATGTTGTTCTTTTTATTGTTTATTATTGTTGTTGTTGTCATTTGTACACTGTATTTGGGATATACCCTGACCTAGTTACATTTTTTATTATTGTTATTATTGTTATTATTGCATTTAAATTTATTTCAAAATTATTGTTGCTGTTGTTGTTCTTATAATAATTCTACTATAAAGTGTTTTTGATTATTTACGCATTCACGTAAATTACTTGGTACACGTTACACGTAATGCTCTCATTAATGAATTATTACGCAAGCTTATACAACAAACCGATACATTGGGTAAAAGCAAACTAGATTTGGCTTAAGTCCCTTAGAAAGACTTATGAATTTTGATTCAAATTTCTTTTACCGTTTCCCCGTTAAAAAACAGAAATAATCCATTTTTTTCTTTCTTTCCACGAAGAAATTAATTTAGAATACAATATATATACATACACTATATATGAATGAATCATAATCGATATTTCTATTAAATAATTTTTCAAAAAATTGTATACCAATCAATTTAATATATGTCCTTCTCTCTGTCTATCTATGTAGATTTGGGTACAAGCTACAGTTCGCATTTTTTAAGATATTTTCATTAAATTTGGTGCAAGCACATAAAGCAATCTTCTTGAAAATGGACCGAATCGGACTATTTTTATAATCCCTCCCCATATAAAGTCTTTATATGACGAAAATTTGTTATGCTTAATATTTTTTAATAAAATTTCATAAAGAATAGTTGATAAGCTTAATTTGGATCCGATTAGAACCTTTTTCCATATAACGATATTTCACAAAGTGACTTATATGGCAATACCTCGTGCTTTCTGACACAACTAAACTAATGAAAGCATAATTCAAAGAACTAAGTGGTGTAGGATATTAACTGTTTAGATATAACCGATTAAAACATTTTCACTTGTTTTTTTTTTTTCAGCATCTGTTTCTAACCTACTTGATGTTCATTTATCTAGACTAGTTGGCCTCTATTAACGCATAATGCAAATATACAATAACAACAACAACAAATAATAATAATTCTCCTTGCGCTGACATTCACCAATGTCAATGTTGTTGCATTTCGAACTTAGGAAAATAAAAAAAACTCGACATGCAACACTGTGTATATTGTGGTGGCAATACCAACCAACCTACATATGTATATACAAATGTGTATGCATATTAAACAGTAGTGAGATATACGTGCATGTACGTGCATGAGAGGGGCGCACAGAGAAAGGTGTGAGGATAAAAAAAATTATAATCATGCAATGAATGAATCGTTTCACTTTGTTTGAGTGAACGATTTATATAAAAATAGACAGATAGACAGAAAGACAGACGGACGGACAGTTTGAGAGAATAAATAAACACGAGACGTTTACTAACTATAAATTAATATTAGAAAAAGGCCTTCATCAGACAACAACAATATTATTGTAATATTCTATATAAATAAGTACGTATTTATTATAAGCAGCAACATATTCCAATATATGTATGAGAGAGAATGAGAAGAAATATTTAACATTGACATTTATTACAAAATGTTATGCATGTTAATGTATAAAAAAATGGGCCAAGGTAAATTCTCCGTATATTAGACTTTATACTACTGTAACCTAGAAGTTACCCCGTCAAGCAGAGAGTGAGAAAGAGAACAAAGCGAGAGAGAAAGGGCGGCAAATTTTTCATATAAAACACGTATTGCGAAAAAGAAGAAGAAAGTGTAGGGTACAGTGATAACTGTCAACTGTTTAATTGACTTAGCTTAGCATTATAAAAAATTTTGTGTTGTTGTTGTTGTTGTTGCTGCTGCTTCTGTAATTAACTATACATTATTATTATTATACCTTTTCTTTTTCTTCTCCTTCTCCTCCACCACTTCTATCTTCTTTTTTTGTTGTTGTTATTATTATTACTGTTGTATTATTATGGCTTATAGAAAAACATTTGGGTCAAGCTCAAGCGCTATAAATACAATATAAGTATCTAATACAAATACACACGCATATATATGCATTCACTCACACGTCCGCATATACGAAAATGAAATTTGATACAAGGATTCAGCAGCAGTAGCAGCTATATATTCTAATACACCACACACACACACACACACACACACACTAACTGACACTTCTAAACATCCATATGTTGTTAACATATATACATGCATACTTACACACATTTATGCATACATATGTACGTATATTATAAACCACAATATTAGCTTACAAAGCGTACGAAGGTTATAATGGCTTCATAGTTGACATTGATCTAGTTTTAGAAGAAAGATATTATAACACACACATACGTATCCAACACTACACTATACTACATAATATTGTATTTTCTGAGTAGTAGAACAACATGCAGAGCATAAGCGGCAAGTGTATGCGGCACCTCACAGCCCAGCAATATCATCACACACCCATTCTAACTGTGTAGTCTTTTTTATGGTTTGTTGCTATTGCTATTTATATATATTTCATTTTGTATACATTGTATGGAAAAAATGGGTCAAAGTCATCGTAGTTGTCTACTGAAGCGCTAACATTTCGCTGCTATCGTATAGAACTATACATATGTATGTATACATAAAGAATAAATAATAAAAAAAAAATCGCATTAGAGGTAGAGACAGAGACAGCCATACACAGCCATACATCTGTTCATTGTCGTTGTTGATTATATTAAATAATGCACTTAATGCTTGCTCTCGAACATGATTACATGTTATTTATGATGTATGTGTTTGGCATGTGCATGTGCATGTGCATGTGCATAATACATAAATGTGTGAGCGTGCGCTGAAAATCAGGCCATGGCTGCTCTATTGGGTGACATTGGCCTACTATGGCAAGCGCACGCATGCACAAACACAACAATATCAACAACAACAACAATAATAATAACAATATATTCATTCATTCATAGATTTATTGTTTGTTTGTTTTTTGTTTTGTTTTTGCTTTTATATGGTTGCATACATATGTATATACTCGTATATGCTCTGCGAAAACTTTCTCCTATTACATGGGCATGCACCAACAAAATGCCGTAACATGCATTTTATAACATTTATATGCACAAAGTGAAGGCAACTCGTGTTTTTTTTTTTGCATTTGAAGGTCATTGTTAACATAACATTTTTTCTTTTTGCATTCATGTTTATCGGTAAAATGTTGCATAGCGGCTTTTCCTATTAAACACTTTCCAATGTTAACTATTCTTGGCTTCTGTGCGGTCGTATAGTCGTGCAAGGACAAAGTCCTTCTTTTGACTCCTTCAAGTTAAGGATATGGTGAAGGTCTGTTTTAATATTTGTTCTTGATAATATTTCTCTTTCTTCCTCGTCCTTTTTCCTTTGTACAATTATTATGTTTCACTGTGAATTATTTCAATTATATGTTTGTTACGTAGAGGTTCACGAATTAAGGTGAAGTTTACAAGAACATGTGAAAAAAAGTAAATATGGCTCAAGCCAAATCTTAAATACCCTCCTCCACATGTACCTACGTTTATAGGTGGGCGTGGCAGATTTATGATTCTGTTCTCTAATATATTACGTTTCAGCTTGCAAGTCGCTTTTTACATTAAATGCGGTTTTTTATGGTTTTTTGTAAAACATACACTCGACAGAAAGTGGCCATTATAAAATTATAAGATTGGAGCGTAGGTTCAGAGAATAGTGTTAGAACTAAAAACTCGCGCCGAAAATATTGTTATTTATAGAAAATTTAAAACATTTAGTTTTTTTAGAAGCTTAAAGCAAATTCTCCTAACGTTCATGGTTATTAGTTCAACGCAACAAGTGAGTTTAAATTCTAGCTGAGAAAACAGTTTCACTCTGCTTCTCACTTGGGTTTAAGCCCGCGCTTCGCTAGAGCGGGACCTTTAGAAGGACGCTCAACCAAATGGAAACTTTCGGAAAATTATTTACTATTTATAAACTCTTAAGCTAGAAACAAAGAGCTGGATTCTTCGTTGTAACAAGAACAATGGGACCCTTTTAAATAATCGCTTTTTATTTTTAAGAAAGTGAACTTTATTAATTATCTTGGATAAAAAATCAAGCAATCTTTTTTATGAGATAATACAATAAAAGTTTTCTTTTAATATTACTTACGCAGCAGCAAACACGTTCCTTTCCAACAAAATATTGCCAAAATTTAGAAATTCTTTGAAATTATAACATAAGAGATAAAATGGATTTAACTTACCCGTACCAAGAGGTTCATCCTCAGGCATAAATTCTGTAAATAACAAAAGAAGGAAGCGTATGCTTTAAAGAAGGAAAGGAAGGATATACTTTGATTAAGGTTAAAAAGCTTTTCAATCGCCGAATTAAAAGCCTTAACGTTCAACTTCTAATGGAGAATTACAGAATGTTTTAAGAACGTCAAGAAGCGATAATGGGATGCGAAAGGAAAGGGAAAAGTTTTGCGAAAGTTCTGCACTACTTACCAGATATTGTATCATTGAAGTCTGAACCCAAATGTTCATCGCCCGATGAACTAGCCTCATTACTATCACTGTTCTCATCATTAACACTATTGTCGGTATTTTGCGATTGTTGACGTTTCCATTGTTCTCCTCTACAATTTCTGGTTGTCGCCGATGTTGTTGACGCTGACAATGTTGTAGTTGTAGGTGTAGTTGTTGTGAGTGAATTTGTTGCGGCAGGTGATATTGTGTTAGGGAAGATGTTGGTTTTGTTGGAACACATAATGGAAGATACTTGACCACCGTACATTCGTGTGCTGTTTGTATGGGCTCCTATTTCTTCAATACTGTGAAAATTCGAAACTACATTACCAGACGATTGTTGCTGTTGTAGTTGTTGCTGTTGCCTTTGATCATGCTGCTGTAAAAATTGCTGGCCATTGATACCATTGGCAGCCGGTTGTAGTTGCGTTGCAGTGGTAATGGCAATGATGTTTCCATTGTTGTTGCTGGCAGTGGTAACACTTGTAACAATGGCACCGATATTGGTTGTTATACTAGTTATTTGGGTGGTAATAGGGGTGGTGGTGGTAGTAGTTATACTGGTGGCATTAACGGCTGCACTTAAAATTCTATTCATTGTTGTATTTATTGGACTTTTCATAGCATTCATCAGAGCTGTAGAGTTGTTGTCGGTGGTGGTGGAAGAAGACTGAACTCTCAAATGAAAACCCATTAACTGAGTATTGTCTGCCATCGGAGCCGCTGAAGTTGCTATTTGTGTACAACAATTGCTAGTTGTGATGTTGTTGATGGTGTCGCCATCCATAAATGTAGTAGTTGGGGCAGTGCTTGTTAATATTTCTTGCTTTATCGAGGCTACATAATTGTTCTCCTTTAGAAACTCCCTTTCATCATCACTTTCCGATTTTAATTGTGAAAACTTGGCAATTTGTGCCACAATATTATCGCAAATATCAACAGTTTTAACTAAATTATCTGCAGAACCAGTGGACCCACTACCAGGTCTGCTGCCATCCCCTCCGCTTACCAACAAATTATTAGCCTCAATGATAGGCAGTAAAGGTAGATTTTTGAAATTGTTTGTATCCGCATGTAAATGATCAACTCCGCTACTTGGACTAGTACCATCACCGCCAGCAGTACTGTTCATTAGATTGGCGGTATTTGTAAATTTCAAATCACATAAACCGCTCAAACTGGCCATAGATTCAGCAGCATCCAGGTTGGCGTCTATGTTGGTATCGGTACGCGGATCCAAAAGAGCAGCTTGCTGTTGTATGCAGCTGGTGAAGGTGGTGTAATCACTTTTGGCCATTGTCATGTCTGGTTTTGCATTTTGAGGGGTCTCATACAGAAATGCTGTCGTACTGGGAGTACTGCCAGCTGCCAACATGTGATCTTTATGGTGATGGTGGTGATGATGATGATGTTGTGGATGTTGTGTATGGTGCGTTGGTAGTGTATGATGGCGCTGAAGTGGATGAGGATGATGAAGTTGATGCATATTTCCGTTACTATTATTATTATTATTATTATTATTGCTGTTGCTGCTATTATTTGCATTAACAGTACAAGCCCTGAAAATCGGTTCCACCGGCACCGGAAATTCATCCATTTTGTTATTCATTAGCCTCTAAGGTACTGCAGTACTGGAAATAAAATAACTTTATATACATAACTACGAATAAATGAAAAGAAGAACAAAGAAAAAGCGGGAATAAAAAAGGCTGGCCGCGCATGCTTATCAAACATTATATAACGATATTAAAAACAAAAGTAAAAGTAAAGTTTAAAGGCATTTTTATTTTCTCTACACGTTCTTCACAAAGCACCAGCACTAAGGCTACCATAAAACACGACTGCTTGAAGATAATCGACACCCGGTTTGTTTTTCATCAAACATCGAAAGGTATGCATTGATTATTCTCCAGTGGAGAGCAAGTTATTTTTTCAATGTCACATTTTGCTACTTTATGAAAAGAGATTATTTAGCCCTAGTTTAGATTTAAAAAATCAAAGATCAAGTAAGAAATTTATATTTGGCTTAACGAGCGAAATCTTTACTAAATAAGGTTCGTTTGTATAGTGGGGGCATGTCTGGAACACTTCTTCATTCATTGCCACATCGATGTATAGAGTTTAATTGTTTGCAACCCCCAAAGGTGGCGTCAGGGACTTGTACGAAGTCCTCTAAATCGACATAGACGTGTCCGTCCGTGCGTCCGTTTATAATTGTCACTCTCACGTTCGTAAATTTTGACATATTGAGCTGAAATTTTGTATATATATTTGGGGTCCCAAAGTTGCTATTTAAATTGGAAAAAATTAGTCAAGTGCCGTGCCCACAATCGACAATAGTCTATTTATCTATCACAAAATTTTAGTTATAAAAATGAAATTTTTTTAAATACTAGTGATGCACATGTACATACAAACAGTGGGCGTGGCATGTACATGATTACGTCTTCTAATTGTGTATATATTAGATGTGAATATGGAAGAGAAGTATTACGCACTATAAAGTTTTTTTGTGCATTGTGGGCACACCCTGCCGCGCCTATTTTTGGCACATTGATGCATGGGATAACTGTAGATATGCATATAAAATTCAAATTCGTATCTTAATTCTTGTGGCAGATATATAGATTTTTGTCGGTTGTGGGTGTGGCCTTTGAATGATTTTTTCCAATTTAAGTTTTTTTTGCCCATTCTAAATAGTGTTCTGCCTGCAAAAACTAGAAATGTCCGTAAAAAATTTCAGCTCAATATATCAAAATTTACGACCACTTACTTTTAGTTTAAAACTCTTTTAAATTGAGGTTCAATTTAATGTGCGACCCATAGTTTGGACACTTCGGATATGCTTAATAATATTAAAATAACTAGAAAAAGCACAAACAAGCAAAGTAAATAACAAACAACAAAATCCATTGAGATGTTTGTCAGCTGCTGGAATTGTTTATTTGGTGGGTGAGTGAGTCATATGTTTAACTCATTATTAGGTTTCTTCACTTAAGTTACGTTGGGTTAACTTGAAACAAGAAGTAGGTAGTAGTTCAGCCATTTGTGGATACAAACATATATATTAATGATCATCATCATCATAATCATTATCTTGGGTATGTACTAACGTTACTCTCGTTTTCTTGTGCTTTCTTAACTCTTCACTCCGTCACTCTGTTACTCAATCATTCCTTTTTTGAGACATTATTTAACTTTTTGTTTTGTATGCGATTTCTATAAAAAATTTTATTGTATTTATGAAAAAACTTGTTATTCTACTCGTACGTAGTTCTTGCTGTACACATGTATGCTGTTGTTGTATTATGTCGTTTGCGTTGTTATTTATTTTGTTGTGTTTTTGCCATTCTTCCCTTCTCTACACCTATACATATATGCCATTTTTATGTGGATGAGAATTCTACGACTTCCTAGCTTAACACCAACCTTAGGCGAATATCAGCAAATGTGCATGGGTTGGGTGTATGTGTGTGTATGCGTATTTATAGGTATGTTGGGTACTGGGGCAAGGGGACAACACAACTTTGAGCAAATTTGGTTTATTTCGCTCTCTCTCTCTCTCTCTCTCTCTCTCTCCAAATATATATATATATATGTATATAGTATATATATACATCTTTACCTACATACTCTTTGCTGATTGTTTCAAAAATAGTCAGCAGCAACTTAGTGCATGCAAAAAGGCTGGGTGGCATGGTTGGTTGGTAATCTATAAGCCACACAGATCGTCGCCATGTGAAACCGTAAACATTTTAGTATGACACACCATACGGCTCACAACAAACAAACTCGACTTGTTGTGCTATTATACCAACTATTGGTTTTTTTTTTCATTCGTATTAATTTTGTAACAAAAACACAACAAAAACGTAGCAGGAAAGTCAATTTTAAAGAGAAAAATGAACTTTTAGACTAAATTTTTTTTCTTTCTTTTAGGTTAGAACGGAAAAGTATTCTAGTAATGACAATTCACCATTTTGTCTTTATATTAAATACTTTACAAAAAGGACATGGAGAAGGAAAATGTGTAAATCGAAAAGAATTCAACCTAAATTATTACGTTTAGCAATTATTAGTTATCGATCACACGTTTTATTAGTAAGCGAGTGAGTGTGAGTGAACATATTTTATTCTTTAAGAAAAATTGAAATTTTCTTTTATTATATTTTAGGTGTGATAGCAATCTAGAAGCTGCAATTCTAATTAATACTTCACTTTTAATACAAAACACCTGAAAACTGAGTAGAGTACAAGGTTGAAAAGAATATTTACATGTGTACTTAATATTCCTTATAACATACTTATAGGCTGGCAATTAAATCAAGTTATAAACTATACCAGTAGGCTGAATGGATAAACTCTTGGGACTATCTTTACTCCACCTCAAGATTACGGGGTTTTCAATAAGAACAAAACATAACTTAAATTTCAGCCATTCAATTGATCATAAAGGTTTACTTCTTGAGTTAATTTGATCTTTTAATGGTATAAGACAAAACTTTTATGAAATTGTGCCTTGAAAGATTCGATTCCTGTAAAAGTCGTGAAATCATCGAATTTCGATTTGATTTCGAAATGAAGCTTTTATGGCTGCAATAGTTTCGGTACTTAAGTTGCGAGCACCAACTGGATAATAATTTTCACACGTTGCTCTTTTGTGAATTTTGATCATGATAAAATGTTACCTTTGTCTGACTGTCAATTACATGATGGGGACGTGATCATACCATTTAAAAACTTTTAAAATACCCACCATCATATGTAAATGGAGGTGCTTATCACCTTGTCAAATCTACTGCAACGAGAAAAGGAAGACCTCAAAAAGTATATAAATTCTGAATCAGCATCGAAAGACTTAGTATTCGTAGTAGGTCTAACCAGGTCTGTATATCCGTTATGTGTGCTCTGTGGTAATCACTTTTCTGCTCTCAAAAACTGAGGTACCAATTTTACTCATTATAATCAAAACCATTTGAAATAGTATAAATCGTGACATGGCGAATTGCAAATCGGATTGGATCACCATTACAATAATTGTTCCGAGGATTTTATATTTAAGACGATATAGTTAGCGGTATATTGCACCGGGACATTAAGATAAAGTATGCTCAACAAATATTCAAAATTTAAAGAGCCATTTATTAGATGGAACCAGAGACGGATGTGTTATTTTCTTCTCATTATTAACAACAAATGCGCGTCCTTCCCAAACGTCCATTTACTAGAACTAGCTGCAAATGGTGACAGATGGACAACGTTATAAAAAAAATTGTCTTTGATTCCAAAATTGACGAGAGGGAGTATTTTTAAGGCAGACATACCTGAATCGATTCAGAATTTTATGCTAATCAAGTTATATTTTAATTTCTTCTTTAAGGTGGTGGGTAAAAAAAGATGAAATTTGAATAGTTTTTCTTATAAGAAGGCTTTATCCAGGGTAGGTAAGCAAAATTAGACCGATCTAATACAAATTTGGACTAAAATGGAAAGATTTTCTTGTTGAAAAGCCCATTATAAGGGAAAAGGTTTGGCCTATGGTTGAAAAGACACAGATATCTTTATCTTGTATTAATATTTTAGAAATTCGAAGTATTCATACCTATAATCCTAAGTCAACAATTTATAATAAAGAAAGATTTGAGGGCCGACAGTAGTACATACCTGTACATTAAATAGATGATGATGATGATGATAAAAGATAATTACGTTGTTGTTGTGGTGCTTAATGTAAGAAATTCGGAGTGCTGGCGAACAAAAACAACAACAATACCAGTAAAAAGGGGTATGCCACGTTATGTTTTATTATATTATATTCTATGTTGTGTAATGATGTTGTGACATTATCAGACAAGCATAGACCAGGCAATTCCATAATTGTAAAACATATTAAAACGCCAATTCCAGGCAATTGCTTAAACACGCGATCAGTCTACGAAATTTCAGAACATTTGTGTCAATAGTTTAGGAGTAAAACGATATATATAAACGCATATATATATATATATATATATATATGCAAAAGCCGAGTGTTTTGCGTGCACTTACAAATGTATATTATATAAAAAAGAATCCATATTAATTACACATTATGAAATTATTCTATAGAGATGATACAAAACTTCTTTTTAACAAATGTTTCGAACGACTGGTCCAATTTCTTTCATTCATGTTCCGTTAGAATATAAAAATTTAGAACTAATTTCGATTTTCTTTTATATTCAAAAAATTGATTTACTGGAATTAAAATATAAAGCTTAGCTTAGCATGTTAAACTTTCTAAAGCTGCATGGCCAGTCCGTAGACCGATTTTGCCTCTTTTCATATTACGTATCCCATTTTCGACGTTGATGGTGAATATGTGTATCAAGTTTCAACATGATATCTCAAAATGTTCAACTGTGAGAGTGCTAAGGGCCTTAGGTTCACACCCTAGAATCTTATTATTGGCATAAACCGATTTTGCCCATTTACAAGACTAAACTTTAAACAAACTCGAAAATTATGGGTGCGAAATTTAACGATATCTCAATGCTTACGGATGTTTAAGTGCCGGAGTAAAAATCAAAAATTCATACAAATACACGGACACCTACTACTAATGCTACATTATGGCAAATAGATGAGTATTTTTATTTTTGTTGTTGTTTTTACTTTTTTGATTAAATCCTTATAATCTTAAGAGCTTCACTGCCGTGTGCCACATACGTTGAGTCACATGTTTAACATCCATCAGACGCGAACCACACCTTCTCCTACTTATAAACGTTTGAACAAAACCAATAAACCCCCATAATCATTATGATAGTGTGGTAATAATAGAACAGCAATACTGATGATAATGAAAATAGAGGCACAAAGCCAAAACACGCAAATAACACACACACACACTTCCACCAAGAACAAAACAAAAAAAAAAAACCTAATTCGGCACAAATAGGCGGAAGAAAAACTAAACAAAACGTTAGAATAGAATAGTTTTTTGTTGTGTTGTTGGTGTTAGAACAGTTTACAAATTAAACACAACGAATTTAATACATATGCAAAACGCACCAACAATTGAATTTGTTGAAATTGTATAATTTGAAATGATTTGTTTGTTTATCGTTTTAATTTAAATATATATTTTTTTAAAACAGCCACACTTTCACTTATTTTATGTAAGAATTATGCCAACAACACACGGACATACATGTTTAGATCGACTCAGTTTTTGATGCTGATCAACATTATATATACTTTAGAGGGTCTCTAACGCCTCCTTCTGGGTATTGCAAACGGAATGATAAACTTCCCCATCTTATTTGGAGAGTATAATTACGTACAGGAAGTTAAATTTTATTTATTGATACCATTTAGCAAAAAGCAAAAAACAAAACAAACAAAATAATTTTATATGCACGGCTTAAGTGCTTATGTGTACACTTCTTTTGCAACAACATCAACAAATCTATTAAATATCAACAACAACAAAAAGAGCAAGAACTTAAGGCAACATGTGAGAGCTTTCGATTTTCATATGACACACAAACACTCACACATCCATTATATGCATATATATCAATACATTAATGTTATTGTTGTTGTTATTATTATTATTATTGTTTGCTTTGTCTGTTATTTACTTGTTTCATTCTTTGTTCGTTCTTTCGTTTTATTTCGCACTATACTTAATGTTACGTATGTAGCCGTAGTTGTTGTATTATTTATTATTTTTATACCCTCTCCACATAACATGGGACGGGTATATTAAATTTATCATTCGATTGGCAACAGGCAACAGAGACTCTACAAAATGTCTATATATTCTTGATCAGAGTCAAAAACTGAGTAGATATCTAGATATGTACGTTCAGACGTCCGAGTGTGCGTTTATGGTCTCAATTTTGAGATATTTAGCTGAAAACACTTACAGACACTTCTGCATTCAAATCGCTATTAAAATTAAACAAAATTGGTCAAGAGCCACGCCCACAATGGACAAAAATCTATTTATGTGCCACAAAAAATGAACCCTAACGTTCATATTTGATTTATAAACATTCCATCCATCGATGTACCAAAAACGGACGTAGTCTAGTAACAGATACGCCCACAATTTACAAAAAAATCATATGTGAGCGTAATCATGTGTCTGCCACGCTCTCTATTTCCAAGTAGATGTGGGGGTGTATTTGAGATTTAGCTTAAACCAAAATTAGTTGTAAGGGAGTCCGTCTGTTATTCGCGCTCTCGCGGTTATAAATTACATCGATGGGCGTGGTCGGTAAACAAACACGCACACAATTCACAAAAAAAACATATTCATCATAAAACTGGTCTTGCAAGCAGATCTAGTAATTACAGTGCGTAATAATAGACCTGCAGCGCCCACTATGGATGTGAAGGGTGTGTTATGATTTGGCTTAACCCGAATCTAGTTTTTTTGTCGTTTTTTATAATTTTTTTGCGTTGAGATGCACACACTCAGTTAACTATACCCGTGTATTCTATTCAAATAAAAATTTTTAGTCGTGTTATTATTGGTGGTGGTAGTAGTGTAGAGCTGGTTTGCTCTGCAATACAAAAGAGAGCGAATTCTTTATTTGTTGTTGTTCTTTTTTGTTTTTGTTTTTTTTGCATATATATTATGTATATTTAGTAAGTATTAGGTACCGCTCCTCTTTAGCGGGAGAGGCACCTAAAACTATTTGTAAGTGTGTGTGTAGGTAATTTATTTCTTATTAAAGCATTCAACGCAGTTTTATTATGGCTGATGCTGGTAGGTGCACATAGAATAAAATATATATTTATTTAAAAAAAAAATTAAATTTAATAAAATTTTTTTTGTTTTAATGAACTTAATTATCGACCAAACAATCGGTTAAACATAAACCACTTTAGTTTTGCGCTATTATAAAATTTTTCAATTTATGTATATATGTATAGAGTACACAATTAGACCAGACGAAATACCGTTAAGAGTTTTGTTTCAATTCTCTGTATATACGACACTACACTACGCACACTTTTCGCTTTTCACTTTTTGTGCAGAATTATTCTCTATCTATTAGTTCACCACTACACTGTATATATACACACATATATATATATTTTATTGCAATTATTTGCTATTGTTGTTTTATTTTTTTCATTATAACCGCTGTATACACACACTTTATTTTTCCCCTTTTAAAACAAAGTTTTTACTTTCGCTTAAAATAATTAAAATAAAACTTAATTTTTTTTTCTTATTGTTGTTGTTTTTCTTACATTTAGACAGTGTTTTGCCCTTTTATTTATTAGCCTTTAATTTGTTTTCATTTAACTATATTTTCCTTAAAAAAAAATGAAATAATTTAAAAACAATTTTTTTAAATACGAAAATTTTACACGATTGTGTATAAAAAAGAATTTGACAAAATTAAAGAAAAAAAAATTGAAAAAAGCAAACTTAACACTTACACTAAACAGAGGCACAACCGTTACCTTATTAAAATATGCATACAATAAAAAAATAATAAAATTGTTGTTGTTGTTATTACTATTATTATTATTTCATTTCTGTATAGATATTTCACAGTTTGATGCTGCTTCTTATTCTTCTAGATTCTCTCAATTCTTCACTTCATATTACTTAATCGTGCCTTCATGTACTTGGACTTGACTTTTACACTTTTTTCTCTATATTTATATAAAGGTATGTGTATGTATGTTTAAGTCTTTTAGTTTTACACGATTTTCGATAAATTTTTTAAATTCATTAAATTTTCTTTAAATTTTTTATTTGTTATTTCATTTCAAAATGGTTTTTTTTTTGTTTGTTATTATTTCAAATTTGATTATTATTTATGTGTAGTTTGACCATGATTTGTATAACGAGCGCACCAGGTTTGAAATGAAAATGGGTCTGTAGGCCAAACATGTAAATGCCGCCGTCGCTGTCGCACTTACACTTTCTATAACAAAACTTTGTGTCTCACTTAATGTTCGGCTCCCTTTCCCTGTTGTTATAAAAGCCATAGAATGAAAATGGAAAAAAAAGAGATCAAACCGTAAGTATGGTCAATGTCGTCGTCTACACTCTTGGCTCCCTCCTAACTAAATACTTAGTGTGTATATATATTACAGAGTGTGTACTTATGTGTATGGGTATGTGTTGTTTTTTTGCAAAATTTTCTCCCGTTTTGTTTTTGTATTTCGCTAAATGCTTAAAGGGGGAAATCAAATGTACACGCAAGCCACATATCACCAAGTACACTCTAATGTGTGTGTGTGTGTGTGTATGTATGTAAAAAAACATCATTTATCACATAAAATACATATACAAACATCTAAAAATTGATTACATACACTTTTTTTTTACTTTTTATAAACTCATGCATCAAGATTTTTACCACGCAACTCACTAGTTCACTTATAATAAAATAAAAAAACAAAAACAAAAACAAAACAAACACCAAAGAGAAATACCGGAACGCAAGCAACAGGAATTGATACGAAATAAATGCTGTGTAACCTTAAACCTGCTCCGTTAAATTATTACTAAATAATAACATTTTGCGAATAATTCTTAATGTGTCTGCTTAGCTTCCCTCGCATATGCATGCGACGCCGCTCCTCTCACACATATTTCATCAACTGTTGCCTAACTTTTTGTCGTCTGGTCTGCACTTTGTGTATATGCGTTTATGTGTGTGTGCGTCTGCACAGCTCTCACATACTGAACTTAATACAACTTCCCTAAATTCTAAGCACATACACGCACACACTTCCACAAAACTATGCGTACTTACGTACTACTCGCCAAGAGACTTACATATTTGCTAATAAAAAGCGCAAGTAGCAACCTAATTCTTTTTTAACCTAATTTTCTTATGCACTAGAATGAGACAAAAAGCTGTATTCCCATTTTTTTCTTTTTTTTCTTTTACTCTTAAGTTTTGTGATTTTACTTTTCATAATACATGCACATGCACATACACACATTTATAAAATATCCATAAACACATTCTTTTGAATGCTCTCTATGTCTCTCAGCAAATTTTAATTTTTGTTTCTTGACATGAGGAAATTTTTACGCTCTTCCCGCTATTAGTGATGCTATCATAATTATTGTTGTTGTTGTTCTTGTGGTAAAGGGTTTATTATGTTTTTGCGGTTGTTTGTACCGTGTATACTGATCAGAATCAAAATCTGAACCAATTTCTCTCTGTACCTCTGCCTTTCCATTAAAATTTATACCTAAGCTACAGGTGGAATTTTTATAGATATTTCGATAAAATTTGGTTCAAAAACATGTTTTGGCTTAAAAAGGAACAGTATTAAATGTTGGACCCAATTGGACCATTTTCAGAAGTGCTCTGCAAATAACGTTTTATTATAAAGCAAATCTTTGTATGACAAAAATTCATATTTCTTAATATTTTTTGACAACAAGAAGAATAGTTAATAAGCTAAATAATTAGCTGTAAAAATTTGAAACTCGATCAAATCATTTTTTCATTTCAAAAATCGCAATTTTTAATATTTTTTGAGAAAATTGAATAGAAAATAGTTAATTGTCATAATATATGGCAGTACCATATATGAATCTGATCGCAGCACTTTTGGAACCTCTTCCCATATGAAAGTAATTTTACGAAATGTCATATATGGCTTTTTTTTTCACTACCTATTTACACCTAATACAACTCAATTAAGTTTGGCATAATGTATGGAACTAAGTGCCTTAGGGGGTATTAAGTAATCGGTTTTGACCGACTGTAACATTGTCACTTGTTGTTATTGCATTGGATTTATTTATACTTACACTTTATAATAACACTACTGCTACAACTTTATCTTCTTCTTCTTCCTTTTCTATATTCTTTGCCTTTATTCTGCATATATACACACACAGTGTAATTGTTGTTGTTGTTGTTATTATTATGCTTTCATAGTTCAGCGTTTGTACTGTATCCGTGCCTGGCCTTAAATAAACTATTTGAAGAACAAGGACAGATTCATATAACACACAACCCTCTGTAAAATAATGAAACAAAAACAACCAGAACAAAAAAAAACATTTGTTTTTTGCTGATTATTAAGCTTTTTAATGTTTTTTGAACACAAACAAACAAACACCGCACACAGCACTGATATTTTGCCTAGATAAAGAACACAATAAGAAAAAAGTTCATTAAAGCTTTCTTTAAAGGCTTTATAGAATATATGTAATTAACAGCTTGAAAGCTTTAAATGATGGAGCTTCTTTTAACGTAAAAAAGCATTATATGATCAAATGTCAATTTCAATTAAAATTTCATCGCTTCGAGTTATCCTTTAAATTGTCATTCTTTAAGAAAAAAATTAAACAAAATAAATAATTTTCTTATCCATTGAAACACAGTAACGCGTCGTGTAATACGGGTCAAATGCTAACTAAAATGAAACTAAGGAAATCTAAATATTACGAATTTTCCAAATTTCACAACCTTTCCTCTCATCTCTGGCAGCGTAACAAATTAAAAATTTTTTTGTTTTGTTTTAGTCCTTCCACGAAATAGAGCATATAAAACGCGTGTTAAGGTAAGTAGTCAAAAAAAGGGAAAAAAAATTTCTCAATAATGATAAAAATGTCAACAAGACATAAAGATCGTAAATTTTTCTTTTAAAACAATATCATTGAACGTTAGGGTGGTGCTGCTGCTGCTTCCGCCGCTATTACTAGCATTATCCAACTGTTGAGCTAAGTGTGTTCTGCATTAGAAACGCACCAGTCACAGCGTATGCCTCGAGACCATACATCTGAGTGTGTGTCGGATTCACTTACTGCATTATCCATGAAAATCAGAATAAAATCATCGACCAAAGGTCGCCAGCGTGGTGTCCGCGGGTACCATGAGGTCCTTGCGTTCAATTGTTTAAAAACTACTGTTGAAACTGTTAAAGGATAAATTTTGTACTCGGTCTAATGTTTCAAAGAAGCTCCTTTAAAACAAGGCTTAGGAAACTGGAGATTCGACTCATGTACCAAATTACAGTAAGTTAATAAGCTGAACATTTGCAAAGTTAACTTTACACTCAATTTATATGTATTATGTACAATTTGTTCGTAAAAGTCGTCTTTTTAAATGGAAGTCGGCCGTGGTTACCTAACCTTTATATATCAGAAATATGGCCGACTACTAAAAAAGGTTGCCAATCCTTGTCCTACACTATCATCAAGTCATATAATGATGTGTTGTATTTGTGCAGAATCAAAATCTGAATCTATGTAACCACGGCCGTTTGTACGTCCATATTGTTTTCTTATAATCAATCTACAGAGCGTAATTTTTTCAAATTTAATGACCAAATTTGGGACAAGAATATATTGTCTTTTAGGCCAAAGGGACTCACCTGAATCTAATCAGTTCAAAGTTTATCCAAGACGTGGCTTAAGCCACATATAACATTTTTGTTATAATTTCTACCTCAGACATAAGGTGTATACTAAGTTAGTCATTACAGAAGGAGTAGTCGGAGACCTTAACGAATCGCGAAACGGAAATCATCCCTTTGGGAAATATTATAGGGGAGGGATTCTAAAAATGTTCCGATAGGGTCCAAATATGGAACAGTCAACTATTAAGCCAGTTAACTATAGTTCACCAAATTTTGTCAAAAAATATTAAGAATTGTGACTTTTTGCCATATAAAGACTTTCTTTATAATGAAACTTTATGTGGAGAGGGGTTCTAAAAATGTCCGGATCCGGTACATTTTCAGAAATTTTCACTTTTGGGCCAAGACTAATGTTAAATATTATGAAAGTCCGTCAAAAATTGCGATCTATAGCTTACTAACTTAGTACATAAACAGTTAATAACTGGACAGAAGTGGTGCAATATATAAAAACAAAATATTTAATAAAAATTATATTTAATCCTATTTTATGCCATTATAAAATTTTTCTTAACTACTCATACAAACATATGCATATTGTAGAATTAGATTATAATCGATAACTACTTAAAGTAAAATATTGTTTATAAATTTACAAATATCACAAATATTAAAAAAAATCTGTTTATTGACTATTTTTTTTTTCTTTTGCGAAGTACTTCTGTTGCACTGGTATGGAAAATTTGATGTGTTTTCTTAACAATAAAAATATTTTAGATACTGATACATGTTGAGAACCCCTTAAACGTGTAATAAATACAAGTACTAAATAGTCAGCAGGACTAAATGTATGCACATAAACTTACATGATATACAACCTGTATACGAGTATGTTGTATATAAAGAAAAATCATAGTGTGAGTACTGTTAAAATTTAGTGCCGCCCAAATATCGGCAATGGTGATTGTAAATAATACCAAATGACAGCTTTTCTATTATATGTGCAGTTTTGTTTGTATGTGTATATGAACTCTTTTTATACCCTCCCCATAAGAAGGTAAACTAAAGTTTGTCATTCCATTTGAAATACCAAGAATGAAGAGTCAGAGAGAACCTAAAATATATAAATTCTTGATCAGCATCAAAAACTTAATCGATCTAGTCGTGTCCGGACGTCCGTGTGTCGCTCTGTTCAGATATTAAAATTAAATTTTAAGATAATAAATTTTGTATATATAGTTATAATTTTTTATAAAGATTTCTATTTAAAGTTGGCAAAATGGGTCAAGAGCCACGCCTACAATCGACAACTATCTATTTATCTGCCCCAAAAATCGAGCTAGGAAGTTGCAATTCGGTATTCATATTTATAATTACTTTATGTATCGATGTGCCAAAAATGGGCGAGGTCAGATAATAGACACGCCCACAATTTATAAAAAAAACAACTAGCGTAGAACTCGATAAACCTTATACACTATTAGAGAGCATAGTCAAACCTTGCCACGCCCACTTTTTTTTGTAGATGTGGAGGGTATTTAAGATTAGGCCTAAGCCAAATTTAGTTTGCTTACTAGTTCGAGTTAACCATTTACTAATATTAAGCGAAAGTTTACGCCTTTTCTATCACCTTGACGTCAACTTTCCAATCGGGTTCGAAAGCAGCATTCTCATGATGTTGCATTTTCATTGAATTGTTATGATGATGTGGCTGCTGTTGCTTTTGTTGTTGATTATTATTATTTCTTTGCTTTTGGGTCGAGTATTTTATGCCATAACCGAAATAAATTATATAACCCAAGCCCACCCAAATGAGAAAACGCACCCAGGTAAAGACGTCCAATTGAAACATTAAATATAAATTTGCCAAAACACTAAGGCCGGGCACCAGCGGCACAAACGGTACTTTAAATGTTAATTCAATGGTGGAGACCGGTTGCTGTGCTATTATCACTAAGATCAAAATTAGTATAACACCCGTAACACTTAAAGCCACCCGACCGGGTACACTGTCCCACTCGTACACTTTATCTAAACTGCAATATATTAAGCATATAACAGCGAACACAACTATGCCGATTTTGGTGATGGCTGAACTCAGTGTGGTGGGTGTACGATAACGATTACAATTGAACAATTGCCTTAAAATCGTCGGTAAGGATAAAGTCTTAGTTTTGGATACATCGATCATAATCTCATCTTGATAGCGTAAAACCAAAACACAAATGGCCACAATTGTGTAGGCTAGAAGTGTGCCGATGGACATCATGTCAATTAATTGATCCAAATCGAAAATTAAGGCCATTAAAGCTGAAAATACATAATAATAAAATTTATTGTACTTGAAGAGGTCTAAAGATGGGTGGATAAATCAATTTATCAAAGTGAAAAAATAAATTTGTCTTAAGCCAAGCCTTAAATACCCTTCCTTACATCTACAACTATGAGCGTGACAAGTTTAAATATCCACCATCGATGCTGTAAAGTAAAGTCCTCATTTCAATACCAATCGAAATCGATATCTCAATTTCTGTGACCAGAAGAGTGATTACCATGGAGCATACACACACACTCGGATATACAATATGATTAGATCGACTCAGTATTCGATGTTGATTCATAATATATGCGCGGTTTTGAATCGGACTATAGTCACGCCCATAATCGGCCTAAACCTATCCATCAGCTACAAAAATCTAACAAAGAAGTTAAAAATTCTGTAATTTTTACTATGGATATGTTGAAAATGGGCGTGGTTATATAACAGATACTCCCACAATTTAAGAAAAACCACATTATACACATACTACTAGAGGGCTTACGCACACCCCCTATAGATGTCGAAGATATTTAATATTACACCCAACCATATTTAATTTTTGTATTTGCTTTTAACTTCATCTCGATCTCATAATTAGTACTTCGTACTCACCTGCAAATATGCCCGATATAACGGTAGCTGGTAAGGGAGTTTGAGTGCGATCATTTACCAAAGACAATTTTTTGAATAAAATGCCATCATTGCCCATGGCATATAGGACGCGGGGTAACGGAAACATGGCACCCAAAAGACTGGTGCACAAAGCAAATACGGCACCAATGGTAACGATCCATTTAATAACGTTCCAACCAATGCTCTCGAAAGCGTTCGGAAATGGAGCATTTGGATCCTAAAAAATGTGCACCATATGACTATGAGTACCGAAGGATACATAATATGACTGCTATCTTACCTGCTCATAATACGGTAACATCATTGTTAATACCGTGGATACGCCAAAATATGATAAAAAAATTATGATCAAAGAGATGACAATAGCTAAGGGTATGTTACGTTTTGGATTAATGGCCTCCTCACCGGTGGTGGCAATGCAATCGAAACCAACAAAACCGAAAAAACATTTCGCCGCACCAGCCATAACCCCGGCAAAGCCGTACGGCATAAAACCACCGCTACCAAAACCCGCCGGCACCCGATCACTGGGTATAAACCAATTATTCGGATCAGCTGAAAGTAGTAGAAATATATTTCACAATTATTCTAATGGCTGGGATCAAAGACGGGACTCTTCACTCACCCTTTATAGCACCCGCTACTATTACTATACAAATTGTTAACAAATTGACGCTGGTGAAAATATTATTTAGAAAACTCGATTCTTTGACACCAAACGATAAGACGCAGGTGAGTAGGAGGACCATGCAAAAGGCTAAAAAATCAGGATAGGTTCCCAAAAAGCTGACATTAATAGGCAGAGCTTCGCTAAGAGCATTCGACATTTGATTGTGTATCAGAGAGTCAAAGTAACCGCTTAAACCTCGCGCCACAGAAGCAGTACCTGAAATAAAATATCAAGGGCTTGAATGTGTTGAATGTTTATGTTGTGATCATATTAAATCTCTCTTTACCTATGACATATTCCAAAATTAAATTCCAGCCAATGGTAAAGGCCACAAATTCTCCAATTGTAACATAACTATAAACATAGGCGCTACCAGCTTTGGGTACTCGAGCAGCAAACTCCGCGTAACATATACCAGCAAATGCTGAGGCCACAGCGGCTATAAAGAATGATAATGTGACAGCTGGACCAGCCTTATAATAGGCTACCGAACCGGCCAACACATAAACACCCAAACCCAAAGTACTACCCACACCCAGAGCCGTTAAATCGAACAGATTGAGCACTCTGGCCAATTTTGATTCATTCTCTTCAATATCTTCCGTTTTCCGCCGAGTCAATGCTTTCCACAATTTATTCATTGTTGTGTGTATTTTTCACTACTGTTCTATATTTTTAATATGATTCGCAGTTTTATTCTATACTTATCCTTCTAGGTTTTCTTTAAACTTTTTATAATCTGAAAAAAAAAGATTTTATCAAAAAACCAACAGTGTGATAATTATTTTAAAAATTTAATCTTATCGTAAAGAGAGTGATATTAAGGGTCAAAATCAATGGAGAAACATGGTAGATATGAAAATTATATGAGAGTGAAATAAAGAGGAGTTAAGAAGCTAATCCTTCCCCAACTACCTTCCCTCACCTCTATAAATTTGGGTGAGAAACTACACTAATTGCAGCATAATTTGTGGAACTAAGGTTTGGTAGGGTATTAACTGACTGTAACTTGCCTTGACCGACTATAACATTTTTATTTATTTACTTTAAAACAAGTGCTTTTATATTAATGAATCATTTAATTTCCCACATCATTTGCATTGCGTCATTTATTCATTCATTACTGTCTGGGTACAATCTGGGGTCTGAGGTCTTTGACTTTCTGCAAAAGGGAACGCCACGTGCTTTTGATATTCCGCTCATCTACTCCAGTTTCATACACCAAGAAACTTCATAGAGAATAGAACGAGTAATAAGGCTAATTTAGATGTTAAATACCTTTTTCATCTATATAAGAATATGGGCATGGCAGATCCTTGATTAAGCCACTTAATAATGTCCGAGAGACATCAACTTTCAAGCTTGGATTCTGCTTTAAAATGTTTTATTTTTTTTTGAATTGTGGGCGTGTTATCTGTTATCCTATCCCGTCTATTTCGGGTACATCGAGAGAAGCCCTTATCTGTATTAATTATAAGTACCACAATACAAATTCGTTTGACACTGTTTCAGGCACAACCCTTTACCCATATATAACTTCTTCTGTGTAGGGTATCAAACAATCGTACATTTTTATAATAAACTTTCACTTATTTTTAATTGTTTTTTAGTAGAAGTACATATGTCTAAAGTATATCCGTATACTGCAAATATAATCTCATATATATGTACGATACTTTGTCAGATATAAAAATGTTTATCATTTTTTTTTTTTTTTATAAATTTTATATCATTTTATATTATTTTAACATTGTTAACCTATTTTAAATAATTACATTCCACAAACGACATACATTGTATATATACTAGAGCATGTACACGGTTTGTTGTGAAATAATATATTAATGGGATTGTAATAAAACCATAAAAAACCGCCCGTCAAGTTTATACCGGTTAATTTTTTCAGTAGACATTATAATAATAATCACCTCACGTTTAATGATAGCATTAAACATTCATTTTTATATCCTCCACATTAGATAGGGTGTATACTAAGTTTGCCATTTCATATGCGACACCTAGAAGGAAGAGTCGGAAACCCTGAATCAGAGATTGAGTCAATCTAGTGTATGTCCGTGTATCCGTCTGTTGTTGACTTTCTTGTGATTGTAAATTTTGAGATGTTTAGCTGAAATTTCATACAGAGCGCTATTTAAATTGGGAAAAATCGGTCAAGAGCCACGCTTACGATTAACAAAAATCCATTAATCTACCACAATAATTGAGCTATAAAATTGAAATTTGGTACACATAATTACAATTACCCCAAAAATTGGCATGATCGAATATTAGATGCACCCACAATTTACGAAAATTTATATTCAGCGTAAAGCTCGACTTGCAAGCTAATACGTAATGCATACAGTATTAGAGAGCGTAACCATTTACCTTCCACGCCCATTGTGTATATGTAGATGTATATAGGGTTAAGAGCAAAATTTAGTTTTCCTACTTGTTTACTTTAAAACAAGTGCAAATGTTCTGTTAGGTCAAAGGCGATCATTTAATTTCATACAACATTTCTATCACGTCATTTATTCATTCATTACTGGTTAATTACAACCTGTTTTTGACTTGTTGCAAAAACGCTTCGAAATAACCCGCGCTTTTTCCAGTCTTGTGAACCAAGTACAGACTTTTCGGTCTGCGTCTTGAGCAACGTCCAACCGGCATTTTTCTTTAGGTATTGCAAACGCCTGAATTTTTATGCGACGGACTATAGTAATATCGACGTAACTCATCGCGAATAACGTTGGGGAAAACTTTTCTCTAGAGCACACCAAGTCAAGCAAACCCCCATTTTATGTTAGTGTTCGTGCTTCTACAGCCTATAGAAAAGCCGGAATATTGAGGATTCTATAGAGTGTAAACTTTATTGATCACTAGAAGGCGTTGTTTTGGATTGCTTAATTAATTTGCATCACGTAATTTTCTAATAAACAAAATGATTTGCCATTCAGAAATTCACAATTTTTGACATTTTAACGACATAATATTTTTACCAAATATTTAGTAGTCGATTGAGAAGTGATCCCCATTAAAAATTGAAAAGCATTCCTAACGGTAAATTTAAGTAAAACCCTAGAGGACCTCTTTTACAATACTTGGTCCTTCGTTGTTTAAAAAAAAATTTAGGCCCCTCACATTTTAATAGCCACGTACGTGCTTGCCTATTCTTACTAGATTAGGTGAAGTAAACTAAGCATAGTTATAAAATAATTCAGAAGAAAACCAATAATACTTATCAATATAAAATTTATCAAGTTATTAAAGGGTTATCACAACTTATATAAAGTAGTTGACAAATTTCTATTAATAAATGAGAAATTTAAAAAAGAAATATTGACGTTAATTGAACGTACAAATATTATATAAGAGGTGTACGTGACGTCCAAATAATTTGATTATTTTAAAGGGCGGATATTGTGATAGGACAGATTAATGAAAAGTCATAAGAAAAATAAAACTAAAAATTAAATTTATAACAGCCAGAGATAAAATTCATATTATAAAGGGTCTAAAGAAAAATCACTGGAAAGGTGGGTGGGGTTCAATTGTAATACGAAAAGTTAAAATTCTATTCTACCGAACATATTATACCCTCCACATAAAAGGGGGTATGTTAAGTCTGTCACTTCCTTTGCAACACCCAGAAGAACGCTTCAAAGACCCTACGCCACGCCCCAAATAAAAAATCTATTCAACTACCCCAAAAATTGAGCTATGAAGTTGACATTTGATTTGATTTATACAAATATATATTCACCTCATTCAGCGATGTTCATAGTCCCAAAACAGATACGCCCATAATCGATAAAAATTTATTATCTGCTACAAAAAATGAGTTGGAATTCAGTGCAAATATTTATTATTACATCATTTATCGATGTGTTAAAAATGGGCATGGTCGGATAACAGATACGCTCATAATGTACAAAAAAAGTGATTAAAGTTTAACTCAAACTTTTAAGATAATTTGTAAAACATACACTATTAGAGGGAGTAGTCATATACCTGCCACGCCCACTGTTTGTAAATACAAGTGGAGAGTATTTATGATTTGGCCTAAGCCAAATTTGGTTTTTTTATTTATTTTATAAAACACAACACGGGCTCATTTCCGACATAATCTTAATTAATCCACACCGTAGACATTCTTCGCTCTTTTGCTGAGCAACTTTCGTTCAATTATTTTTCATAACAATTTCTTAATATCAATTTTTTATCCTTAAAATCTTCTATTTATATCTGATAATTTAAATAAAATCTTTGCTTTCATATAAAAATTAAACTTTTTACAATTTTTCGATGATATGGATTAAAAACATAGTTGTTTACTTTTTAATAAATTATGATATTATAATTATTTTATAAATTATTATATTTTATGATTATTTATGAAATAACTCATTGCAAAAATTTTTTTTTGTGAATTTATATTTTGAAAAAAAAAAAAAAGAATCGCACAAAATAAAACACATAAACAAATAATTCACCTTAAAATATTTTTCTTTAAGTTCTTTTTAAATTTAATTTATATTTATTTTAACACTTTTTATTTAATTTATATTTTCACACTTCACAGTTGAATAGTTACTTAACCAATCGCCAATGAAATCAAATATTTATTTATTTCTATTTTGATAAAATTCTTGTTAACAAATTTTGAACCGACCGTTAAACGCTCAAAAGTTGTTCTGATAGCTTGGCATATGCCATTGTGGCCATTAAAGCTTCTACAAAAATAAAAATCGTCGATGATACGACGTCGCTGTTAGGCACGATCACGAATTTTTCTTAACTGATATTAAATTGTTTCTTTCCCTTTGCCTTATTGTTGATGTTATTATTGTAATATGAGTTACTCAATTTTAATACTAAAAGATAAGCGGGGTAATCGTTATTGTGATATGATACGATTTAAAGTTATGATAATAACCCCCCTATAAACTGAGCCATACCGCTCCAATAGCTGAATAATTAGAATATAAAACTAAGTTGCTGCCTTTTAATCTGCTACACCAATCTACACCAATTCTTGGACACATGGTTTATTAAATGTCCGAGAGAGTTGGAGGTGAAAATTTGTAAAAATTGAATATTTAATGTGAAATTCTGAAGCACAATTCCTTCGCGTACTATTTCAATAATTAAATTTGGGAAATTTAGAGAATTTAATCTAAGTTGGTGCGAGGAAGGACTGCTAAGAGAGAAAGAATTTTCAATTTCTGCATTTAACCTTCTACAAAAGTATTCCAAGTTTGTACAATACTCTGAAAAATTACAATATAATGAATAAAAAACTCCTCCCAACATATTATATGGGTCTTTCAATAGGGACATAACAATTTTTTTTTGTAATACGAACACATTATTGAACTTTTTTCATGATCTGTGAACGTTAAAATGTCAATCAAGGTTAACATTTTTATTATGATGAAGTTCACAAAAGAACAAATTTGGCATTTAGATTAAAATTACTACCGTAATTCTGAGTCGGTGAAATCTTGAATTTCATCGAAGAATCATCTACATGAAGCTGGTTTTTGGCTTAAAGATTTTGTCATATTTGCTCTAAGAGACTGTATAACAAGCACAAAAAGTGATCGCGTCTTGTAGATTTCATGGCAGGGGTATAATTGAACGGTATTTTTTCATCGAACAAAATGAAGTTCGATAACCTTTTAATATCGAGAAATGGTCCGGTCGAATGACCACTTCGCTTGAGCGACTTAAGGCTGTTGGATTTCGTCTTAAGGGGTTTCATTATGTGGTTGGTTTATGCCAATTAACAAACGATATTAAAAAGACCTCCGGAACAATACATATCAAACGCGAAATTGCTAATGTTCCAGCCGATATTTGTGAAATTATAATGGAATATTGGCTCTACAGATTCAATCGCTGCTAACGTGCTCGCAATGGTCATATGAACGAGATCAAATTCTCTAGTTAAATGTAATATGTGTACTATACCTGGAATAAATTTTAATCAAATATTTCAATTATTCGCCGTTTTATTTCAATACAAAAATTGTTATGTCCTTTGTGAAAAATCAAATAGAGTTGAATCTCGAAATAATTGTTTGTAATTATTTACTTATGTAATTTATAAATTATTAAAAATATATATGTATTGCAATTGCTTGTTCGGACGATACGAAAAGCAAGCTTTTCATTGCCTTTCATTTGTCGTATACATCTTTTTAATCGGTTACGCATTGGTTATATATTGGGTTTACTCTTACGAAATTAAGACTAGAAGAAGGGAAAATATTTCATCTGGAAGAGTAAGGTTTACTTGGAGGTCCTCCCTTGTACAAAAATCAAAAACATATTCTCTAAATACCCTTTTAAGCCCAATTTCTTTCCTTAGATATAATGCACTTGTGGGTTTTTATTTTATATGACACATGAAGCAAAGAACAAGCCTTTCTCTGAAATGGTCCCCCATTTAAAATAAGATCGAATTGCTTAACATTCATGTACTCTATCGGTTCGTACTTGAATTCACTCTTGTCCATCTATCCCTGTTTTTTTAACTCTTTACGTATTAGGAGAAATCTTTAGTTAGTGAACGAACGGTCTTAATACACTTAATTAATTATATACTGCTCCTTTTTTTTTTTATTAATTACAACAGTTTTAATATACGGCTTAAGTGATTTAACCTCTAATTTATTACTGTTTATCTGTCTTTTTTTTTCAATATTGTATAAACATCAATCAATGTCGATGACATGGTGTGCAGTGTAACTGAATTTTGTTGAAGATAATGAAACTTTGTCTACTTATCTTATACACAGGTGGATATGTTGCTGGGACAAAGTATTTCATATATTGAGTATTTGTTAACATTAATTATGACGTCATAATATATATTGAAAAACGTTATTGATTATACAACATTTGCAAATAACAAGCATAACAACTGTAGATCAGTGTTTTACAAACTTTCAATATCTGTACTTTTCTTCTGTAATTTGCTTCAAATGCTGTCCATTCCTTTATCCATTTAGTGGGCAAGTATGTTTCATGAAGGAATTAATTAAATAACCTTGCTGGCGATGCGGTTAAGGTATTAGCGTCATCTTTTATAAATTCAGGTGTATAAAGTTTGAAAACATTCGGTAGTAAAGTATTTTTCAAAAAATTACTTACTTTCGCACGAAATATTGCAGAGAAATGCACGATTTTCAGTTGTGATTACCAATTGAATTGTTTTTATACCCTCCATGTGAAATCGAGGATATTCTAAGCTTAGTATTCCGTTTGCAACACCCAAAAGGAGGCTTAAACTTCGTAGCTTAATTTTTGTGGCGAATAAATCGATCTTTTTCGATTGTGGGCATGGCTCATGATCGATTTTAGCCACGATAAACCACGTTGTAGAAATTAAAAGTATTTGTAAAAAATTTTAGCTTAATAGCTCAAAAGTTACGATCGTGAGAATGTCAACAATAACAAACGGACTCGCGGACATACGGACATGCATGCGCGTAAGTTTTTTATGCTGATTAAGATTATATATACTTGGTCAGAGATTGTACGCCTTCTAATGGATGTTGCATTTGGAATGACAAACGTAGTATACCCTCTCATCTTATAAAGAGGTTTTAAAAATATGAAATCAATTGTACTACTGTTACTACCGTTTATAGATATTATTATACACTCGCTAAAAAGTTAGGAGTAAATAAATTTTGTGCAAACATTTGTAACCCTCAAAAGGAAACACCAAAGAATTCACACACTCTTCATCATATATAATATTGATTAGAATGAAATTTTCAATAAATGTAGCCATGTCTGTACGTCCATTTGCCAATTGCGTCCAATTGCAAAAAATTGACATTTCAAGTAGGGTTGATATTAAAAGTTCACAAAATCTGTTAAAAAAACACACCTCCTCAATTAAACAAGAACTTGGAAAGAATTTATTTATATATTTTGTAGTGAAAAATTTCTTTAGCGTACGAGCCACAATTTATACCCTTCATGTGGTGGGTATTTAGGATTTGATCAAAGTCAAGTATAACTTTTTTTTACCGGTTGCTATTGCTATTGTTACTATTTAGAAATAATACATATACCGTTGGAGGATTATGGGGATAATTACATCCCGGTAAATATTCTTCACGCCCACTTTAGTTCTAAAATCTATTTAGTTGATCTCCCAAAATGACAGACACTCCCACAATAAAAAAAAACTAATCTTGGTACAGAATTCGACTTTTAAGTTGATTCATGTACTACTAGAGAGTGTAATCAAGTACCTGCCATGCCCACTACTTTGTATAGAGCATATAAAAGGTGTTTTAGATTTGACTAAAACCAAATTTCAATTTTTTACTGCTTCAACTCAACTCAATTATTAAATAAACACTTGCTAACATGAAATATTTTACTCAGGCTGCTTCGCTCGTAAATATATTCTATTCAAACAATAAATTTTTATAATTAATACAAATTATTATTTAATTGTTGGATAAATCAAATTTTTATTAACATGTCGAGAAAACTTTTCTATAACTGAGCTATTGCCCATTTAATCAATTCTATAATAATACAATTATTCTTACTAAGTAAGGTTATTTTTAATAGGTAATAAAAGTGTGTTAGAAACCTTTAACCTTCACAGGAATATAAAACATTATTCTTCAAGAATCAGTTTTACTCTTAAAGTTTCAATTCTGATTAACTTTAGTGGAGATTTTGATACTAATTAAAGCCATATTTTATTGCTAATGACTAACAAATGTAGTGTATGTACCTCCATCTTTGTTGAAGGGTATAAACATGTAAATTAGATATGATTAAATGTTCATTGGAGTGGGTACACGAATGCAAAATTCAAACTACCTTCCACATAAGATGGGAGGCATACTAAAATTGTCATTCCATTTGAAAACTCCAGAAAGAGACGTTAGAGACTGTACAGAGTATGTATATTATTTATGTCCCTCCATCCATACGTATGTCTATTGTTAGGACTTTCACTGTCGTAAATTTTAAGATGTTTTTAATTTAATAAAATCGGTCAAGAGCCACGCCTACAATTGACAAATACCTCTTTATTTGCCACAACAAATTTGATATAAAATTGAACCAAAAAGGGGCGTAATCGGACCCAATTTACAAAAAAACACTGTACTCACCGGTAAATTTGACTTGCAAGTGGAAACGTAATACAAACACTATTAGAGGGAGTAAACGTGTATATGCCACGCCCATCATTTATACATAGATATGGAAAATATTTAAGACTTTGTCTAAGACAAATTTGTTTTATTTTTTCACTTGTTTAGATTAAGATTCATTTCATTCAACATAAAAACTTGTCTTAAGATAATTAACAGCTGTCATGTCGTGTCAAATCATATTTAAAAGTGGGCGTTAGTTTAAACTGAAGAAAAGAATTGCTTTAATAAAGACAGACACTGTAAAGGTTATAATAAATATTTACCTTGACAGTGTGCATGCAGTCTATTTAATGAGGCTGCATCAATTATACAAAATACCATTTTTTTCTTCATTTAAAGTAACGATAATGAAAAATAACCAAAAAAGAGAATTTTAGATTAGACCAAATATTAAATACCCACAAATAACTTATGCACTAAAGCCATTTCGGGAGTATAATAATTAATTAAAAATATTTGTAACTTTCTATCTTCAAACTCAATTCAAATAAACCTCCACATAAGATAGGAGGGTATTGGCTTGAGGGGGCAAGTATATAGATATTTCTTATAATCTCTGTAGAGACGTTTCGTTCTGGGTGTTGCAAACGCCTTCAATCACTAAGGTATGGCGATTATAAAAATCTAAACTTGATTGCTTATAAAAACGTAATAAACTGGTATTTTATTGATACACACACATACTATATATCTGTTCTATTTTGAAATATTTGTCATATAAACTGTATTTACAAATAATGTCGTTAACTTTAATGCCGTTCTGTATAGTCATTAATTATAATTCAATGCACAACGGCATCAATGGACTGCTTTTCAATTTCCAAATTGAGAGCAACACAATGGAACTTAAGTTGGAAAGTCTGACCATAATTTCAATTGCATTTCAACAGCTTAACATTTTTGGCACATTGATGGTTGGACATGATTTAATTAAATATTTAAAGAAAATTTCAATTTTCACAGGTGACAGATAAATCGATTTTTGACGGTTCTGGGCGTACATGTTATTTCACCACGCCCATTTTTGTTATATCGTTGGATGCGCTAATTATAAATGTGTACACCAGATTGCAAGTTCAAGTTCATAGTTCAAGTTTTGTGACGGATGAATAGACTTTCGTCGAATGGGGGCGTGCCTCTTGATCGATCTTACTCAATTTAAATAGCAGAGCCAGTGGCAGTATTCGACGCTGATTTAGAATATATATGTGGATACTTTGTTAAGGTATAAAAATTATTTTTATATATTTTTAGAAATTTCCTGTTTTTTTTTTGTTTAAAATATTAAAATTCGCACACATACACACAAAAGCAACGTTTCCATTTGAATATGAAAAAAGTTGTTTTAGAATGTTATAAAAAATTATCGAATTTTTTTATTTTTTTTTGCTTTTGGTATTAATTTCAATAAAAATAGAAAACACAATAAAGGTTACTTTAAACTTGGCTTTCAAAACGGTAACTAATACGTGCACACAGAATACGAATCGAAAATAATAAAATTTATAAATTCTTTATAATACAAACCGATCCGTACCCACAACCACAAAGATAAAATTGTATTGTACAATAACCAAAAAAAACGTTTCTTTTTTGTTGTTTTTTATATATATTTTTTTTGTTTATTCTATAAACAGACTTTTGTTTTTTGTTTTTTGTACAACTAACTGGCTTTCGATGTGTTTTAATGTTAATATGCAAGCACACAATGTAGTAAAACCATGTAGCTGTGGTCTCGCACAGTATCTGTTGCGTGCATCTGTATGTGAGCGTGTACATTATTTTACGTTTGTGGACTTTATTTTATTTAAAGCAAAGCTTTGCTTTAATTAAAAAGTGCTTAACTTGTTGACGGTTTTGTTATAAATAGATACACATACACATGCACTTACACTCAAACCTACATACACATACATACAGTTCACATTATCTCTTTCCTGCTCTTTTGTTTATCCAACATATTGACATAAACAATAATCGATCAGTTGCACTTAAAATCTTTGACCCAACGAATTGTCCAGCATCATAGTTTGCGGTGCCTGAGGCTTACGCGTATGTATTTGAGCTGCCACGCCTGGTATGGTATTGCAGCCGACACAAGAGTGCAGCGTGTCATGTATGAATTCATCACAATCGCAGCAATAAATTTGTGAACACGATTCACAACGGTACACGTGCTTGTCAGTGGCTTCGGTCAGGGGTTTTTGACAGGCAAAGCAGACGGCCGCCTGACCATTGTAGGCGAGTTCAGTGAAATGTTGTATGGGGAACAGGTGGTGGTAGGAGCGTGCCAAATGTGGAGCCGACACCAACATTAAGCTGCACGTTTGACATTCAACCGGCAACTCGCAATATTTACTAAAACATTGCGGACAATAAAAGCCAGCTGTGCTTAGTTTGCTGGGTTCTTCGGTATTTTCAATGTGACACATGCACATTGATAGCGGTGGCTCTTTACCGCCAGCGGCTGTTTTGTGATGTGGAAAACCCATCTTAATTAAGGAGTTTTCTTGACTTTGTGAGGATGGTGGCGGATCTACATAGGCTAACAGCTGATCACGATAATGAGCATCATCCAAGACAGCTCCATAATTACCGCCCGTTTGTTGTGTCAACTGTCGACAAACATGAATTTCCGCTGATAAAGAAATCACCGAGCAACGTACGCCCTCTTGTTTTAATACCTCAATGGTGGTATTTATATCAATGGGATCACAAGTGGTTAGGGAGCCCATTATTATAAGAATTTCACGGGAAGCATGAGAAGGTACTACTTTCAGAGACTTTAAAGCCAAATCTAAACCATTTTGCAGAGAAGGTTCGCCGGTCAAGGTGGTTTTGCTTAAACTGCCAGAATAATTATAAAAAATAACTGCTTTTTAATATCAATATATATGTAAAACATACCCCTCCAAAGCTTTTAAATGTAATTTTGAAGTTCCCGTTAATTCTGTTATCTTTTCAGCTCTCTTACTCTTCAAAACAATTAAACCCATTTGACTAATCGGATTTTGGTCAAAAAATTCGGAAATGAATATCTCCAGTAACTGTAATTATAATAAATGTATCATTATTTCGATAAATGTATATCATTTTACACCTTTATAGTGCATAACATGCGTGTCGGTTTCAAATCTGGCACACTCATCGATTCGGAACAATCCAAGATTATATATAAATGACGCATCATGCCTAATTTATTTTGCATAGTTTTTTGAGATTGCCTTTTACGTTTGGCTTTTTGTATAATCTCAGCAATAGCACCATCTAACAATCCATCATCATCTTCTTTAATAGCTTCCCTTTAATTTTATAAAAGTCAAATATAAACATAATACCTTAATAAACACGTAAAAATATTAACAATTATAATAATATACCAAGTTTTTTCATAGCCAGTTTCCCAGCGATATTCCTTGGGTTCTTCAGTATCCATATTATCCATTTTTCTTAATACTTGCTCAGAAAATCTAATTCAGCAGCCGGTTATCTAGCTCATATAAACAAAACTAAAAGGGAAGAAGAAGAAGATTAGAAAATTATAACATTTATGGTGAGTTGTTATCTTAAATTAACTTTCACTAGAAATATTTATGTAAATCTTGTAAGTTGTATGTGAAACAAATAATTATTTGAAATAATGATAATGAAAAAATAGTAAAAGCATTTCCAATAAGATTTTCTAATATAAAAAGTAAATCTAATATCTAATATTGCGTAACATCTCTGTTTTATGAAAACATGCATCATTCCGTTCGCCTAAAAAACTGTAAATGCTTCTGCCGACATTTTGATTTGGTTTAGTTTTCTTAAAAAAATTCACCACAACGAATAATTGGTTGATGAACTGCTTACTTTTAACGGCGAACGGAATTTGCTTTAATTTACTTTTGCTGCTGTATATAGAATTCTCACAAAAAATTTTGTTGCAGAATCACATTAAAATAGGAAGTAAGTTTGTTTAATAAGGAATTTATCAAATATTGAATAAAAATGTTAATAAAAAATTATAAGAAATTTAATTCAAAAGTAAATTAAAGTTTAATAAAAAAATAATGCATCGAGTAATGTACATAAACAAGACGATGATAGCTTTACAATAATTTTTTTAATTCCCTGTGTTAAGAAATGTACATATTTGTAATTTATAAAGTGGCAAGAATTTAAAAAAGTGATTGTAGCTTTAATAATTAATAACAAATAGTATTGAGGGGAATAGAATAGCGCGACGTAAATGATTTAAATGTTCGATGTTTTATAGGTGAAGACAATCTTAAAGTACAGCAATTTCTTTAATGATTGGTGTTTGATTGGGCCACTCTTTTAATGAAATATAAGTTTTCTTAAATATCAATAAATTTGTGACGATAATATATCTTTTCCCGGGATTTCCTTATATTGTATATGTGTACGCGGACCCATTTTTCATTTGTGTTCATTTCTTAAGTTTTGTTTTTACACATTTCTTATTGCATTTGGTTTATGCATTGCAATACATATGCACATTTGCTCTACCGCTAGAAAAGGGACAGGTTATAAATATATATAACAAAAAATATTGAGTTGCAGAGTTGCATCTAACGAATAAATACTTTTTCAAAAATATTTTTTTTCAATTAACTTAATCGTGTTTATAATGTTCAGGTATAGCGTAAAATGGTAGGGCGAGACATAACACCAACTGAAATAGGAAAACACTCCAAACTAATAAAAGGTAAATTTTTATTTAAATTATTGTGCGGAGCATAGTCTAATATGTAGAATATTTTAGTGGCTCAAGAAGACATGGCTGTAATGGACGTTTTAGTATGTGGTCGTTGTTTGACAGTCTTCCATTTTGTTGAGGAGTTCGAGCAACACAAACAGAAACCCTGCTTCAAGGAGAATAACAATGTACGTGAATGTAATGATACTAAACCCAAAATATGGGCTTTCCTCTTATGGAAGGCCACCCAATTGAACAATAATAGAGATAACAGTACAACTGCAACCCCGAATTCTTGGGCTCTATACCAGACTTGGGTGAAAATGGATGAAAGTCTGCGCGAAACCTGGATAGTGGCGGGTAAAACCATACAATCATTTGCTAAAGTCAGCCAGGGCAGTCTGCAAGAAATGCCCGTTAAGATTACGAAAACTGTTGTTAATAATAGTGTCGCTGATGGAGTTTCACCAGGACGAAGTATGTGTCACATTAAATACGTATAATCTTGTTTATATAGATAAAAAACAATTTTTTTTTTTAGAACCTTTGGCGCAAACCAAACCCCAAGTAACAAATGTAAAGCCTCCCATAAAATTGCCCGTTAATAATAAAACATCGTCGGAAACGGAAAATCAGACATCGGTGAATAAGAGTCCCTTAAACAATAGTGCAATGCAGAAAATGGTTAAAAAGCCAATAACAACAACAACGCAAATACAAAATAAATCTACAGTCAACACCAGCAATGCCGCCGCAACTAATAAACTTTTAACGTAAATAAATATAAAATGTTTCTTATTTAAGGTGATAAATTATTATTATAATTTTTTTTATATGTAGACGTCGTGCCAAACGCTCCGTTCCTAACAGTGACGAATATATTGAAGAAAATGTTGAAAAAATTGTCGCCAAACGTTTCAATCCTCGCCGGCGTATGCATGAATATTTGGTTAAATGGGAAACGCAGTCATTACAAAATACATGGGAGCCCGCCTCCCATTTGGAAAATGTCCCCCATCTGCTCGAGACGTTCGAAAAGCAATTGGCCCGTCAAAAAGAAACCCGAGCTGCTCTGCAAGCCAAACAACAGCAACAACAACAACAACAGCAAGGGACTGGTACAAAAGCAATAGAGTTGGGTAAAAAGGATGGTACCTCACCGAAGATCATAGTAAATACCTCAACCACCAGTCCAGAGGTCATCAGCAAATCGCAAATGGCATCACCGTCTGCAGACAGGCCGCAACGTACTTCCAAAACTAAGGCAATGGACCAGGTGAAGCAGTGGGTAACAGATGCCTCCAATTCGGCAATGAATTCTCCCAATTCGGATACGGGTCCTGGCAATGAACCAGATAAAGACTGGTCGACCGGGAGTGTGACTGTTAAACGAAAACTTGACGATTCCGATTTCAATGACTCCAATAATAGTGATTTACATACAGCTGCAACCATGGAAGATCTCGAGGAGGATTTAATACCGTCACACACATTAAAGCGCATGAAATATGGTAACGCGGTGTCGGTGGAAGTAAAAACTAAGCAAGACAATGTAAAACAAAAAGTCATCAGCTTGGAAAATACAATTTCATCAATTTCATAAATTTTTCTTTATTTTGTTATTCCAGTTAAAACATGTCAAAGTGAATGGTACGAGTGGGGGGCGTCTTGATCCGAATGCAAATTCGGCCGAAGTTATTATAACACAAGACTCGAATGCATCGGGTGTGGTGAGAAAGCCGGGATTTAATGGCACTACCTCGGTAAGTAAAAATTTTCAAGTAATTGTTCGAGCTTGGAATGTGTTTGGGTGATTTTTTGTGGAGAGTGAAGGCCATGACAAACAAATGCGTTACATTTTGTAAATTCTTGTAGAGGAAAAAATCTGAAGCTCAAATTCGTGTTCTTTCTAAGGGCGAATCAGCAGTAACCAGTTCGGGTATAGTACGCATAAATGGCGGTAACGAGACCACCACAACTATTGGTGCCACCATATCAGGAACGTCTGCCTTAAACAATCAAACGCAAACGAAATCACAAATGTTGAATCGAACACAGCAAGTACGCAGCGGCAGTACGGTGCTGACGGGCCCTAGAACCACCACAACCGCCACCAATCAAGTGCGACAAGTAGTTCAACAGCAGATCGTACGTACACCGGGTGGCACCACCATACAACGAAAAACAATATCAACAGCGGGTAATGCAACCACGCCCACTGTGCAGCGCACTACCAGTGGTATACAGTCACGTACTATGGCTCAAGCTTCCCCCTCATCGGGCCGCATGATTATACCTAGACAATCTCAAAGTGCAACCACCACCGGCAGTGGTGGCACAATACGGCAAAAAGCTGTAACGCCCGAACAAAAAATACTGCAACTGTCCAAGTCGGGTGATTTGAAGGTTACCAAAAAGGTAATGACCCGTGAAGATGTATTGGCGCAACGAGCGGCACAACAACACCAGCAAAGGCAGCAACAGGCCCGCCAACAATCACAAGTACACATACAGAAGGTGCAACAACTGTCCGGGCCGGCTCAAAGGCAAAGCACTACAACGGTTACACGCAAATCTGTTCCAGTCACTGTACAGTCAAGTGTAGCTACAGTACAAGAAGAAGAACATCAAGCTCAATTATGTCCCGTTACAGGTAACTGTTTGTATTTAGCTTTAGCCGGAAGCTTTAGATTCCACAAAACAAAAGTTCCGTCAGTCCGCGGAAAGAATTCAATTCAATTCAATAATCTATTGTTGTTGTTATTGTTGTTCAGTTTGAAAATTAATTTCTTTTTTTCTACCCAATAAACAGGAAATATCATAGGACCCGGTGGTACCATTAGTAATCCGGATGAACAATTAGAATTACATTCTCAACTGGCTGAACAACAACAACAACATTTGTCATTGCAACAACAAGAACATCAACAGCAACTGCAAGACTCCATCGAGGGTAACATTCTGTTAACGCAAGATCAAATGCTCACCAATGAGGATGGCACGCCATTATTGGTGACAGGTGAGGACGGTACAGTTTATCAAGTGGCCGGTAAAAATGCTGAAGGTCAAACCATATTGGTAACACAAGGACCAGATGGTGAACAACAATTTGCTTATGTGGCAGCGGCAGAAGGCGAAGCCGAAAATCAAGTCCTCACCTTAGACAATGCTGTGGCTGAGGCTGTAGCACAATTACCCGCCGATCAACAAGCTGAAGCTTTGGCAGCTGCAGCGGCTGGTGAAACAGGTGTTGGCCAGTATTTGGTGAAAACGACTCAAGAAGATGGCACCACACAAATGGTTACCATGACAGCAGATGAATTAGCCCAGCATCAGGAATTGATTGCCGCCCAGCAACAACAGCAATCATCAGGCGGTCAGGCCACCAATCAGTTGTGTATTCAAACTGGGGACGGTTCAGATGGTCAAGAGGCCAATATACCGGCGGAGGTAGTACAAGCAGAACTGCCGTCACCAGGTAAATATTTAATATTTATGGATATATATAAATCTGCTTGTCATTCTGATGCATTAAAATTCCGAATGTTTTAGGCGGTACACGACGCGTGGTGTTGATGTTACAGGATGGTACATTTATGATGACCGAAATGCACGATGATGAATTCAAGGCATTAAATATCGCAGCATAATTATTATAACGTCACACATCCCATCAATACAATGACATATTATCTTAGGAGTATATTTAAAAATTTTTTTATTACACACACACACATAACCCTAATAAACCACTAAACACATTGCAATCATGGATAAAAATAATCTGAATTTTAACCGTTTCTGTATGCGTGAAAATCGCAACAACCCTGCCAAATGAAACGAATTGCAAAATTTGCCTAAAAAACACGAAACGGTAAAATGAAAAAAATTGTTTTCTTATCCAGCTTAGTAACACTATGTACATTAATTATACAGAAAACTTCGTTTTATAATTTTTTACCAATTTTCCTTTGTTTCTCTTACATATTTTCTTTTTATACATTACACATACATATATATGTATGGATAATTTCATAAATATATAGAAGAATATTACCTTTGATACAGTTAGAGAAACGAAGATGGTGGTTACAGTTTGAAAGCAAATGGAATTTGTTTGCCGTTATTGGTGTAATTTTTGAAAAGAATACATATGATAACATAATTGGAAAGATTTTCCCTAATTTCCTGTTTTAGTTTCCTTCCATTATATGTTTGTATAAAAATGAAAAATTACTTTTCTTTAGTAGTAATGTCGCTATGCGAGAAACTTTAGAGATTTTATTATAACAATACTCATGTACCGAGAAAAATAGAATTTTCATTACTGATAAAATGAATTATTCTAAAGTTGTGCTAAACTTAAACCACCACCCTTCTTCGTTTTATTTATGGGTAATATACACCACTATAAATAATATTCAACATATTTCAAATAATCACTGCTTTTGCAACGACATTGGATCAAACATTTTAAAAATTTTCTACAGTTGACTGTCCATTGAATTCGGTAATGGGCCCATGACAGTACAATGGAGCCATGTAAAATATAAAAAACAAATGAAAATGTACACCACTAATTAAAATAAAAAATTATGCTGTAATTAGTTTAATTGTATTCAGTAAATTTTCAATCAGTGAAGACGCGCCATTAAACCGATTTTCATCAAAATATCTCAAAAACTGTGCCCAAAACTTTGCTTTACTTTCATTAACTGATGTGTACAGACGTGCTTGAATCGATTCAGATTTTGATTGTAAAAGGGTTGGTTTAAAAGTTACAACAGGCATTGCCCGAATTACATATTATCCAGTGAAATGGATAATAATACAATGAATGAACACTGGTGTGTGAGAGAGCAGTTTATACATAAATATACACACGTACGCATCCATATGTAGCTGATCCAATGTCGTTGTATTTTTCATTTTTTTTATTATCAGGCGCAATGCACCGATTTCTTTAGATATAAATATTACAATTAAAAATATATATAGCGTAACACCTACACATTTTTCGTTTTAAAGCGATTCGAAAATGACTTTAAAAAAAATAAACATAAATTAGTTTTAATAAAATTGAAAATTGGTTTTTAGTCAATTTTTTTCATAAATTTCGCTATAAAAAAACCAACGGTATCTATTGGTCCGGTGGCATTGGGTCCGAAACGTTGCATCATACAACTTTGTTGTTCCGTTAAATTTGGACAACTCCACGCTTTGCCACCCACCATAGGCTGAGCTTCGTGTAATTGCAGTTCAGGAAATTTCTGTAAAGCCCAACTGACAATCTCCTCGTTTTCGGCCACATTCACCGTACACGTGCTGTACACTAAACAGCCACCCGGTTTAAGTAAAGGTACAGCACTACACCATAGCTTGCGCTGTAATTTAGGATATGAATGCAATATTTTCGGTGTTATGTCGTTGCTAAGGAGGGGTCGTTGACCCAGAGCACTGCACGGAGCATCCAATAATATGCGATCGAATGTTTGCGCTTTGAAAGGTGGCTGTAATTGTAAACCATTACCACCGCAGTCACTATTGCCGTAGTAGGCTTTGGTGGCATCGTACATAAATGCTTTGATAGATTTGATTTGTTCCTTTTCGATTTTCTCTCTAAGCAACGAGATCTTTTTCGAGATCTTATCTAGCGCTATAATAACTCCCTGATCTTGCATTAACTCAGCAATGTGAGTGGTTTTGTTACCGGGAGCAGCACACATATCTAATATTGTTTCACCTTTTTGAGGATTCAATACTCTGACACACACAACGGACGGTAAATTTTGTAATAATGCTTTCGCGCTACTCAAGTTACCCATACATGGTACATTTGAAATCGTATTCAGCATCTCCACTGCTATACCAGATTTTATTTCATTCGTAAATATTTCATTTCTTGTCATTAAAATACGCCCCCGACCGAGAAACATTTTCTGTTCAGATCCATAACGTACATTGCAGCCTTTTCGACAATTGCCCTCGATATCAGCAAAAACGTTTACAATTTCATTTCGTTTAGTACCCGTTTCCATGGCAAGCACACCTACCGCATAGATGTGAGCACCTCTCAGTACGGCAGATCCACAACAATTGTCGACAATAACTTCTCGATGTGAGGCATTTGGTGTGCATGGTGAGCTGGGTTGGAATGCTTCTAAACATAAAATTTCTGGTACCTGGCACAAGGTAAATAGTTTGGGTGGCTTTTCATAACGTTCTCTAAGTAAAATTTCTATTTCCTTTTTAAAATCTTCAACGGTAGTTAGCATAAGATTTACCCGATACGTTGTTACAGTAGGAGTTTTGCAAAGCCATTCTATTAAAAACTTTCCATCCACCTTGAAATATAAAATAATGTAATATTTTATAGCTCTCTCTAATAAAATAAAAATTTAATAAAAATGGAAGCCAATGTAACGGTTATTTAATAAACTGCATGATATAAACAACACAAAATAAAATCAATAAACGAATGAATTAGTATAAAAGTAATGAAAGTAATATATAAACATGTTATGATACCTTTCCCTACTATTTCAATTAATTAGTTTCTCTACTACAGAAAAATATAAATAAAAACGCTTTGTTTTTGCAAAATATAAATAACGCCATCTAGTAAATAATTAATAAAAATATTTTAAAACAACTGAGAAAAAATGTGTCATCTAATATTACTTTATCTCTGCTATTACCCTGTTCCACCGATAGTAATATTATTCACCACATATGAAACGTGGTGTATTCTGTAAAATACGACGGCATTATTAAAAATCTGTGCGTTGCTTCGGATAATATTAATTAATAACAAGTACAATTAATAATATCGTGTGCTGCTTATACAACGATTTACTTACATTCTCTTTACATAAGTGCAATTCAACAAGTGGATATCGTGGAAAAGGTGATTTATGAAAATACATATTTTACGTGACTAAAAATTTTTTTGCTCTTTGTAAAATTCACCTCAACTAAGAAGCCGGTGCTTTTTTTTTACAAATATATGAATGTATACTATGTGGCAACATTGTAAATTTTCCAAAATAGTATGACTATCCCTTTCGTTTATATGTTAACAACGTGGCAAAAAATGGAGTAGTTTTATCTCATTCTTGTAATAAGTTTGATTAGTAAAAAGTTCACATACTATTATTTCCATAAAAAAAAGTATTTATGCTCTGTGATCTTTTGTATTAAAAAGATTTTTTTTGGGAACTTTCCACATAAATTAGTGTGCTTTTCATTCGATTGGATTGGTGCGTATGGAATATATGGTTTAAGCAGGAAAATAATTATAATAATAGATAATATTTCTGTGAATAATGGGGAGTTTTTTTTGATTATTGCTTTCTCATGAGCTATATATAAAAGAAATAAATGCGATAAAGGGTGTTAACAAACGTTTTAAGTCAGGCTGAAAAGTTTGTCCTGGTAATGCTGTAATTATTATATTAGCCACCACGGCATAAAATGAGAAAGTGTTGTGGAAAAATATAGTACCATACAAAAGAAAAATTTACATATGTGTAAATATATATGATTATTGATTGAAAATAGTGAAATATTAAAATAAGTTATATATCTGTAAATAATAAAATTTTATAATATTCATTCAAACTGATGCACTGATATGAATATACGTTGATTTTTCGTGTGGTGAAAAATGTATGATTATACTAGATTTCCTCTATATCATTTGCTATTCTCCATTTTCTAATAATTATTCATTGTTGCTTTATGTTATATTCACTACGTTAAGTAAAGTTTCCTTTTTCGTGTTCGTATGACGTAGGGTGGTGCTGTTGGCAAAAAGAAATTAAGAAAAATTTTATACAATTAATTTCTTCAAAAAGTTAAAAAGTGTGGCATTAAAATAAGAGAAAAATAGGTAAAACAATATGTGAAAAGTTTTTTAACTTAAATGGAATAATTATTGAGTGAACAAATCCGAACAAATAGCTATAAGATGACGGCGTCGTTGATGTCGTGATTTTTCTTTTGTTTTTAGGCTACGCAAGCATGTCTAGTTTTGATGTACATCATATTCATTTTGCAATTTAAATGCACGAGTGAAAATTATTACTAAAGTTATTTTAACCAGTGATACTGTTTTAGTGTTGAAATGGACTTTTAAACTATGCTGACTCATATAATAATAAATAATAATTTTTAGTGTATACTGAATTTTATTCAATATTATATTGCCATGTATATGAGTTTTAAAGTAAGGGAATTTCACATCATTATGCAGAGTTATAAAATGACATACATACAAATATATATGTTCTACTGTACGATGTCTGTGCAAACATTTAAAAGAAAGATTTCGGAATTGATTGATTATTAATTAGTCATAATTGGTTTATTTCCATTATCAACACGTATGTGGTTGGTCGTTTTTATACCCAACATTAGACGTATATTAAGTTTGCTTTTCCGTATGCAACTACTAGAAGGAGTTTATGATCAGTAGATCAAATAAAGGGTTGCATAGACTTCAGTTGAAATGAATAATAAAGTGCCGGAAACAGATGTTCACAAAACCATTAATGTGATACAGTTACCTATTTAAAATGGATGAAATCGGTTTTAGAGCTACCCGAACAACTAGAAGATCATAAAAAAAATATCGTTTCCAATTCGGTCTCTAATTTTTGAAATGGTCACAAAAGTCTTGTATGAGTCATCTTAGTATAGGTTGCATTTATTTATTTAAATTAATAAATATTTTCCAGCTCTTTTCTTATTAAAAGTTTAGATTAAGGGAATGCAAGAATAAATCATTGTTCTTCTTTTCAGTTTCAATTTAAACAACTCCGGTTTTATTAACTGTGAAAATTTACATATATACTCGTATATATTTAATATGTTGTGTTTGTGAATTGTCTATTCTGTGTTTAACTTTATCCTTTTTTTGTTTGTTTACTTTTCTAGCTACTCATCTATAATCCAGTAAATTGTAGCAAATAAACGTGAATTATTTTGGGAAAAGTTTCGCGTACAACATAAGAATTCCATTTCATACGATTTCATTTCTTTTTGTTTTGTTCGTTTTTGTATAAACATACAAAAATTGTTTATCCAATAGAGGAATATTTAATAACACGATTACAACAACAATTAATTAATTAACTATAACTAATTTAACAAGAACAAAACAATGGGGAACGTGTTTGCAAATCTATTTAAAGGTCTCTTCGGCAAGAAAGAAATGAGAATACTAATGGTGGGTTTAGATGCCGCTGGTAAAACCACAATTTTGTACAAACTCAAATTAGGCGAAATTGTAACAACGATACCTACCATCGGTATAATACATGAATTTCGTAATGAGGGGGATCTTTTATTTATGCTTCTTCTTGTTCTTTTTCTTTTCTCTTCTGGTTTACTCGCGTAGGTTTCAATGTGGAAACTGTAGAATACAAGAATATAAGCTTTACAGTTTGGGATGTGGGTGGTCAAGATAAAATCCGTCCCTTGTGGAGGCATTACTTCCAAAATACACAAGTAAGTAATGGGGGCTGAAAGTCTATATTTCCCCTCTAGTATTATGTTATGATGAAAGTTTTTTATTTTCCTCAATATATATATGTACTCTTCATTTGTCTTGGTTAGGGTCTTATTTTTGTCGTTGACAGCAATGATAGAGAACGTATTGGTGAAGCGAGAGAGGAACTAATGCGTATGTTGGCCGAAGATGAACTCCGGGATGCTGTTCTACTTATATTTGCTAATAAGCAGGTAACATATATAACAAATAAAACAAGTTAAAAGGAGGAGGGGAAAGGAATCTCTTTACATTTGAATACATTACTTATGTTAAAGGGAAACCTTTAAACTTTTGTAGAGAATATGAAAATTTTGTGAAAAATTTCTATTATGTGTAAATAATGTATTTAATTAAATTTTAGTCCCAAGTCCATTTGTGTCTGCTTTGCCCGAAGAAATGGATTAAAATGGAATTTTAATGAAATTAATATTTTTCTTATAGGATCTGCCAAATGCAATGAACGCAGCCGAAATTACGGATAAGCTTGGTTTACATTCACTCAGAAACCGTAACTGGTATATACAAGCGACGTGTGCTACCAGCGGTGATGGTCTCTACGAAGGTCTCGATTGGTTGTCCAATCAGCTTAAGAACGCTAACCGCTAAAATGTTTCTATAATTTATCCATAATTGCAATAATTGCAAATACAACAACAACAACAACAACAACAATTTCATCTTTGGTTTAATAATATATTACAACACATTAATAATAATAATAATAATAATGAAATGCAAGAGGAACAGCCTCTCCCAAAAAAAAAAAAAAAAATCATGAGAAATAATAAAATAAAGTTACAATACAAAATAAAACACATAAACAATAAAGATTCCAATAAGTTTCAACCATAAATACAACAAAAACAAGTACTACGGAAGAAACATGACTAATATTAAATGCCGCCTATTTTTTAGGTTGTCGAAATTAAGAAACAAAACAAAAGAAAAACATTTCTTAAAAAGAAAACACTGCGGACTTAATTCACGCGAAAAATTTCAATAAAAAGAATGTGTGTACGTACATATGTTGGTGTAAATTCGAACAACAGAACAGATCACACTTAAAACAACAACAACCATCCATTCTACTATAAACGTCAGAATTAACGAGGCAAACAAAAAAAAAACTAAACATTTCTTTAAGTTCATTTATTTCTTTTCTAATTTGTATTTGTATTCGTAATGTTTATTAATATATATCAATTTTTTTTAAATTAAATTAATTCCGCATTCTTTGCAAAGGAAATTGTTTATGTTTCCATCAATAGTTTAAGCATAAAACATATTCGTGCTGTGTGTGTATTGTATCCATATGCATTGTTTTACACATAATGCGTAGATTTGTTTCAATTGCATTCGCCGTTACATGCATAAATGGCAGGATGCTACATAATAAGTTCATTGTCTCATATCAATGAGAATCATTAAAATAAAGAATGACATACATAAAAAAAAAAACATTACAACTTTATATATAAATACATCTTTAATTAAATTTAAAGTCAACTTTAATAAAGCATCAGCCAGCAAGCAAATCATGTATTAAATATATATTAACAAACTAACAGCCAAAATGTTGAAAATCTTTATTCACCACATTCTTATGCCATATTGAGAAAAAGCAACCTCGATCGTTTTTGGTTGTATATTTCTATGGTGGTGGAAGTCAGAAGAGTTGTTCAAGATTTAATTATGAATGAAAACAGTACGAAAATTTATTTCGCGTTGTAGAAGAATTTCTCCTCAATCTACGTTTTAACCTTTTAAATAGTCATTGCTTCTCTACGTTGTCTATTAAATGAATGATATCAATGCAAAGTGAATGTATGAAAAAGGACCATATGTATGCACTATGAAATCTGGCAACGTTATTTAAAATACGATTTTCTCTTTCTCTCTTATGACATTATAATATAACAAAAATATATTTTAGCAAACGTTTGTGGCTTAAAAGTAAAAATAAAAGAATAAATTAAATTATACCAATAATAATAAATAATACAATATATTATACATTATTTTACAATGTCTTCTAAGCAAACCTCAAAAAAATACAAATGGGCTTTGGATTTCAATACCAAGTAAATATTATTTGCTTGCTTGCTTATCTCCTTGAGAATGCTGTTGATTTGATCATTTAATAAATTCTATTGAAAATTGTAGCAAATCGAATGACTTACCCGCACCTCCTGGTTATAATCCAAATACGCTAATTAATCAAACCGAAGTGGTTAAAGATCAACGTTTAATATTCAAGAAATCATGGGATTTAGCATTGGGTCCCTTAAAACAAGTAAGCAGCATTCACTAAATATTAAATTTCATAAACAAACCCTCACACCAACTATTCCATATTCCAGATACCAATGAACATATTTATTATGTACATGTCGGGTAATTCCATATCCATATTTCCGATAATGATGATTGGTATGATGTTGATACGACCGATTAAAGCGATGTTCTCCACACAGGTCACCTCTAAAATGGCTGAAGGTGCCCAGGGTACTGGACAAAAGTTCATTTACTTTCTGGGCAATTTAGCAAATGTAGCTATAGCTCTTTATAAATGCCACAGCATGGGATTATTGCCCACTCATGCTTCAGATTGGTTAGCATTTGTGGAGCCACAAACTCGTCTTGAATATTATGGTGGTGGCGTTTCATTTATTTAAAAATGCCACCAAAGCAATAGTTTGCGTTGAATTACAAAAAAAATTAAATCAAAACCTTTTTATATACAATGCGTTAGACTTGATCAATATTTAAGAATTAGTCAAATTAAGAATAAACAAATTGTAATCATTCATGTGAATGTGCATAATTTTTACTAAGCATTTTATTTGAATTCAAAATGCTTCCTTCATACATCCATATGACATATTTTAATTAATGATTTTCCCAGTTTCTTTTTTAATATTGTGCACGATTTGTTCGGCAGGTGTTCTGTAGAAATAAAAAAATCAAATATATTTATTACAGACATGCCTTAAGTCGTATAAACAAAGTCGTCTTCGCGGTTAGTATCGCATTGAATAGTTAAACTGTTGAACAGCACGATTCTTACACTCAAACAATTTTTAATAATTTCCAATACAAAGTTTGTTATTTTTCATAGGTGTTGCTTTGTGTACTACAAATATTATTGATCAAAACGTGTACAACATAACACTTAAATGTTAATAAATGTGTATTAAGGTAACTTATGATAAATTACTTTTTGCGATGATCGTCAGCTATTTCTTTTATTTTCTCAATCATTTTATTTGGATCATCAACTTTGGGTATCTAGAATAATTTTTAATGTATATGATGAGAGCTACGTCAACACAATATAAATACACAAATAATTACCTCATAATTTTGACTAAGGTAGATGCCAGTGTATACACCAGCACTAAAAGTTAACTGAAATATAAAACGGAAAATATTGAGAAAACATTAAAACGTGTGAACCTAATGAAATAATCTAAAAATTTTAAATATTAACTTTAAAGAAATAAAAATGAAATGAATTTTCGCACTAAATTATATAATTTTTATTTTTCAAACGTAGTGTCATAGTGTCCTAGATATGTTTTAGGACTTTCCTTAGGTTGTCAAGTTGACGTTCAGTTAGATAATTTTATTTTTCCACAAAATCTAAATAAATTTTGCGTCCAATATTTATGTAATTTAAGTGATAATTATGCGTAATTTTTATCTATTATGAAAAGGAGAACAAACAAAAACAAATTACCAACACGAACAAAAATCAGAACCAAAACAAAACTAAATATGGAAAAAATGGAGGGAACTTAACATATATTGAGACAGAATAAATTTTATTAAGCTTACCATGAATTTTAACATATCTGAAAAACCAAAACTATCAGCAGCCAGTTTGAAATGTTTACTAAGAGAAATCGGCAAAAATTATTTTTAATTAATCACATGAGTGATGCTATTTTAGAGTTATTGCACACGACACGTTAGATAATATTTCACCGTTTATTTTATTATAATTTTTCCCATTTGGCAACACTCATGGACAATTCAGCTGATTTAAATTATCGACTCTTGAATTTTACTACGCATCAAAAAATCGTGTTTAATATATTTCAGAAGTTTGCAACATACAAACTATAGTGAATATATATTTGTTTTATTTCAAATCATTATATATAATTATAGTTCATACTAACAAATTTGCTGGACATTTCTTCATACCAAAATAACATCATTAGCATCAGAGCATAGAGTTGAAACGCATTCGGTTTTAGTTTAATTTCATCATTTTACTGTGCCTGCCAAGAGGTTCTTGGTCCATACCCATAGTGACAACCTAATAGAAAATTACATATAATTATAGGAGAATTGTTCGTTGACAGTGAGAGAAAATTTACAATTGTTAAATAGCATGCACATAAAATTCGACTTGAACTCTTTGAAGTTTATGTCGTGCTTGTATTTTTCTGGGCGAAAATATATAAAACATTTCATTATTTACTTTATTCCCATTGATTAGAAGTATGCAAGAAAATCTAGGCAATAGCGGTGCGTTAACTAAAATATTTATCACATCATTATTTGGTATTTATTTATCGTTTATTCAGAGGAATGCAGTGAAGTTTCGTTAAATATTTTGGATGACGACTGTTTGGAATGTATATTCGAGAGAATCAATGATTTGCCGGTACAAGTTCAGGTGGCAAACGTGTGTAAACGTTTTCGTCACATTGTGCTGCGCATGTGGAAACGTATACCTGAATACCATTTTTTAGTATTGGATCACTGGACATGCATATTGCCACGTATAGATGATTTGGAATTCTTCTTGCAGGCCATGAGAAGAGACTTTCATACGGTGCGCCTTATCAACGATTGCCTTAGCGTCTTCCTTAAAGAAATGGAAGAGATGCGTATTGCACAATTACCTGGCGTTCGGCGTTGTGAATTGCAGGATAATGTTATGGAGTGTTATCCGAAAGATGAGGAGATCGAATCGTTGACCCAACTATTGCCGAATTTAAAATATTTAAGCTTGAATACACCCATTACCGGACGTTTTATATCGAAATTTCAATATCTGGAAGAGTTGCATTTGTATGATGAGGACAATAAAGTATTTGAGCTGAAGCCCGAATATCTCAATGAATTGTTAGTAAAGTTGAGAAATTTACGAGTGCTGGATATACGGGCTTTTGAGGTCAGCCATTTAATTCTTACCCCCGACGTGGCAAACTGTACCGGTCTGCAAGAATTGAAATTGAATTTAAACACTCTGAAGTCAGGGCTGGATTTTGTGTTACTGATGCCACAACTGCGCACTTTAAGAGTATTGTTGGATCAAAATTTGAATATTAGTCGTATTACGAACGTGGACACGTACGATTATAAGATATATAAGACCAAAGAATTCTTTCGGATTTTGAATGAGAAGAGTGCCTCAATCACTGGCCTGGGAGTGGATTTATATTTTATGCCGCTTACTCAAGATTGGGATGTGGGCTTGACATATTTCAATGATGGCAAATTGAAACTATTGGCTTTATGCAACTGTGATTATGGGTCGGCCTTTTTTGAACGTTACACCCAAATGACTCGTTTGGAGATATTGTGTTTGCGCCATGCACGCTCTCTGAAAAATGAAACAGTGTTAAAGTTTTTGCAAGCGTGTCCACATTTGACACATTTAGACATCAGCTATTGCAGGAAAGTAGACAAATCTCTGCTCACCACTATAGCTGAATATTTAAGTGAACACAGACGTGCACACATTTTATACATATATTATCGTATGTCCGGTTTAGAGTCGGAAATAGAAGAGGTACGTGAATATTATTTACAATTTTAAACGGCTGGATGATGCAAAGCAGTATCTAATATAATAAATTCTTTTTTTTTTTTTTTTATATTATACTTCCAGAATCCAGTTTATTGGTCTAAACAAAAGTATATACAGTTGTGTGACGATTTCCCACCAGATTCGGATATCGGTTTAAGTTATGTTTATCGTGGTTTTGTATTCAACTTTGAGCCGTCCGCTGAGGACAACACTTTATAAATACATACAATATTAATGTTTGAACATCACTGGAAGTGTTGCATGTGTTACTTATTATAACGATTATACAGCAAGTAATACAGGGTGCACATGTTTTTTGCAGCCAAATGAATTAGCACAAGTAAAAAAATTTACATTCCTACTTCTAGGCGCGGCTAACATTTTGACGAAGTGATCTTTACCTCCAAACACCTGTTTTTGTTACACTAAGCAGTTTATAATTAATTTTATGATTTGTCCATATATTCAAAGAAGATTCTGAACCAGATGTGCACCAAATTTCAACTTCATGGCTCAATATTTGTGGCAAATAAATAGATTTTGGCCGATTGTGGGCGTGGTTTTTGACTGATTTTTTTGATTTTTAAAATAGCAATCTGCGTGGAAAATTCTGTACAGGAAATTGAAGTCAATATCTCAAAATTTGCGATGGTGAGAGTGTCAACAATAGACAGACATACGTATATACATGTCCTTTGTAAAGTCCTTTTGACGCCTTTTTGTGGATGTTGCAAATAGAATAACAAACTTAATACACCTCCTCCCTCTTATATGAAAATTATAAGAAAACTATTTAATATTAATGAATGTTAATAAACGTCGATTTTGTGATGATTATTATAAAAGATAATTTATTGGAAGAAACCACAATAATAAACAAATTATCTTAAAAAAAAAGACAATTCTAATCTTGTAAAATAAACTTAATGCGAAAAATGCTATGAACATAAAAGCGTACATGTTCTTTTTAACATCACAACAACAACAACAGCAACGGCAACGCGGCAACAATATCAATAAAAGTGCAAATAATACAACAACAACAAAAGATCAGTTTTTGTTATTGTAGGTTGTATTACAAAATCAAGTCTTTTTGCAATACAAAGTCCCACGTGTCCTTCCACAGTAAATTTAAAACTTCAGATGTTGACAACTTTTGAAAACCGTAACTAAGCGGCAAGAAACGTATGTAAACCATAATAACGGCAATCAGCCACAATAACACCAAGCCACGATACACGGAAACAACAGTTGGTTTTGTTGTTGTACAATATTTTCTTAACAAATAATCCACGTGCTCAATCACATAGCATAACAATTGAACTTTGAATAGAAAGGCGGGCAAATAGTGATGCAGGAATAGGGTACGATCCATAAAGAAATAGGGTAAATAATGGATTAAATAGCCGACATAGTGTATGTGACCAATGGAGATGAAACGTTGCCACTCTGCCTCATCGATATCATAGTAAAGCCGCTGACGTCGTATTAGATAGAAAATGCCCAAAATTGTATAGAGTGTTATAGCGCCAGAGCCGGCATACCAAATGAATATATTGCCCAGTAAATAAATTTGTCCATTCGACTTGCTGTCAACCCAATAGGCGATGCCTTTACTTAGCAGTGGCCATTCCAACGGCTCCGAACTGTACATGTGCGTTTGCGTCGATTTACGGTGCGACACCATTTTCATTTGCAGTTCGACTAGTTTCTGGAAAAATGTCAATTTGGTTTGTTTGGTGGGTAACATTTCCGCCTTCAATAATTGTTGTTCACGTTCATGCTCATCATGAGCTGAAAATATTTGAAAATTATTTTTTTTTGAGGAATTTTTTAAATACAAACAAGTAAGAATAGTAAATTTGATTGAGGCAAAATCTTAAATACTCTCCGCATCTACATAGAAACGGTGGGCGTGGCAGGTGCATGATTACTTCCTTAGTTTGATGAATTACGAATCAGCTCGCAAGTGAAGCGTTACGCTGAGTATGGTTTTTTATAAATTGCGGGTGTGTTTAATATCCAACCACGCCCACTTTTGGCATATCGAAAGAAGGGATATTTATAAGTATGCATACCAAATTTCAAGTTCATAGGTCAACTTTTGTAAGAGATATATTGATTCTAGTCTATTGTAGGCGTGTCTGTAATCCGACCACACCCCTTTTTGGCATAACAATGATTGGGATAATTATGAGTATGTGTACCAAGTTTTAATTTAAGAGCTTAATCCGTACAAAATATCTTAAAATTTACGACAGTGAGCATGCCAACAACAGACGGACATACGGACATGCTTGTCTAGATCGAAATGACAAACTTAGTACATGGAGGACATAAATATTGCATAATTTGTGAACCTATAGTATAACGATGTTCTTCCACGTTCCAAATGGTGTCTTTATTGTCAATAGCACGATCGCCGGCTACTTCATGTTGATTGAAGCCCCATTCCGGCAATTGTTGGCCCGTATAACGCAAAGCAGCCTGAGTAGAGACATGTATTAAACGTACCTCCGATTTGATGGCATGCCAAATGGGGCCTTCCTAAAAGGAAATAGAAATAGGACTAGAATGAGTCGAATTTTTTTTTTAAATATATGACAAAACTCACCGAATCTCTGTTGAGTATTTCCACACGCCACAACAGTTCCCCTTTCATATCAATCTCATAATCGATATAGCAGGAGACCTCTTGGCAGCGCGGTGTCACCGGGGCAGCCACATCATGCGAATTCAAGGCCCGACTGGTAATGCCGTGCACCAATTGTATGATATCACCATGACGTATAACATCTGGGACATCATCCACTACCAAACTATCTGTTTGCGGCCGCTTCACAATCCACCAATTGTTCACATCTTTGAATGAGTAACAGGTGACTTGTTGTTGATGCGATGAACCACGATTATCGGAATAACGTACCGGATACACATGAGCATGCGAATGTAACCAACACGTCCGTCCATATGTATGACGTAATGTTATCTGTGATCCGTGCGCTACATTTAATGGTTGGCCTTTAGTAATGGATGCCAAGCCACCGTCTAAGGATGCTTGAAAGGCACTCGTCATGACACTATCATGGGGGCCAGCCCTGTGCAACGTTCGCAAATGTATGTAGAATATGAACAAGTAAAGGCATAACGGTATTATGGTAAATATTATAAATTGGGCACCAGCCTGAAGGCATACTTGGACATCTGTTTACAAAAAAATAGATAAAATTTAATATCTGTCCATGTGACGCCAAATTCATTTCTTTCCATTCAAAAATATCTACATTAAGAACGGAGCTAATCAATGTAGCCATGCCCGCCTCGTTATATACAATATTATTATAGCGCCCATCATATGTCAAGACATTCTCAAAGCCCGAAAGGAGGCATCACAAATCCGACAAAGTATTTATAGGATTTTTCAATAAGGACATAACAAATTTGTATTTAAATAAAATGCGGAATAATTGAGAAATTGGGCTGAAATGTGTAGCAGGTGCGGTGTACATGTTATATTTAACTATGGAATCGATTCGATCACATTCATATGACCACGGCCATTGTAACATGATGATCATTTTGTACGATGAAACAAATGAAAATCCTCACAAATAGATTTTTGTAGATTCTGAGCGTATCTGTTATCCGATCAAGTTAGCCTTTTTTTTATAGTTAGCTTAATTTTTGGGACTGAAAAACGATTTAAGTAGCGAAATTTCAGCTCAATATCTCAAAATTTACCACAAACAACAGATACAACACATATGCGGACACCCGGACATAAACGCCTCTAACGCCTCCTTCTGGATATTGCAAATGGAAAGACAAATTTAGCATACCACCCCATCATATGTGGTGGTTTTAATGACTAATTTTTAACTTACTTGTTACAGTGGCATTGTAGAGCAGATCCCAAAAATGTTTCAATATTAAATAACCGGCTAAACAGAACGTAAGTAGACCGGCGTACTTAATGCATATGGCGCAGGTTAGAAGGCAAGCAGCGGCAACACCATAACACACCCACAAAGCTTTCGGGAAATGAATCTTCTGAAAACGCAATAACATGCTTAAGCCGAGGACGGAAAAACACAACAGCATCGACTCCATGAGTATAAAACGTGACTGAGTTAATAAAGCATTATCGAAGATCACCAGTAGGCCGCCCAACAGTGAACACCAGCGCGTTAGACCGGACTCTAATAAAAGATTGTAAACAGCGGCGGGTAAAATGCTGCCGAAGAGGGCGGGTAGAAAGCGAAACCAAAATATGGGCATATTTTGAGGATATCTCGAACCAATATGTGACACAGTAAAATTGCCTGTGTAACCAACACTGCTCACCAAGCCAGCAATCAACTGTTTACCCAATGGTGGGTGATGATCAAAGAAGAATATGTTGCGGATGTAATGGGCAATAAATTTGCCATAGTGCAGCTCATCGAAGACCACGTGGCGTGGTGTACTTAAGCGATAGAAACGTGTACAAAAAGCCACCAGCAGTAAAGCCCAACTGAATAAATCCAGTTGAACTTGGAACACAAACTGTGATGCTGACGGCCATGTCGGCCACCAACAATTCCCAGTTAAATCGGTGGTAATCTCATTTGATTGTTGTTGGTAGGCTTCTTCATTTTCGTGTTGTTGCTGCTGTTGTTGTCTGGCATTATCTGTTGTTTCTGTTGTGCTAAGAGCGAACTGCAAAGATAGTGAGCGTTTATGCTGAGCTGAATGACTCAGTGTGGTGTTGTTGTTGTTATTATTATTATTATTCTCTTTGGCTAAATCTCTTTGTGGTGGTGCATTGAATGGACAGGCGGGCATTGGTATTACATTCAGTTTGCAATTCACATCACGACAACAATTAACGATTGCGGTAATCTTGCCATTGCATAAAATTGCGGCGGCGGTGCCGGCCATCATGGCCATCGGTGTATGAGTATACGTGGTAATCGCTGTTGACGTTGTTAACGATGACGTATATGTTGTGGTAGTTAGGGCTGTTATGGTCGACGTGACATCCATACCAACACCACCGCTACTACTACAACACAAAAGTTTGTTGTTTTCACCTAAACGTTGAAATCTTTCGTTTTTACAATCTACCGACCTTTCCGCAAATAATGATGCTAATGATGATGATGATGGTGATGGTGTTGGTGTTAGTGTTGGTGGCGATTGTGGTTGTGTCGGTCTTCTCTCATTAGACGTGTTAACTTGTTTGGCTTTAATTTTGGCCGACTTACGTCTTTGCGTAAGATTGGCTTGCGTTGTGGACATGTTCGGATGTATTTAACTAAATATATGTAAATAGAGCATTTTTATGTTATTATACCCTACATCACTTGTGCTTACATAGAATATTAAGCTTGTAAGGATGTTTATAACTCATAAACACCCGATCCGATCGTCTGTCTGTCGCTCTGTCTATGCATATAAATTTATGCATAAGCTACAGGTGACATTTTTTGAGGTATTTCTATGAAATGTGATCCAGAGACATATGTTAGCCTAAGAAGGAAACCTATTGAAAGCGGTTCCACTTGGACCATTTTTAGAACCCATCCCCTTATAACAATCTATTATAATGGAAGTCTTTATATGACAAAAACTCGCAATTATGAATATTTTTTGACAAAATTTTGGTGAAGAATAGTTAATTAATTCAATAATTTGTTTTAACAATTATGGACCGGACTGGACCATTTTGAGAACCCCTTTCGCTGCATACTTTGCGAAACCAAATGGTGTCGGATATTAAATGGTCGATCTTGACCAACTATAACATATTCACTTGTTTTGTTTTGCTATCCCGTTCCGGACAATTTTTATGTAAATAATGATCAGATTGTTTCATGGGCCAACCAGCCTTCATCACATTTATGTAAATTTCACTCCACTTTCTCTTTATATCCACCTATACGCACATCAACTTTCTAGGAAACGTTTTTACTAAATTCCCAGTTTATGCAACTATTTCAGTTATCAGTTATTTTGAAATTTATATTTTTTTCTTGTGCAAAACAAAAAAAAAACACAAAATGCAAATATTGCGAAAAATATCCAAATATTTGAAATCGTTTTGTATTGCAAGCACAACCTGAGCCACGTATTCTTTGTTTGCTACTAAAACTTACCTTAAAAATGTCTTTTGGAAGAAGTCTTGTTGTCTTGGCCGCCTCAATATTTAACTTTAACTCTTTTTCAGATCTCTTCACTGCAAGTCATTCAACAAGATACAATATGTAGATGTGCTTGTCAAGGTGTTAGTGTTAGTGTTAGTTGTTATTCCTGTTTAACGTGTGTATGCATGTATGTCATTAGTAAAACTTCATGATTGTAAGAAACTCTCACTTGTGCAGCGCGTGTTGTCATTCACTTTTTATACCATTAGCGCTTGTTGGGTCTGTTGTTAGTGTTGGTTGTATTTAAAACGCTAATGACCGGAATGTGGTTTTACTGTTATATTTTCATATACTCACTTAATATTTGTTATTATTCTTCCTATTCTGCGATTACATCGTATATTCTTCTTTATACCCTCCAAATAGGAGGGGGTGTACCAAGTTTGTTATTTCATTTGCATCATCCAGAAGGAAACCTCCGAGACTCTACAAAGTATATATATTCTGCATCATTATCAAAAACTGAGTCGATCTAGATATGCATGTCCGTGTGTATGTCAGTTGTTGGCACTATCATGTTTGTAAATTTTGAGATGTTGTGTGTATGAGATGAAATTTACAATTTTAGTTTGTACACATAGATCGTTATTCAAATGGAGCAAAATGCGACAAGAGCCACGCCCATAATGAAAAAACGTAAAAGTTGGAATTTGGTACAATTCCTCCGCTCCTCGATGTACCAAAAATAGGCGTGGTCGGATAACTTAACTCGATTACAATTTACAAAAAAAAAAAACACTGTACTCAGCATAAAATTCGAGTTACAAGTTGTTACGTAATGCCCATACTATTAGAGGGATGGTAATCATGTACCCACCACGTCCACATTTTCTATGTAGATGTACAGGGCATTTAAGATTTGACCTAAGCCAAGTTTAATTTTCTTTACTTGTTTTTTAATGTCATTACAAAACTCTTCCCTGAGAGTCTTTCTCGCATTAATTATTGTTAAACAGTCATCCGCTAAAAAAAATTAATAAGAAAGTTATATTTGGTTTAGGCCAAATATTAAATACCTTCCGCATCTACATACATAATGGGCATGGCTGGATGATTGCGCTCTCTAATAACGTATGTATTATGTATCAGCTTACAAGTCGTAAAGAGTGAACTTTTTATAATGTTTTTTATTATAAGTATGCTTATAATCCAACCACGCCCGTTTTTGGTATATTGATGAATGGGGTAATTATGTACTAAATTTCAATTTCGTGGGTTAATTTTTGGAGCAGATAAAGTCTCTTTACCTCCGATTCTTGCTCAATTGTCATGGTTTACATTAGAGCAGTGTGACTAATGTAGTTTATTCTCCGATCTTGATTTAATATGCATTAATTATAAATACTCCATAAAATTACAAAGTTCCATAAAGGAAAAAATAAGCCCTGAAGAAGTCGCCAAAAAGCGACGAGACGTCGGCAATACAATAAATTTTGATTAATATAAAAATCAAACACTGACTTTGTGAACATCAATCATCACTTTAATACAATAAAGAAGTTTATACAACACACATATAAAATAGACAAATTGTTGATTGTGGGCGTGGCTATTGAATGATTTTTCTAAATTTAAATACCGACCAACATGTAAAAACTATAATTGTTTGTACTTGTACAACATTTCAGCTCAATATCTTATGTAGACTGTCTAGATAAACGTGGCTTTTATTGCTGATCAAGAATATACATCAAATGGAATGACAAACTTAGTATACCATCCATATTATGTGTAGGGTACAATAACGGTATGTAACAACTTTTCATTTTGTTTTTTACTTTAAACTTTTAAACATAGAATAGATTAAAAGAATAATTTCGTTAACATTTCGCTTATTCTCGTACTGCTCTTACAATACATTTAATAAAATAAATTGATATTATTTGTGTGTGAATTTATTTTGTTAATGTAGCCATACGTTTAATATATAAGCATATTTTAAATTTTTGATAAGCATATATGTGTATTAATAAGTATATTAATTAGGGGGATAAGTGATTTCCAAGAATGTTGAATTCCAATTATTTCTGCTTTAATAACGCGATCCTTTTCATAAAATGTATAAATTAGAAGCCGGATTGCATCAGCAACCGTACCGTGAGTAGCACCCATATGGGTCATTCGAAATCTAAGTGTTGTGAGAATGCAAAGAGAAGATGACACCAAGTGGCAGCTAATCCATATCATCATCGTCATCATCGGAAATTGTATATTTCTTTTGTGACCGCTTACCACTACTGCCACTACCACTGGGATGTGAAGAGGAGGCTGCTGCCGCTGCCGCTGTTACCCGTTGCCTGGTATTTACGAACAGTTTTTGCAATTCAATCGAATCTAAATAGATGAGCGAGTTCTCCTCATTGTAGATTTGTGCATTCTGACACAATTGCACAAAATCCTTTTGCAAATCATCCAGGTCTCCATATTTGCAATCTTCAATGCGTTGCAATATCTTCTTAATATCCACCGGACGTTTGATAATTTCATAATAGTCGGGCAAACGTTGACGGGATGGCAACTTCATGAATGGTTCCGACAAAATACGGCCATCGTCATGGGTATATTTAATAACACTCGACATGATTTTGTTCATTTGTTTTTTAATCTTTTTGTCCAGATTTTGACGACGTCTACGTTTCAAGATAACGGAATCATCGTCTGACTCATCTTTGCGATTTTTACGTTTACGTTTTTTACGTTTCGAGTCATCCTCCTCTTCTTCCTCCTCGAAATCGGCCCCATCATCAATGGCGCGTAACAATTCCTTCTCAGTCAAACTATCCGTATAGTCAACTTCTTTGCGTTGACGACTGCCGCGACCTAAAGGTATTTTTTATAAAACAAAAAAGGTGAAAATGTTATTTAACACCCTACACCACTTAGATGTATTAGTAAACTTAGAACATTGCCAGATAAGTCATTTTGTGAAATATCTTCGTATATGTAAAAACATTGCGATTTTTCGTCATATAAAAACGTCGTTATATGGGGAGGGGTTCTAAAATAGATCCAATTCGGTTTACTTTCAATAGGGTTCTTGTTTGGACCAATACTTGTGCTTGCACTGAATTTCATTGAAGTATCTTAAAATATGCGATTTGTAGCTTAAGCATAAATTTACATGGACAGACAGACGGACGTGATGAAATCAATTAAAATTTTGCTTCTGAACAGAGATCGATATAATTGGAGGTGGGTTGGCGGCATTTGCCGTTTAGAAGCTATAAACATAAAAAGTCCAAACGGTTTCAAATTATAATTAAAACAAGATAGAAAAGTTCGGTTAAGACCGAAGCTTAAATACCCTCCACCTTTTGTAATTCTCTAAAAAATAAGCTCCTATATCCATATTTATGTATATGACTGTTTCATGTACTTACGCAAACAGTTTTTTTTTTTAAATTATAGGCGTTTGCGTTATTCAATCACGCCCATTTTTGGCACAGTATTGGATAACGGTACCCTTTATATTTATACCAAATTTCAACTTGATATGCATAGTATTGTGCGATATATAATTTTTTAAAGATACAATTTTTTCGAGGTATGATGAGATTTTCGTTTATTGTGGGCGTGTCTCTTAACCGATTTTGCCCAATTTCAATACGGAACAGCGAAATTGAACTAAGAATACGTATGCAAAGTTTCAATTTGATATTTTAAAAATTACGACCGTGAGAGTGCCAACAACAGACGGACACACGGACACACGGACGGACATGTCTCAAACGATTTCTCTTTTCATGCTGATTAAGAATATATATGGTTTGTGGGGTCTCCGAGGCTTCCTTCGATGTGTTGTAAACGGATGATCAAAGTGAATATACCCTCTTCCCTAAGGTGGAGGGTATAAAAAAAAATTTATTTAATATATTACCTAAAATGGTGTCCTCATCATAGGTGTGCCAACGTTCTACCTCATCATCGTCCTTGGTCAGCCAGTCGGGTAATTCGGATTCGTCTATCAAGCGATCTCGTCCTGGATGCAGACGTTCGTCCTCCTTCCTACGCTCAACATCCATCTTCTTGAACAGTTCAATCTCCTCCTCGGAACGACCTATCATCATATTAATCACCTCATCATCGGGCACTTCATTCTCCTCCTCCTCATCAGCATCGTCCGCATGTAAAATGGTTTGCAGAAATTGTTGCCGTTCACTACCCGTCGACTTTTGATCAAACATACCCGCCTGTATAACTTTCTCATCCATATTAAGTTTATAGCGAGCGGCCGCCAGTATGCGTTCCTCTACTGAGTTAACGGTCATTAAGCGTAATACGCGCACCTCATTGCGTTGCCCTATACGATGAGCGCGATCCTGTGCTTGCAAGTCCTGATGTGGATTCCAGTCCGAGTCGAATATTATAACCGTATCGGCTGTTTGCAAATTTAAACCCAAACCACCGGCCCTTGTGGACAATAGGAAGACAAAATAATCGGAACCTTTTGCATTAAATTTGCGTAACAGTTCGCCACGATCTTCGGCTTTTGTGGTGCCATCCAAACGTAAATAGCCAAATTGTCGCCAGCTGAGATAGTCTTCGATAATAGTCATGCATTGAGTCATTTGACAGAAGAGGAGCACACGATGATTCGTGGCCTTTAACTTGGGTAGAATGCGATCCAACAATTCAAATTTACCCGAAACTCTGTACAGATCGGGCCCACTAACCATGCCATGAACCCCAGTGTGATCGCAAAACTTCTCCTCAATATGTTGGAACATGAACGGATGATTGCACAATTTCCGCAACTGTACTATAGTGTTCATTAAAGCTTTAGCACCGCCCTTGCCCTGTTTACCCTTCTCCGAACCATCCGTCAATAGAACGCCCTTACTTTGCATATGCTTATACAAGACTCGCTGCAAACCGGACATGTCACATTTGATAATATACTCCACTTTGTCGGGCAACTGATGTTCCACCTCCTTTTTTAAGCGACGCAACAAAAACGGCCGCAACACTTTATGTAAACGACGTATAATCAAAATTGTTTCCTCCTCGTTTAGTTCCACCTTTTCGCCAGTGGTAGCAAACGGTGCATTGAACCATTGCTCAAACGTGGAACAAGACTTAAATATTGACGGTAATAAGAAATTCAACAGAGCCCATAATTCGGGCAATTTGTTTTGCAACGGGGTACCGGTCAACAACAGACGATACGGGGCTATATAATGAGTGTTTAATACTTGTGTAAGTTTGCAGTGATGATTCTTCATGCGATGACCCTCATCAATAATCATGTACTTCCATTGAATTTTAGCTAGAACACCTTTATCCTTAATCACATACTCATACGTGGTGAGCAAGACATTAAATTTTGTGGCACGCATTTGGTTTTGTAGCAAACGTCGGCCCTGAGGTGAACCTTTATAGCTAACCACTGCTACAGAGGGAGCCCATTTCTCAAATTCCAAAACCCAATTGGGCAACGTGGACAACGGTACAATAATCAAGTACGGCCCCATTACCTAAATAGAGAAAAAAAACAAGTAAGAAAGCTACATTTGGCTTAAGCCAAATTTTAAATACCCTCCACGTCCACATACATGGTGAGCGGGACAGGAATAGACGTGTGTATGGTTATGCCCTCTAATAGTGTGTGTATTACGTACAAGCTTTCAAGTCGAGTTGTACGCTGGGTGTGGTTTTTTGTAAATTTTAGGCGTGTCTGTTAGGCGCTCCTAGTTTTGGCACATCGATAGCTGTGATATGTATGGATAAGCATATCAAATTTCAAGTTTATAGGTCAATTTTTGTGGCAGATAAATAGATTTTTGCCGATTGTAGGCGTGACTCTTGGCCGCTTTTGCCCAATTTAAATAGCAGTCTGCGTTCAGAAACTAAAAGTGTCAAAATTAACAATCGTGAGAATGCCAATAACCGACGAAGACACGGACACATGTCTAGGTCGACTCGGAATATATAAACTTTGCGGTATCTTTGTGAAGGGTATAAAAAATAATAGTTGCAAATAATATTTCATTTGATATTTGATAATCTCTCTTTCTTGATTCTCTCTTACTAGCCTTACCTTTTTCTTGTCCATTAAATAGGTAACCAAAGATATGGTCTGTATGGTTTTTCCAAGACCCATTTCATCGGCTAAAATGCCATTTAAGTTGTTGTTGTAAAGGGACACCAACCATTCTAGACCTTTCAGTTGATATTCCTTCAATTTTCCATTTACCAAAATGCTAGACTGCTCGTACACTTTTTCATGTATAGTGTGAGCAATGCTGTAGTAGGTTTGCTCTTCCGTACGATATTCATCATCTTCAACTTTCACCTTTTTAATGAAATCTTTGGCTTCCTCATCGCCCGCCTTCCCTTTTTCCACATTTGTAACATCTTGCTGATTTTGCTGATGCTCCTGTTGTCTCTCACTCGTCTCTTTATCATGTTGTTCTCTTCTGTGAAAGTCCACTTCAGTTAAATTTTGATCATCATCGTCTTCAGCCCAATCCCAGCCGGGATGTTGTTCCAGCCAACGATGTAAATTTTTTAATAACGGAGCATTCTCACCACAAATCTTTTTACCAGTGGCTGGCTCAATGACCGCAACATGTAAATCGGCCGCCATGCAACCGTCATCGATATTCACATATTCTCCGTTGAGTAACAATTCTTTTTTGTATTGCAGCAAGCGCTTATGTTCCTCCTCTTTCTTCTTCTTTTGATCATCCTTATGCTGGCGCACCATTTGCGTTAAATTACTGATGTACTCGTCGGTTTGCGACAGAAGGAAAGCCAACCGTTTGTCTTTCTTTTGATCGATGAGTTTGCGGTAACCTTCTTCATCTTCGGCCATCAAGCGACGCATACGTTCCTTTTCAATGCGTTCCTGTTCCTTCTTTTGTTCACGTTCCGCATTGGCGTGATAGTTCATGATCGCCTTATTGATACGTGCCAACTGTGCCTTATTGTTACGATGGTACTCTTTGAAATCTTTGCCGTGCTGTAAGACGGCGGCCAAGAACTCCTGGTGTTTTTGGCGTCGTTTACGTTCGGCCTCAAGTTTTTGTTGTTTTTCCAGTTTTTCGGTGGCCCGTGCTTCTCTTAAGCCTTGTCGTTTAGTTCGTTTATAGGCCTTTATATTTACGGCCGTTTCCAACGTAGTATCTCGGCGAGTACATTGCACTATTTCGGTACGTAATTGTCGTTGAAAGTTAAGAACGCGTAAGGCCCGCAACTCTATGGCTGCCTGCAAGCGTAAATCTTCGGGCATAGTGGCCGGTAAACGTTGCAGCTCTTGCATACGCAATGCCATACGTGAAGCGATGCGATTCTCTCGTTCCTGCAGCAGAACAATGGGATCCAAACCGACAGGTTTGGCTACTGTGGTGACACGATTTGGCTTCGGCATGGGTTGATGAGGTGGCGGAGCACCTTGTTTGGGACCACCTTGAGGCGGCATACCAATTGGTCCGGGTGGACGAACACCCTGGGGCGCCATTGTGGCTGGCATAGGTGCCGATATCGGAGGCTGGCTTCCAGCCATCACAGATGGACCCGGACCTACCACTGGGGGCTTATTACCGTTAGGCATTTGGTGCAATTCCTGTTGTGAGGGTGGTGGTGGTGGCCCTGAGCCTGGCGCCATTTGTACCGGTTGGGCATGCGGTGGTGGTTGCATTTTTCCCGGCAGCATTTGTTGTCCATACGGACTGGATGGTGGGGTTGGACACTGTGGCGGTGTTCCAGAATTACCTCCCGGCTGTTGCTGTTGCCCAGTGGAACCAGGCGCTGGTCCCGGCATACCCATATGACCTGTCGTATGCGGCGGTAGAACACCGGGTTGCTGTTGTTGTTGCGCAGCCGCCTGTTGCAAAACTTGTTGCATTTGCATCGATATCGGTTTGTTGCGAGCCAACAATCGATAAGCGGTTATTTGGGTGCGTAACATATTCACTTGATTACCGGTCAAATGTTGATGTTTCGATGTGGCCCGGATAGCCAACAATTGAGTATAGCGTGGATCCTCTTGAAGACCCTTCTCTTCCATAGTATCGATAGCTCTTTGCAAAGCATGCAAATTTTCCTGACCAGCACGTTCCGGTGGCCCAGGGGGTCCTTGTCCAGGTCCACTTGGCGGTCCCTGAAAAGAATACTTTATAATTTCACACACTTCCCTTAAAATTTCGTAATGTCGTGAAATGTGGCGGATTCTTCAATAGGGACATAACAATTTTGTATTTTAATACGAATGCACCTTTGCACGTTTTTCATGATCTGTCATTTTCAAAATGGCAGCCAAGGTTAAGATTTTTTCATGTTAAAGTTCACTAAGGAGCCAGGTTTGGAGATTATTAAAGATTACTACAGCAATTATGGCGCAACTTTAGCAACCAATTTTCAGTCGTAATAATCGTACCACCGGACAGGTAGTGCGTACTATAATACATAAATTCGAGTCAAAGTATTAACTTTTGGATGTTCGTGTGCCAGCGAGACGCACCGGTTGAAGTTTTGCCTCCGTAGTAAGTGCCTCAGTTTAAAATGATCCAAATCAGTCGATTCCATACGGCTCACAGGAATTGATAATCTCTCAAACCACATTGTACGGAATTTTGCATAAATACCCGCTTAAAACACCAAATTAGAACTCAAGAACTGAAGCCTCTTGATTATTTGAAGCGCCGAAACTTTTGTTATGTCCTTATTGAAAAACTTTTTATAAGTTCACGCCTGGCTCGCTCTTTATTTTGTCACTAAAGTGTGTATATTGTATGTTTTGGCTCAATTTTTGTGGCTGAGAGATATTATATATAGTTGTAAATTGGGGGAATGCGAATTTCTTACAAACCAGTCAAGTGTGTAAATGTCAATATTCATATAAAACTAATCTAAGATTTATACAGTGGTTTGAATTAGAATCGCATAATCGTGTAATTCGATTTCATAATGTAACTATCAAGATATAAATATTATTTTTTTAATAATATCCTGCATCACGTGCAATTCGGATTTATAAACTAAATACGAAACCATGTCCGTCTGTACCTATGTCTATCCCTGTTTTTTAAGATTTAAATGCAATGTCATTTTTTGCGATATTTAGATGAAATTTGGTATAAAAATATAAATTGGCCCACCCTATTAAATATGAACCGAATTGGACAATTTTTGGAACCCTTTTCCATATAACAATCTATTATAATGAAAGGCTTTATATGATGAAAAATCGCAATTTTTAATATATTTCGACAAAATTTGATGAAGAATAGTGAAATTGACGAAGACTGTGCCAAATATGAACCCGATCGGGCCAATTTTAAAACCCCTTTCCATATAATTTATTGCACAAAGGGACTTGTACTGGCAATGTCTCTGTGTTTACTCATACAGCTGGGTGGTGTAGAATATTATATGGTCGGCTTGACCAACTACAACTAAATAAAGATTTGTCAGATATTGGTGTGAATATTATTAAAAACTTTTTACGGACAGCTAATCTGATTACCGCGAAAAAGTTATTTTTAATTAGGTACGAAATTAATTAAACCTGTACATATATAAATTCTGAGTATGATATACGCGTGTTGAGTTGAGTTTATCTAATACAAAACAAAACAATAACAGCAACAGTAATTAATCGAGAAGTTTACCCTTTTCGATATAACAACGACTCAACAACAAAAAGTTCTCAAGCGAGTGAATAACAAAAATTGTTAAGTGGAGAGAATAATTATTTATAGGGAAACTTGTTTCTTATTCATTGAATAGAACGGTGACTTGTTTTTAGTTTACATGCCACTGGCAATAGCAACCAACATATTTTTCTATTTATGATCTATTAAATATAAAATTAAAATGACAACAATTAACAGCGATTTAGTAAATGAACTGTTCAGCTTTATATATCCGTTAACGGTTGAGGCGGGCGAGTTGTTGGTTGAAGGTTACAATCAAGCTTCGAAACGTATTGACATTAAAACCGATTTCTATGATGTTGTCACCGATTACGACAATCGCATTGAGGAGTTTTTAATTGCAGAAATTTTGAAAGCTTATCCCGAACACAAGTTTATTGGCGAAGAAGATACAGCTAAAAATAATCACACCACAAAGGCTCTAACGAATGCACCCACTTGGTTCATTGATCCAATTGATGGAACATCGAATTTTATTAAACAAATACCACACACTTGTGTATCGATTGGTTTGGCTATAAATAAAATTATTGTTCTCGGTGTCGTTAATAACCCGATACAGAGGAAAATCTACACGACGAAATTGGGACAGGGTGCCTTCTGCAATGGCCAGCCGATACGGGTCAGCGATTGTGATAAGGTGAGCTGGAGCTGGAGCATCTTATATTTTTCTGCTGATTCTCGTCTATTTTGTTTTTGTCTGTAGATAAGTGAAGCCAATGTCGGTTACGAGATATCGTTGCTACACGCGCACAGTATACGTAATAAACATATAAAACGTATCTACTTTATAGGGTCACAATCTAGAAGGTTACTATACATCCTCCTCTCTATTTCTCCCCATATATATTTATGAGCTTTTATTAATTTTTATTCATATTTTTAGATTTCTTTCTTATGGCAGTGTGGTGGAATCACTTTGTATGGTGGCCGCTGGCAATTTGGATGCCTATCACATCGAGGACATGTATCCTTGGGATTGTGCTGCTGGTTATTTATTGATACGTGAAGCGGGTGGTGTTGTAACCAGCCCTTATGGTGCAGAATTCGACATAATGAAGCCAGACTTGATATGCGCGGGTAGTGAAAAGTTACGTCAAGAATTGGAACAATTAATACGTTCAGCTGATCAACAAAAATATGTCGGAAATGGACAATAATTATGTATCAAAAACAACAAAAACGCATAATGATTAAAAGTTTTATAGCTCAAATAACACCATTTTCCGATTAATATAAACAAGTAAAAAAAAAAACTTGATTTGGCTCAAGTCAAATGTTATGCGGTGGGCGTGGCAGGTGCATAATTATGCTCTTTAAGAATTTATGTATTATGTATGCAGGTCGAGTTAAAACGCTTTATAAGGTTTTTTGTAAATTGAGGCATGTATGTTATTCGAGGTGGGCGAGGTAAAATAGGGAATTGCGTGTGGTTAGAAGTAGAAATGTCTACACAACATTTTTGCCCAATATCTTAAAAAAAAATTTCGTGACTGGACACACGGACGTAGATGTGATGAAGATGAACTTAGTTTTTGTTGCTGATTAAGATATATATTTATATATATAAAAGAAACAACACAAAACAACTAATTTGTGATTTAATTCATATAGTCCGTATAAAACAATTTCCATATAGTATTGAGCCCGTGAAAAAATACGTATATGTCCAGTGAAGAATAACCTAGGAACCTGTTCAATCGAAGTTTATATCTTGAAAAGGAGTATATTTCAAAAACGCCTTTAGATAAGGAAAACAAGTTAAGTTCCTAAGTTCCTTAAGTTCCTAGAATAAGGAAAACAAGTTAAGCTATATTAGACGAACGCCAAATCTAAGAGACCCACTATTATTACCCAGTATAGACCAGTCACGCGCGTAATTATGTCTAATTAAATCAAGGTGCGGTCAGTCTATTTCAGAACATTCGTGTCAAGAGTTCAGGAATAATAGGAAATTTGCAATAGGAATCTGTAAACAAGCAAACAAGAGATTCCCAACAAAAAAATTCTCGCAAGAACACAAGGATTAAATCATCTCGGATATTAATGCTGATTTAGAATACATACACTTTTGGGGGTGTGGCATAATTCTTTCTGGTACTTACAAACTTTTGAACAAAACCAATATACCCCCATAATCATTATAATGTTGAGTATAAGAATAATTGTTAATCAATAAGAGAAACTCCGTTAATATTAAATGCATAATATTTGCTTCTCTTTGCTCTACTCTCTCAAACTGTATGATTCTGGGGTATTTGCAAAATTATAAATAAATAAAAAGTAGTTTTTAAGTGTATGAGTTTATACATTTATATAGAGAAGGAATTTAGTACAAATTTTTAATAGTTAATTAAACAGCGTATCACTCTCACCGTTTATTTAATAATTTAAAGACAAGTAAGAATGTTTTCAATTGATGAGAAAACTGTAAGAAAATATTATGAAGTTGCTTTAAATATAGTAAAAAAATGTGGTATAATTATGCGAGAGGGTTATAGCAAAGATCAGGCCGATTATAAAGTGAAATCCCTGTTTTACGATTTAGTAACTGTTTACGATAAACAAATTGAAGATTTAATAATAGAGGATTTGCAAAGTGAATTTCCCGAATCAATGTTTATGGGGGAAGAGCAAACTGCTGCCAACAATTTACAAGAGATGTTAAATTTAACAAATGCCCCCACATGGATTATTGATCCAATTGATGGGACGACAAATTTTATACATAAAATTCCGCATTGTTGTATATCGGTGGGTTTGGCTATTAATAAAGAGTTGCTCGTGGGCATTGTTTATAATGCTATTACTGATGAAATGTATTCAGCTTGGAAAGGTCATGGTGCTTATCTGAATGGTGAACGTATACAGGTGTCCAAGTGTGAAAAGGTAAAGTTGTATTTGTGATATAAAGTTAACAGCAATGATAAAAATGTCTAAAATCGCCTTGAAATTGTATATTGCATGAGAGAGAGATGAAATTTAAATTAGTGCATTGTAATCATACCTCGGGTACATATTTGCATTCGACTTTACTGATAACATAAAATCTCGAGTCATTAAGCATCAAGGGAAACAGAGAAAGACGATATCAGAGATGATTTTGTAAAAATCAGTTGTTTGTGTACGTTTTCCAGGTTAATGAAGCGGTATTAGGATTTGAAATATCGCTAATACATGCCGCCCATGTTAGAGATAAGCTATCGAAGCGTTGTTTTAAACTAGCCTCCAATTGTGTTGGGTAACAACATACGTACTCAAACGATATTTCACTTTTAATAAAAGAAGACAATTATAATTTTTTTAGAACTCGTTCTATTGGTAGTGCAGCACTGTCATTGTGTTTGGTTGCCAGAGGTAGTTTTGATTGTTATCATGTGGAGGATTTAGCTCCCTGGGATATAGCTGGTGGAGCGGTTATTTTGCGAGAAGCTGGCGGTGTTTTATATCACACCAGTGGAAAATCTTTCAATATTATGAAACCTGATTTAATATGTGCAGCCACGGAGGAATTATTTAAAGGCGTAAAGCAACTAGTCGAAGAGGCCGACCATATGACAAACATTTAATTTTCAATGAATCCCTTTGCATATGTAAATATTTGTAATTAGATAATATATTACTTACATTTGGTGGCATACCGTGCGATTGAAATGACATTGGTGGCATGTTGGGTCCTTGGGGTGGCATTTGCATAGCCATGTGCGGAGCTGTTTAATAAATTATAGTGTGTATAGTAAATATATGTTGATGTTATATTTATTTAAGCGACATGTACCCATTCCTTGATGGTGTGGTGGCATGTGATGCCCTTGGGGTCCAGGTGGCCCTTGCCCTGGAGGGCCATTCATATGAGGTGGTGGCGCACCTTGAGCGCTTGACTGTTGTTGTGCGCCATGAGGCGGTGGATGATTCATGGGTGGTCCTGATACAGGAGTTCCTTGGGGTCCGGGCGGGCCATGTTGTCCCGGAGGCGGTCCATGTTGAGGAACACCATGCTGCTGTGTGGGCATGGGACCATCATGAGATGGGCCATGCGGAGGACCATGCTGCATAGGATGACCATAGGGGCCACCTGGATGTCCGGGAGGTGGCGGACCGTGATGCCCGGGGCCTTGTGGAGGTCCTTGCATATGCGGCGGACCATGTGGTGGACCCTGAGGGCCACCGCTGGGTACTTGCTGACCAGGTGGTAGTCCAGGACCTTGTTGTGATGGATGCGGATATGGACTATGGGGCGAAGGAGCTGGACTTTGAGATGGAGGCCCCATAGGGCTGGGCGCCTGTGGTGGCATAGGACTATTTGCCGGTGACGGCGAAGTCATCTTGTTTCCTCAAATACTTTTCACTTTTTCTTATTTCAATTGCAGTAAAAATTGCTGCGTTATGAAAAAAAAATTTTCTTATACACAAATGCACACACACTGCGTTATATATATCTTCACTAAATGCTTTAATTTTCAGCGTGGTTTTTAGGGTAAACTTTATAAAATTTGCAAAACCTTTATATACACTACACTTGTATACAAATAGTAATCATAAATCTTAATTTTTCACCATTTTATAAAATACTTATTCCATTTTTTATGATAAAAGCAAATTATTTTCGTCTACCATACACAATTTAGATGTAGTAGTGCTATCCCGATTTTAATACCTATAAAAACAACTCTGTGCTAATTCACGAATATATCGTAAATTCAATTCACGTTACAACAATTGAGAAGAGGAGATCCAAATTATTTATTAAAATTGTTTTTAATGTAAAGAGTCGAAAATTAATTATAAATTAATTTTATTACATTTATTAATTTTAATTATTATTCATAATAATAATGAGACACGTCACTATGGTTATAATTAAGTTGTACTGTTGACCCCTGCTACAGATGGATTGTTGTTTCACATATGATGCTTTAAGAAAAAGAAGAAGAAAATTATATTGTCTAGCCGACACATTTTTCTATTTTGTTTAAAAAAAGCTTAGTAGTTAAAAAGGAACATCAATAAAAATTGCATTTAATACAACAACTTGTTAAATTCCTTAAGAACAAATAATATGGGTAACGTAACTTATAAATTAATCAATAATATAACAGAGTGAAAACCGCTGCGTCTAATAAATGACGTAGTTAGTCGGTATTAATTGTTATTAATTTTTTTTTTGTTCTGGCAGGAGGTGTATTAAGTTATTTTCGCGGTTTATTGGGGTCTCGGGAGATGCGAATACTTATATTGGGCTTAGATGGAGCTGGCAAAACGACAATTCTGTATCGATTACAAGTGGGTGAGGTGGTGACTACAATACCAACTATAGGTTTTAATGTGGAACAAGTAACATATAAAAATTTAAAATTTCAAGTTTGGGATTTAGGTGGTCAAACGAGTATAAGGTAATTATATGATAAACAATATAAGCTATTGTGGTAAAATGATGTGTCGTTTAAATTTAGACCCTATTGGCGTTGTTACTATAGCAATACGGATGCCATTATCTATGTGGTAGATTCAGCAGATCGTGATCGAATAGGTATATCCAAAGATGAACTCTTGTATATGTTAAGGGTAAATGATGTTTTGTGTAGGTGGCTATGTGTTGTGTAAAATTTTGTAAATTTTATTCAGGAGGAAGAACTGGCCGGTGCCGTTTTGGTGGTATTGGCCAATAAACAGGACATGGAAGGATGTATGACCGTAGCCGAAGTTCATCATGCATTAGGTTTGGAAAAGCTAAAAAATCGCACTTTTCAAATATTCAAAACTTCAGCGACAAAAGGGGAGGGTTTAGATCAAGCTATGGATTGGCTTTCAAATACACTGCAAAGTCGTAAATAGTCCCATTTGTTCCCTGCCTTCTGCTTTACTAAACCTAATAATATAATTACAAGAAATATCCATTTCTTACTTATGCTTGCGTTTTGCAAGTGACGCAAATTAATTATTTCCATTTTTAATTTGTTCTAAATGTAATTTTAAGTGATCTAATAAGTAATTATGTAAAATTAATCAAAAAGAAAAAAAGTTTAATTTAGTTATCAACTTTTTCCTTTAATATTATATACACGGTCTCTCCCAAAAACTTCACCTGCTTCCGAACGTTGGGCTTACAACTGTATGCGTGTTAATAGCTCTATATTTATTTAAAAAAAAAAAAAAAAAAACCATTCACAATCCCAATTGTTTAGTCAAGAAAATAAATGTTTAGAAAATATAAGAGAAATGTTTTATATAGTTGACGACCTTGAGAAGGCTTCGTAATATTTATATAGAGACAGAGATTGTATTGAATACGCAACAGTATTTATAAATATACTCCATGTCATCGATAATAAAGTTTTATTTTTTATCGGAAGTACTTTATATACCACTTAAACTGAACAGTACTTTTACATACAACGAATATATTGCAAGTTACTCTTGAAGCGTTTTAAATCTAATGCAAAAATATAACGAATTATGGAAAAAAAAAGTACATAAAAAAATATGAATACGTGGATATTAATAGTTTCAAAAAAAATATATTCGATGCGGCAAAATAATTTACATTCCAACAATTATTTAATGTTTAGTACTTATAACTATGCAGACATTCATTCCCAAGAAATATTTCATTCCCGCCCACTACCAATCCGGTATGCCAAAACGTTGCACCCGTTTTTCCTTAGCATCTAAATCGAGACGTATTTTTTGACGCATATAAAATATTGGACAATCACGATTCGAGCATAATACTTCTTCATGCAGAGAGCCCTGACATCGTTGACATTCAGCCCACAGGCGCGAAAAGTTGCTTTCCAATTGTCTCTTCGCCAGCACTTCACTCATGTACAGTTGGGCCATTTTCGGTTCACAATGGGAACAAAGTGGTGAGTTTTCATAATCTTTGGATAGAAGGGCCTTGCAGCCCAGACAAGAAGACTTTTTCGTCATAAAGCCAGCTAAACCACCTACTTTTGAAGTAACTACGGTACGCGTGCGTGTATGTTCACCCTCTGCAAAGTAATTAAGAAACAAAAAAAACAAAACCATAATTTGTTGTAATTATACATTTAATTAAATACACACTTAACAACACCGATTCAGCTTTGTCACCCAAAATCGGCTCAAATATACGCAATAATGGTTTGGACAATTGTTGCTCCAAATAATATTTGGCATCTATGGGAATGCAATTTTCCAATACGTATAATGGATCTTCGGCTTTTTGATAGGCGGGTGTATTCTTGGGGGCCGATATTATAACGTATGGTACCCGATCACCCAATTTCGGTGCAGTGCCCGGATCCCGCTTTTTCATTTTATTCGCTAACTCCACATGAGCTTGTTTGGCCGCATAATCGGTTTTTGTCAGTTCCTTCGTAATGACCAAATTGGAAATATCAATGCGATTACATAGCAAGTCAGCGATGACTTGCTTGGCATAGTCCACAGCCCCCTCCGGATCCCTTTCAATCAACAATTTCTGCAGGCAAGTGTTCATTAGATTGGCCACCAAGGGTGCATTGTCGCGACGTACCGTTTCAATACCCTTGCAATCCATTTTATCGTAAGTTTCGGGCCGTGTAAAATACAGGCCCGCATACCGTTTCTTATTAATCAGCAAATACGGATAGTATACCTTTTCGAATTCCAGCTTAATGGGATGTACAAACTTGGAGCTGACCAAATCTGCAGCTTCACGACCCAACTCCATGCTGCGTTCCAAAGATTTAACGCCAAAGTTCACCATAACCGAATCCGTATCACCATAAATGACAACAGCATCACTTTCGTAGCCGTTGGCGCGCGTGTAATGGGATTCCACTTCGTTTTTGGTCAGTTCAATCATAGTGCGACCATATGCGGTTACGGAGCCGGATATTTCCAAGCATGGCAGTTTACCAACTTGAGCGCCGGTAAAACCGTACACAGAATTGGCGGAAATTTTCAAGGCCAACTGCCGTCCATCCAGCACTTTACGTTTAAACGGATCGGTTTCAATTTTGAGATCATTTTTGACTCGCTTACGTGCCGTTAGGAGGGATTCCAGGATTTCTGGCAGCAATCCTTTGCGTACATTAGCCTTGACGAACATATTATTGGCAGGGGTACGTTCCACTTGATCATCCCGTAGATTCATTTTCTCCTTTACACCCGGCTGCACCAAAGTGGTGTAACACAGATTGTGAGCCATCATAATACTCGGATATAGCGAAGCGAAATCCAACGTGGATATGGGATCAGCATAATAGCCACGCTTCGGTTCTATAACAGTGGCACCCTCAAACTGCTCATCCGACGCTTGCGAAGAGTACGATGGTAAGATGAAACCTTTAGCTTTTGCTTTGCGCAGCAACTGACTCATCACCTTGATTTGTTGACCGCGCGTTAATAGAGACTCCAGTGGCACTCCCGTTACTCGGGCCATTTCCATATAATTCACAATCGACATCAGCTTATCCAGCAGTCTTAACGGTAAATAGGCATCCTTCAGGCAGTACATAGCTAAGCGTCGTCGCGTCTGTTCATCACCATTTTGCAAATCCGTTATAATACTGTGATGAACGTCTTCTTTTTGTTCTTGCAGAAAATGATAACTGACCGCATTCAGCGTGTACGAGCGCAACTTGTAATCGCGCAATAACACAAACAACAAATCGAACGGTACCCGACCTTCGAAATTTACATATTTGTTTTCGCGACGACCCATTTGTTTCGACTGCAAGACTTGCTCTTTAATAACGGAACGTATATTCTTTATGCGCCCTAAAAATTCGAAATTTTTCACCTTCAGATGTGCCGCCCTATTCAGCAGGTAGGGTATATCAAAATTGTTAATATTATAGCCTGTTAAAATGTCAGGGTCAACTTCACGCACAAAACTGGACCATTTATCTAACAATTCCGTTTCAGTGTCATAGCACAACACTTGACTGCCCACAACGGGGGCGCATTGTCGCAAAGTGAATACGTTGCGTATGAAAGGTTCGGGGTCACCTTGGCGTATCACCATATTGGCTATTTGTATAACCGGATCGGTTTTGGCTTCGGGAAAAATGCCGCGACGACCAGCGCACTCTATGTCAAATGACAGAATTCGAAATGGTGCCACTTTGGCCCATTCCCCCTCGGGCTCATGCGATATAAACCTGTCGTAGGCAATGTCTACCTCAATTTGACATCTACTCTCCGGTAAGGGTTTCGTGTTGCGACTTCTTAAACGCCAGGTGCCAGCTGGTAGCTCAATCCAATTGCAACCCACCACTTTTGTATCCACCATAAAGCGAATATCGAAATCAATATTATTTTCAAAGGAGCGACAGTCTTGAAAATCAAAATCCGAACATATAATATCTCGCTTCAATAGTCTGGTGGCAGCGGCCACAAATTTAGGCAAGGCTACAACAATTTTTATGTAACGTTGCTTTTTATCACCCTGATAACCGTAAATGTTTAATCGTTCTACCAACTCGACACTTAACACCGCTTCTTGAACGTTCTCCTTATTGCTGCGCATATCTGCAAGCACCTTTTTATTCAATGCTTCGCGAAATAAACGACAATGCATTGATTCGAAACCGTGTGGTGCAGCCAAATAAAAATATGGACAAAAGCCATGAACATGGCAACACACTGAATTGCCCTCCATGGTGATACCAAATATACGTACAACCGGAACGGGTCCATGCTGGGCACCAGGCATACCCGGTAATGGTGAGCCCACATAATTCTCTATGTCAATTTGTTGAAAAACTAAAGCATCAGTTTCAGGATCTAATACTGCAGCATCTACACGGGACCATTTCACTGAAGTCTGTTGATTTTCAGGGCCATCACCCAATAATTGGGTCATATCCACATCTTCGTTCATATCCATTTCAAAAGTAGGTACTGCATCATTATCATCATCGTCATCGTAATTACTAAAGTTATATTATAGAATGTGTGAAAGAATTTCCCAATTAATCATTTTGTACATTTACCGCGTTTTTTTTTGTTGCACAGCTGAGCCCGAAGCATTTGCGTTGTTAACTCCATTATAGGGATTTTCGAACTTTCTTTTATTATAGGATTTATTCATTCTGCTTTTTATTATTTAATAATTTTTTTAAACATTAGTTTTTGCCGGTCTTTGAAGAAAATAATTAGTTAATTATTTAACGAAGATAAAATTTTTTTTTTTAACACTCGTACAATCTTCTACCTAATGTAAAACTATCGGTGGTTAGTAATCTCTAAGACGATAAAGTGTAAAGTATAAAAAAAAAAATTCAACGCTAATCAAAATTTTAGCAATAAAAAAGAAACAAATTATTGAAGGGAAATTTTATGCAATAAAAGTAATTAACATGCCCGTGACATGTTCACTTTACGTTAAGAAAGAGAATGTTTTGTATTGCGATACGCGATATGTATTAAATTTGTGTATACAACAGAAAATGTTTAGTTCTTATCTATTCATATCCTACACTTAGATCATTTACGCTGCGTTCGCATAAATAGGCTAACAAACTCAAAAAATCTTGTGTACTGCAGTGGTAAAGAAAAAATTTTCTAGTGCATTGAAAAGAAAAATTTTTATTTACGCTAAAATTCTATTACTATTTTAATATATGTGTGATCTTGAATAAAAGTAAGAGTAATGTGTTAATTAGATAATTATATATTCAGTGAAGAGTATAAATTATGGTATATAAAATGTTAAGAATAGATTTATTTCGTTACATGGGTGTGTGTGTGTGTTGTTAAAAGGACGCAACGGGCGTAACGGTGAATCACACCTTTTTTATATAAATGGCACTTCCACTCAAAGCTTCATTCTGAAGAATTGTTACAAAAAAGCAAAAAAACAAATATTAAAAGAAAAGTCAATAACGAAAATAGCTAGTATGTACCAAAGTGCTTGTAATGCTGCAACAACAGGGTCGTGTGTGCCCAATTTGGAAGTGTTAGAGCGGGATGCCGAAAGGGCGGCATCCTCTTTGGCTCAAAAGCCTCCGAGTACTCCGATAGAACCAGATTACAGTGGATTTGATATTGTTAAAGCAACACAGTACGGTGCTACGTCTAGAGTTAAGGAGCTTGTGGAAGCTGGATGGGATGTAAATCAACCAGATAGTGAAACGGTTACATTATTGCATTGGGCTGCCATTAATAATCGACGTGATATAATACAATATTTTTTGGAAAAGGGTGCTGTGGTCGATGCAGTAGGCGGTGAATTAAATGCTACTCCGTTACACTGGGCCACTAGACAGGGACATTTGGGTTCGGTAGTATTGTTAATGTCGGCTGGAGCTGATCCCCGCGTCCGAGATGCTGAAGGATGCTCATGCATACATATAGCAGCCCAGTTTGCTCACACTGCTCTAGTCGCATATTTTATAGCAAAAGGCGTGGATCCCGATTTACAAGATCGTGGTGGTATGACAGCTCTAATGTGGTCTGCCTGGAAGGTAATAGAAAATTTCAATAGAAACTAAATATTATCCATTAGGTGACAAATGTCCATATATAAGTGCGTATTTTAAATGCTATGCTAATTGCAAGTCTGTATTCCTACTCATATCCGTGCCAATAAAATCCAAGTTGAATCATATAATTTCCACCATATTGCAAGTTAAATATAATGAAATCAACGACCTTCATGTATGAACAGTGCACATAGGAAGCTGTTGATTACGCATTGTAAATGCAAGAAAAAAGTTTGTTCCATAATTGCTTGTAGACCGCGCCCACTCGCACGCACTATGCAGATGCAATGTTTTTTATAAAAGTTTAAAGGGCATTGAATATAAATAAATTAGTCAACTACAATTGTAAAACTGAACAGTTATTTTGGCTATGAACCTATTACTACAAGTTATGTATAAAGATAACCGCATCGAGCGCATTAGCGTAATGTAACTTACGTTGCTGCGCGTCGCCTCAGTTTTAATAAAAAGTGGAATCATGCTCAGCTGATATTCGTACACGAAGTAAATGGTTTAGTAAAATTTTTTTTTATTTTCATTTTAGCGATAATATATATCGTAAAAGATTACATTCTCCATTTAATTGTTATAATTTAAAATGAATTATTTTTTTAACCTTTTCCTTAAAACCAAGTTATAATTTGTGTTAAAATGTTTTTAAAAGAGATTACTGATAAACGTCAAAATTGATGAATTGAATGTTGTATATTATGAAGTTTTAATATACATATTTATATACTGAGTTTAAGAAAATAAAATAGTTATTAATAACTATTAAAAAAATTACATTTTATGCACAATAGTGCACGTAAGGGTAAATATGTGTCAAAGTTAGTACAAAAAAAAAAAAGCGTCCCTTCCTTCGCAAGTTACAGGTCGCATTTTTTAAATACGTTGACGAAATTTGGTACAAGAATATGTATTGGCCCAAAGGGGAACCGTTTTGAAAATGGACAGATTGGACTGTTTTTAGAGCCCGTCCCCATATGAGATCATATTATTTTTGAGATATTTCGATGAAATTTGGTACAAAGATATATATTGGATATATATTGGTCCAAAAAGAAACTCTTTTAAAATGGATAGGATCGGATAATTTCTAGAACCCCCCTCAATATAATTTTTATTTCATAAATAAAAAAAAGTTTTTCCTTTTTTGTTAGTAACACAGACAAGACCTTATCAATTATAGATATATTCGGTTTCTTTTCACGGGCTATGATCAGGTCAATTATTTGGTTTTTTAATATATTTTTAAATTTATAAATCATTTATTTTACAATATACTCAATATAAAAAATGAAAAAAAAAAAAAAAAATTAAAGTGAATAATATATCAAGTGGTGTAGGGTATTTGATTGTCGGGCTTGACCGACCATAATATTTTTACTTGTTTAGAATTTAATTTTACGAGAGACCTTTAAATACAGAGACGGAATGTTGTTCTCTTAAATTTTGGTGGCAGAATTTCATATCGTATGCATGAATATCGTACATTTTATATCCCCTAAAATATAAAGATCGTAATATTTTATTTGTTATACTGGCTTGTATTATCAAATGTAGCTTGTGTTTACTGATTTTATGTACATTTTAAAGAAATTCATATATTATTTAACATTTCTTCACACCATATTACAAAAGCAAAAAATTCCTAAAAATCCTAAAAATCAACTCCGCAAAACATCTAAATATTCTTCAAATCAAATGCTCACTACTTGACCTATAAAATTGCAAACATAAAATATATTCATATAGTTTTGTGCTAATTGACAGATCCCTTCGCCACATTGTTGGTTCATATTTTTCTGAGAAAAACCAAGTGCCTCATATTTTGTCAATTTTGCCCGTTTAAAGAATTTTAAGTTGTACACATTTGAGGTACCATATGTGGACATGTGTTTATAAAAACTACGCAATTATATTCAAATTGGTTTATTTAATGATATTTATTCTTTATTTACACGCCTCATTCTAACCTCGAACATGATCTAGCTCAAGTTGCGCATAAGTGGTCGCCTCTGTGCTCTTATGTGGAAGGCTCTTAGACAACATAAAAAAATTCATTTCAAAACATATATAAATGTTGGAAAGGAATGATTTATCTGTCTATTCTATCATATATAGTGTGGTGGTGTATGAGTTCCGTGCGCAAATGCTAGAATGAATTTAGTATGTTTATTTAGATATAGCGCACATAGCAAAGCTGAGTTGAAGATTTGATACAATTTAGATTTTTCAACCACTTCAGGGCGATGTGAAAGATTTCACAAGTGTATGGGTAAAGAGATGCTCGAAGCAAGCAAGCATAGAAAAAACAAACTTCTTCTTTGAATATAAATATTCACACTTTTTGGCGGTTCGGAAAAAATTAACAGTAAATTGATATTGTATTAGTATATTCACACGGACACAAAACCTCATGTTTCACATTTACACTTAACACATACATACGAAATCTTGCAACAAATTAATTTCAACTTTGTGCTCATGTGCGTTATCGAAAAAAAAAAACATATTAAAATCCTTCTAGAATTTGCGAATCTATGGCTATTTGCGCATGCACCACCACACTAAATATAATATAATAGACTGATCTTCTCCAATATTTATATAAATAAATCGCAATAAATTTATATGAATAAATCAATTGAAATAATATTGTATAGTTTTTATAAAAATATATCCCTACGAATTACATAAATGCAAGCATTTGTTACATGTTGTATGATGTACGAAATAAACCTCCCCTCAAATATGTAGAACTTAAAAATTCTTAAAAGTGTAAAATTGACAAAAAATTAAACACTTGGTTCTTCTCAGAAAAATATCATATATACCAACAATGTAGCAAAGTCATCTGCGATTGGTCACTTAGCACGAATATGTATGCATGTGTATGTTTTATGTATACTATTGTAGAGATTATGTCAGCAAAATTTGAGAGTGCGACACTTCGTCTCTGCATTTAGGATTCTATGATTCAGTTTAAATTTGAGTTTTGGATGTAACAGACGTGTGGAAGTACAAAGAAAGTAAAATAGTGCAATAATTTAATAAGAAGGTTAGTTTCATAGAAATATATATATTGTAAGTATTGATATACAAATTTTTAAGAGTGAATTTTAATTTAATTTATTTAAACAACAGAGCAAGATTTATTATATTTTAAAACAGCATTTACCGCTTTAAATACTGTACTTTAAAGTAAAATTACCAGTGCGCTCTTGACTTCTGAACATGACGGACGTATGACTGGACTGCGCGCACTCGTTCTGTGAATGTAACGGAAAATAAAACGGGAAATAAACTTTATTAGATAACTGGACATATGAGCTACGTCTCAGTCCACGCCAATTTTACAGTGAAAAAAAAAAAAAAAAAAAATTAGATTACATAAAATCTATTACGGTTCTTTTTATATACAGTAATACACAGAAAAAATATACTTATATAATGATTTCATGTATAGTTGAGAGTTTACATAAATGCATGTTTTTATAAGCTTAAACGGCGGCAACAGTATGTGTAGATATTTTATGTAGGAAAATATATGTATTTTTAAATTCACATTAATTAAATTTGAATTCTATATATTAAGGTATGTGCTTTGGATCCTGTACGTTTGTTGCTAACGTTAGGCGCCAATCCGGCTATGGTTGACTATACACATGGCAATACAGCTTTACATTGGGCAATTTTGGCACGCAATGCTACCGCTATCAATACCTTAGTTTTAAAATCCAAAGCTTCCTTGGATGTACCAAATTTGCGCGGTGAAACGCCACTTTCAATGCTAGAGACTCAATCGGGTGCGATATGGATTAGCTCTAAAGTTATGGATCGTGTAAAAACGGCTTCTTTCATAACGCAGCATAGGCGTTCGTGGATGGCACGCGTTAAATATGACAAACGCTTACGTTGGTGGTCAATGGTTGCCTGCCCATTTACCGCCTTTTATTTAGCTGGTGTAATATTTACCCTAAACACTCTATATATTATAAAAATTTTTCTATTGGGCTGTTTGTATGCTGTATTCCATACATTGGGGAAAAGTCTATTCGACGATCATTTGATGGCATTATTACCCTTGAGCGTTTATTTGGCTACGAAAGCATGGTTTTATATCACTTGGTTTGTGTACATCATTGATGCGGTATCATTTCGTACATCAGTGGCTTTTCTATTAAGCTCATTGGGCTTATGGGTGTGTTTCTTAAAATCGTGGAAGGGGGATCCTGGTATTATACAACCAACACAAGAACAACGCTTTAAGGTAAATAAAATAACTTCACATATACATATATATATATATATATATATATCACATATATATAAGAGAATGTTCTTATGTTTCAATGTTTCTTATTCTATATATATATATATATAGAATAAGAGAAAGTACCGTAAATAGAATAGTACCTAGAAGTATTGTAACGGTATTAACATGCGTTATTTATATAATTCCTTTGAACTGTAATGCATAGTTAAATAGTTAGTTATTTTAATGCTTCTTTTAGACAATTGTTGAATTGTCAGAGAGCGGTGGTATTGGTTTTGAACCGTCAGCATTTTGTTCGGGTTGTTTAGTTCGACGACCAATACGTTCAAAGCATTGCAGCGTTTGTGATCGTTGTGTGGCGCGCTTTGACCATCATTGTCCCTGGGTCGGCAATTGTATTGGTCTAAAAAATCACACTTATTTTATGGGCTTTCTATGGATGTTGCTAATAATGTGTGGCTGGATGTTAAGTGGTGGTGTTTTGTACTATATGAACAATTGTAATATTCAACTAAATGGTAAGTAGTTGATTTTTTTAAATCAGTGTTAAAATATAAACAAAGAATGTTCGGTTTTTTATTTATTGTTTTTTTAAATATTTTTTTTTTAGATATTGTGGATGATTTGCGTGCCATAGGTCAATGTAATGCTTGGGTTGGTTGGGTTATGACCAATTCTATGTTACATATGGCTTGGGTTATATTGTTAACGGTTTGTCAAACTTATCAAGTCATTTGTTTGGGCATGACTACCAATGAGCGCATGAATCGTGGCCGGTATCGTCATTTTCAAGCGCGTAACGGTCAAAGTCCGTTCACTCGTGGACCTCTAAACAATTTGGTGGATTTCCTAGATTGCACCTGTTTCGGATTATTGAAACCAAAACGTATTGATTGGATGAATTATTATGATTTCGATACGCCTTTGAGTAAAGTTGTCGAACAGGAGCCATTGTTGTGCAATGGTGCCGGCAATGGTGTTAATAGTGGTGATGCAGGTTGCAGCAGTGAAGATAAATTATCATCGGCAGCAGCATCGGTGACACCCAGTTATCAGTATGTGTAGGACAAAACGAATCGGGATGCGATGACACGCAAGGCACCCATAGCCAATGTTTAAAGGTAAATACAATACATTAATAGTCAAAACATGCTTGTGTATATGTATGTATATGTAACAGACAACATATGTAGTGTTATCCGTCATAATGTGAAATATGAAATCTCACAAATCCTACTACACATAATATACCAAAGTCATTTAGTTATTTATTTTTTCCTGTATATATATATATATATATATATATATAATTTTCTTTTCATTATCTTCAACTGCCTATTAATATCAAGTACAATATTTTTATATATATTATATATAAGAAGAGATCGATTTAAGTGTCTTTTTTTAACATATCTGATAACATAGAACGAGATATGTTAACAAATATATGATAGCAATACCATCTCCAACAGAAAGCGGATAAACACAGAGCTAACTTACAAAGTTAAATTTGATTTCTTGATGCAACCCTTAATAATATTAAAGAAGAATAGATTATTAATTTACCAGATTTACTAACATTTACATTTTCGTTACCCCCGAATACAAAATCAAATTCACATAAATCCACACTGTTTCTCTATTGCTGTTTCTCCACATAAAGACGGCCACGTGTTTAACAGTTATCAGCAGAAGAGAAAGTAAAAAACCAGAGACGGTGTTAATGGAAAACAAAAAAAAAATTTTATTCACAAGCTTTCTCACAAATTCACGAAAAGATGCTACTGCTATTATATTTTAAGATAAATATGATTATTTAATTAAAAAAAAAAAAAAAAATGGCTAACAAATTTGGCCTCGATTGGATCATTTCTAGGACCCCTTTCCATATAATAATATTTTTCTGCAGTGAATTTTATATGGCAACTCGACTAACTTGTAGCTTAATTAGTGCATCCTAAGTGGTGTAGAGTATTAAATGATCGGCGTTGATCGTATATAACATTTTTCCTTGTTCTTTATTTGAAAATAAGAAAAGACCGAAAAGGTCGAAAAGGATATAAAATAAATGGCAGTTGAAGAATATATTTTATATAATATGTATATATATATATATATATACAATTTAAAGTCATCGCAAACCGATTCATTATTTATAGATATAATAAACTGCATAGTATAGAAATGAATCAAAGACATAAACAAACAAAAGATCTGTGAACATACCAAGACAAAAAAGCCTATTATCTTTTTATGTGTATATAGTCTATGCTTATTTATAATTTAAATGAATTATTAATCAAATGTTGTGTGTTGGTTGGTGGTATTACATTATTGTAATACTCTTACATAATTTTACTCTAAAGTCAAAATTCACATTAAAGTTTGAAATTAACATATAAGCTTTGAGGTGAAATTAACAATCGTATGTAACAAAAGTGAACGCGAGAGTTAAAAAACTTAGTTTTTATTAACAGTACATTTTAGCTTTTGCTTTTGCATTATACGTTCAATAAGACCATTATGATTAAATCGGTAATGTGTCTTTGAGTTTGGTGAATAATTTGAAGTATTACGTTTACTGTTTTTTTTATTTGCAAATTGGCTTGAAATTAATTATATGGCCATAACCCAAATGATATGATAACATCTCGATTTGTGAGTGATGACAAGTAAATTTCATTTAAAGATGGATTTTGATTACGAAAGATACCAGCTGATGAAAGGTTTTGAAATTCGTAGACTTAAAAAAGGTCGACCAAGTTGTTGAAGTGGTGTAAAATTGGAAAATTGTTTCTGGACTAAGCATACTTGGCACAGTTAAGGTTGAGGTGATTGTTTGATTCAAGGCCAATCATATGAAAATAGCACTTATCATATGTGTGGTCAGACATTAGTCTGTTTATAAGTTTTATGTCATTAAGCTGAAATTTCTGATTTTTGACACAAAAATTTTGAAAAAAGAATTTCTTTTGGAGACCGATTCATTCTTATAAGTGTCACTCCATTGACTTTTTAGATTATGTGATAATTTTTGTGCTAGCTTCTTTTATGGATATTTTACACACACAGCCACCTTCACTTGCATGTTTAGAAAAGTAGTCAACTCTTTTATTTATTTCCATGCCTATGCGCTGGCGTCCACAGTTTGAAGTATTTTAGACATGTTAATTTTTTGGATAATGCTCCCTATGTGACAACTACCAGTGCTTTGTGCTGCCAACAGTAGACAAGCATTTTTGCTTTTGGAATTTGATCCTTCATGATAATATCAATAATGTATTCTACTTTCTAAACGGGTGTTTCATGTTATTTTAAAAACATATTTTTATTAATTCTCCGACGTTTCGCCGTAAGTTTTCAGCTTCTTCAGGGAGACTATTGTCTAAAATATATACACACATATATACATCAATAATTGACAACAGTATAGAAGACAATTTTTTTTTCTACTTACAATATACAATTTGCACTTAAAATATACAATTTCTTTTCCCAATTATATAATTGTCCGTTTTGTATTGGCTTAGTCATCCATTCGTCAACTAAAGTGCTAGACTGTACACAAATTTGGTTTTATCTATGTTTTCTCTCCTATTCACCGTGTTTTTAATGTGTTTTTTTTATTTATAATGCTGTTATTTTTTTCTTTTTTTTTCCCCTGTAAGTCAATCTTATGTGACGTTTCTATAATATGTTGTGCTGTGTCTCTCCTCTTTTATATCGTTATGATCTTCTAAAATTCTCGTTTGTTGAAGAAAAAGCTGTTCTTAATCTGTACAGTTTATTGAGATCATCAATCCAACATTTCTCTGGTTGCCACGATGAGCGAGTGAAAATAGCAACAAACTGAGAATGTATGTCTGTGAAATTATCATTGAGTTCAATTGTGGACAATTGTTTAGACGAAAGTTTATTGGATACAAAAATTTATGAGGAATGCTCTTTCTCTAGCTGGACACGGCTTATCCCATGGATTGGGATCTTTTTTACAATTCGAACATGCTTTGAAAAACACATGTGGCAGTTTGGAAGTCGTTGTTTGCATGTTTGCATGTTGTTTGTAGAGTGGTTGCACTTAAAACAATTAGCGCATTGAACGAAACTTATGTGATGCTTTACCTTGACTTTAATGTGAAGAATATTAAGCGAAGCTGGGCGCTCGCAACCTTTCACGGGAACTTTGACTCGTTTAGTGGGCATAAATTTGCCATCCACACGACAAGTGAGTCAATAAGAGTATATAGTTCCTCCATACTCCTATCAGTAGGAATGTTAAAGATGATACCCATTTTAGCAAGAAAATATTCGAAAATTTTAAGTCTGAAATTGAGAGCAACAAGTTTAGGAATTAAACATAAATCTTTGGCAGCTTTTGGTGTTTTGAAAAGTGTTTTACACCTGCCAAAACTGATTTTTGACACCGTCTTTACATTGAGTGAGATGCTTGGCAACAGAAATTGCGTTGCGTTCAAGAAACCATCCGGGTTGATGGCATCCAGATATACCATATAAGGACCTGGATGCAAGTTGTCGTAATTAATGCTTTAATTTGTTATGTAAACATAAGGATCATCATGCAAGATGGGAGTGGCATTGTTGGAGGTAGAGAAGCACGTGCTTCATCCATAGCACAATAATTATTATCTAGAAACTTCTTGGCTGCTTGAAGGCTAATTTTTGGAGGTGGACCGGTTTTAAAATTTAATTTTTTAATTTTTTTAATCGACCCCTAAAATTAGAGGCCAAAGGCTTGCTTGGCCGTTGGTGTGTCATGCAAAATCAACCAAACCAGAGTTAAATATTAATCGTATTTAGTTATATAACAATTATACTAAGAAAACACGAAGCAAAAAGTTTTTTCTCAAAAAAAGTTATTTAATAGCTTTAAAAAAGACCTGTTAGACAGTTTCTTTCTAGAAATTGAAATAACTTTCAAAATGGCGCTGTATTAGCAAAAAATATGTATATAACACGACCAAACGATAAGACGGCTAAAAACCAACTCGACACTAAAGTTTAAAATTAACATATAAGGTTGGAGGTGATTTTAACAACGCTATTTTATCATATATAACAAAAGTGAATTTTTATTTAGATTACATTTTAGCTTTTGCTTTTGCCTTATGCGTTCAATATAAGACCACTATGATTAAATCGGTAAGAAATATATAGATTTTGCAAATGTGTCTTTGAGTTTGGTGAATTGTTGGATAATTTACGGTCTTATTGTATAAAAATTATATTATGAAATCAGTTTTTTATGATGTGAGTTTTTTTAAAAACTAGATGCAACGCTAAAAAGCGCTATTTTCTTTATTAATGCATTAGTGAAGTGAACTAGAATCATATTGTTCACATGCCGAATTGCTATTTCTCACGTTAAACGGTAATATGATATGCCGTTTGTGGTACAAGTGTCGGTTTTTTTTGTCCGTAATTTTTTTTGCAGCGGGCGGGTGCACAATGTTCTTGATATTAACAGTTTTGTTTGTAAATTAAGAATCGAAACAAAAAAAAAAATCTCTATTTTTCTTACTCTTTATTGAATCTTAACTAAACGACTCTATAGATGTTAATAAGCTTACTAATCTAGAAGTTTTCCTTATTTATAGGTTTTTTAGTTTCTAGTTTGTGTGTATGTGGTATGTAGTTTCTACGTGGGAACGTTGTTGTTATGATGTGTCGATTGGACACTCGTCTAGACGACACATTTGCAAAATAAGCAGTTTTAATAGTGCAATGCTTGTGGACTGGAAATGTTAGGATCGCCATGTAATGGTTGGGGTACGCTTTCAATCACAGGGTAGTCCGTAACAAAAAAGTTTATTGTTTCTGTACAGGAAATGTATTAAAGCAAACGACGCAAGAAATGTCACGGCTTTCGTAATTTTTTTTGTCACAATAACAGCAAATACTTCTATGACATTGCTTGCAATTTTTTTCCGCCTTAGTACATTCCTTTGCGCAGTGAATGCCTTCTTATTGTAGATCCTCTGAAAAGTGTAGATGTTTTTCTTTGATAACTTTTCTATAAATAAGTGGACTTGGTAAACCCACTAAGTTTTTATTTTGCTTTAATAATTCTTCTACAAAGAGGCAAATAAAAACTTCACAATTATTGCAATGATCGCATCACTTTGGATATCAGATGAAGATGGACTTTATGGACCAATTATTTGATTGCGAAATTTTTTTTGAGTTTCTCTAAATATATTTTACTTCTAATGAGTGACTTGCCTAGGGGATCTATATATGTAAATGTCCATTATGTATTATAGGAACAAATACTATATTGTTTTCACACAAGCACTTGTTAAAGTTTGAAATGCTGAACGCATTATCAAGGTAGAAAATTTCTTTACCTTCTTCACTAGTAAGGCGAGTACAATTTTCTACATTTAATTCATATATAAGTATATGTATATATATTTCAACCACGTGATTAAATAATTCTTTGCCTGGATTCAGGCATAATAACTCTTCAAATTCTAGATATGTCCAAAAACAAACAGTGGTTGGATTTTTATGTATACGTTGGTATATATAATCGTATTTACCCACAACTATGCGTTGACCCGAAATTGCTCTAATATTGATGCTATTAAGGACAGCTTCAATGTATTTAATAAATCTTTTGGAGGCAACATACGAAATTGTTGTTGATGCTGATGCTTGTTGGGCTCGTTCAAATATTTCCAAACCCTTAATATAAAAGGGACTTTTTTTTTATACAAGAATTTACGCAAAGATCTATGTTCTTCTTATATAATCGGACTTGATATGAATATATTTTTCATTTTTAAAATTTTGCTGTCAAACTGTCAATATTATTTAAAGCTTCTTGAAGAGGCGGATTTTTATATTCTGAAAGTAACATTATGAAAATGTTGCAGCCATTGAAAAAAATGTGATACATTTTTAATATGCATAACTTTGAATCATTTGAAATTTAATAAAGGTATTATTGTTGTTATAATTATTAACATCTTTGTGTATTATATTTATTAAGTGATTACAACAAAGCTGTACAATTACAAAAGGTGGCTCTTTACTTGGAGCTTTTAAGTAACCATCACAATATTCTAAGTATTCTTGTATAGAGCTGATCCCTAATGTATCATTAAATACTTTTAATACTGCGGTGATTGACGCTATGCTCCAATCTGTTATAACTCTTTTGCCAAGAGGCCACCTTATTTTATTATTTACACAAAACGTTTTTACATATAAGAGGAATATTTCGATATCTGTGGCGTGATGGTTGCATAAAAAAGCTTCCGCCAATGGGAATAAGATTCCTGTTATTTTAATCAATGCTTTTAATATGAGCTACGAGGGATTACATAAATATTCTTTTACTATTATTGTTAATTGTTTTAATGATATTCCCTGTAGCATCAAAAAATAATGTATTTTTACTTACTTGAAGCTAAAACCTTATTATTATATTTATAAATCAACTCTAGATGTTGTTTCGAAAATAAGTATATTTCTAAGGGATGTGCAATATGTTGAACATAATATTGCCAATTTTTATCATTTTTTAAATAATATAAATCAATGAAATTGTCTACGTGGCGATCTTTTTGCCTCGCCTCTAATTTTACGCACCACTTCGGATGTAGGTATAATCCGAAGTGGTGCGTTATTTAGAAATTTATTATCCCTCCAAACAGAGGCATATTGATATTTTAATTCGCTTTTTAAAACGGCGCGTTCAATGCCTCTAATTTGGCGGGCTTTTGCAAAAGACCCGGAATGTTTTATTTCAGTTTTGTTTGAATAAACATATATGTCGTTTATTTCAAAATTGAAGACAAATTTGTATTTTTTGCAACCCGCTTTTAAATAAGCGCACTTGGCGTACAAGCGGATATATTTTTTATTTACGCCAAAACCGCAAAAATTTATAATGCACTTATTGTAATTTGACCATTTTTTTCTTATTATGTCTTCTAAGAATTTCATATATTTAGAATCATTCCGGGACAGATTTCTAAAAAATAGTTTTTCAAAATTACTTCAGGTAAATTTTAATATCTTTATTTAATCGTGCCGGGGAAAACCGTCGGCACCAGGGTACGCAAGAAATTTTACACTCTTTTAATTTAATTTTTTAAACAAACTTTATTTTTTTATTTTAATTTTTATAAAGAATTTCACTCTAATATGTTAAGTGTTTGAATGATTTCACAGACAAAATTATATTTTTAAACTCTCTTATATTACAATATGTTAGTCACTTGAATTTCTCGACTAGAAATATTTTCACAAAGAAATTATATTTTTAAACTCTCTCTTACATTACAATGTGTTAATCGTTGGGACTACTTGACTAGAATCGCCTGTTCAACTCTGTTCGGCTTCCTTTTATCCACCGAAATCGCTCATACGCCCTCTCGAACGTTCGATTTTCGCAGACCTCGAACGTTCTTTTTCTCGTACGAGAAGTAGGGTCATTTGTTAAAGTTGGCGGCCCTGACTCGGCAGGGTTGCCAAAAATCATAGTTGTGGTGAAAACCGAGCGATTGTAAAAGAAAAATAGGGGGCGCTATTTTTCTTCTTTACAATGTTTTTAAGTGGGAGCAAGGTTTTCAATTGGGCATTGAGTAGAATAGTTTTAGTTGTGGTTTTTCAATTTAATAAAAAAAAACAACTATTATTTATTTAACTTAATTTTTTAATTTAATTCATTTGCCACTTAACTGTACGAAGCAATACTGAATATTGAATACTTAAACTAGATATTTTCCCTATTTATAGTTTCTTACAATTTCTAGTTTGTGTGCATGTGATATGTGGCTTATACGTGGGGACGCTGTTGTTATGATGTGTCGGTTGGACATTCGTCCAGACGCCAAGTATTAATTTTTCACAATTTCTAACATTTCATTTCATTACAGCTTTCAAATATAGTCAAAATGAAAAGTATTTGGGATTTGTTTTGGAAACTTTGGTCTTTTTCTAATTCTAATGTTCAGTTGACTGCTTGAGTTAATGATTGTGGAAATGCAGCGAATAGGGTTTGTTTGTATCTTTCATCAATGCCCTTTTTGAATACTGTGAGAGCATAACTATCATTCATTTTCGTTATGACCTTTCGTTCAGATGTTGTCGCTGTGTCTCCTAATTCTTGTCTTTTCAAGTCATTTAATTGGTTTATCAGCAGAAGTTTTCAACTTCCTCAAATTTGCCAGAGAAATTGGGCAATGTTTTTATTGCCAATTCCATATTAAAAGCCATTTTTAAATTTCCTAACCGTTCTTCAAAATCTTGTTTTAAACTAATGTAAATATTTTTAAATTGTACTTTTAGGTCTATAGGTATTTTCTCTTGATCTAGTTTTTGGAATTTGTCTTTAATGGTCTTAAGTTCTACTAATTTTCCTTCAATAGTTTCCTGTTTGTATTTACGATTAGAGGATTTCTTTAAATTGGTTTCAATTTTTAAAAGGTTTTGCAATAATTCAGTTGATTGGTCCATACGAAAATTATTTTGGAATTTGTTTTGTGCTTATGTATATTTATATATTATTTTCTTATATATTTTTGTTTTATTTACTTATACATTGGACAAACTTATGGTTCTATTTAATTTTTTGTTTATATAATTTTTATAATACATGTTTATTCTATATATAGTGTATATTACTATAATGCATATTAAAATTACTATTATTGTTTCGGTGCTAATATTTTTATTTATTTGTTGAGCCCATTCTTGTCTTTCCTTTTTTATTATATCAATTATCCTTTCTTTTGTCTTGCCTGTCGCGATATTCTTTATTTGGTGTAGTTCCCGAATCTTATTGGCGTGCTTAATTCGTTTGGCACCACGTTTTCTTTGTGGTCTAGGCGGCACAAATTGCTTAGTCTGTTTAGCGTAATTCTGTCTTAGCCTATATTCTTCAATCGTCAGGGGTTTGGGACCGGGAATGGGCGTTGGTATGTACGGTGGTATCTGCTGGTTGTTTGACCGGGAGGTATTAGTCGGTATGTATGGTGCTATCCGCGAGTTGGTTGACCGAGAGGCAGTAGTGGTGTCAGCCTGTATATGGTATATCTTTTGTCAGGATGTGCCGGGAGGATCAGAAAAAAAAATGTTTGGCAGGATCAAAAAAATTTCGCAGGATCAAAAAAAAATTTGGCAGAATCGAAAAAAATTTCGCAGGATCAAAAAAAACATTTATCGGGATCAAAAAAAATTTGGCAGAATCGCCATGTTATGAAATGAGTGTATAGTAATACAAAAAGGAGTATGGTTATTAAATTTTTTGTTACTTTTATTATTTTTGTTATAATCAATAATTGTGGTCGTCGCGTAACGCGCAACTTCAGAATCCCGCGAATCGCAGGGTATTTCACAATTATTGATTTTAAGTTTTCAGGGGGAGTTAATGCATTTCGTTTCTCGTCTTTTCCTAAATACGTAAAGCCATTTACCACATTCATCTTTACATCAGACGCCAGACAAAATTTTATGCCGAATTTATGGGGTTTGTTTGGCACATACTGGGTAAATCTGCATCTGACCTTCGTTGGAAAAAGTTGCACATCCAGCTCGTGGTTTGAATTTGGTCAATTTGAAGACGCGTCAATCTATATAGCGACTTTTGAAAATCGTTAAAAACATACATTACAGAATTTGTGGTATGCATAATTTTTCACAATAGTCCTTCTCGCGCCTCGGGATGACCAATTTTATATTATCTGGATCAACAAAGAACAATTTCTTACCATTGGAATTGTATTATATATAATATAGTATAAAGCTTTTCTCAGGTGGCGATAATGTATGCTGATCAATTCTTCTTGCGGTATATTTGGTATGTGGGTGTGCATGGCCTTGTGCATGGAATCTTCGAATAAGTGATTGAGACGATGATTAAAGAAACCCACTACTCTATAAGTTGATTGGGAATATATCAGAATCATCGCCGCAAAGTCCATCTTTGGTATGCAATAATGCACTTCAGTGGTGTAAAAATCAAAGTGTGTCTTTTTCAACTTTTCATACTCTTCATGTAGCGATATATAAGCGACCCTGTATTGAGTGAACATTTCAAAGTAAAAAAGTCGTCATTAACGTTACTTTTTAAGGGGCACACGATAAAGTGAGTGTGTCATACATTGTACTTGCTGCATATACAACCATAGGGAAAAAGAATATTTCTTCAAGTCTCAGCTTTTCGCTGGACAATGACATGAAATCTCTCCATAGGCAATATTTCACATTTACCGAGTAAAATAAAAAATCTCTTGGTAGTTTGAAGTTTGTCCTGATGGCCTGGTGTTGATGATGATGTTTAAACGTATGGATTTTCTATTGTTCTATTGCTTTAATGCACTGTTATACTTATATTTATTATGTAATTAAAAAAAACGAAAAATTCATAAAATTGTATTAAACATATGCACTGTATTATGGAGAATTATTTGATTTCATAATATGCGTTTACTAGAACTTTTACAGTTTATGTCGCAATATGCATATGCTTCCCAGCTCACAGTTTAAATAGGAATGAGTCTATGAAAAAATGCGAATGCTTAAAAAAGTTACTATATACAGGATGCGTCAGTCTAATGAGGACATATTGATTTCAAAATTTAAACATGTATAACTCCTAAATTAATTATTATATTTGAATGAAATTTTTTTTATATTTAGTTTATTTCCTAAACTAAATATCTATTCTATAAAATCGCCATTTGCATCAATAACGGCTTCAATTCTTTGCCGGAAACGTCTGCATGCGCGAATTAAGTGTTCTTTGTCCATATTTGTCATTACTGTGGTTATAGCTGCAGCTAATGATGCTTTTGTGTTGTGAGAATGTATGTTAGTCTCCCTTTCAAGAACGCCCCATAAGTAATAATCCAAAGGATTTATATCGGGAGAGCTAGGAGGCCACATGTTTGGAGTAATGTGATCATTCAAATTTTTAGACATCCGATCTTGCGTCGTCGTGGCCTTATGTGAGGGAGCAGAATCCTGTTGGAACACGTATGGTCTTCCATCGCGTACGTTATCTATCCAAGGCTTAACAACTGTTCGTAACACCTCAATGTAAGCAGCTGCATTCACCCGAAGTCCTTGAGGAAAGAAGTGGGGCGGCATGACATGTCCTTCACTGCTTATCACTCCCAAAACCATGACTGTTGCCGGAAATTTGGTATGCATGACATGGGGGACCTCCTGAGGATCCGAACATAGCCATCTGTCGTTCCTTCGGTTTATTTTTGATCTTGGTCAAAATTTTTTTCATCTGAAAAAAACCAAAGCATGTTCGGGGTTTCGGGGTGCTTTAACTTGTTGTTTAACAGCCTTTTTCCACGAATGACACGTTGGTCTTTCGTTTGTTCAGACATAAATTGACCTCTTCGCATCACATATGACTTGTATCGAATGTCTTTGTGGATGGCACGATGAACAGTGCATTCAGAAACATGAAGGTCTCTCGATATGGCTCTTATTGGTTTCGAAGGGTCTTCATTAATAATGCTCTGAACTTGGGTGACAAGTTCCGTTGTCCGAAGTTTCTGTGGACCCGTTTCACGGCTTTTGCGCTTAGCAGCAGTTTCCACATCGTCATTGCAAGCTTTCAACTTTTGGCGAACTTTATAAACAAATGATCGGGCGACTTTCAAAAAATTTGCTATTTCCTCCAAATCGCTGTGATTTGCGTGAATAACCACGATCACTGCATGCCGTTTCATTTCCTCGGTTAAGTTATTGTCCTCCATTGATTATCTAAAAAGAAAACCAAAAAAAAAAAAGAAACACTTCCTAGTTATAGTCCCATATATGCATGTCCTCATTAGACTGACACACCCTGTATACTTATGCTAATATACGCTTATGAGACTTAGGGGGAGAGGAAAACGAGTAGGTAACGACTTTACTCGTCACAAAATTATTAATGATCATATTGTCTAAACATATAAGGATTATGATAAATTTATACTATAAATGTAAAATTTTTAAAAATTGTCAAAATATTAACTTTAACAAGTTTTTATCAAGCATAGAATCATATTTCAGAAAGTACACAGTCATGAATCGTGTGTAGTCGTCGATAAAGGTAATAAAGTACCTTGAATCACTTTGACTTTTTGTGCGCATCCGACCGTACCTTAAATGTCATAACATGCCATCATTTTGCATTTTTTGTTTTAGCATTAAGTTATTTAATGCATATTATAACTGTGATGATATAACATACAAACATATACTAGCAAGAGCCTTTTCGTCGTTTGTTATCCATATAGGAAACTTTACTTTATTCATTATCAGCCATTCATTTATATATACTGTAGTGTACTATACAATTTTAATATAACGCACTGTGCTACACAATTTTAATGTAATAAATATTTAGCATTGTAAGCATTATACCGGGTGTTTTTTTTAGTGGTATAGAACTTCGAATTGAAATAAAACACAAGAAAATCGTTTTAATGTCCATCAATTTGGCTTTATTGGAAGGATAATTTTATGGCATTAATGTTTAAATATGATTTCGGGCATGTGACCGCCGCGGCTGGCTCGAATAAAGCCAATTCTAGAGGTCCAATTTTCAACCACTTTTTCGAGCATATGGGGCCGTATGTCGGCAATAACGCCACGAATGTTGGCTTCCAATTCCCCTAATGTTTCTGGTTTGTTGGCGTAGACGAGCGACTTCACATATCCCCAAAGAAAATAATCCAATGGTGTCAAATCACACGATCTTGGTGGCCAATTGACAGGTCCATTCCGCGAAATTATGCGCTCATCGAATGTTTCCTTCAATAAATCAATTGTGACGTGCGCTGTGTGGCATGTAGCGCCGTCTTGTTGGAACCACAACTCATCCACATTCACGCCATCCAATTTGGGAACAAAATAGTCGGTTATCATGGCTCTATACCGGTCTCCATTAACGGTAACTGCCTCTCCAGCATTATTTCGGAAGAAGTATGGCCCAATGACTCCACCAGCCCATAGAGCACACCAAACAGTCAGTTTTTGTGGATGTAATGGTGTCTCAAGGGTCTCAAGTTGATTCTCTTCACTCCAAATGCGGCAATTTTGCTTGTTGACGTAGCCATTCAACCAAAAATGAGCCTCTCATCACTGAACAAAATTTTGCGATGAAAATCAGCATCGAGATCAATCTCATTTTCGGCCCATACACCAAAATCACGACGCATTACATGGTCTCGCGGCTTTAATTCTTGCACAAGCTGGATCTTGTAAGGTCGCAAGCCAAGATCTTTGCGCAAAATCTTCCATAAAGTTGATGGACAAAGCTCCAATTGCTGTGCACGGTGGCGAATCGATTCATTTGGGTCCTCTTCAACACTTTGCTCTACAGCGGCAATTGTTTCTTCGGTGCGCACTGTTCGACGTCTCTGCGGATGCGTATTATCATATAGAGTAAACGTAGTGCGAAAACGATCCAGGGTTAACCGAATTAATTGCTCCGATGGACGATTATTTCGACCATAAAATGGACGGAGCTTGCGGTAAACTTCGCGAACTGAACCATTATTTTCGAAATAAATTTGCACGATTTGCAAGCGTTGTTCTTTTGTCAACCTGTTCATGATGAAATGGCAAACCAAACTGAACATAAATGACATTAGGGTTGCCAGATTTGACCACAAAATGCCAGTTTTATCTCCATTCGAAAAACAAACCTGTAAAAAAAACACCCGGTATTTGTTAAGCGTAATAAGCGTATTTTTTAAGTTCAGTATTTTTATAGCTAAGCATTATTCTCTTTTTTTACAATTTGTAGGTAAATAAGTAAGTAGGTCATACACATAAGTAAAATTAGTATATAAGATGAACAAAATGTACAATTAGTTATCAATCAATAAAATAATCTTAAAGGTAGTTAAACATTGATTGATCTATATAAAATCATATAAAATAGTTACTTACCCAGACAAAGCAAATAATTGCTACTGGATTTTGCTCTAATGGAGCAAATGTAAGTATCTATAAAAATAAACTAATAAAATGACCAAGCGGATTCGGTGCAGCCACGGGTTGAGATTGATTCTGATTGGTTTGGTCATGATGTTTGTTGCAAATGTAGCTCAATTTCGGTAGTCTGTACGATGCGTATAAGGAGTTGTGGATCAAATTCCGTGTCTCTGTCCAGGCATTCTTTATAGATATTCCTAATGTTATGGCAGAGTTCTTAACTTGGTCTGGCAGAGGAGAAGATGTGATCAAGTCAGGGCGCACATTTGCCTCGTTCTCTGGTAAGGATGGTAGGGGTTGCATAGAGATACACTCTGCTAAGGCGGCCATAGTCACTTTGAAGGCCTTATCATCATTATTCTGCAATTGTTGGATAACAGCTGAGACTTGAGCTTGTTCTACAACAATAGGTTCATCGGCTGCTCCGCCTGGTCGAATGTTGGCAATCGGGCTGATTTCTACTCGGCCATCGTCCAGTGATCTGATAGATCTTCCGTAAGCTCTCAATAATAATGATTCAGCAGATTGACCATCAACATACATCCTCTGGGTCTCGTTCAAAGATCGTACATATGCCATTAAGAAGACTTTCGTCTTTTTGATGGATTTCTCAGCTGGTGATATATAATTATTTACACGTCGACGACCCTCTGGACCAGAGTTACACATGAGTTCGGTAGCTACGAAGGCTATATCTGCATACATAGCTACTGTCAATGGGGGACCAATCAATGTACAGTAAGGATTGTCCAATATTTCAAGAGCTAGAGTGACCACAGCCTTGTCCTGCCCTATCCCAAAATTGTCGGCCAATGTGGTGTAAGTGACCAACTCGTATTTCAAGGCCAAATTACATAAGGCCGTCAAACTACTGACATGAGGAGCTCGAGCCTGCTCTATTATACGCTTAATGGAGTCAAGGTTGTTAGAATGGGCTAGCTGATAGTTGGCGACTAGTCCGGAAACCTTCAATATAATATCGTTCGTTTTACGTTGGAAGAGAACTTCAAATTGGGTTAAGACACCTCTTTCCACAGCATCGATATCATTCAATTCTGGGATATCTGTAAGCAAATTGTCCCATCTGCTAGAGATCCATTGATCTGAGAATGATGTTTTGGAGATTGTGGCAGTGAAAGCAAAGAGTGATGCCATGAAGTCATGTTCATAGATGGAATTGTCAATTGTCAGAGCTGTAAAGAAGCTCAAGACCTCGTCATCAGTAGCGGTTTGAACTGACGTTCTACAATTCTCCCCAAGGAGAAATTTGATATGCTTTACCAATTTCTTATGCCAGTACGACATTATCTAAACACGACATCAATAAATCGGTTATAGAAAAAGAATTATTGGCAATATATTGGGGAATAAAATTTTTCAGACCCTACCTATTTGGAAGATAATTCATAGTAGTCACTGATCACAGACCATTAATATCATTATTTACACATAATAATCCTTCATCTAGAATGACAAGGATAAGAATGGAGTTATCTGTGACTACGACTTTGAAATAGTATATAAAAAGGGTTCAAACAATACAAATGTTATTAGCATTATCAAGAATAAAGATAGATTCAGATACTCTAAAAGATATGATACCAAGCCAAATAAAAGTTGTAACCAGAGGGCAAAAATTGAAAAAATTGAAATACGATATGAAAAATCAGAATAGTTCAACCCCCCAGAAGTCATATCAGCCATTCATTTATATATACATCATTATTCATTTTTTGATAACATTCTTCCCACGTTTTACCCACCGAAAAAAGTAAGGTGTCATTTGCATACAATTATACATTACAGTGCTTTAGAATTAGTGGCAAGTCCTTTGTATAAACAGCAAATAGCAGAGGACCTAATATCGATCCTTGTGGAACCCCAAAGTCGTTAACGTTATACTCTGACATCACACCATTCGTTGTACTCTGTTGGTTAAATACGATTTGAACCACAGTATCTCATTATTTTGAACGCCATACATATGAAGTTTTTTGAATAATATATTTCTGTCTATGGTCTCAAAAAGGCTCTTTTAAAATCCATAAACATTGCTAATATTTTGTTTTCACTAGTCTTTCATATATTTATTAAAAATATATTAAATAATTTAATGTAGTTTCACACGAATAATTTCTTCTAAAGCCAGATTGAAATTTCGATAATATATTGTTTTCTTCTAAATACTTTTCTAATTGATTTTTTACTGCCCTTTCTATAATTTTTTTGGATACGTTCATTGCATTAATCGGTCGGAATTCCTCACAGAGATTCGTTTTAGGTACCTTTTCAACTAGGGTTCAACTGGGGGAGGATTCTTTCCACGGTTCTGGGAATTCATTAATCAATAACGACCTGTTTACTATATTTAATAGAATTGAGCCAATTGAGTACCAGTTATCAAAAACCATAGTCTCATAGGTTCATAGTCACTCTAGCTATTTAATGATTTACAGATATTTTTTAATTCTGGTAGATGTAGTTGATAAAACTTGAACACATTATTTACAGGACATATACTATTTACAAATGATGTATTCGCTATAGTTGACCTAATCTCAATTATACCTTTTATAAAATAGATATTAAAATTATTTGTTTCAATATTGTTAAATATAACTGATTTTATTTCTCTTTCCGTTTTTCCTAACACAAGTTTTTCCATATCTCTCCACATTAACCTTTGATCTTTCTGTTTGATTGTGCTACAGATGTATTTATTTTTATCATTTTTCAATTTAGTTATGTGCATATTTCTTGCATGTTTATATTCATTTCAGCTTGTTATAGTGTTAACTTCTTTAGCGATTCGGTATTTCACTATTTTATCCTGTTTCAAGTGCAACAATTCATTATTGTACCATTTATTTACTAAATACTTTAAATAAATTTATTTAATATAGTAGTGTGTAGGGTATCAACATGCTGTCAATTTTTAATGAATATAAAAAAGAATTAGAATTTTATGTCAACAATTGTAAAAAATAATTTATAATTTTTCTCATATTGAAAATAAAATTTTAATAAAAATTTATTAAAAATATAAAACTATAACTTAAAGCAGTCACCATCTATAATAAGCAAGAGAATTTTGTAGAGATATTATCAATAAATAAAGTAATCTAAAACTAGAATTTACACTGGTTGATCACTTACACAATAAAAATATATAAATGAATACTTACCCGGACACAGCAGTAAATGCTATTGGTATTGGTATTTGCTCTAATGGAGCAAATGTAAGTATTTATAAAATAAACAAATTAAAGGATACTCACCCACTAACTCAGAGCTTGTGCAATTTGCTTCTTTAAGCAAATGCCACTATTCAAAATAAATTAATAAACTATCAACATATAATCATTACATGGCGATCCTGCCAGATAACATTAAAATGTGAATAGAGCAGAAAAAAAATCGTGCTCATACAAATTTTTTGCCGGCGGATAATACTGTGAATGCTAAAGCTGTTACTTCTAAATTGGCGTATTGAAATAACAAGGTGTCCTCAAATATAGACACCCTATAAATATTGACAAAATTTTACATTGTGAAGTAACTTTGCTTGGCCTAGGGTAAGCCGTCGGCACCAGGGTTCACTATTATAGAATTTACACTCCACTTTTCCATAGGATATACAGTAGTGTTCATAATAATAGCAGTGTTTATTACTACGATCGAAATTTTATCCAAAATAATTTGAATAAAATTTTAAAGCCTTCTCTTATTTAACTATGATCTATAACAAACTGAATTTATAGAAAAGTATTTGAATTCGTCACATATTCTTTTATTTTATTTATTTATTTATTTATTTAAAGATTCATCCACACAACAAGACTTGCGTCTTATAATTTAAAGTGTGGATGCACAATGTGTATATTATACATTATATTATTAAGAAAGCAATATTAAGTAAACTTAAAAACTAGTAGGCAAATAGATATAGATAATTAATAGTGAAGAAAATAGGTGTTAACAACGGTAAAAATATTTTTCTCTGAGGAGTACTCGGTATACCAATGAACTGAAAAGTTGAAGATCACGTTGCAGCTGGCAGGCAAATGGCAAATCGTTCCAAAGGCGTATGGCATTAATGAAATAGTGATGTTCAGACAATGCTCGGCGAAATCTAAATTAGATCAAGTAACATCCCCGACTGGAACGGGCAATGCGAAGACGTTCAAACAAGTAGGTTGGTACACCAGTATAGATGACTTTGTGCAAGAATAAAATACTAGAATTTAAGCAGTTGGTTAAAGTTGAGGCCGTAAAGTCCCGTCGAGTAGCCGGATATGCGGTCGTATCTTTTAAGACCGTATGCAAAACGTACAGTGTTATTATAGACAACATTCAACACTTTTAATGAAACAAAAAAAAAACTTCACAGAGGGACAAAAATACCTGTTCATAATAATAGTAGTGCCGTCTTTTATTGTTTATTTTTTTAAATATTTCAAAGAAAAATAGTTAATTCAATGTAAAAATAAAGATTTAATTAATATTTGGTTGTGTAGCCCTTATTCTGTATAAGAGCGGCACATTTACGTTGCATTGAGTCTACTAATCTTCTGCATCTACTGACCGGTATGTTCTCTCAAGTTGAGCGTATTACTTCCCACAAGGCATTTGCATTGGTCGGGTTTTTTTTCGAAAACACCTCGTTTTACATCCCTCGTAAGTTTTCGATGGGATTCAGGTCAGGTGATTGAGCTGGGCAATCCAAAACTTTAATGTTGTTGTCTTAAAGGATATCTCTTGCCCGTTTGCTTGTATGTTTTAGGTCATTATCCTGTAAGAAGACTCATTTAAGCGGCATTTCTTCTTTTGCATATGGCAGCATAACTTCTTTCAAGATTTCAACGTATTTGTGCTGGTCCATAACCCTTTCAATTCGAAAGATAGGCATAGTAACATAGTACACCATAGTAAGAAAAGTAACCCCAAACCATTATTTTTGCTCCACCATGCTTTACGGTCTTTGTAGTATACTGTGACTTATTAGCGGTGTTTGGTGGCCTCCTTACATATTGCTGCCGTCCATTGAAAATTTCGCCATTTTGACTTTGGTCACTTTACGTGCTCATTTGCACAATTTAAGCCTATTTTTCAAGTGTCGCTTAGTTAAAAATGGTACTTTTCGTGGGCTGTGGCCTTTTAAGTTAGCTTCCAATAAACGTCTTAAGACTGTCACTGAGCTCACATTAAGTGACAATTCCTCCCCTACTTTTTGGGAGCTAAAACTTTGCTGCCTCTTCACTAAATTAATAATCGGTTTTTTTGTCTGTTAATCGTTTCCGGCCGAAATTCTCGGGGTCCATTTTTCCATTTTATAGCGTTCGCAATCATCTTCGCCGAACAACCAATAATATGTTGGATTTCTTTATAGGTTTTATTTTCATTTCGCATTTTTTTTTATTAAATCTCGCGTTTCACTTGAACAATGTTTTAAACGTCCTATTATGCTGTAACCACTAGTTACTATTTATTTTAAAGAAACCGTCTTACCAAAAATATTTAATTTTTAGATAAAAATATTTTATTTTTGAAATATTTAATTGATGAATTGTGAATTTTTTTTGTTTCATTAAGAGAATATGTGACGAATTCAAATACCTTTCTATAAATTCAGTTTGTTATAGATCATATTTAAATAAAGAGAAGGCTTTAAAATTTTATTCAAATTATTTTGGATAAAATCGCATTTTTTCGATCGTAGTAATAAGCACTGCTATTATTATGAACACTACTGTATATACTCGTATATACTTTTATTTCATGTAATTCTATTTTAATTCAATAGTTGTTATGCACAGTTGTTATTGAATTAGTGGTGAAAGAGGCAACTGCTGTAGGTAGAAAAATGTGTGGCATTTTTCTTCTTTACACCACGTCCCCCCTATGGAAGCCACGGATCTCATATGAGTAGGCACGTCAGAATCGATGTACCAATCATTTTTATCAAATACAGACGATGTAAACAGGGATGTTAATAAATTTTTGTTGAAATTGCTTGCATTAAGTTTTTGCTGGTTTCTGTCACTGCTTTTAAACTTTTCTTTGTTTGGACAATTTTCATTTATTAAAACTTTACGCATGGCTAAAGAGAGCCTATAACCTATTGACGCAGAGTATTGTGGCAGAAAGGAAAGAAATTTATTAAACTCATATACACATCTTATATCTATACAGTGTTGTATTATTTGACAGGATAAAAATTGTTGCAGACGGCACAACTAGACGTACTAGATAGGTTAACATTAGTTTGGTAGGTGCTTTTTCTTTCTTTGAAAAAGCTCCCTTGGACAAAATGGAGCTAGATTGTTGGGGAGGACCACGTATGTCTGCGACCGACTCTAAAGTCTGATATCTTGATGTAAGAAAATCAATCCATCTGTTTCCAAGTAGGCAATTCATTTTGTGTTTGCCACCATAATTGTAGGGTAGTTTCGGGCTAGTTTAGTTGTCGAACATATATAAATAAAAAGCACATCACAGCTATCGGTGTTAATCTTAAGAAGCGATAAGTTTATAATACATTCATTAATGGAACTTTGGATTTGCCTTCTTCAATGTGACGTTTGTAGAGCGGTAAGTGCTTGTGGTGCAGGGCACGACGTTACTGCAGAATGATTGGTGTGCGATGCAAGTGCGGTGAGCGGTACAAATGTGTAGTACCGTACAGAGTGGCACAAGAGCTGTGTGCGGTTCTAGCGAGACGTGCGATGCGTGCTAGTGCGATGAGCGGTACAAGATAGAAGAGCAGCGTGCGGTATTAGCGAGACGTGCGTATACCTATTGTTCCTAGTCGTAAAACTGCCCATGGATGATTCCCAAATTTATTGAAATACATATTTATAGTGGCCATCATAGAACGATGGAACAAGGAAGATAGCCAGTTCATATTCACAGGGGCACCTGATGTAGCATAGGAACTATCTTTACAACCCAAAGACTTTATTTGGTTTCCGAACATTGTACCTAGAGCTCTCTTAAAATTTTCATCGGTTGCTTTCCCCAATCTATAAATTGACAGGATCCACAAACAAATTCAGCGATCATTAGATGCATCTTGTTCAACTCAAGAGTTAAGAATTCCATCGCAACAACTGATAGTATTGTAATTGTAAATTTTTGCCGCTTCTTAGTAGTATAAGGGGAGGAGTTTACCTTTATTCTTCAAGAACCAATTTTTAGGATATTCAGATTGTTTTTTCTCTATCAAAGTTACCTTTTCAAGATCTTCATCCCGCATTGCAGAAAATAATGCCATAATGAGTTAAGAATTCCATCGCAACAACTGATAGTATTGTAATTGTAAACCTTTGCCGCTTCTTAGTAGTATAAGGGGAGGAGTTTACCTTTATTCTTCAAGAACCAATTTTTAGGATATTCAGATTGTTTTTTCTCTATCAAAGTTACCTTTTCAAGATCTTCATCCCGCATTGCAGAAAATAATGCCATAATGAATGATTAACAAAAGTATGGAATCACAATACAAAATTAAGGAGTTAAAATAAGTTTAATACAATTTTTGGTATATGTTTATTACATTAATGGATTCTGGTCGGTCTATCTAATTTGTCATAGCCTCCCTAGCCTAGTATGTCTATTGCTGACTCTAATGAATTTGGATTTCTACACATGAGTATGATTTTCATTGGCTCAGCCATTTTACTTTTAAATATATTGAGTGCAGTTTTCTTATTATTGGCTACAATTCCAGCCATAACAGTTGCGTCTCCCGTTGAAGTAGCCGTTCTATTATTCAAATCTTTTAATCTTTTCTTAATTTCACTATAAAATGTCAACCAATTGCTTTTATAAGTACAACTCGTCGTAAAGCTCTTCTATGGATTTTCTTCCTCTGAAATTATTCAATAACGCTGTCTTTTGATATCTGTCCATGAACTTAAGTGACTATTAGTCTCCAAAATTTCCTTAGCTTTACCCCTAGTTTTGCTTTTTATCAAGTCTGAGAATATTGATTGCTGCACACTGTTATAGTGTTGCAAAACAGGATGTATCCTGTCAATCAGTGTGCAAGTCATCCTTGTTACCGTCAAAAATAGGTAAATTGCGATTTTCGTTCGCGTTTTAAGGGATCGCCGTAGATCCTTCACCGACTGCGCCAGTTTTGTTTGTAATTTAGGAATCGAAATACAAAAATCTTTATTTTTCTTACTCTTTATTGAATCTTAACTACACGCCTCTATAGATGTTATAACGTGAATTTATTTTTGCTAGGGTGAGCCGTCGGCTCCAGGGTTCATATGGAATAATTTTTATTTTTATTTATGCTCGAACTCTTTATTCTAAACACAATACTGAACACTCTGAATAACGGGTAATATCTGGTAATATCTAGAATTTGCAAAAGAATATTCACTGTTCAACTATTCAATTCTCGCACTTCACTGACTCAAGACAACACACTTCTTCCATGTCGGGCACTCGGCTCGCTTTTCACCACTCACTCCGTTGCAATTGACGGCCCTGTTTCAACGAGCTGTCGTGGTGAAAACGCTACAGCTGTAGGGAGAAAAAGGCTATGCTTTTTCTTCCTTACAATGTTAATGAGCTTACTAATCTAGACGTTTCCCTTATTTATAGTTTCTTACAGTTTCTAGTTTGTGTGTATGTGATATATGGTTTATACGTGGCAACGCTGTTGTTATGATGTGTCTATTGGACACCCGTCTAGACGACACATTTGCAAAATTAACAGTTTTAGTAACACTGCCTTTGTGCAAAGATGCATTTCTTTGAAATGCACGTTCACATACATGCTTACACAGCTGTGCGATATGCTATTCTCTGGAATAGCACATATTCTTTTTAGCAAACTTGTAATTACTTATGTCACAAAAGTGATCCGACTGCACTTCTCAATCGCTAGACTTCGATTGATCTCCTCGCCTCGATACTCGCTTTCACCACTCATAGCCACTCGTGTGTGTTGGCGGCTCTGGATCGGCAAAGGCGTAACAAAAGTGTGGTGAAGCTGGCGAACAGCAAAATGCGTGACATTTTTCTTCGTTACAATATTATTACAAAAATTACAGCGTCCATTCCCATGTTTACAATTTTAGTAACTTGTTGACTTCTAATTGAGCCATCCAACATATCTTTATAATGCCTTCGTATAATTAATAATTCTTCCACCGTCAAATCGGCATAATTCATAGACTTATTCTTTCATCATGAATTCTTATTACACAATTAGTGTTGTTTCTTTTTTTTATATCTATAAAACAATTGAAAAACTTTAGTATGAATGTTCCTTGGAATTGTTTTTGTTTTTCATGACAATTTGTTCTTATAGTTTCATTAAAATTCATAAATATTAAAAATCCTGAATTTATCTCTTTGATAATACTTTCATTACAATATTTCATTTGGCGATCTGCCTCATTATTATTTATTATGCTTGATAGACACTTATCTTCTAAACTTATTAGATTATTTCTTAAATTTCTAGATACATTTTTGTTATATAAATTGGTTATATTTATCTAATAATACTTCTTCATGAGAGTGTCGTATGTACTTATTATTTATATTAGGCATGGGTACAAAAATCATTTTGTACCACTATTCCCAGTTTACTAGTAAGAAGTATTTGGGTTATGTCATCTACATGGTCACGCAACATTGCAATGTCATTGTTAATTTGGAAAATTTGTTCCAGCAAAGTTATTTCATCCTCTGTGAGGCCCATTCTAATGGCCAACATATCTTTTAATTTGTCAATATACGTAGCAACCCTTGATTGCTGACTATTAATATGTGAAGTTATATATTGAACTTGGTCGGACAAAGCGTCGCCAAGGTTTATCAATGAGTCAATTTTATTTTCATTGTTTTTAGTATGTAAAGACGACTTTCTGTCCTCTTAGCTGGGGTAGGCCAGCGGCTCAAGGTTCGCCCATCAGTAGAATTTATTTTGTTGGGACCACGACGTTTACTTTGATAACTCTGTGTGACTAAGGGCTGGCAAATGCGGCACCTTCGTCAAACACAGGTCTTGGGCAGTGGATCTACTCAGCAAGCGTCCCTACGGACGTTTCTATCGGATATCTTGCGACGTAGAGGGTCAGAGAGTCTCAAGCTGGGTTTCTCTTTGTTGAGGGGGAAAAGTATAAAAAAAAAAAAACAATTGTTGTGACTCACCTCGTTTGGGTACCCGGATTTTTATATAGTACACGATTTCTTAGTATATTTTTATTTTTTTTATTTTATTTAAAAAGAATAAGAACAATTTACATTTACTGTGTGCCGTGTGTTTTACTCAACGTTTGTATATCGACTGCTTTCAATATTTTCTTTCCACTACCATCCAGCCCCCAATTCTCCTCGGCTCTCTCCTCGTTCTCTCTCTCGTCAGAGAGAAGAAAGAAAAGAAAAAAGAAAAAAAAATGTTGACAGAGAAGAAGGGGATGTCATACAAAAAAAACATATAGTAGGCACGGTGGAGGGCGAAAGTATGTAGGTAGTTTCGCCCTCACAAGTATCACTTGTCAAATTTTTTAATGCTTCGTAAATTTGTTCGTCGTCACTGTCCATTGTGCCTGCAATATATTTTAATCCTTTACCTATAAAGTTTGCCAACCCTCTCCTGTTTCTATGTATAGGTATTAAATTATATATTTTTGCTTTTAAAACAATTAGATTATTAGATACGGTCTTTATTATTGGTTTAGGTCTCAAGGACAATGTTAAATTACTTATGTTCTGTTTTATTATATCAGTAGTTTCCTTATACTGAGTTATATTTAGTAAGTAGATTATTTTCTCGTAGTTATTAATTAGTTTGACCTCATCCTGTCTTATGGGTAAGTAACCATGATTATTTGTGAGGCCCTGGAAGTCAACATATTGTGTTGAATACAATGGTAAACCCAATAGCAAAATTATGATTTGTAGCAACATCCCTAAAAGATAATAGCTCTTACAATTTGCTTATACATTACTATGTCTTAGTTTTATATATTTTAATATTGTGTTATATTTGGAATATCTTTGATTCCAATGTACTATATTTCTTTAATTTCCTCATTTTCTAAAGCCTTTCGAACTGGTTAAAAGTTTGCATTTCCAGCTAAACTAAAATAAAATATTCATTCTTTCATATTAAACGTTCTACAGCGTTTTCGTGATAAATATTCTTGCTTCCTTTCGGATTTCCTTTCCCCGAAACTATTTAACAATGCTGTCTTAATATTCGTCCGTGAACTCAAGTGGCTATTAATTTCCAAAATTTCCCTAGCTTTACCCCTAGTCTTGCTCTTTGTTAAGTCCGAAAAAATTGATTGCTGTATACTGTCATAGTGCAGCAAAACAGGATGTACCCTGTCAATTAGTGTTACAAAGGTATGTAAGTCATCCTTGTTATCATCAAAATAGGTAAATTGCCCAAAAATTTATAAGGATCAATACTGGGCAATTGTATTTCTTTTTTTCTTCTTCTAAATATCCATTGGCTGGGTTGTGAGGTCTTCTTTTCAAAATGTTTAATTTAATTATTATTTTATTTCGCAATTTACATTCGCCGATTAATAATTAATTATTTACTAAATTTTTACGATTTGCATTCGCGGTTTTTTAAGGGATCATCGTAGATCCTTTTCCGACTGCGCCAGTTTTAGTTGCGGTTTTTGAATATTATAAAAAAACAACAACTATTATTTAATTTTAAGAAGGTTTATTTATGAGTACATTTACTCACGCACATGCACACACATCTGTGCGATATGTTATTCTTTGGAACAGCGTGTATTCTTATTAGTAAATCAAGGCTATAGGGACATTACCACTTGGTTGTTTGCACAAGTGTCAAAAGTATCAAATGACCGTCGAATAGTTTGTCACAATTTGCTTGCACATCAAAAATGCAAGACAATGATTGTTTGGTATGGTCGATCGGACATTGTACGCTATACGTATATGTGTGCATACATGTTATATTACGTGCGGGTCTCTAGGCAATACTATAACATTTAATCAAATCTTGATGATTTGCACACCATTTCTTCAGGCTGAAACCTCCTTTAGATAAAATAGAAATCAATTGTGTTTGTGATACATGGCTACATGAAGTGTGTTGCAACCGGTTAGTACATCATCTACATAAAAATTTGTGTTAATAGCATTTGCAGCTAACGGAAAATTATATAGTTCATCATTAGCTAATTCTTTTAAAGCGCGCGTAGCTAAAAATGATGCAGATGCAGTTCCATATGTAAGTGTAGTTAGTTGGTATAGCTGTACTGGTTGATCACCTTGTGAACGCCATAACACAAAATGGTGTCGCCTGTCATCAGGATCGAGCGCAATTCGACGATATATTTTGGTTATATCAGCTGTGAAAACATAAGTGTAAGATCGAAACCGTAAAGCTATCGTAAATAAATAGGGTTAAATCACTGGACCAACCATAAGAAGCTCGTTCAAAGATTTACCAGATGTGGTTTTTGATGACGCATCAAATACGACGCATAACTTTGTTGTGGAACTCGAAAGTTTATGCACGCAGTGGTGCGGTACGATTTCCATACGTGAAAGGTGAATATATTCATTTATAAGGTAATATATTGTATTTCTATATTGTATATATAGAATTTTCTTCGAGGAGTGGAGATAAAACACCTTTCTGTAAACCTTCATCATGAATTATCAAAGATATTGATTTAATTGAACTATTTTTGGAATTCGGACTAAATTCAAGCAACTGAAACGTGCTTCCCTTTATATTCCTACTAGAACAGGGCGTGTTAAAGGAATTTTTTAAAACTTTGCTGACTTAAAGTTGAAAATGTACTTGTATGCGGTGATAACATTTCTTTTTAGGACCATGTCTCAATATATTTTAAACTATTGATGTCTAAAGTTTCATCATTTATTACTGTGACAGAAACCGACGTTATATTTTCCTTTTTATTTAACTTTGATGGAGGTTTATTAAGTAAAACTTCCTTCGTTTCAGCATCGATATAATTACGGACTTTTTCAATAAAGCGTGAATACTTTAGTCTACCTGTTCCACTGTCTGAGTTTGAAAGTATATTATGCTTAACTTGTTTAAACCATTTTCTACAGCCTAATTTTTTTGATTTATATGCCGCGTTAATATGTATTAAAATTCTCTTCTTAATATGTGCATAGCACTATTTAAAAAGTACTTTATTATGCAAAAGTTTATTATTCTTTTGAGAAATAGAACGATGGCAATTATTTAAATAGTAATTTGTTTTTAATGACCTGTTTTAACTAGTTTATAGTATGTACGAGCAAAAGGTCAGTTTATTTGGTTTTTCTCACATCTCTTTTATTTTTCTTCATTGACCAACGTTTCGCCGCTGTTTGGTGGCTTCCTCAGGGTCTCTATACATTTTTGTTTATTTGTATGAAAAGTTTTTTTTTTAATCGAGAAAACTTACTAAGGATGTTTGTTATTTTTTTTTACTACATTTTAAGTATAATGAAAATAGTTGGTGACATAACAGACAGACTCAAACTTTCAACATGGCGGACACAATATTTGGGAAATAATAAACATAACTGAATAACTGATAACTGAATCATTACATAAATGCATTGGATGAATAAACAAATAATTAGATAATAACTATTTTACAGCAAATATCTACATTTCAATGTAGCTAACAGTAGTGATCATAGATCATGTCAATATACGAGTATGTGACATAATATTTTCACTGTAGACTTGTTTTAGCTTTTATTCTTATTTTTTGAGAACACACAAATATGTTGTATTTGGCTTGTCCAAGTCTTATTTTTTGTTAACGTTGTTCTCTTTTACGAAACGTTTTTGTATATTATTTTTAATTTATTTAAATAATCGGTTAATTCCCACTTACTGAACCATAACATGGCGCCATTAATAAGGGCCCGGCTAAAATCGATCACTATCGTTCTCAACAAAGGCGGATTATTACGTTTGTCACAAAATTTGCTGAAATTCTATTAACTATGAAGACGTAGATATTCTTTCAGCAATCGGATACGTTTTGCCTCTTATGTTTTTTATCACCAAAGCGTAATAAAGAATTTGACGATTAAAATCTTTCTTAGGTGGTCTTATAATGGAACCAGTTGCATCTAAATATCCCATAAGTCCCTTATTAGAGTGTTTTTTTTTTGTGGTCATTGCTACATTAATTTGGTATTTAGAATGTAACTGAACCTCAAATGGATAATGAAAAACTTGAAAATATGGGACTTTAGAATTTTGATACGCTTCAAATTTTAGTCTTAAATCTTCTAAGTCATCTCTGGAAAGGTCATTTTCACTTATTCTTTCACTTCTAATTTTCTATAGAGTTGATTCGGAAGTCATTTTGCCTAAATTGAAGTCTCGTACTTCGTCTTGACTTAACTCGTTAACATATTTGATGCGGGCTTGTTCTGGTGGTAATATTGATTTTAGCTCATTTTTCAAAAGTTGTCGTTGATAGCCCTTAATTTGACCAGTCTTGAAATATGTATGATTAAAAACGCTTTTGGTTTTAAAAAAACAGAACATAGGATAACCAAAAGTTGGTTTTTTTGGTATAACTTAAAAAGATGATTTTACCGTGCCGGGGATAAAACCGTCGGCACCAGGGTTCACTGAGATTTACACTCTTTTTAGTTTTCAGTTATATATATTTTAATTTTTAAGTGAACAAACTTTATTATTTCTTTTTATTTTTACTTAATTAGAATTTCACTTTTTCAAATATAAAACAAAAATTATATTTTAAAATACTTGAACTCTGCGATTATTCTCAGTATACTATGCCTATGAATTTCTCGACTCAGAATGATACCACAACTCTGTTCGTGCTCCCTTTTATGCACCGAAATCGCTCATACGCTCTCTCGAACGTTCGATTTTCGCACATCTCGAACGTTCTTTTTCTCGTACGAACGTTTTCACCTCAGGTAGGATCATTTGTTGAAGTTGGCGGCCCTGACTCGGCAGGGTTGGCAAAATCATTGTCATGGTGAAAAACGAGCGGTTGTAAGAGAAAAATAGGTGGCGCTATTTGTCTTCTTTACAGTTTAATATAACGACAGGAATTAAAAAATGTGTATACATAAAAGAACAAATATGACGTCTTTTTAAAAGCAATGCCTACTTATAGTCGCACTGTTATATTGTATATAACAGTATATAACATCTCCCTCCCTAAGTATCTAAGGTGACCGGGAAATTGGGCCAACAGGTTGTCTTCTAGTAATTTTTCCCGGTCGTCCTATAGTAGGAACAGGTGACCGTGGAGAAGTTACGAACTCTTCATCTGCAGTTGATTTTTCTATTTCAAATTTTTTCAACAGAATATCTAGTGGTAATTCATTTGATGCTGAGATCTCTTAGGTGTACGGTTTTGGACGCAATTGATCTGCATGTGCACGTGCCCAGAAAGCTTTGTTTAATTTGAACTCTATCGCCAGTGTTATATACTATTTGTACACTAGTACGTGTATTGTCTACTTTCCGACTCGAGATTAAAACGGTCTCGGTTTTATGCTCTGCCAATTTAAGGTCCACGGATCTAAGCCAGTTTTTACGATCTGTATAGCTTCATTTGTAGCAGCTTCGATTCCACTTATATGTTTATTAACTGTGGTGAGTGCAATGTCGTCCGCAAGGGAAGTCCTGATATTCATTATGGGTCCACCTCGGTGGGGCGTAGCAACTGTAGAAGAATACAATACTTCTTGATTTGTGTTGCTTGGCCGCCTTGTCGTGTAGCGATACTAGAGAGTCCACTAAGTCCCGCATGGGTTGGTGAATGGAACGTCTGCCCCCGCCCATCATTTCCACGAGCTCCTTGATTTTTTGGCCCAAAAGCACAAAGGGGTCTTTACTGGTAGTATCGCGTTCTTCTTGTGTCACCCTAGGACACGGAGTAGAGGATTGTGGCCTTGCCTGTTCACGGTCGACTCCTAACTTTACAGGAGAACGCGCTGTGCGCTCATTTTTTTTCGAAGGCTCTTTATCCTTGTGTTTAAACTTGGATCACACACACACACACACACAAAACTCAATTACTTCAATAAAACTTGTTTTTTCTTTTCTTTATTATTTTAAATTTAATAGATTTTTTTTCCGAGTTATCACATTCACGGTAATAATACCGGAATTTACCTACTCCTAAAGGAGTTAGGCTCGGTCGACAAAACTATATGAAATATTATTGAAATATACGAAAAACAATTATTATACAATATATACATAATTTATACAATTATATAATAGAAATATAATTATTAATTATATTGATTTATTCTAAAGTGACCCCATGCTAAAGTACTTATACCATCAGGTAAAATAAATCTTTTGTCGTCGTTATGATTTAAAGTAATTTTGCGGACGATTTCGGTGTATAATATATGAGCCCTGCTTCGGATTACACTTTGTTCCCCATAAAAAGTTCGTTTATTTAAAAGGCTTTCTTTAAAATTATCAAAATTTAATTTTTTTACTGCAGATGATTTTACGCCTTTAATCTTTTTCCTTTCATCCTTTTTATTTTCTTTACTATTCTCTAAAAATGAATAAGCTTTTGCTTTAACTCCAGCAAAATTTGTATTTATTTTACCTGATGTTTCATCTTCCATTAAGCCTATTTCTTTTTTATTTTGCGGGATTATACCATATATATTATTTACATCATAATCTGATGTATCAAACTTTAAAGGATTGCTTTTAATGATATATATGTACATCTGTTGTAGAAGACAGTATAAATGAATCAGTATCCATGTATATGACTTTTATATCATCCGACTGTTTTTTTTAAAAAGAATAATAGAAATCATACATTAACCATTTCGATAACTCTAAAACAGTTACCACCCCCACATATATAGGCTTGTCATGTATGACTTCCATTTTCGATAGTTCAACCCCAAATAACCCATTACCAAAAATCGAAATACTATGGAAATTAGACTTAGCAATTAAAGTTCTATAACCTATAGAATTTCTCTTATCATTATAATGTCTAATAAGTTTTACTTCTCTACGTTTTTCAACGTTTTCCATGGTTTTTCCATAAATTACATTATTCATTAACTTATAAAAATTTTTCTCAAATTCATTTTGAGCAAGTTTCCTTTTCATGGTATTTAAAGAGATATAAGGTTCTAACCAAGCACTTTGTACAAAACGCAGTATTCTATGTATTTTCTTAATTATTAAACCATTTTCAATAGCTAACTTTAAATTTTTAATATGTATAATATAATTTTTCTTATTGGTAACATCTGCAATCAACTTTGAACAGTTACCATTGAGAGGAGTTTTATTTTCGCAACAAAAAGGTAATGAATTGTGTTTCTGTAGGGTAGTACAAGTCAACTTCTAATATGTAACCATTATTCCCCCTCATAATTTACTGTTAGAATATCAAAATTATGAAATTCATCGTTAATTAAAAACTTAAAATCGGAAATTGGTAATTTTTGTGACATCGCCCATCCATACAAATTATTTGCATCCATATACATTAAATAATTATCTGAAGCATTTGCGTTATAGTCAGCCATATATTTATTATTAGCTTCAGACAACCTATGCGTACATTGAGACAACCTATGCGTACATTGAGTCTTTAAAAATGTATGAATTTCCGGATCGCTAACTAAATGTAATTTCACCTTAGTAAATTTTAACATAGCATCCCAAGACAATGACGGTGCAGTTACGTAATTGCAGGGATCTAGTTCATATGTTTCTAAGCATATATTTCTGAAATTTTCAAAAACATCTGCTAGCATTAACACATCATTTTCTAAATACAATTGCTTGTAATTTTTAAGCGTTTTACATTGAAAAGTATTCCAAACAGTTTTTGCAAATTCATAATCATCTTCACTACATTCTGTATCGTTAAGATGATTATAAAAATGCTCTTTGGCGGGTAGACTCCCTTCTTGTAACCCCTTTGCGCATCATTAACTCAAATTTTGACTTATTATTATTAAAATGATTACCTAATATCCTAAAGTTACTTGGGGTTAAATAGCTACTTAATTTGTCTAAACTACAATTTAAAAAACTGTTTGAGTCTATAAAAATCATCTTATATTTAAGAAAAAATCGGCAAGCCGAATATAGTTTTTTCGTTATTGAAATATATAATTCTTTATTTCACGGAATTACTGATATATCATCGCCCAAATTTTCTACAAACAGATGTATATCATATCGCGTTAAATTATGAAAAACAATTGGAAAATAAAATGGTTTCATAAAATTAAATTTTTCCTTACAACTATTGTGTATATATCCTAAAAATTTAGCATTAAATATATTATAAAATAAATCTCGCGGTTCGCCCTGCACGATTTTTTTGTCACACGCATAGCAAGTATAAGAAATGTTGTTCGCATTTTCTTCTCTTTAAAGTGGTCTAAAGAGTTTAGCCATCTGAATATACTCTGTATATAATTCTTCCAAAGTTCTTTTTAAATGATTTAAAAAATCCATAATGCACTGTGAACATGAATAAATAATATATAATAAGTCAAACATAATTATCAACTTACCAAAAAATGTATACAGCTTATCTTCGTTTGAATTGTAAGCACGCTTTACAAAATATGATACAGCACATGCTTTATGCTGTTGAATTGCAGTGGTTCCATTCCCTCTTTGTATTTGCAGTGGTTCAAGTACAGCCTCCATATCGGCATATATTGTTACCGGTGGGGACATCTTTTTCACTGAATTCCTGAATTGCAATATTGTTCCAGGTTCTGGATACGTTGTTTTAACTTTAGCACAATCCTTTTTGTGCCTTGCCGAATCCACAGTGTATTGGTGTTGGCAAAAATCGCAAAATTCTCCTCTAACATCCGATTGAGTGATTTGCTTCTTCACTAATCTTTGCATATTATGAATATACACATAATGATATGTATTTTGTTCGCCATTTAATAATAGTAGCAAATTAATGTGTATATTTTTAACGCCTTTTGTTGCTCTGGCTATGGACCCACTATTTACTTTGCATCACCTCATATACATTTATGCTTATATGAGGATTATTTTTTTCAAATGCTCGAATTTCAACAGAAGATTTGATGTACAACATATTACAATAGTTTGAATTGGCAAGTTTTTTTGTCTCCCTCATAGAATCACTTCTATGGGCGATTGCGGCCAATATACACTATTTAAAGCAAAATACATCTTTATTTTTAACATTAATTGTTGCCTTTTTTGATGTTATAGCTGAAGGCAATTTTGTATATGAACCGACTGGAATATGTTTTAATTTGCATATTGTTAATTCCATATATTTAAAATCTAAAATAGCCTATCCAATTTCCTTGGTTGTGGGAGCTTTTTGGCGGAGCGTTTATTTTTTCGCAAATAGTCTTCGCAAATCCACTTGACATTTTTAAATAGGCATTTTAGATGGGCATACTTTCTAAGGCATTGCTTATACCACCAAATGTGGTATGAGCAAACTTCATAATACCCATTACTTGGGTTTACTAATTTTAGATGATCATCATCTCCATAATTTTTATTTTTAATAAGAAACTCCGACCTATCCTCTAATGAAGTATTTTTTTTAATCAACCTATCCACACAATTCCTACAATTATTTTTTTATTTTATTTGCAAAAATGACATACCCTTACAAATACCTCTCGACTTGCATTTCTACGCTATTATCTACAACGTCGCCCCGCAGTATTGAATCTACAACATCCCTAATGCAGGGCGACTGCACTATTGAATCCTCAACATCAAAATCTATGCTATCCAGGTTGTCGCCCTCTGTTTCTTCTTCAATTAAGTCCTTATAGTTGGCAGTCCAATCCAGCAAAATTTCGTCGTCTTCTTCGCAATTCTTCGTGACCATGTTGAAAGTTCCTCGTAAAATTTGAAGTGAAATGAACCTCGCCGAAATAAACTTAATTTCGTTGAGGGGAGGATGGTCGTTGAAAGGAAGTGAAGCACGTATAAAAACACATATATATAAGAAAATAGAAATTGAACAAAGTTATGCACATACACAAAAGGCACATATAGTAGGATTGATTAATGTCATTATTAATAAAAGTAATTCACTTCTTGTGAGAAATATAATTGATAAAAGAAAATGGATGTCTTCATGACAATATTAGTAGATATAATCTTATGATTCTTCTTATATCTAAAGTTAGTAATTCCAATGGTGAAAGATATTGATACATGATTAAATTGCATCAATAAAGGCATCATCAATCATGTGGTAGTCATCATCAAAGAGTCATTCGGGAATCACGATATTATCTTCTTGCACAGGCATGTCTATAAGAGGTTGCACTTTGGCTCCCCCAGCTTGTCTAGGTTGATTGGGCACAGCTGCAGGTTGACCCTGATTTCTATTTCCGCCATGGTGGTGCATGTTACAGACATAACTCAGATTTGGCAATCGATATGAAGCATACAATGAATTGTGTATAAGGTTGTCAGAAACAGTCCATTGCTGTTTAGTAGTAATATCCAAGGTTGTAGCAGCTCTAATAATATTCCCTGGCAATGGTCTAGATGCTACTAAATCTGGTTGTATTACGTTTTCACCATCTGGTAATGTTGGTAAGGGTTGCATAGCTATACATTCGGCAAGAGCTGCCATAATTGTCTTAAAAGCTTTGTCCTTGTCGTTCTGTAAATGTTGTATAATTGAGGAAACTTGAGCCTGCTCTACAACCATAACATCGTTAACTTCTCCACTATCCTGAACATCCAGTAATGGTCGGATTTCGACTCGTCCATCGTCAAGCGGAACTAAAGACCTCTTATAAGCTCGCAGCAACATTGACTCTGCGGATTGCCCATCCACGTACATACGTTGAGTTTCATTTAATGAACGTACATAGGCAGTGAGGAAGACTTTGGTCTTCTTAATTGACTTCTCCGCAGGTGAGATATAATTATTGGTACGCCTTCGGCCATCGCCAAAATTGTACATGAGCTCCGTTGCAACGAAAGCAATATCTGCATATAATGCAACGGCCAATGGAGGTCCGATTAAGGTGCAATAGGGGTCATATAGTATCTCAAGAGCCAGAGAGACTACTGATTTAGCCTGACCCAATCTGAAATTGTCAGCTAATGTCGTATATGTAACTAGATCATATTTAAGAGCTAAATTACGTAAAGCTGTTAGACTGCTCACGTGGGGCGCTCTAGCCTTCTCAATGATACGTTTTATAGAGTCGAGATTATTGGAGTGTGCCAGTTTGCAACCAAACCTGACACTTTAAGTTTGATATCATTTGTTTTTCTCTGAAATATGACTTCGAACTGGTTGAGTATGCCTCTATCCACAGCATCAATGTCGTTAAGTTCCGGAATGTCCTCCAATAAGTTGTTCCATCTGGAGGTTATCCATTGTTCAGAAAAGGACGTTTTCGAAATGGTAGAAGTGAAAGCGAATAATGCGGCCATGAAATCATGCTCATACTGAGGGTTGTTGATGGTGTGGGCCGTAAAGAAACTCAGTAATTCCTCATCAGTTAATGTAGCCCAAAGAGTTCGGATTTCCTGGTCACTCCTTGGGGTCGAGTATGTATTGATCATCGCGTCTTCTACTAAAAAGGAAGTTTCTGGTAAATTTCCAGTTGGTGCTACACATAGTTCTCTGATAGTAGCTAATTGCTCCGGGGTTACTGCACTTGACAGTTGGATTGGAAAATAATGGAGCAGATTGAAATGTTGGAAGTGAACATTAGTCACTCTGTGGTATGTGATCAAAGTCTTGATCGCTTCTCGAATTATGGTGACAGTAGGAGGACTGCTGCGTAATTCTGCGAGGATGTTGTTTCTGGCAGTATCAATTTCTCCATCTGTAAATTGTGTGGATTGAGGGATAACCCACATTGCTGTCATCGATCCGTAATACAGGGCACGCCTTACTTCCTCACTAATACTCCTATGGAGGGAGCTAGTAACAAAATAATGGCGTGCCATGGCGATCAGCCCCCGACTTGACACCCAGCCGTTATATTCATTATCGCCGGCACTAGCCTTGGCGCAGAACGCTATAAGAAATTGGGATGACTTACGAGAATACTCGTCTCCTCGATTACTTAGTACAAGAGCACCCAATGGGGATTGGCCCATTTGGACGCTTTGTCTAGCTCTGGCTTACTCTCTTACTCTGGCTTTTCTGGTCTATAACTCAATCTACCAGAGATTTTTCTCAAGAAAAACAGTACTTGTTTGTTGTTATAGATCCTTCCTCCTTATTGAGGATATTTTTATTATTGTATTATTCATTAACTTGTAAAAATTTTTCTCAAATTCATTTTGAGCAAGTTTCCTTTTCATGGTATTTAAAGAGATATAAGGTTCTAACCAAGCACTTTGTACAAAACGCAGTATTTTCTATGTAACTATGTATTTTCTTAATTATTAAACCATTTTCAATAGCTAACTTTAAATTTTTAATATGTATAATATAATTTTTCTTATTGGTAACATCTGCAATCAACTTTAAACAGTTACCATTGAGAGGAGTTTTATTTTCGCAACAAAAAGGTAATGAATTGTGTTTCTGTAGGGTAGTCCAAGTCAACTTCTAATATGTAACCATATTCCCCCTCATAATTTACTGTTAGAATATAAAAATTATGAAATTCATCGTTAATTAAAAACTTAAAATCGGAAATTGGTAATTTTTGTGACATCGCCCATCCATACAAATTATTTGCATCCATATACATTAAATAATTATCTGGAGCACTTGCGTTATAGTCAGCCATATATTTATTATTAGCTTCAGACAACCTATGCGTACATTGAGTCTTTAAAAATGTATGAATTTCCGGATCGCTAACTAAATGTAATTTCACCTTAGTAAATTTTAACATAGCATCCCAAGACAATGACGGTGCAGTTACGTAATTGCAGGGATCTAGTTCATATGTTTCTAAGCATATATTTCTGAAATTTTCAAAAACATCTGCTAGCATTAACACATCATTTTCTAAATACAATTGCTTGTAATTTTTAAGCGTTTTACATTGAAAAGTATTCCAAACAGTTTTTGCAAATTCATAATCATCTTCACTACATTCTGTATCGTTAAGATGATTATAAAAATGCTCTTTGGCGGGTAGACTCCCTTCTTGTAACCCCTTTGCGCATCATTAACTCAAATTTTGACTTATTATTATTAAAATGATTACCTAATATCCTAAAGTTACTTGGGGTTAAATAGCTACTTAATTTGTCTAAACTACAATTTAAAAAACTGTTTGAGTCTATAAAAATCATCTTATATTTAAGAAAAAATCGGCAAGCCGAATATAGTTTTTTCGTTATTGAAATATATAATTCTTTATTTCACGGAATTACTGATATATCATCGCCCAAATTTTCTACAAACAGATGTATATCATATCGCGTTAAATTATGAAAAACAATTGGAAAATAAAATGGTTTCATAAAATTAAATTTTTCCTTACAACTATTGTGTATATATCCTAAAAATTTAGCATTAAATATATTATAAAATAAATCTCGCGGTTCGCCCTGCACGATTTTTTTGTCACACGCATAGCAAGTATAAGAAATGTTGTTCGCATTTTCTTCTCTTTAAAGAGGTCTAAAGAGTTTAGCCATCTGAATATACTCTGTATATAGTTCTTCCAAAGTTCTTTTTAAATGATTTAAAAAATCCATAACGCACTGTGAACCTGAATAAATAATATATAATAAGTCAAACATAATTATCAACTTACCAAAAAATGTATACAGCTTATCTTCGTTTGAATTGTAAGCACGCTTTACAAAATATGATACAGCACATGCTTTATGCTGTTGAATTGCAGTGGTTCCATTCCCTCTTTGTATTTGCAGTGGTTCAAGTACAGCCTCCATATCGGCATATATTGTTACCGGTGGGGACATCTTTTTCACTGAATTCCTGAATTGCAATATTGTTCCAGGTTCTGGATACGTTGTTTTAACTTTAGCACAATCCTTTTTGTGCCTTGCCGAATCCACAGTGTATTGGTGTTGGCAAAAATCGCAAAATTCTCCTCTAACATCCGATTGAGTGATTTGCTTCTTCACTAATCTTTGCATATTATGAATATACACATAATGATATGTATTTTGTTCGCCATTTAATAATAGTAGCAAATTAATGTGTATATTTTTAACGTCTTTTGTTGCTCTGGCTATGGACCCACTACTTACTTTGCATCACCTCATACACATTTATGCTTATATGAGGATTATTTTTTTCAAATGCTCGAATTTCATGTACTCTTACAGGAAATGACATTCCTGTAAAATCCAATACCTTTCCACGAAACTTTATAACAGAAGATTTGATGTACAACATATTACAATAGTTTGAATTGGCAAGTTTTTTTGTCTCCCTCATAGAATCACTTCTATGGGCGATTGCGGCCAATATACAATATTTAAAGCAAAATACATCTTTATTTTTAACATTAATTGTTGCCTTTTTTGATGTTATAGCTGAAGGCAATTTTGTATATGAACCGACTGGAATATGTTTTAATTTGCATATTGTTAATTCCATATATTTAAAATCTAAAATAGCCTATCCAATTTCCTTGGTTGTGGGAGCTTTTTGGCGGAGCGTTTATTTTTTCGCAAATAGTCTTCGCAAATCCACTTGACATTTTTAAATGGGCATTTTAGATGGGCATACTTTCTAAGGCATTGCTTATACCACCAAATGTGGTATGAGCAAACTTCATAATACCCATTACTTGGTTTTACTAATTTTAGATGATCATCATCTCCATAATTTTTATTTTTAATAAGAAACTCCGACCTATCCTCTAATGAAGTATTTTTTTTAATCAACCTATCCACACAATTCTTACAATTATTTTTTTATTTTATTTGCAAAAATGACATACCCTGACAAATACCTCTCGACTTGCATTTCTACGCTATTATCTACAACGTCGCCCCGCAGTATTGAATCTACAACATCCCTAATGCAGGGCGATTGCACTATTGAATCCTCAACATCAAAATCTATGCTATCCAGGTTGTCGCCCTCTGTTTCTTCTTCAATTAAGTCCTTATAGTTGGCAGTCCAATCCAGCAAAATTTCGTCGTCTTCTTCGCAATTCTTCGTGACCATGTTGAAAGTTCCTCGTAAAATTTGAAGTGAAATGAACCTCTCCGTAATAAACTTAATTTCGTTGAGGGAAGGATGGTCGTTGAAAGGAAGTGAAGCACGTTTGAAAAAAAGTTCTCCAGCGCGTCCTGATTGAATTTTCTCTACAGCACAAATTTTATCTCGTCCATCTGGAACAGCTCCTCCGATAACTGCATTATACCTAAAATCGTTTGCTTAAGGCCGCTTATTTAATATGTTGTATTTTTTGTCGAAAGGTAAGAACAATTTGACGTCATCAGCGAACATTAAAATATTACTATCTTGAATAACATCCGGTAGATCATTTATAAACAGGACAAAAAATAACGGACCTAAGTGACTCCCTTGCGGAACACCGGAGGGGACAGACATCAAACGAGACAGAGATGATTTAAATACAACCCTTTGAGAGCGATTTGACAAATATGAAGAAAACCATTTAATCATAATTGGGGGAAATCCTATTTTAGAAAGCTTAAGAATAAGAAGTTTGTGGTTTACTTTATCAAACGCCTTGCTAAAATCGGTAAAAATTTCGTCCATTCAGAAAAAGATTTTACAATGTTATACGACCACTCCAGTAGGTTTGTAACGGTAGATTTGCCCATGCAAAAGCCATGTTGATATGGCGAAATTATAGTATTAATTGATCGAATTAGTCTATTTTTAACTAAACATTCGAAAAGTTTCGGAATGCAACTGAGTTTAGCAATACCTCTATAATTAGTAATACATTGCTTGTTACCACTTTTATGAAGCGGTATCAGAAAACTTGTTTTCCAAAACTGCGGAAATATACCAGTAGATAAAGACCGATTAAAGATTTTTACTAATGGTTTACAAAAAATGTCAGCACAATTTATCAATATGCATGATGGAATACCATCAGGGCCAGGACGGTATGAGTATTTCAGCCTTTTCAGACCGTCAAATACCTCATCCACAGATAGTGTGATATTAGGAAAGATGTCGTATGACCTTATATCATAAGGGTAATCGGGATTGTTATAATCTTGATACGAATAAGTCTCATTGAAAAAAGACGCAAACATATTGGCTATTCCAAAGGATCATATGAATCTTTGTCGCCCGCCCCATCGCATGTGGTTAGGAAGCATATGGGACCTACGTTTATCATTTACAAATTTATAAAAGCTCTTAAGATCCCTGTACAAATTTACACGGATTTTGCAAAGGTAATCATTATAGCATTTTTTACTTAATAAAAGGAATTTACTTTTAATTAAGGAATATTGTGAAAAATCTAATGCTGACCCAGTCCTCTTGCTTGCGTCTTATGTATCTGGGTAAGATATATATATATATTGAATTAGAAAAATGGGAGATTTCATGTACAACACATTATAATAGTTTGAATTGGCAAGTTTTTTTGTCTCCCTCATAGAATCACTTCTATGGGCGATTGCGGCCAATAAACACTATTTAAAGCAAAATACATCTTTATTTTTAATATTAATTGTTGCCTTTTTTGATGTTATAGCTGAAGGAAATTTTATATATGAACCGACTGGAATATGTTTTAATTTGCATATTGTTAATTCCATATATTTAAAATCTAAAATAGGACATCCACTATCTCTTTCTTGGAATTTACTTGCATGTTCTTCCAGCTCCCTGAAAGCCTCCTGGAGGGTGTCGTCAACTTCATAGCTGTTTCTTACGCACTGAAACTTTTTTGTGAAATGTTTCAGGCTAACAAGCGTCATCACCCTCACTTTGAGCTACATATTTAATGTGGTTATGTTATGATATTATGTGGTTATATGTTATGGTATTTCCTAGAGACCCGCCCATAATATTTTTTGTACCTATTTTTTCGTCAAAATAACGCTACTCATAGCTTCCATCTTTTCCGATTAAGAGCTACTGTACATGGACACGAAAGTATAATCATGCTTAGTTAGAGCATAGGTTCTTGTAACTCGCGAACCTATACTAGAAAAGAAGTCATTTGCGTTAATGACTATATCTGAGTACTCAGATTGATTAACCCAATAAGAAACTACATTATTCAGAGTTGGGCAATAATCATCTGGAAATCTATAATTTCTCGAATCAACACTCATTTTGAGAAGTTGAATTGATTTATTTCTAACATTCTCTTCGTATGAGACGTCGATACCTCCGCCAGTTACTATTTTATCTATACACACATTATTATCGACTTTCCCAACATTATCAATTATTGTATACCGTAACAACAATTTCAGGAGTAAAGGTCTCCGATAACTATTAACAAACAAAGAATTAAACGACCTATTACGTAATGCGCCTTCAACCTCGACATAACCAATACATCTAGCACCTTCCGATGCCAGTGTATTACCTAAAATGCTTTTTCTATTTAGAACAGCATTTATGATTTCTTTGTTCCATGGATTTAGAACACTTCTAACTATTGTATTAGCTAATATACCATAGGTATGTAACATCTCTGGATCGATTTCTAACAAGTCAGAATAGACGGTCGTAAGAGGACTGTCTGATCTGATAAACTTATTCAGTAATTTGGCGGGAATTGATCTATCTTCATCTGAACAATACAAATACCTTTTTATGAAATTAAAAAGTTTTGATTGCGAGCAAGCTAACCCAATCTTCCTTCTTCTAGGAAACGAATTTACCTCGCCAATATATTCGAAAATTCTTCCAATATATTTATACAAATATGCCACTCTATTACCTTCACGCATAAAAGAAGCTTCATATCTTAATTTGCTTACTGGATCAACAGCCGGTTTCCAGCAAGAATTATCTAAACCTTTAGCAGCTGCTATCATAAAATCAGCTGTAAGGGTAAATCTTACAGCCCTTTCTTGTACATCTGCAGATACCAATCTTATAAAATTATCATTTCTAATTCTAAACGAAGTATACCAGTATACTGCGTTATATTCGTTTAATCTAACAAACCATTCGCATATACGCTTAACAATGACGTTAAACATGCCAATGTGACCCGAATTATATGGCATGCGCGCGAGAAACGCTCTCGCACCCATAGCCACTTTCCAATGAGTAATTGTAGGCATCTCATACCTATAATAAACATAATCATCTACATCCACAGCATAATTAGGTCTATACGATATATCGGGATAGAACGTGCGCAATAACTCGTCACGTTTCAAATATAGATTGCCGTTTGAACAGCATCCATCCTTTCCATCAATAATCTTTAAAAAATCAAATTCAGCTTGCGCCTGCGCAGAGGCGCCTTTCAATCTGAAATTCCGTAGCGGGAAAGATGTAACAATCCCGAAATATGAACGGTATTCTCATTTAAGCTCGCGTAATCCATATCGAATATAATTTCTCCAGGCGCTAAATAAGACATAACGAACATACTATACATTTCGTTATATTCTTGCTTCCAAGCTCTCGCAGCTATGTCTGTCACAAACCCCGCACGGACAGAACTGATACATGCATTCTTGCTAATATCCGATGATGGTATAGGATCGTATATTAGTATAGGCCTGATTACCATCTTCATCATTTGTAATCTTATCTTTATCCCTTTCCTAAAGTCATCAAACGGTCCCTGAACCAAATTAAAATCAAAGACTGGATGGAATAGCTCAAACTCATTTCTCTTCCTAAATGAACGTATAATTGATTTCGTTAGCCTTGAGACTTCACCAATATATCCCTCAGCTAACGAACGTACTTGATTCATATTATTCATCGCGTAATCCATCAATTTCATATTAACAGATAATATTTTTCTATCAGTCAACATATTTAGAACCACCATTCCATGCCTTCCCTGGACGCGTTCCTTACTGCAAAGCGCGTCAAGGGCGTTACGGAAATGCTCCATCGAAGTGCTATCTTGTAAGATATACTGGGTTGGAAATCCTAATGTTTTCGGATTGTAAACTCTCTGTATATAAACCGTTTCAGGTTCACGTAAATAAGTGTGTGATCTACGCCTTCTCAATTCAAAAAGCTCTAATAGTTTCTCTATCATAGTAGACAAAGAATTAAACTCAATAAAGTTTTCACTGTTTCGAACAATATAATACGCCCGATTGGGCTCGTCATACCATGTATCGAATAAAATCGGCATATCGCCGTTTTCTTCTAATGTTATTTCGTCGTTTGACGTAAACATCGCGATCAAATCCGAATCACTCGGGACAGCTACTTCACTCGTTGCGTCCGTCAAGAAATTCAAGTTGGATATTGATTCGATAATCTTATTTAACGTCGTAGCAACGCCTTCTTCTTGTACTTTAATATTCTTATCCTTCAAATCGGATTGTTTCTTATCGCGTAACCAAGCTTCGCTATTATCCAGCGTTTTGCCCGGATCTTCAACATTCAGATTCAAATTTTCATTGATCTTCGGCTTCAATTCGGATTTCACATCGCAATCTTGCGATTTTTTTCTCTCTTTGCTATCTTTTGATATGTCATCTTTCTCTTCTGGGCTACTCTTCTGACTGGGGGTTGATTTATCATACACCTCTCCTCTGAAGGCATAACATGCCGAGGTTGATTTAGGACGCAAGCTTTAATTTTATGGCATCACATTAAAAAGATTATATTTAGTTGTGCCGGGGTTAAAACCGTCGGCACCAGGGTTCACTGAGAATTTTACACTCTTTTTTTTTTTCCTAGTTTTATAAATTTCAATTTTAAACAAACTTTATTTTTTTATATAAATAGAATTTCACTCTTTTTTAAAATAATAAAACAAGATTTTATTTTTAAATTCTTAGACTTCGACTAGAATGTTTTTATGTTACTCGACTAGAATCTTTAGATGTTACGCCTTTGAATTACTCGACTAGAATGTTTTTCTCAACTCTGTTCGGCTTCCTTTTATCCACCGAAATCGCTCATACGCCCTCTCGAACGTTCGATTTTCGCAAATCTGATGATGATGATAAACTGCATGTTGAGTATGATTGTAATGTGCATTCAATAGATAACTTACTGATTAACTGATAATTAGTTGTAGTAACAGTTTTTTTTTCAACTTTTTTTTATTTTATTATTAGGTACAAAAGAATTGAACAATCTTTTAAAAATTAAACTAGTAGTAAACACAAGTCAGCGTAACAAGTAATATATTTGTGTAAACATTTGCTTATATGCATTGTATCAGATATAAAATAAATCTAACAAAAGTTAAAGAGACTGACACACCTTATTGTACTTATTAATTATTCATTTATTCATTCATAATATATTGTATTAAATTACATATGTACAAATGTTTGCGCCAAAAGTAGGCTGTGGGAAGCCAAGGTCAGAGTTAGGTTATATATATTTGAGTATGCACTTCCTGAGCAATGCTTGGAATATTTACCCACCACAACAAAGTGGGCTCTGGGGTAGCTAAAGCTAAAGGGAAAAATGAGAAGTAAAGCTCGGAAAAATATTTATATAATGTCAATTCAAATAATGTATTTATTTGGGTGAGGTTGTCCTCGTAGATGTCAAACTGTAGGCTATTTATCAGTTATTGTATACAAATTTTATTTCAAGCGTTAAAGAAATTATAAAAAATGTATCACAAAAACAAAAAAAGAAGATTAGATGATTTGGATTTTATAATTTGGAAATGGAAAAAAATGACTTATTTCTCGTTCTTAATTTTTGAATATTTTTAATTAATGTGCGCGACGGCGAGTACGATATGAACAATTCTTTTTTAGTGAGAGCGGTAAAACGGAAGCAAGGTATATATATAAAAATGTGAAGATGGAACTCTCTGTCGATTGCAGGTGTGCAGTTGCTATCGAATAAAATGCAGCCAAGCTGCACACACTGCATCGACAGACTTAAACAGTATTAATTATATAAACAAAATAATAAAATAATTTATGATACGGAGACGTTTAGCTTGGCCAATTTCCTTGGTTGTGGGAGCTTTTTGGCGGAGCGTTTATTTTTTCGCAAATAGTCTTCGTAAATCCACTTGACATTTTTAAATAATAATGTTTCAGTTAAGAATTTCAAACAGCTAACGCGATGCTCCTTACAACCGTCATCTTCCACAAACCAAGGAAATTGCTCAGACGTTTGCTTTAAGATGCCATCTAAAATTAGCTCACAGACACGAGGTAGATGGGCATACTTTCTAAGGCATTTTGTGGTATGAGCAAACTTCATAATACCCATCACTTGGGTTTAATAATTTTAGATGATCATCATCTCCATAATTTTTATTTTTAATAAGAAACTCCGACCTATCCTCTAATGAAGTATTTTTTTTAATCAACCTATCCACACAATTCCTACAATTATTTTTTTATTTTATTTGCAAAAATGACATACCCTGACAAATACCTCTCGACTTGCATTTCTACGCTATTGTCTACAACGTCGCCCCGCAGTATTGAATCTACAACATCCCTAATGCAGGGCGATTGCACTATTGAATCCTCAACATCAAAATCTATGCTATCCAGGTTGTCGCCCTCTGTTTCTTCTTCCATTAAGTCCTTATAGTTGGCAGTCCAATCCAGCAAAATTTCGTCGTCTTCTTCGCAATTCTTCGTGACCATGTTAAAAGTTCCTCGTAAAATTTGAAGTGAAATGAACCTCGCCGTAATAAACTTAATTTCGTTGAGGGGAGGATGGTCGTTGAAAGGAAGTGAAGCACGTATAAAAAAAAGTTCTCCAGCGCGATAACTGCATTATTCCTAAAATCGTTTGCTTAAGGATGTTGTATGTATATGTTGTATTTTTTGTCGAAAGAGTGCCCAAAAATTCCACGTAATGCCTCAACCGTTCCGTTTTGTCCATACTGATCCTTGTGATGGGACAGCTCAGTGATTTTTTTGAATACCTGCCCTTCACATTCAATTCGTCAAAAATATTAATCATATAGGTGACGTATTCAATTGTTGCATCGACATATGTATCCAAAGATGAATCACTGAACATGTTGTTATCCCTCGCCGTTTTGATGGCTGCTGCAACCGATCTGCTCAGTGTTTGACCTGCTCTGGATACGGACATCTTGTTGAAATTGTTGGGGTAGATATGACTTTCGGTTAGCTTCGGGCACATCTTGATGTATCCATTTTCCCTGTCTATATTGTATACACCCTCTATGACCTTAAAGCTAGCCGTATTTGGGCCAACTTTTATGTGAGCTGACAGAAGGGTGTTCCTTGCCGACTTTATTAAGTGGCAATAGTCGTATAAACAATAAATGTTTATATCCTTGTGCACAAATTTGGCCTCTGTGTCATTCACACCCAACTGTCGGTACAATGCTCTATTGTTGGACCCCTGATCACATATTAAGGCTCATGGTTTCAATCCTATGTCCGTAAGTACGTCCAGCGATTCTTTTAAAATTCCATGAAGGGTCCCCACAGGCATATCACCTGCGGAGAAATAATAACCCAAAATGAATTTCCAGCTTGACGTAATCCCCTTTAATATAACAAATGCACATTTGCTGCCTATTTTCTACCTCCTGGTTCCTCTGCCGAAGTCCTCAAAGCCGTCAACTCTGGTATAGACCAAATTTGGTTGTATTGTAATTTCATCAAGTACGATACAGCATTGCTTCTCTCGGTCGTTCATCCCTTGCGCAGCTTTAACCGAATTGTCGTTAACAGAGCACATAATCCCTGGATTGACGTACCTAATGGGCCTCCATAATAATAAGATTTTAGGGTGAGGTAAGTGAAAGTTTAGGCTGTCCCGCATAAAAATACCGAGATGCGATTATTGCTACTTAAAAACTTTAACTACGATAATAACATTCCAGTAATGCGATAATCAAGCAATTTTGTCACACAAGCATTATCTAATAGTGCAGCACAGTCCTTAAATCAAGATTTGGGTAGCCGTCAAGTGAGTTATATCTTTTCTTTTCTCCGCCATTGCCTCCTTGACTTCATCCTTTTATATAAGAATATACTCCTCGAATATTTTGTAGATGATGTGGTGGAGGTCAGGGCTCTAGTCCGCAGCTGCTTTGCGGTTTCAATCTTAAACGTACTCTGGCTTTTCTGGTCTATAACTCAATCTACCAGAGATTTTTCTCAAGAAAAATAGTACTTGTTTGTTGTTATAGATCCTTCCTCCTTATTGAGGATATTTTTACTATTGTAGTACAGACAATCATCTACTATGCGATACCATAAATTAATAATTTAATAATTCGAATTAGTTTTGAAATTGGTGCTGGAGAAAGAATCTTAAAGATAAATCCAACCTTGCTCGAAGATTTTGCATTTATATTCAAGTTCACTTTTTAATTCCAACTTTTACTTGACGCATTGTCTGAAATTCGTGTCGTACTATAAGAAAAATTTTCCAATACGTAGGTCTTCTGCTTTTCTGCTATGTAATACATAAAGTCTTTTATTCATCAAAATTCAAGGATTCAAAATTATAATAATTGAAATTTCTACGATTTAAGTTTTGCTTTGTTGTCAAAATATGTAGACATACATAAGTTTTTATGAATGTTGCAACAGCAAAAACTCTTGTGCATCAAGTCTAGTCAATATTTTATAATAAATATTTTAAACAAAACGAATCGAAAAGAAACTAAAGTAAACGATGACACAACATTTGTTTAATAATTCACAAAACTTTATATATATTTTTATATAAACATAGATGTAGATGTAAGTGTGCAAAATGAAAACGAAATAAAGTAATGTATTTAAATAAATGTACAAGAAATAAGAAAAAATATTTGTAAAAATAATGTTATATAATAAAATTAAAAGCGATATGTTACTTAAATGCATTTACATTTGATTTGTAAATTCTATTAAAAATAAAAACTTAAGGCAATACTCTTTACATATGTTGATACATAAATTCGATCAATTATCCATCATTACTTGTGCTCACAAAGTACAAAACTAAACGCGTCTCTTCAATTATACACAGTTTCTCACAAAATATAAAATGTAATAATATTGATATAATTAAAAACGTTATTATTAACACTTAACTGTTAAGCTTCTCAAAAACTAAAACAAACCACCCGCCATTTATTGTAATTTTGGAAACATAAACACCACACACTGTCGCAAGTAAATAGCATAACAGTTAGTTTTTGTAAAGCAATAGGGTTACCGAAACGCCTAAATGTATAAATTAATTATTATTTTCTTTTTTGTCACCTGTTATAAAAGCCTATGTTTTTCCTTACCATGTAATAATAAATTTTAAAAAAATATTAATATTTTGTTTTTTTATAGAAAAAAAAAAAAAATTAGGTAACTCTATCGCATTCGAGATGTACACTCATCCCTCGTTTTACACGGTACTCGTTTTGCACGTTTTCGATCTTGCACGGTTTTTAAAATCAAAATTTAAAAAAAAATATGTAGAAAATTAGTGATTATGACTGCATTCGAATTTATTTCTACTTAATTATAAACCTGGTAACACTTCAGACATATACATGCTTTATTTCAGACTTTTTCCTAAAAAGTCTCAGCTAACTACGACTTAAATCAATACAGCAATTATAGAAGCAGAATCTAATTTTTTTTTTTTTACATTTTACAAATATTTTATTAGTTATATTTTGCTAAAACTTATTTATAGTCGTTTTCGTTTTACACGGTTTTTTTTTCATATAAAAATGATTTTTTCGAATTACACGGTTTTGTCAGGAACGTATCCCCCGTGTAAAACGAGGGATGGATGTATTGCAAGAAATATTGTAAATGATTACAAAAACAATCAATTCGTGAGTGACCTATGTAAATAAAAAAACTTTGGAATATTGCATCACTTTTTCCAAAATTTATATCAAGTATTTTTCAAAGTAATCTTCAGAAAATTCTTTTGCTTATTCAAAATGGCAAAATTTTGTATAGAACTGATTCTTCTGACTGGATTTTTCCTATTTTACAAACATTCGCGAACTGATCTAAATCCTAAAAATTAATTAAGCGCCGTTTCACAAAATTAAGACCACTTGGGTGCGTTTTTGTCGAGATCTATATAAACTTCTCCATACAAATGAAAGGTTTATATAGGAAATGAGCTGGTTGTCATACAATTTTCATTGGGATAAGATATATAAGTTTATAAAACTTTTATAAAAAACAAAACACTTTGCTTCCTTAAGCCTTTTTTTTTTACTGGTTTGATTGCTACTCTTCGAGTTACAAAGATGGAGTGCATAAGAAATAGGAAGCGAAGTAAAAGTAAAAACGAATTGTATATCTGCGAGCTGCCAATTAGGAAAAATGTGTAAATTGCCACATTTACAATTTATTGATTCATAATTTTCTGCGAAGTTTGAATTATAAAATCCCTGGATATGTTTATATTGAGTTATGCCAAGTTTTTTGTTTCTGCTCATGTACACCCCCTGAAGGAAACGCACCCAATGTTGAAAGTGTTTATCTAAAAGCGTATTTCCCCCAATCTAAAAGCGTATTTCCCCCAAACACGACCAAAATAGAAAAAAAAACCTTATCTTGTTAGTTGAAATTCAACACATATACGTATCTGCTATGTCTACAGTTTACATATAATATATGAAGTGTGTGCCCGCTTCGGTATAAAAAATATTTAATAAAACTTGTGGAAAATTTCCAAAGAAAAAAAAAATAAAATATTTTATATTGTATGTGTTCTTCTAAGAATTATAAAAATGGCACTTTTTTGATTCTTTTCTCATCAATAATATCAGCAAGAAAACAGCATTATATGAAATTGAATTTTAACATTTAACATATAGCACAATGTACAATATATTACCACAAAAAAAAAAAAAAGAAAAAAGAAGGAATTTGAAAATATTGTATTTCTTTTAAAGCAACCAATTCCAAAAAATAATAACAAAAAAATTATAAAAATAATAACAATTAAAATAAACAAATTATTAAAAAACAGTTTTGAAAATCTCTTGCAATGTTTTTTTATGAATCCCAGGGTAAGTACCATATTCAGTCATCAGAGAATCAGCTTCAAAGACGGCTTTCACGATAATTTAAAATCATTCCAGACACCGTCACAATAATCTGATCAAGCTCAAACTTGCAGCGTTTTATCAATATCTATCGGTTGGCATCAAAATTTTTGTCAATTTTCATAAAAAACTTTTTTACGAAAAATTCATCAACTTTTAGGCAAAAAAAAAAAATAAGTCATCCGATTGGAATCGTACTCTCAGTATGATTGAGCATTTTAGCAATGGAAAGGAATTAATGTGCCAGTGTAAGTTTCTTAACGATTTTTTGTTGAAAGTTTTTCCTTACAATGCAACGTTTGAACTGTGGTAAGTTTACGAAAAATGAATTGAAATATTGATATATTGATATTTACGGTTAAGTTCTAATTGGTATGAAAAGCGATTTTCTCAATCCAATTTAGATAGGGATAGATTTTGGTATAAACTGCTGGAGTGCGAGGGGCTGCACATAATTTACCAAACGAAGTAATACCAACAACAAATTTTACACAATTAAATTCGGGTATTTGAACATGTACCGGACCACCCGAATCACCGTGACAGGTGTCTTTGCCGCCCTGCAACCGACCAGCACAAAATTGTTGTCGCTCCCTAACACCACATTGAAGACGACGTTCAGTACCATACATTTGTTGGCATGTTTTCATCTTAAACAATTCCAAATCAACTTTAACAATGGGGGCAGTTGGTATTTTAGATGATCGGATAATTTCACCCCAACCTGTTGCTGTCAGGGTGTGAGAAACATTTATATTATCAAATGGCCATAAACAAGCAGGTTGTACAGAATCGGTAAAAGTCACTGGTGTGGACAATTCTAATAGAGCAACATCATGGTAATGAGCAAATGATTTAAATTTCGGATGTATATAAATTTTTTGAATGTTGGCAGTTTGCTGCTGATTTGTTGTAATGTCTTGACCACCGACCCGTATCACATCGGGTAAACGTAATTCGGTGGTAATGCAGTGAGCAGCTGTCAGTACAAAACGGTTGTTGATTAGAACACCAGCACAATTCCAATTGATTTGTTGCTTGTTGATACGAGTCCATCCTACAGCAGTCATATGAGGATATTCTTGCTGGAGAGTACGGCTACCACCCACAACAAAATATGTTTTTGTTATACAAACTTTACTTGTTGATTTATGAGTTGATGTTAGCGGTGTGGGCAGCATTGTCAATTTAATACCTTCCAGAGCTGCATTATGTTTCTGACATGTTTTTGTACTTATTCTTAATTCTTCGTGCATTTTGTCAGCCAATGGACAACATACAATGCGTACACTATTCCGGTAAGTGCATATATCAATTTTAGCGCCCAATATTAAATGATCTCTAATAACATGCGTACATTGATAGGCTGCTAAACAATAGCCGCTGCGTTTATCGAAACTCCTCTGACACCAGGAACCTTCTGTCAAATTTCTTCCCCCATTTATAGTTTCAGAGTTGTTGAATATTATTAATATTAAAATGGCAATATTTAAACAATAATTCATTTCTTAATTTTCACTTAAAAAAATTCACCCCGGTTTGGTACGTAGAGGACTGGAAACGTTTGGTATAAACTCTTCACACACCTATCATTTTATATCATATCACGGGAGCAGGTAAAGTAACTGCTACCTGTTTAGGGAGGTAAGAAATTATATGTTTATTTTTATACCTTTTCCTACTTTTACCAGAAGCAAAAATAATGTGTGTATTACGTCGAGTTTTACGCTGAGCGCGGTTTTTTTTAAATTTTATAGCTTATCGATGGATGGAGTAATTATAAAAATTGTAAAAAATCAATTGCTGTGGCAGATAAATAAATGTTGTCGATTGTGGTCGTGGCTTTTAAACCATTTTTCCCAATTTAAATAGAATTCAGCGTGCAGAAACTAGAAGTGTCTATACAGAGCTTTTCAGCTCAAAATCTCAAAGTTTACCATCGTCAACAACTGACGGACGCATATTTAGCTGCGGCCAAATCTTAAATACCCACCTTCAATGCATCAAAGTTTCCCGAGAAGTAGGTATTCAGAACTATATAAGTAATACGGAAAAATTACTTTAAACTTTTTTTTTTCAAACAGATTTTATTACAATTTCAATACCAACTCGGATATGAAAACTACCAAAAGTTCTGCCAAGTTTGGAATTGATATATGAATTTTTACGATCAGGAGATTATTAAAAAATACACACATGCGTGGCTAGATCGATTCCATGTTGGATGTCTCTTTTTGGGCGTTGAAAATGTGATGTACCTCCATGATGGCGGATATAATATTTGTGGATAGCCATTGGTAATAGTCATTTGGGGCATAATAATGAAGAAAACTTCATGTAATCTTAACAACAGGTTCTCTACAACATAACATAAAACAAACTTGTCTCATTTCGGGAAATTATATTCTGAATTTTTTTCGAGATTTTCTTTTTTTTTCGTGTTCGTTTATATGTTGAAATATTGTTTATATAAAAATACATAGAAAAATCGAATGCAAAGTCGTTTGATACATAATTGGTTGTTGTTGTTTTTCTGTTTGTTTGTTTGTTTGTTTGTTTGTATAAGCATGTGTACATATTAAGACGTTATTGAATTAATGATTAGTGTGGCATTGTGGCAACATTAAATATAGCGTTTGGGAAAAATATAAATATTAGTGTGTGTGTGTGCTACAATTAAGTGTAACTTTTAAGTTTGAAAGTGTGTATTTTGATTTTGTTTTGTTGTTTCTATATGAAAATGCAATTGTGCAGTAAAAATGCAGAGAATGCATAAGAAGCCAAAAGAGCTTTAGAAACGTTCCCTAACTAAGCGTTGTTTCTGTTGTTGTTGTTGTTGTTGTTGATTCTGTAATGATGCTTTCAGGTGGGCTGTATATGTTTGTATGTAATGTAATGCAGTTTATAATTTATAATGTTTTTCAGTTTTAGCAAAAATATTTATTAAATTTCTTATAAATGTAGGAGCGAATGTGTAAATATATTTATATTATTTAGAGTATGTACGGTTAAAGTGTAAAGCTTTTCTGAGAGAGATTATTACTATATTTTATGTATTATATTAAGTATGATTTTAATTCAATTTTCAGCTTAAAGTAATTTATTTTTATTTTAAGTTTAAATTGTGATTGTGATTGATATGATGGTAGAAAATGAATCATATTAATAATGAGTTTTAGAATTGGTCTGCAAGTTGTTGAAATGTATGGTTCGGTATAGCATACTCTGACACACTTGGCCATTGGTTTGCTTTTAATTATCGGTCTTGCTCACAATTCACAAAAATTAAGCTATGCACGGGAAATTTGTGTTTGGCCTTTCCATGGATGTTTGTGAATGAAAATATCTCTGATTGAGCAACGGATGTGTTCTTGAGGGATGGAGTGTCTTAGTACGCACTGAATAATACTTTAAACTTGACTTATCACCTGAGTACTGATAATAAGTAACAATAGCAATGAATATTGACACTCTTAAGCATACATTTTTAATGCTTGTATACAAAATTTTGTCTACATTTAAATACTTGTGCATAGATATTTAGTACATTATTAGAATATGAATGAATATTATTATGAAGCATGAGTAGTAAATAATAATGATTAGTAATTTTTATACCCAATACCTTTTGTGGCTTAGGATATATTAATGGGAAATGTCACAAACTGATTCAGAAACACTTTCCAAATACATTTAACCATGTCCGTCTGTACATCTGTGTGTTTATGTAAATTTTTGCGCAAAGTTTTGGCTGCAATTTTTAAGATATTTTAATGAAATTTGATGTAAAGCCTTATCTTGACCCATAGATGTGTACTATTGAAAATGGTTCATATGGGACCTTATTTAGAACCCCTCCCCTTATAACGACCTTATTTGAAATAAGTCTTTTTATGTCGAAAATTCGCAATTCTTAATATTTTTTTTACTGAATTTGGCTGAAAAACACTTTATTAGCTTAATAATAGATTAGGCCAAATTTGAACCCGATTGAAGAATTCTTAAAACGTCTTTCTATATAATTTTATTTTTCCGTGGTGACATAAATTTTGTTATTGAGTGGGGTAGAGCATTAAATGGTCGGGCTTGACCGACTATCACATTTACATTTGTTCGAATATAAGCTTTTAAAAAATATACACTTTTCAGTACCTTTTGTTTTGATTTAGTCGATGTGTTTAACGAAAAAACAAACAAAACATATGAAATTTTCGCTTTTTAATTACATTTCAATTTATTTGAAATCTTTTAAAAAATATATGTTTATATAAATATTTTATTAATATTTTTGTTTTTGATTTTGTTTAGTATTCCCTCCCATATATAAATTATTCGCCGGTATTATATACAATTTAAATAAATGTAAGTTTTTTTAAATCATTATTTTATACTTATTAGATAAATGTATGTCTGTGGCTGTGTGTGTGTGTGTGTGCATACATAAATAGATTAAAAAATGTTTATTATATATAAATATATAAGTGTGAAATTTTCATTATTTTTTAAGGATTAAATACATTTAGAAAATTAACGGCTTAGCTGAGAGCAATTTGGTTTTGTTTTTGTTTGTTTTTTTAATGATCCAAACATTTACTTTTATACAATAAAGAAAAGTAGAATTTTACATAATTTTCTCTTAAATCAACATAATGATACTCTCTGTATATTAACGGTGTTTTACTCAGATTTCGGTAATGATTGAAAACTTGTGCTGACGTTTGTTTGTAACTCCTAAACGGCTCTCCTTTATTATACCGATTGATGCCGAAGCAAAATTTGAATCGCTTTAATGTCCGTCCGTCTGTCCCTGTAAATTTGTTCTTAAGGTATTAAATGGTCGGGCTTGACCGACTATAACATTTTCACTTGTTTTTATGTAAATTTTAAGAATGACCGCAATAAACTATGTAAAATATTAAACAAAAAAAAACTTGCATAATATTAAACTTTAAAATAAGCTTTGTGAAGTTTTAAATTTTCTAAAATCCAAATAATTGGACTACTTAATATCCTACCCTACTTGGTTTCATGCTATAATTGGGTTAATATATAAAACAAAGAGGTTCTAAAAATGATCTGATCGGGTCTAAATTTCTTACAGCCAATTATTATTCTTTACCAAGTTGTATCAAAAAATATTCAAAATTGCGTTATTTGGTCATATAAAGATTTATTTGAAAAAAAGAAGAGTTCTATGAAGAGGGGTCTTACAAAAATTTCCCATATAAACCATTCTCAGTAGTGCACATCTTTGGGCCAGGACTCGCCTTTTTACCAAATTTCATTGAAATGTTTTAAAAATTGTAGCCAAACACGGTTATGATTAAATCGTTTCATTCTTTGATTTTGAATGGATTGTTATAATAAAAGTCTGTGCCTGTATTTAGCTTTAGTTTAGTAGTTACAAACATTTGCATTAACTTTATATACCCTTTGCCACAAGTGGTGCAATTGCGTTCTTATTATCAATGAATTTTTAGGCGATTGTATGTGTTACCCAATAAAATATTTATTGCTCCTTAAAATCTCTTTCTGCCACTTTTTTTTGCTGTGTTTTTCAAAATTTGTTGTATAAACATAATCGTTTAAAATAATTGTAGAATAAATTAATATATATATGCTCTCATTTCTATTTTTTTTTTTTTTAGAAAAATATACAAAAGTCCTTTTTTAAAACAAATAAAAATAAAAATAAAACATTAACAACAATAAATCACTATATTGTTTACATATACAATAATAAAATATAATAGTTGTATTTATGTGTGTAAGTGTGTACCTACATTAATTATACACAACTACATGTGTACACCAAAATTTTTTTTATTGTTGTTATTGTAATAATAATAATAAACGCAATATAAAATAAAATGTTTGTTTTTGTTATTTTGCTCTAAACTTTACCGTTACAAACGTATATATATATATATATATATATATGTGTGTATATATATAGAGTATAAATTAAATATTAATAAACATCAGTTCCCACTGATGTTACGTGTTACTATTTAAATCATTATGTTTGGGCGGACTACCTTGCTGCTGTTGTGTTGTCTGTTGTTGCTGTTGTTGTTGTTGTTGCTGCTGCTGCGGCTGCTGTGACGTCAGTAGCGTAGGCGTTGATAAGGTGGATGCCTGAGTTATAACTGTTGTTGCTGTAATTGTCTGTTGCTGTTGTTGCTGTTGTATTGCTAATTGGTGTAATTGTTGTGGTTGTTGCTGCTGCTGCTGCTGTTGCTGTTGTTGCGATTGATTATGATTATTCAGAGGATTATTGGAGTTGCACAAAACACTATAAACAGAATCAACTTTGCTTAGTTTCTCGAACAGGGGTATCAGCTCCAATAATTCACAATCGCTGGCATCATCAAACCAGGATTTTACAGGAACCTGTAAATCATTCATTTATTAAAATATGTCAGTTGATATGATTAATATATGAAAAACAACAACAAGTAAATTTAATTTTATTTAAAATTAATGATTTTATCCTTTTTTTTTTCTTTTTTTCTTTTTTTTTTTTCTAATTAACTATTTACTCATTGTGATTGTTATTTATTGTAAAACAAATATGGCAAAATTTAATTTATTGTTTTTTTGTTTGTTTTGTTTTTCCTTATGAAGTTTATTTTTTGTTTTTTTCTATTTTTTTAAATTAAATTTTGTTGTTTCTTATTAGGTTTATTTATTTATTATCTTTTTTATTGTTGTTCCATAGTATTAAGTTTATTTACGTTTGTCTTCTTTTTTTATTTTGTGTTTTTCGTTTTATTTTTTTATACCTTCCACCTTAGTGATGAGGGTATACTAAGTTTGTTCTTCCGTGTGCAACATCAAGAAGGAGGCGTCAGAGACCGTACAAATTATATCTATTCTTGATCAATATTAAAAACTAAATCGATCTAGAAAGTATGTCCATATGTCTGTGTGTTGTTGGCAATCCCACAGTCGTAAATTTTGAGACATTGAGCTGAAATTTTGTACAGAAACTTTTAGTTTTTGCACGTAGATCACAATTTAAAACGTACAAAATCGGTCAAGAGCCAAGCCAGCAATTGACAAAAATCTATTTATTTGCAACAAAAATTGACATATGAACTTGATATATGACGCACATATATATATAATTATCCCATCCATCGATGTGCCAAAAATTGTCATAGTCGGATTACAGACATCTCTACAATTTACAAAAAACCATATTCAACGTAAACCTAGACTTGCAAGCTATGTATAATACATACAATATTAGAGGACGCATTATGTATATATATGCCACGCCCACCGTTGTGGATGTATGCAGGGTATTTAAGATTTGGCCTAGACCAAATTTTGTTTTTTTCTTTGTTTTGAATCTAATTTTATTGTTGGTGCTATTCCTTATCAAGTTTATTTTTTTTATTTTTTGTTGTTAATTTCAATTTTTTTTTGTTTAAATATACTTTATACTTACAGGTATTATTATTAATTAATTTAGCTTAATTTTATAATTTAAACTTGGAATTAGTTCATAATTTATATTATAACTGATTTATTGCATGAAACAATAAATAAATAAATAAAAAAAGTGATGGATTTATAATAATGAATTTACCGCATTGTCTGGATGAAAGATATAACTCGCAGGAGAATTATCGACAATGACAATTTTTTGTAAATCTCTACCCAGACGATTTAAATCCTTAATATAATTACCCCGGTAATAAACGCATGATTCCCTAAACAGTCTTGCACGAAACACGTTCCATCTAATCGGAAGAAACAATTTTATTGAAATGTTTAAATTTAAAATTATGATCAAATATATATTTAAACATACTTATCTAGCAGATCGGCAACGGGATCTGCGTATTTGGCTAGTGATGCTGTAAATAAAACACATTCATACAATTCGCCCATTTTACGTAAGAACTCATCAACGTAGGGCCGCTTTAACACGTACACTTGATGTACGGTGCCATCAATTTCTACGGGTACTATAAAATCAGCATTTGGAATTGGCTAAAATAGACACAAAAAAAAAAAAAACGATTAAAACAATTAAATTTGGTTTAGACCAAATCTTAAATATCCTCTATATCTACATACAAATGATAGACGTGGCAAGTACATGATTACGACCTTTAATAGTGTATGCATTGTATTGAGTTTTATGCTGAGAAAATTGTAGGCATATATGGTACCCAGCCACGCCCATTTTCGGCATATCATAGGCTAAGTGTAAATTGGCTCAACTTTATTGCTCGATTTTTTGGCCAGATTAATGGATTTTTGTCGCTTGTCGGTGTAAGCGTTATCCGACCACGCCCATTTTTGTCACATCGACGAATAGGGTAATAATAAATATGTATACTAAATTTCACCATGATAGATAAATTTTTGTGGCAGATAAATAGATTTTTGTCGATTGTGGGCGTGGCTTTTAACCGATTTTGCTTAATTAAAATAGCGATCTAGAAACTAGAAATGTCTGTGTAAAATATTAGCTCAATATCTCAAAACACGCGGACATGCGGACTTACATCTCTAGCTCAACTCAGTTTTTCATGGTGATCATGGTGATATACGATATACATGTGGAGACGCTGGCGCCTCCTTCTGCTCTTAGGTATTACAAGTGGAATGCCATTTTATGTGAAGTGTGTGTGTATATTTCCTCGTCTTAATACTTTACCTTAAAACTACTGTGCACTAGGGTTTCATCCAAATCGATGACCATACATTTCTTGTGCATATCCGAATGCCTAACCTGAGGTAGTAGGTACCTTTGTTGGTCCGGTAAGGGTGGCGGTGTTGTTGAACCATCGATTGGTGTGCCATTTTGATTTGTTTTTGTACGATTACGACGCCAGCAACATAATATTGATTGAAAAAAACCGCGCTTTTGTGGTTTCAAACGTTCAACGTCATCTATTAAGAGGCGAGATTAGAAGAAGAATAGAAAACCTTTAGTCTATAGATGATATATTGAAAAATACCTTTTCACCTACTTTTAGCACTTAATTTATATGCTGTTAATATGGTTAAGTTGAGCTTAAACCTAATAACGCGCGGAATGGAGTTTTTTTTTTATCATTTATTTATATAAATAGAAGTTTAAACAATTTCTAGCCTTAAGGTAAAAAATGGGATAATTATGTACTCCACGTAATATGAGGGATATACTAAGTTTGTCATTTCACTTGCAACACCTAGAACGAGGCGTCTGAAACTCTACAGAGTATATAAAGACTTTTTCAATAGGGACGTAACAATTTTATATTTTAATACAAACGCATCCTTGAGCGTTTTTCATGATGTGTGAACAACATAATATCCGTCAAGGTTAACATTTTTATCATGTTTACAAATGAACAGCCTTTGGAGACTTATTACCGCAATTCGCTTAATTCAATTTTCGATCATATTTCTATATAAATCCATATTTGACTTGGGACAAATCTTATATATCCTTTACATCTATATACAAACAGTGGGCGTGATTACGCCCTTTAATAGTGTATGGATTACGTATCAAAGCCATGATGTATACTTTTTTCAAGAGTTCCTTGATAATCGTGTACCTTAAGATATGGTATCTGTGTCCTTCGAGGGTTACCTGTACTTCAATAGTTTACATGCTGAAAAACTTAAACAAGTATCAAGTTTTTAGACATTTATTAATTTATTTAGCCCTTTTGCCGGGTAAAATTACAATATTTGATACATTTGCAAAACAATTTGGTTCCACTTACATGTTTATAATAAATGCTAATTTATATGATTTATTAAAACATATTTATTTGTTTTTTTTAGGTTCAGGCAACTATAAATAATGTGATATTTTCGGTAACTGTCATGCAATGGTGCAGTATTGTTTGTATAATCGTCAGTGAAACCGGCCTATTGAAAATGTAATTTGCATAATAGCATCGAATTACTTTTATAATATATTGCACGGTAGGTTATGGTATAGTACGTAAGTATAGTATATATAAGTTCAATGAGGTCAATTTATGCGACAGTGGAAGAGAAAGAATGTAAGTCATCCTCAGGTAGGTAGAAAGGGCATTCGGCCATAAGGCGGTTTACTTAGGCCCTGTGACCCATTGTGATACTTAATGGGAAACTTAAATTCCCATTACACAATGGTCAAAAACCATTCAGTTGATGAAGAAAATATTTTTAGGTTAAAAATCTGTTTCCCTGATGAATAATTTGTGGAATCGTTTACCCTAAAGAGACGAATAATCATGAAGGAGATATTTTACAGATCCGATCTTCTTCTCATCCTCATTCTGTATCCAGTTGACAAATCAATCCTGAGAAGGGTTCTCATATCTTTATTCTTATTCTCCGATCTCAGTCTAACACACTCTTCTGCCAGATAGCTATGTTATGCTATCGAATCTTAACCCGAGTGCACAGATACTACGTCACTTATTTGGATGTCATAATCCTGAGATAATGCAATTCATAATATTAGGGAGTGTTTCTAACAAGATGTCATGTCTCCTTCTATCTCCTTTCAGCGGATATTTGTTAATATGAAATAAAAAAGATTTTTATGGCCACAATAGGTATATAGATCCATTTTACTATAAGGAAACATTTTATAATTTGCAATCGTTAATAGAACTCAACGCCGAGGGCAATAGCTATTGTCACTCTTTACAACTTCCTCTTCATCAAGGATATATAAATACAGTATCAGTCTTTGATGCAATAGGTGATGAAAAGTTGATTTTTAAAAAAATTACGTTTAAATTACGGCAACAATTTACGTATATTTTTATAATTGTCCGGCAAAATGCCAAAATTTTGTAAACAAAATCATATATCAGTAAATGTTTGCTTGTAAAACATTAAAAGCAATTAGTAATAACATTAAATTAGTGCAGATTTAAGCGAAAAAATCGAATAGTTTCGCAATTTCTAAATTTTCGTTTAAACAATCAACTCTCTGTGGAATTTATTTTTATAACAAGGAAAAACTTTAAATGTTTGCCTTAGGTCGAATCTTCTCTGATGCTTATAAACAGTGGGCGTGGCAGGTACGTGATTACGCCCTCTAATAGTGTATGTATTACATATTTGCTTGCATGTCGAGTTTTAGGCTGAGTACAGTTTTTGTTAATATTAGGTGTGTTTGTTACCCGATTACGCCCATTTTTCGCATATCGATGAATGGACTAATTATAAATATTTGTACCAAACATTAAAATCATAAGTAAATTTTTGTGGCAGATAGATTGATTTTTGTCGATTATGGGCGTGCATGTTATTCGACCACGCCCATTTTCCCGTTAATCGACGAATAGCGTAATAATGAATAGATGTACCAAATTTCAACTTTACAGTTCAATTCGTGTCAAATAAATAGATTTTTGTCGATTGTGGGAGTGGCTATTAAGCGTTTTTACCTAATTTAGAAAACGATCTGCATTCATAAACTAAAACCATACATACTTGTACAAAATTTCATTTTAATATCTCAAAATTTACGATTGTGAGAATGCCAACAACAGACGGACAAACGAACGCAGGGATATATATGACTGGGTCCAGTTAGTTTTACTGATCAAGAATGATCAATATGCTCAGATGTTTGTAAAAGTGTTTCAATCAAATATGTCAAATATGTTCCATGACTTTAAAAAGTTTAAGAAGCACTGCTTTAAACAAATTATCCTATGTGTTAAATTGTAGAAAGTTCTGCATAATTAAGTTATAAATTATGTTTCTAATCTAAAAATTCTTTAAAAATATGCTTTCTCCTCTTTTTTTATTCTTCTAATATAGTAAAGAGCACGACTCTTCTTGCAACTGTTTTATCAACAACAATTGTTGCATACGTTTAAGTTAAGTTTTTGTATGTATAATATAATATAATATACAGTTACATTAGAGAGCTACAGGAAAGTCAAGTATGTATTTAAACATATGTACGAGTTTGTAAAAAATTACTTTACATATATTTTTTTTTTTTTGTAGATTAACAAGCACAATGTATACAATGTACAGTTAATGGCTGTTTTCTAAGTGGGTTATACCTCCCCATGGAGCAATAACTGATATGTGCTACTCAGCCCACCTCCCTCCTCCTCTACAAAAATGGCGGCCACTACGTTATGACAACAAAACCCATTACGGCAAAATGTTGTGAGCTGGGTATAAAAGTCAAATAACGGTGTAACATATGTATGTACCAAGAAACACATCTTACAAGTTGTTGAGTGATATGTTTTTTGAAGTGAGACAAAAACAAGTGCTGAGATTTTTAGTAAAGTAAAGTTAAGTAAAGTGGAACTCTCTGGTTACAGTAGAATACAACAGAATAAGGAAAATAGAAAAATAAAGTTTTAAGGTTTCAATTATATACATAGAAGGAGTAAGGTAAGGTGAGTCAAAACTTTGACTTAAACGACATCTGAAATATACCCAACACATCTATACACAAACTGTGGCATGGCAGGAATATCACTACGCCCTTTAATAACATATAAAGTTATACGGCGGATTCTGCAAAAAAAAAGTGGGCGTTACAGGTAGATGATTAAGCCCTCTAATTGTCGCAATACGTATCAACTTGTAGGTGGACTTTTACACTGAGTATTGGTTTTTTGTAAAAAGTGTGAACGTGTCTGTTATTCGACCACGCCCCTTTTTGATACAACGATGAATAAGGTTTATAAAAAAATTTTGTACTTAATTTTATTTTCAGAGATCAGTTTTCGTGGCAGTTATATAAACTTTTATTGATTGTGGGCGTGGTTCTGGTTCATTTTTGGCAATTTTAAGGTAATTATAAATACGTGTATTAAATTCTAACTGCATAGCTCAATTTTTTTGACACAAATCGATTTTTGTCAATTGTGGGCGCGTCTGTTATCTAATCGTTCCCTATTTTTGACACATCAGTAAATGGACAAATTATAAATATTCGTACCTAATTTTATTTTTATAGGTTAATTTTGGTAGCAAATAGATAGATTTTTGTTGCTTGTGGGCGTGGCTCTCTTGATAGATCTTTACATTTTAAAATATGATCTGTGTGCAGAAACTACAAAGGAATGTCCGTTCAATGTTTTAAAATTCAAGATCGAGAGAGTGCTAAAAAAGACGCACATACGGACATATATGTCTAGATCGCCTTAAATCTTGATGTGAGAGAATATATATACTTTATATCTGACATTTCCTTGACATTATTGGAAACCGAATGACAATCTTGACAGACTCCCTCTTACGTGGACCTTGAAGCTCCATTCATCTCCACTATTTTAGCAAACATTAAAACACATATGTATGCAAAAAGAATATATGAGTAAACTGATATGTTTGCGTGCATTTTCACTTATTTAATAGTGAGGTCATTGATATAAAAGCATAAAAAAAAGGACAAACTTACTTGGTAAACTCTAAAGGCCTACATAGTGCATTTGTTGTTGTTGTTTTAGAACAGGTGTAGGTGTTTCACAAGCTGTAGTTGGTTGATAGGCTTCATGCACACTCCCCAACACCACCTTTTCCTCTTACTTTATGCGTTTAGCTTGACTTTCAAAAACAAACACACACACATGCCTACATACGCTTGCATGAGATTAAACAAATGAAAGCTCTAATAACTACTTACTTAACAACTGTGCATACAACTATCTCTACTACTAACTACTAAAGAGTTTGTTATTCTCTTTTGTGTCTTTTTTTACTTTTGAAAATTATTTTTTTTTTATATTCCCGTATAATTGACACCCTTTTACATATTCTTGTGTGATGTGCTTAGTAGTTAGGCATATAGCCTAGTACGCACACACATTTACTCAAATATGTTTTTTTACAGTAACTAAATAACGGAATTGTTCTGCGCCTTATTAGGCGCAACTTTTTTGACGCGTAGTTAGTTAGCTGATTTTGACCGTCTTATATGCACCCTTCTACAAAGACATAAACTTATTATAAGGTAAGCTTGTTTCTACGAAGTGTCCTTCGCGTTGGAAATCGTTACATATGCCCTAAGCATGCACCCGGTTGAAAAGTACACGAGCCATATATTTTTTTTTAATTTCAGCAGTAAGGGGATGTCTCCTATAAAAGCAATTTTATCCTTTAGGTATACAAATTACCACCCAAATGCACATCATGGAAAAATTAGAAGTTGCTCTTTTTTCGAAGGAAACCATTTTGGGGTAAATCGCTTTATCCTTTCTCAAGTTATAGAGTTTTTTAATAATCTTCGGCATAAAATTTTCTTTCTTACAATGCTGGCTGCCTGGAATTTTGGCTGATTTTTTAGTTTTTCTTCATAGTTGTTCAAACTCAAACTTGCACCAAAATCTTGCATCGAAATTTAAAAAAAAAAAAATTTTTAAAGTTTTTTTCCCGTTTTTACAAATTTTTACACTTTTTTTTTTTCATTTCCTATAAAACTCTTTTTGTAAATTTTTCAAAAAAAAAAAAAAAAATTTGTAAAATTTTATTTTAATGCTCATCAATAATATATATACTTTGTAGGATTTCTATAGCCTCTCTTTTAACAGTTACAAACATCCCCACAAACTTAATATAAACTTTGCCACAAATGTTGCAAGTATCGTACATTATAAACATGTATTATACAAACCTGTGTAATGTGAACTTTCTTTGAAGGAAAATGAAAAAACAAACCACCATAAATTCTTCCATTGTGAGGGTATAGCGATTTTCTGGACACAGCCTTCCCTATGTAGAGGATAGTAATTGTATGGTTTCGTGGTTTACACAATTATTTAACATCATCCCCTCTTTTATAAGAATATATCACACTTTTTACTCCTCTTCTTACCCCTTAGTATCTTTCTATTTCTGTTAACAACGCGTATACGTGATATTAATTAAAAACATCACAACCTTACTTTGCTGGATTTATGTGAACAATTTTATGTCTCGATGCACTAGCAGAAAAATTCGTGAAAAACTGTGATATCGCCTCATAGAGATGATATCGTATTTGCACAACGTTTACATATGTTTGGTACGTCTGGCGTTTTTTGCATTTAATCTGATACATATAAAATAATGAGAGAAGCAGGTGCAAAAATGAGCGTGTACTGCTATCAGCCACTAATTAAGGTTTTGGTTTATAATTGTAATTAATTAGTGTGAGATAAAAGAAGTGAAAATGTTATAGACAATGAAGGGCGACCATTTAATACCCTACACCACTTAATTGTATCAGTAAACGAGGAGGTATTGCCTTACAAATCACTTCGTAAAAATATCTTTATATGGACAGGGGTTCTAAAAATGATTCAATCGAGTACAAATTAGGCAGAAGCCAATTTATTAATTAACTGTTCGTCGCCAAATGTGGTCAAAAATATCAATAATTGCGAATTTTCGTCATATAAAGACTTATTTCATATTGTAGCGTTACATGATGAGGGGTCCAATTTTTCCTTTTTTCTTTAATTGTGCACATCTTTGGGTTTCATTAAAATATATTAAAAACTATGGCCATAATCTTAGGCACATGAACACATGGCAGACATGCTTAAATCGTTTCAAATTTCGATTCTGGATTGATACACTTATAAAAGGTGCAGAATCGACTGATTTGTTTCATTTTGAACTGAAGGACTTGTTACTTCTGCAATATTTTCGGTACTTCGATCGGAGCGTTATCTCACTGGCACCGGAACATCTATAAGTGAATGTTTTGGCTTGAAATTATCCACTATAGAAAACAGACAGGTTAATGGGGCTCTCTTAAAGTTGCGTCCACCAATTTAGAATTGCGGTAGAATTTTTAATAATTTCCAAACATTGGTCGTTTGTGAAATTCAACACAATAAAAGTGTCAACCTTGACTGACGTTTTGATGTAAACAGATCAGGAAAAACGTGTAAGGGTGCGTTTGCATTAAAATACAAAATTGTTATGTCCCAGTTGAAAATCCTGCTATATACATATATTTAGATGTGGAGGGTTTTTAAGATTTGGCTCACACACACAAGTCAAATTTAGTTTTTTTTTTTTTATTTATTTATTATCAAAGTGTTTTCTAATAATAACATAATGCATACACAAAAAGAGAACTTTTCATGATTTTTGCAACAATTGCATTATTTCAAAGACTAGGAAGGAAAATTGTAAATGAACTTGAAATTTCAAATTTATAACATTGAAGCATCTATGTATGTATGTATGTAGAATATTATATACATAACTGTCATAAGGTTAAAGTATTAACATTATGTGTTTATAAGTCACTTATATTTAGAAAAATTGTATTGTAATGGTAGGGGCAGTATGCAGAGGGTTTTCAATAAGTGCATAACAATTTTGTATTTAAATAAAACACAGAATAATTGAGATATTGGGTTGAAATTTTTATTAAGTCTATACATGTTACATATAAGGAATCGCGATTTCGTTCATATGACCATCGCGAGTATGTTTGCAGTGATCGATTGTGGATCGACTTTGGAGCCAATATTATTCCATCACTCTTTTACACATATCGGTCGCCACGTTGGCAATTTCGCATTTCATATGATCCCCCAGAGCTTCTCTAAGGTTGTTAGCTTGTTGGCATAAGCCAAGGACTTAACGTAACCCCATCATAAGAAAGAAAGTTAAATTTCATGAGAGGGGTGGCCATTCGATGGGACTATTTCTTTAGATTACGCAGCAGAATTCAAAGAGTTTAACTATGATGAAAATGTTAACTCTGACTGACATTTTGACATTAACAAATCATAAACAACACAAAGGGTTCGTTCTTATTAGAATACAAAAATGTTGTGTTCCTATTGAAAAACCCGGTAGTATAACTGCTTTGCCAACAGTTGGCTGCTGCTGAAGCTCACCTAAACGAATCAATCCCTTTTCATAGTTAATAAGGAAAAGCTTTTCTTTCAATAAAACCCAATGGGATTTCTATCCTTTTTCTGGGCCCCGCCCTGGAACGGAGTACCGGCATAGGTGCTTCGTCCAAGGATCACGGGGCAACAGTATTATGCCAAAAGCAATTTATATTAAGATCCCCTGGATAGTTCCGGCGCTGGGGACGCTTAACAACCCTAAACAAACGTCTAATAAGTTTTCACGATAGGTGTAGACGTTAAACAATAACTCTCTCTATCTCTTTTTCTCATGAAGACAAATAAAAAAAAACTCAAGATGATGCTTCTTCCTGAAAACTACGGTATATAATTTTTTTCATTGTTTCACGTTGATATTTGCGCTTTACCACATTGTCGAAGAATTTGTCAAAATTATATTTTATTGAAAATTTCTTAGCATTGCAGCTTGATGTGAAATGTCTGCTTAGATGACTTTTGATTATTTATTCGTTTTATTCACAACAAGTGCAACAAAATAAGTGAAAATGTTATAGTTAGTTCTATACGACTATTTAATACCTTACACCACTTAAATATATATAAACTCCGTAAATTCCTGTCATTTTTAAAACACATTTTTCAGTAGGGACATAACAATTTTGTATTTTAATATAAACGCATCCCTGAACATTTTTCATGATTTAACCCCGTCAAAACGTCAGTCAAGGTTAACAGTTTTGTGAAGAGAAAAGCTCACAAACGAGCAACGTCGCTACTTCAAGAACGTTCCACCAGCCCGTCTGGTGCTTGCTATAGTAGATAAATTCGAATCAAAATATTCACTATTGGATGTTTTGGTGCCAGTAAGACAACGCACTGGTCGAAGTACCGAAAATATTGCAGCAGTAGTAAGTGCTTCAGTGCCAAAAATGAACCAAAACAGTCGATTCCACACCATTCACAGAAATTTAAAATCTCTAAAGCCACATTGTGACGAATTTTTCCCAGAGATCTTTTCTTACATCCATACAAGATTAAATTAACTCAAGAACTAAAGCATTTTGATTATTTGAGGCGCCTAAACTTATGTTATGTTCTAATTGAAAAACACTTTATAAGTAAATGGGTGAAGTTTTCTTTATGGAAAAGAAGCTGTCTATAACCGTTTAGGACTAACAAACATCTGCACAAACTTAATACATCCTTTGCCGCAAGTGGTGCCGGGTATAAAAGTTGAAAGTTATACGAGTAATGTAAAGCAACAAATTGTCAATGATAGCGTAGTCACGAAAGTGTTAAATTTTCTATTAGTCGTCTCCTATCTGTATGCTATAGAGTGAGTGTAGTATACTTTATATAGTATATAAGTATACAATCGTTATTGTCATACTCGCTCCATTGGTTTAGATTTTTGATTTGGTTTCATTCATTTTGTCGTTGCTTTGCAATTGTCCCATGACATGTGCATCTGTTTTCGGTTCACTTTATATACCTTTTGTTTATTCGTCTGTCGAACAGTTTCTGTCTGCACCTCATAACATGTGGTCGGTTTTTTTGTTCCTTGTTCCTTGTACATGTTCTCAGTCATGCAATATTTCAATCATGGATACAATGTTGATAAGGATTGATAATGATTTTGATGATGATGATGATGACAATGGCGATGTTATCACCAGACAACAGAACAGCTCATGAGCAACCATGACGGCAATACAATGTGTTGTCATAGTTGTTTCTTGTCTTTAGCAGACAATTATTGTTTGGGCTGTTGTCCAGTCAATCTTTATAACAATAATTTACCTCCCCTTTATAGGTTATCTCGTCTACAGCAAGGGTCGGCAATCTATCTGAGAAGAGTTATTGCAATATCCAGAAGCCATCGTCAGACACCCATAAAATATATATATGCTTGATAAGCATTAAAAACTTAATCGTTTTAGAAGCGTCCGTCCATGTATGCGCCTGTTGTTGGCACTCTCACTATCGTAAATTTTGAAATGTTGAGCTAAAATTTCAGCTTTCCATGACTATTTAAATTGAGCAAAATTGGTCAAGAGCCACGCCCACAATCGACAAAATCCATTGCTACACCTAATTAATTAATATTAAGTTTAAATTTAGTAAACATATCTATATTTACTCTATCCATCGATGTGCCAAAATGGGCGTGTTGTGTAATAGACACGCCTTCAATTGACAAAAATCTTTGCATCTGCCATAAAAATTGACCAAAGAAGTTGAACAAGAAGTTTGGTACAAAAATTTATATATACATTATTCATCGATGTGCCGAAAATAGGCGTGATTGGTACATACAGTTTACAAAAAACCATATTCACCGTAAAACACGACTTACAAGCTGTTAAATAATACATAAAATATTAGAGGAATAAATCATGTACCTGCCACGTCCACTGTTTGTATATATATAAGAGGAATATATAAGATTTTGAAAAAACTACATTTGGCTAACCAAATAGTAGGAAACAATTCTTTAAGGCGAACCTTTGCTTGCCCACTCCTGGTCCACGTTGTTACATTCTTTAAACTCCATATGAACACATCAAATGGGTTTTGAAGAGCATCCGTTGTAATGTTAATCATTTCTGTCTGAAAGCTGTTAATCATCAAATATGTGCAGAGTGTCTAGCCTGGTGTAGTGTCTGGTTTCGTTTGGTTGAAATAAATTCAAAATGAAAATAATGTTAAACACAGATTTCCTCCTTATTACAATATTAGCATGCAAACCATTGCAATAATTTGTTTAAAGGCTATTTTTTCATTTCTTGCACATATCTACATAAATATATGTCTATTGTTAATATATATGTATTTATATATATATATACTTACTTACATATATACTGTCTGCATTATACGTGACTTAAGTATGATTTCTATGACAATTGACTGCCACTTCTTTGCAGTCATTTACACAAAAATTATGTAATAAGAGAGAGAGAGAGAGCGTAAGGGATGTATTTACGATATTTAAGCTGATTGGATCTTCGAGTATTGAGGAAATTACTAGTGCATGAAAAGGTCATGGAGCACTTAACTAACTACAACATCAAGAATCCCGCCCAAAGAAAAAATAAAAAATATTGACTTTTATATGAAAAGATCCAAGTTTTGCTTAAATCAAACCTTGATTTGCTCAACATCTAATGTGATAAAAAGGTTTTTTTGGTACATTTTGGTACATTCATTCTACAAGCAAGAAACTTTTGAAACTCAATTTTTAATAACAATAGATTTCAAAGAAGACGTTCTTGCCCGGCTCTTTTTTGATCTGGGAATTTTATATTTTAAAATATAGATTACAACCCCTTTACGCCCGTAAATAATGTCATATATGCATAAGATGGATGGTATACCAAGTTTGTTATTCCAGTTGCAACATTCCGTAGGATGCGTCAGAGTAAGTTAAATTTAATTTATTGTCTGTATGTCCGTCTTTTATTGACACTCTCGTAGTTGTAAATTTTAACATATTGTGGTAAAAATATGTACAGACACTTCTAGATTCTGCACTAAAATAGCTAATTAAAATAGATAAAATCGGTAGAAAAAAAAAGACACACCCACAATCGAATAAAATCTGTTTATCTGCTACAAAAATTGGCCTAGAAAGTTGAAACTTGGTAGAAATAAATAAATAAATATTTATAATAACCGCATCCATCGATCCACCGAAAAATGGGTGGGGCAAGCAAAGCTTGCCTTTTAAGATGATACGTAATACATACAATATTAGAGGGCGTTATCATGTATCTGCCACGCCCAGCGTTTTTTGTACATTTAAAGGGTGTTTAAGATTTGGCTTCATTTAGATTTGATTTCTTTTTTTTTTTTTCTTTTTTTTAAAAGTTATGAGTTTGCGACGTGACGTGATATTTTTTCCATGTAATACCCGACTGTGTGAGACACTTTCACGTTTGAGTATATTTGTTGTAGATGTGTATTTTTAAATTTATATCTTTGTTTTCTTTTCTTTAATCATAATTTCTCCCTTTGCCGTTTATTCTTAAAAATTCATTTTTTGCTTATTTAATGTCTGTCAGCGTTGTTAACGTACGTACGCAGCGTTGACAACAGACGTGACTGCCATCAAAATATTAAAACAATAATTTCTCCTTCATGACTCTCGTGGCACCCTCAACAAGGCAGACACAGTGTTAAGACTTTTAAAGACTCTGCAGGAAGGGTGGGTGTATGTGTGAGTGTATGCATACCTTTATATACAATAACTTAAATGATAATATTTAACGTCATTAATTCTTTTATTTAAATCTTAATTAAAAGTTATTTGTCGCTTATTTATAAAACTTGTAAAAAATTATATATTTTTTTGAGATCATTTACCTTCCAGCCAAAGCGGGTTTCCAGCGGGTTTATGGAATGCAATGGAATGTTTCAAAATGTTTATTATCTTATCTGAATTGTGTACAATCAGCTTTCTATTTATGAGAAATTCAAAAAAAAAAAAAATTTATTCGGATTATTGGGGGAGTGAACTCTGATTCTGATGTTTGATGATCAAAATTAAATACTTTATGATTGGAAACCTGCTGTGGCTGATTGCAAACGAGATATCATATCATTTAATATACAAATTTCCCACCTCAATGTTATTAAATAAAATACCGTTAGGGACTGTTTGAGAGTTTGCTGTTTGAGAGGTGGACTCTTTATTCAACTTTTGTTTAACTGCTCTCAATCGGTGGTACGTGGATTAAGCGATATCGGGGTTTCCTAATATCTAGGGGCCTCAAAGTGACAGAAAAATTTTTTGTATCACGTTTTTCAATAGGGACATAACAATTTTGTATTTTAAAAATTATGAATCTAATGTCGGATCTTTAAGAGCGACCCACCAGATTAGGTGTGCGTGCTATAGTGAATAAATTCGAGTCAAAATATACACTATTGGATGTTTCGGTGCCCGTGAGACAGCGCTTCGGATGAAGTACTGAAAATATTGCAGCCGTAAGTTCTTCAGTTTAAAATGAGCTACACCAGTTAGATTTCAAGGCGTTCTGAGGAATTTTGAAATTTCTCAACCCACATTGTGACGAATTTTGCATAAAGATCTTGACGTACCGCTTACAAGATCAAATTAAGTCAACAACTGAAGCCTCTTGATCATTAGAAGCGCTAAAAATCACAATATTTTATGTTATGTTCTTATTGAAATACAATAAATAAGAAAACTAAATTTAGCTTAGGCCAAATCTTTAATACCCTCAACATCTACATACAAACACTTGGCCTGGCAGGTACATGATGACGTCCTCTAATAAGGTATATATTACATAACAGCTTGCAAGTCGAACCAGTAAGCTTTTTGTAAATTGTGCATCGATAGATGGTGTACGTATAAATATGTAAACCGAATTCCAACTTCATAGCATAATTTTTGTGGCAATTAATTAGATTTTTATCGATTGTAGGCGTGGCTTTTGACCGATATTTCCCAATGTAAATAGTAAGCTGTGTAAAGAAACTAGAAATGTCTATAAAATATCTCTATATTTAGAACCGTGAGATTTAGAGACGGACACACGGACACATATATGTCTAGATCGACTTTTTTTTCTCCCAATTACAAACGTATTGATAAAGCGAGTATAACTCCTTCCTTAAGGTGGTAAGTATAACAAAAAAAAAAATTAAGAAAACAACACGTGATTGCACAATCACGAAAATTGTGATAAGCTTTATTAAATATTACATGAATGAGTGTGCGTATGTGTGTGAGAGTGTGTTTATATATATATATATATATGTTTTGATGCCGCGGGATATTGCCTAAGGTTTGATAGCAAAATGGGAAAGATAAGCTCACCATTCCACCGGTGTGGTTAGTAAATCATTTATAGATAAAAACAACAAATATTTACAATATTTCGCTTTAATGTTTATAATCTGTCAAATCATAGAACACTCTATGCGAAACAGTTTCGTACAAAAGTTACTTTCTCCACAACGTCCGCCTTGTGATAAGCATGCACCCAATCGGAATAACTATAAGATATCCACAATAAACTAGGCAGAAGAAGAACGGCAAGGCCATCACCCATCACTCCAATCAAAATCAATTTAACCATGTCCATCTCTCCGTCTGTCTGTTCATGTAAATCTGTGGATAAGCTACTGGTCGAATTTTTTGAGATATTTCCATGAAATTTGGTGAAAGGACACATCTTGGCTCAAAAAGGAATCCTATTGAAAATGGACTGAATCGGACCACTTTTAGAACCCCTCCCCATATAAGGTCCTATCATAACAAAAGTCTTTTTATTGCAAAAAATTGCAATTCTTAATATTTTTGGGCAAAATTTGGTCAAGAATAGTTAAGTAGCTTAATAATTGACTGTGAAAAATTTGAACCAGATCAGGCCATTTTTAGGACCTTTTCCCATATAATGATAATTCGCGAAGAGGCTTAAATGGCAATACCTCGGGTTTACTAACATATTAAACTAATTGTAGCATAATTTGTGGAGCTTTGTGGTGTAGGGTATTAAATGATGGAGCTCAACTATAGCATTTTCACTTGTTTACATTTAAAATCTAGAACAAATATCAATTTTTTACTTGTTATGTAATATTCGTAAAAACACCTAAACCGCTTAAAAGATAAATTTACTTAAAGTACTCTCTAAATATATACAAAGTTATAATATAAAGTTTTCTCAATGTAAAGTTTAAAACCTGACCACTATGGTTACTAAACTAAATGCAATAACGGAACAACAACTTTCATATTGCACCCAGACCACAGTACAAGTTGTTGCAACTTTCCTTGATAGCAAAATTGCTTTAAGGTAAATATTCTTTTTATGCCTTTCATATAAGATGATAAGTTTGTTACCCCATTTGCAACACTTAGAAGGAGGCGTTGGACACCCTACAAAGTAAATACATTTTTGATTAACATCAAAATCAGAGTCAATCTAGATATATATATCTGTCCGTGTATCCGTCTGTAGTAGGCATTCTCACGATCGTAATATTTGACATGTTGAGCGAAAATTTTTTACAGACACTTCTGGTTTTCGTGCAGATGCAGATAGTCTTTTAAAATGGGCATAATCGATCAAAAACCACGCCCTTAATCGACAAAAATCTATAAAAATCTGCCATAGAAATTGATTGATGATTGATGGACGTGGTCGGATAACAGACACGCCCGCAATTTATAAAAAATCATATTCACCATAAAACTCGACTTATAAGCTGATCCGTAATATATACTTTTTTAGAGGGTAATTACCACGCCTACTGTTTATATGTACACATGTAGGATATTCAAAATTTGGTCTAAGCCAAATTAATTTTTTTTTACTTGTTTTTTACTTGTTTATATTTTTATTTATAGAGTTAACTGTTGCAAAGCAATAAAAAATTCATTTGAAAGTTTTTTTCTGATATTCAGATGAAATGTTTAGATAAACTTGACCAGGTGAACTTTTTGTGGATTGTTAAGAGATTTTAATAAAGATTAGTTGAAAATGTCACACAAACTGATGGTATGTTCATTAAAATCACAAACCCGCTCCCAGCCCCTTGGTTTGAGTTATAGCAGGTTTCTGTTATTCGATTTTATACGAATGAATTTTTTAAGTAAATTTTTTTATATTCGCTTTCATATGCAAAACAAAAATGACATCATCAAGAATTTTATATATTCGACTTTTATACCCTCCACCTTAGTAATGAGGGTATACTAAATTTGCTAATCCGTTTGCAATACCTAGAAGGAGGCGTGTACAAAGTGTATATATTCTTGTATTGATCTTAACATGTCTGTACATGTGTCCGTCTGTTGTTAACACTATCACGGTCGTAAATTTTTAGATATTGAGATGAAATTTGATACAAACACATATATTGACTCAAAGAAGAAGCCTGTTGAACATGGATTAACTTGAACTATTCTTAGAACCCCTCCCCATATAACGATCTATTATAAAGAATGACGAAAATATCCAAACCTTAATATTTTTTGACACAACTTGGTAAAGAATATTTAATTGGCTTAATAATTGGCTGTACCAAATTTGGACCCAATGTAACCATTTTTAGAACTCCTTCCCATATAATGCTAGGTCACAAAGTGACTTGCAAGGCAATACCTCGCGTTTACTGATATCACTAAACTCATTGTAGCTTGATTAGTAGTGTAGGGTATTAATTGGGTATTATTGGTTTTTCACTTGTTTTTATTTAAAATATTTCACACAAGTTTTGCGCAAAAAATAAAAGTCTCGTCTATTATTAGGGGGCAACATTAACGGTAAACTGTAGGAGTGCATTTAAAAAAAAGAGAGAGAGGGAGAGTTAAGAGGTAGTTGAGCTTTACCATCAATTACTAAATAATATTTTATGGCTTCAACCACTATCATTAAGCCTTTGATAAATATTTAACCTCAAATTAAGTGCCGCAAATAGTTCATGTCGGCTATTACTATTCCTATGTGTGTGTGCGGGTGTGTGAATATATGTATATTTAAACTTTAAGAAATCATTGAGGCGTGTACATACATCTTATACTTGTACTTTAAAGAGACATACAGACAACAACCAATTATTGAGGGCACTCTTTAGTTAGTACCAGTAGCAGCAGCAGCAGCGGTTAATGCAGCACTGTGTTAAGTTGAAACCTCAATTACTTTTACCCGCAGTCTTTAACTGGCATGTATGTACGAACATAAGCACTACATGCATATTGAATATTATGTTAGCACTTGAACATACAAACTTAAGCTTCCACACAATGGCGTAAACGGTACGACCTTAATTTGAACCCACAATTGCATAAAGAAGAACTTTAACATGAGCTGCTGCTGTTAAATTTATTGTGTATGGCATCAGAAGTTAATTTCTTTTAATATTCATATAAAATGCTGCTACAGAGGGAAGGCGAACGAACAACACATGTACAAAATACATACATACATAAGTCATACAGGCATATATATACGAAGAAAATGAAATCAAAAGAAAATATGTCCAATTTATGTTTTGAGATTTAATTTTTATATATAATTTTTATATGGGGGTATATTGGTTTTGTTTAAACATTTGTAAATACCAGAAGGTATCATGCCACACCCCCAAAAGTACATATATTCTTGATCAGCGTACAATTTTAAGTCGATTTAGCTCTACTCTCCGTACGTGAAACTGAATAGATTTTTGGTTTTCTTCCGGCACTCTCAGCCTCAAATATTGAGTTTGTCCGCAGTTTGGTAATGCAAATGGGCAAAATCCGTGTAAGAATGCATCCACCATGACGCCTTAAACCCTAATCCTGTTACCTTTGTCTCTCCCATGATCGACAATTTTTAATATATCGAACTGAAATTTGATTCACATATTCATTGTGAAAATTTTAGTTCTAAAAATGGACAAAATCGAAATCGATGAACTTTAAAACATAATGAGCTAGGTTATATATTTCAAAGAAAAGCGAAATTTGTACTTTTTTTATACATTCTAACGGTACATGAATAACAGAAACTGGATCAACCGTTCGGGATATATGTTAAAAAGATGTGTATCTGTTCTACAAAATTCCTTAAAATGTATTTAATATTATCCTCGCTATTTAAATTGGGCAAAATTAGTCAAGAGCTACGCCCATAATTGAGGTAGTCGAAAAACAGATGCGCCCACAATTCATTAAAAACGTTTTTCAGAGTGAAATTCATTTTATATGCAATCTTCGTAGGGTTGATGCCTTCTTCTGGGTGTTGCAGTGTTGAAAGACAAACTTAATATCCTCCCATCTTATGTGGAGGGTAATATTTTTTTAAGTTAAAATGAAATATTTTAATTATTACATTGATTGATCGAATATTTAGATATTAATTTAAACACACTGTTCTTGTTATGTTGTGGTGCTGTTTTAAACAATTTTTTTTCCTCTCATCACGCGAAAACTTTTTGTTAACTTTAGTTTTTATACTTCATTTTTTGTTTAGTTTTTTTTGTTAACACAAAGTACATAGTAATGTTTCTATAAGTAAGTAAAGCATTTTAAAAAACTTGCACTTGCCTACCATAGCAGCTTAAGGGACGTGTCTAGAAATTTTTTCAACATTTTGTGGTCTGTTTGACAGTTTGAAATGTTTTCATGCACAAGCACAATGGTTGCATATAGCGCCAGCCAATATCTTTCTACAATACTTCATACATAAGTTTGTAACTTCAATGATTGTACACTCCAAACAAAGTCTTCTTTTCACGCCATGTTAATGGAGCTTAAGTTCAAATTTACATAAAATTTAAATACTTTGAGGAATTTTTATTTTATTTAGTTTAATGTTTAACACTGAATTTACTATGCGTATTATTAATCAATATCACTTATACGCCGCTTAGCATTACCAAAGAATTTCAAAAAATTAAAATAAAAAAAAAAATTCTATTCAAACTCATGAAAATGTCTTTAAAAATACATACTCTTCCTATAGTACATTATAACGAAGGCAAAAGTAATATTTGATTCGGTTTACGCGTCATTTTTAACCCCCTCCACATAAGATGGGGAGTATACTAAGTTTATCATTCCTTTTGTAACATCCAGACGGAGACATCAGAGACTATACAAAGTACATATATTCTTAATCAGCATCAAAAACTGTGTCGATCTAGAGATATTTGTCCGGGTGTCCATCCCTTGTTGCCATCTTCGTGGTCGTAAATTTTAAGATATTCAGATGAAATATTGTACAAACATGTTTATGCACGCAGATCGCAGTTCGGTAAAGAGCCACGCCCACAATCTACAAAAATATATTTATATTCCACAAAAATTTACCTATAAAGTTGAAATTTGGTACAAATATTTATTATTACCATACCCATCAATATGCCAAAAATGGATGTGGTGGAATGACATGTACGCCTACAATAGGCAAAAAATCTCATTATCTGCCTCAAAAAATTATCCTAGATAATATATATATACAGATATCTAGGATAATTTTTTGATGGTTTACACATTTATAATCATTACATCCATCGATCTGTCCCAAAATGGGCGTAGTCGTATAACAGACACACCTACAATTTACAAAAAACCGTGCTCAGCATAAAACTCGACTTGCAAGCTGATACGTAATACATACAATAATAGAGAGCGTAATCATATATCTGCCACGCCTACCATTTGTATGTAGATGTACAGAGTATTTAAGATGTAGTATAAGCCAAATTTAGGCTCTTTTCACTTGTTACGGTTCATTTATCATAACAGTTATTAAAGTGTTGGCAAATTTACGGTATAAATAAAATGTTTATTATACATCCTTTTTGGATATATGAAGTGTGATATAAAACCGTTCATAAATCCATATTAGTACGAAGATGACGAATTCTCTCCATTTGACCTTTTGTTGTACTTGCAGTTTATTTCATCACCATCAACGTCATATCCTCGTATAAATAACATCGTAAAGGTTAAACGGTCTTATTATTATGACGTGACAACTAGTATTTTATAAAAAACTTAATATTTGAATATTGTAAAGGATCTCCTTTCTGAGTAGCCTGCTTATAAAAGGGTAACTGGGCATTACAATTATATTTTAGTCTTCTTCTTACATAATAATATTGTATGAGTAAGCAAGTGTGAGTACTTCGCACTGAAACCATTTAAAGTAGTAAATGTGACTCCCCCAGCCTTCGTTAAACGCTAAAGTATTTAAGGCACAGACTTCCACCTACGCTAAGTTGAATTGCAATAATATTTCACTTTGTCGTCCTCATTTTGGCATAATTGGCACACCAAACAAACAAGGCTAACTCGACAATTCAGTTCAGTTCAGTTTACGACGCATTCAACTGTTTCTTCCATCACAATAAAAGGTTCTTTGCCAACTTATTGTATAAAGGAAAATACTTCAATTGTATATATGCAGACATATATGCGTGCGTGTATGTATATTACTTGATATTTATTATTAAGTGATATGAACTCCTTGCATATAAAAAGAGAGAGTTTAATAAAAAACAATTAAGAAAAAACTAAATTTGGTTTTAGAACAAATCTAAAATACCCTACACATTCCTATACAAAATGTGGACGTGATTGCGTCCTTTAATAGTAACAGGTATACATAAGCTTGCAAGTCGAGTTTTACTTCGGATATAGTTTTTTGTAAATTGTGCACGTACCTTTTATTGAACCACGCCCATTTTTGGCATATTGATGAATGGGATTATGAATATATATATCAAGTATAAACTTCATTGCACAATTTTTGTGGCAGATAAGTAGATTTATGTCGATTTTGGGCGTGGCTTTTAATTAGTGATCTACATGTGGGAACTAGAAGTATCTGAACAAAGCTTTTCAACTCAATATCTCAAAATTGACGATCATGAGAGTGCCAATAACAGACGGAAGCCCGGTCATATTGGTCTAAATCTATTCAGTTTTTAATGCTGATCAAGAATATATATACTTTGTAAGATCTATGTTGCCTTCATCTAGATGTTGCAAATGAAATAACAAACCCAGCATACCACCCTACCTTATGTGAAGGGTATAAAAACTTTCAATTAAATTGTTTATTTTCGTACGGCCATAAACCCTGAAATAAAATTGTTACAATACACTGACCTTTAAATAAAACAAAACTTCAAAATAAAATGCCACGCGAATAATGAATGTTATGAATATAACCGTGTAAACGCTTTACAACCGTACCCTCGTACTCATGCCTTCACCATGCCTTTCTCTGCATGTTTACGCTTATTACGCTTACACCTAAAATTATAGGCACACCGTAGGTATTCTTTTTATTGTATTACACACACACATGCCACCTTTTATTGTTATTGTTATTATTGTAGAGGTAGATAATTATACTTTTTTTTTATAAATAATGTTTAGCAGTTAATTGAATCATTAAATAAAATTACTTTTATGTTCATAAGAAGATTACGAGCGAGCACCTGCTTAATATTGTATAATAATAAAAAAAAAAAAAATATGTATAAAAAAAAAAATTTAAATAATAATTGTAGCAAATAATCCTTTTTACTTTTTCCACTAATGAATGAAGTTATAGGAATATCTCAGAAAACTTGAGCGTTCTACACTTTTATAGCAATCAGTTCGCTCACAAATTGTATTCAAACACACATACACACACACAGGCCATCTGATGATACTTCGTAAGTTATTTATTCAAAGAAAAGTTAATCAGGCTTAATGAAAATTCTATAGTCCGTCAAGCTCAACTATTTATTGATTTAAGTCAAGTCCACAGAAAGTAATTAAATTACTTAATTATGAACTTTTATCATATTAAGACTTGGACTCAGAGCGTTATATGGGAAGGAGTCGTAAAATCATTCCGATCGGGTTCAAATTTGTTATAGCCAATTATTAAGCTAATTAACTATTCTTCACCAAATTTTGTCAAAAAATATTAAGAATTGCGAATTTTTGTCATTAAAAATAAGAGTTTTATGAGGAGGGGTCCTAAAAGCAGTTCAATTTAAACTATTTTCGTTTTGAAACCAATAAATACTTTTGTACCAAATTGCGGCGATATTACATCAAATAAGTGAAAAAAAATAAATTTGGCTTAGATCAAATCTTAAATATACCCTACACATCTACACTTGTGAGTGTAGCAAATATGTATATAGAGCGCACTCTAATTGTGTATGTATTACGTATCAGCTTGCAAGTCTAGTTTTACGCTGAGTTAATTGCGGGCGTGTTTGTAAACATTTTTGACACATCGATGGATGGGCCATAGATTGTCAAAATTTACGCCCGTGATAATGCCAACAACAGGCAGACACACGGACACACATTTCGAAATCGATTCAATTTTTGATGCTGATCAAGAATATAAGTACTTTGTAGGGTCTCTGACGCCTCCTTCTGGGTGTTGCAAACGGAAGAATAAACTTAGTATACCCTCACTAAGGTGGACCTATAGCTTAAGCATAAATTTACATACATGGACAGGCGGACATGATTAAATGGTGTCAGATTTTGATTCTGAATCGTTCGGTATAATAGAAGATGAGTTGATGGCATTTGCCGTTTACAACTTACAAACATCTAAACAAAACTTTATATACTCATGGCCACAAGTGGTGCGCAGAGTATTAAAAGGAAATTTTATCCACATAAATTGTTATAAAAATAGAACGCATTTGTTGTTTTATATCAAAAGTACATACAACGATGGTAAACATCTCTCTCTTTATCCATGTCGATAATTATACCCAATTTACATGCAACTCCAAACGCACTCTAGAGAACACTTAGATTTATTAATGCGATAGCCTCTCTAACTTATCTCATTGCTGGTATAAATATTGTAGAGAATTATAGAAAATATTTTTATAAATTTTACCTACACACACTACATACATACATACGTTTGTATTGTATGTTGAAATCTCTATATTATCATGTCTTACTTCCGTTTGGCATAAATTTCATTAAAAGAAATCATTAAGAAATAATTTTAATAATTGAGAAAAACACGAAGAGGAGAGCAACAGCTATCATATATAATAAACACGTAAGAAAACTAAATGTGACTTAGGCCAAATCTTAAATACCCTCCATACATCCACAACGGTGGGTGTGGCATATATATACATATTGCGTCCTCTAATATTGTATGTATTATACATAGCTTGCAAGTCTAGTTTTATGGTGGATATGGTTTTTTGTAAATTGTGTGCGTGTCTATTATCCAACCGTGTGCGTTTTTGGCACATCGATGAATGAGATAAGCATAAATTTGTGCACCAAATTTTAAGTTCATAGGTCATATTTTGTGGAAGATATATAGATTTTTGTCGATTGTGGGCGTGACATTTGAGCGATTTTTCCCATAGCGACCTGCATACAAAAACTAAAGGTACCAGTACAGCTCAATATTTCAAAATTTACGCCCGTGAGAATACCAACAACAGGCAGACTTACGGACACACGTACATACTAACATACATGTCTAAATATAGTCAGTTTTTGATATTGATCAAAAATATATATACATTGTACCTTCTCTGACGCCTCCTTCCGGGTGTTGCAAAATGGAAGAACAAACTTAATATACTCTCATCACTAAGGAGGAGGGTATAGAAAACATTACAGAGAAACATTAGAATTAATTGATGTTTTCCTTGTCGGGAAACATAATCAAAATCATAACAACTCATTAAAACATTGTGAAAATATTTTATATCACAACAAAATCATAAAGTGTAAGAGTTATGACAACTTTTACATATATATGTGTGTGTATGTATGTACTGCATAGAGTAAAAAGCACAATAGCTACGATTTCCCTCACTTCACAAGCATCCAAAGTCACTTAATTGAATGATTTGATGGCTTGATGGCTAGTAGGATGACTGCTTGATTTGATTGGTATTTCTTTGTTTTAGTCCCTCTAGTCCAAGGGTTGACACAATGTTTTTATTGTTTGTTGAAAGCTATTGATTGAGCAGAGTGTTTCTTTTTATTACAAACAAAAAAAAACGCGACTAACTGCTGGAAAGGTTATATTCTTTATTAAATAATTTTTTAAATGTAGCAATCGTGAGATTTGTATACCACTTGTGGCAATAAAAGTGTATTAAGTTTTTGCGGATCTTCGTAATTCCTGAACGGCAAATGCCACCAACCCGCCTTCTACTGATCGATTCAGAATTAAAATCTCAATCGATTTAACCATGTCCGTCTGTACATCTGTCTATCCATGTAAATTTATGCTTAAGCCACAGGTCACATTTTTAAAGATATTTCCATTAAAAGGAAATCTTTATTTGACAAAAAATCGCAATTTTTAATATCTTTTGGCAAGCCTTGCGTTACGTTACATTACGTTATCTTTCTACCGTATTTTTAGAAAAATAAATCCTAAAAAAAAAAAATTCCGTTTAGACTAAATCTTAAACATCCTCCATGTCCACATATAAACAGTGGTTGTGACAAATATATGATTAAGACCTCTAATAGGGTATGTTTTATATATCAAAAAGTCACATTTTCTTACGTTGAATACGGTCTTTGATAAATTGTGGGCGTATATGTTATTCGACAACGCCCATTTACGTATATGTGTGAAGGTATCCGAAATTTGACCCAAAGACGACAACACCATAACTTTTTACTTGTTATTGTTGTTGTATTTCCTTTTTTATGTGGAAAATTTATGTGAAAACGCTTTAAGTAGACCTTTTATAGAAGATAAATCAGTAAATCAATAATTGATGGAGAGAGAAAAAAGCGAACACATGTAATAGAATCGTTTTGGTTCAAGCAACCGGCAAACATAGCAAGAAATGAATTTTTATTGAATCGACTTTAGTTGTCCTCGTTTTATTCTTGTTACTTTTGTTGTTCAATTCGTATGATTTTTTTTTTATTCAATTTTGTTTTTGTTGTTTTTTTTCTGTCTGTTTTGTTGAAAAAGTTGAGGTTTACACGATAGACTAGCAATTGAAACAGTCAGTTGACAGAGAGAGAGAGAGAGAGAGAGAGATGGCGATGTATAGGTAGGTAGACTTTTAATAAACATTTTTTCTCCACTTTTATGACAGCTCTGAATTTCGTAGCCGACATTTTTTTTTTGCAATATTATTAAAATAGACTTGTTTACATTCTCAGTGTTCCTACATATGCACAAACGCATACATTTGCAATATTTACAAACAAATATGCATTTGGTTGTTGTTTACCTGCGTGCGGCAATGATTGAAACATGTTTAATGAATTTTGATATTTGTATGCACACACGCACATACACATTTTACGATTGTAAAATATTTTCCATACACCGAGATAATCAACAACTTAACCCTTTATATAAAAAAGTTTTTGAATGGATGATTTTGAAACTGGCATAAGTTCATTTTTTGAAAAATTAAATCAGATTTTGAAAAATATTTGCCACACACTTAAAGTAATGGAAAACTTGACCCCTTATATGAAAAATTACATGATTGTAAAAGTGATATAAGCCCATTATTTGAAAAAAGAAAAATTTAAATAACATTTTTAAAGATATTTTCCATACACCCAGGTATCGTTCGTATAAAAAAATTATTTGAATGGATGATTGTGAAAGTGGCATAAGTCCACTTTTTGAAGAAAAAAAAACCAAGTTTTTGTCACTTATGATCTCAAGTATGTTTGGCTTAAAAACTCACTTTAATAACTTAATTATTAGATCGATCGTTCAATAACTCTGAAATCTATTCTCCGCCTGTTACAAACGTTTTAAGTCATTTAATACAATTTCATTTATTGCCGCAACTGTTGGGGTGGGTATAAAAAGTGGTTTGACCGGTTTTCGTTTGTTTTTGTTGTTTCAACAACAATGCATTTGTGTTATCCCTCCAACGATTATCTCTATTCAGTGACTTTGTTACGGTGTGACTCCAACTCATATTGCGTTTCAGCGCAAACTATGCTGAGCTTTTGTTAAAAAACAAAAGCAAATAAAATACATAATATTTTATTCAAGTTAAGTTTTTGTGCAAATAAAATATTCTCACAATTATATTATATTACCTACCCCGATACCCCCTACGTTTCTTCTGGCAAATGGACTGACAAACTTAGTATACTTTACCCCCACCCGAATATTAGCTCTTTTTAAGTAACCAACTGGAACAGATGGGCTGACAAAAACTAATTGAATTGTGAAGCAAACGACTTAATATCCATGTTTAGTAAGACCACTTCCCTTGGCGCTATGTACATTACAACAACACAATAACAAGCAAAACAACAATCTCAACAACATTTATAGAAATGACCTAAAAACGTTTTGAGTGTTTTTATAGATAATTACACAAAAAAAAAAAAACTGAAAAACAAAATCGAACAAAATTTTATGTATATGTATACCCATGTCTGTCTGTGCGTCTGACACGTGACACGTGTTTTTTGTAGATTTTTAGATGAAATTTGGTACAAGGGCATGCACTGGCCCAAAGAAGAAGCCTAATGAAAATGGAGCGAATTGAAGCATTTTTAGAACCCCTCCCCATATAACGACCTATTCTAAAAGTAACACTTTATGAGGCAAAAAATTGTAATTTTTAATATTTTTTGACAAAATTTGGTGGATACTAGTTGGTTAGTTTAATAGTTGGCTGTGACAAATTTGAATCCGATCGGACCATTTTTAGCACCCCTTTCCACCCAGAGATATTTCTCGGAGTGACTTATCTTTAATTGTATCAGTAAAGGCAAGTTTATACAATTAATTGTAGCATAATTTGTGAAGCTGTGTAGGTTGACCAACTCATTTAACATTTCATTCATTTTTTTCAAATAGAAATTTTCAAAATGTTAAAACGGAAAAAAACTTGCAATTTTTTTTTTTCGCTTTAAATATTAATAGATGACAACTTGTTAACTTTGACATTAATTTATACGCATGTGTATATGTATGTAGCATAAATTAACAAAATGAAATAAATTATATTACGTTGCGTGAGACTGCAGACTGCAGCTAAGTGACTGAGAAATGTTAGAAAACAAAGAGAGAAAGACTTCATAGCTTCATATTTGCACGAATTAATATTCAATTATGTGTGGAATCTATTCAACAGTGCATTCATACACACATACAAAATATAATGCATTGGATAAATAATGAAAAGTATCTGCCACTCGTAAAACTTTTAAACTATTAAGTCAAAGATAAATAAATAAACAAACAAACAATTGTATTGTGTATGAGGACGGGTCGTTGTTTTCGTGAGAGCATATATTTCATACAAATAGAGAAAACTTTCACATTCTTTCCAGTCGTAAAAATAAAGGTCAAGATGTGCGAAGGAATGAAAACAAAAAAAAAAACAAAAAAAAAAAGAGAAAACATTATACATGATTACATATAAACAGAAAAATAAAACTAAAATTTACACAGTGCGGTTGTTTTTGTCATTTTTTGTACCTTCAACATAATATGGAAGTATACTAAGTTTGTCATTGCGTTCGCAACATCCAAAAGCAGGCGTCCGAAACTATAAAAAATATGTATTTTCTCAAACAGCACCAAAATGTGAGTCGATCTAGACATGTATGTCCATATGTCCCCATGTCCATGTGTCCGTACATCCATCTATTGATGGCATTCTCTCAGTCGTAAATCTTAAGATATTTAGATGAAACTTTTAGGTTTTGCACATAGATCGCTTTTTAAAATGAGCAAAGTCGGTCAAGATCCACGCCCACAATCGATGAATATATATTCATCTGCCCCAAAAATTAAGCTGTTAAGTTGAAATTTGATATTCATATTTATAATTATTCCATTCAATGATGTGCCAAAAATGGGCGTGGTCAAATAACGGACACGCCTAAGATATACAAAAAACCTTACTCAGCGTAAAACTCAAATTGTAAGCTGGTATTAGAGGATGTAATCATATACCTGCCACGCCCCACCGTTTGTACGTGAATGTGGAGGGTATTTAAGATTTGGTCTAAGCCAAATTTGATTTTCTTGCTTTTTTTTTTATTGGTATCTATAAATAAAAACCGGCCTTAAGAGAATGTATAGGTCCTGACACACATATATATATACAGGTATAGAAAGATGGAAGCTACATATGTGTATAAAGGTAAAATTAAGAAAACCACAAAAGGAAGTGTGTAATAGAAAGCTTTGAGGAAAAGAAGCCATGATTCATAACTGTCTGAAGATGGTGTAAAAGTGGGGTTGTAATAAGAACTACAACATATTGGGCTGTGGTAATCAATAACATCCGCATAACAATAACAAAAAAAGTTCATTGCTCAAGTCTACCATATACTAAAGAATGTTTGCGTGTTCTGTGGCACTTGATATCACATGATATGGTTCTTACTGTCCTTTAACCAAAGAAAAGGATGTGAACAGTTACAAAAATTTAATTGAAAATGTCGACCATTTAACACTCTACACCACTTAGCTCAAATCATACTACAATTAATATTAATTTAAGAACGAGTTTTTCAATAGTGACATAACAATTTTATATTTTAATACGAGCACACCCTTGAACATTTTTCATAATCTGTCAACATCAAAACGTTCGTCAAGGTTAACATTTTTATCACACGTTGGTATAGAGTATAATTATTCTTTAAATTCCTTAATAATTATATGTAAATTCCTAATACTTAAATTGTGTTTTAATTGTTACCTTTTTCACTGGCATAAACATTCAATTGTTCATCATCGCGGGCCACTTGTGTTATTATAGATGCTGCATCCATTTAAATTTATAAACTTTAAAAACACAAAAAATTGTGTTTTTTTTTTAAATATATTAATTGATATATTTTAGTTTTCTTTATTTGCTTTAACTTGCTCACTTTAATTTGTTATAGTATTATGATAAATGAAATTTTGCTTAAAAAATATTTTGTTTTTTTTTTATTGTTTAATCATTAAAATAAACACGGCGAGTGCTTTCAGCAGAACAAAACGGCAATACACTGTAAAGAGATGAGAAAGAGAGAGGAATGAGTTAAATTTTAAGATATTTAAAAATATGTAATGTCCGCTATGTCAGATCTACAAATTTGTACTTTTTCATTTAATAAACTTTTTTAAATATTAAATGAATTTTTCATAGATTTCATACTTAGGAATGGGATTTTGCAACAGAAAATTATGTACCACATATACTTTTCATTTTGAAACCTTTGTAGCACAAACATTTGACATCTTATGACAAAATTAATACCATAAGATTAAGTTAAATAAATAAAGCTAGATTTTTGAGGTAAAATGAGGTAAAGTGAGTTATCTTAAAAAAAGAACTTATGTCTCTCTTTAGCAAGATGGATGTCCTTATTCTAATTACGAACTCCGTGATATAAATGCAGTGCTCCTACAACTGTAAAGACTATATGGAATAATTCAAAGTTATCGGTTCACTTAAGAATCCCGAATTAATAAGGTTCAATCGATTTACTGGTTTAGATTCAAAACCATTCAATATAGGGTTATGCAGAGTTGATTTTTTTAACAATATAAAGTGGATGTGCCAAATATCATCTTATTTTTAATCATTTTTATATTCATGTAGTGTAGATAATTAAGTATTTTTATAATAACAAAATTATTTATGTATAATGTTTACTTTTAAGAGGATTACAAGTTGTATTCTATATAGTTATATAAACCCCAGGGGGGGGGGGGGCTTCCTAATGAAAGGTACATTCATACACATATTTGTACGCATACGTGCGAAAACACATCTATGGCAAAGTTTACATAAACAATACATAAATATACATATTACACATTACAACTACAACGGAGAGAGAGATAACATAAGCGCCGCTTATTATAAAGATACGAAAGATACATTACATATTCATAAAGTTCATTCGTATGAAGCATGCATTCATAAACACATATGTCTACATAATAGGTGAGTATAAATGCAGTGCATGAATAACGCGACTGCCGGACTGATTTGTGTAAAATGAGTAGAAGTAGAAAAAGAGCGTAGCAGACAGTAGGGATATAAAAAAAAAAGAAATAAAAATTGTAAATACAAAAATTCAACAGCCATTAAGTATACAGCAGAGCACAGCAGACAAAGTCGACAACAACAAAAACAGCAAAACACGGAGGAATTTTTCCTACTACATTTTGTAGACCTCATTCGTAATTAATATTTACATAAATATGTGCAAATGCGATACATATGTATATATGAATTTTCGTTGCCACAAAAATAAAAATAAAGCTAATACACTTACAATACATTTATTAATTTGTCATTTTACTTGTTTATAAATCTTATAGGTGGACAGCCAATTACTTATATATTTATAAGGTTATTTTTGATTTTTCTCATTAAACAAATTTGCTTATTCTCCCACTTTCTTCTACATGAGCTCACCTTTTTCTTATTAGCAATGATTTTTTCCGCTTTTATTGTTAATTTTTTTTTTGAAATCCTTTTAAAAAGTAGTTAAAATTATATTCACTTGAACTTATTGCACAAATATTATAAATAAAATAAAACACAAAATGCCGTATCACTATAAAACAAAAAACACAAAATTCCTTATATCAAGAATCCGAAATGAAATAAATTGAAATAAAAGAGACCTTATACGAATGGCTCAGCCGCAGTGTTGTTATTTAATGCTTCTTCTTATCTTTATAATCAATGCACTTTGCTTTGAATACACTGTGAAAACCTGTTTAGAAAAAAAAAAACACAAAACGTTCTCCTATTATTTTTTAAGCAGGCAAACTAAACTCACTTTCTCACAATGCATGAGATTTTGTTTTATTATAATTTACATTAGGGAAGAGTATTCAAATATAGCACTTTATTATTTAGTATTCTTTTAAAAGTATTACTGTGCTATATTATTAATTAATGTTAATTTATATTGAATTAAAATTTTTCTCTCATTCGCTTTACAACTACCAATACAACTCTTTTGTTGGTGGTCCCATTACTTTATCGCTTTTTTATTTCCACAATTCTAACTTCACACTTGAGTGTATAGTTATAGGTAGTATTTTTATTTTTAATATTTGCTTTCCTATGTTTTGCAAGTTTTTTATATATGTATACACCATATAAGGTGTTTGTGCGCAACAGTTCGCAAGTAGAATTTTTTTGGACGTTTTCCTTTTTAACGCTTAATTTAAAATTCATGTCACATCTTCCATATAAGTATATATAAGGATATATTAAATTTTTTCTCGCTTCGACCGCTTTAATTTTAGATCTCACAATTTCTATTGATATTATTATTAAAACGTTTTCCTTCCTTCCTTTTACAGCACAAATTATCAAATAAAATACTTTTACGCTTAACAAAAATAAAATGAAATAAAATTTATTTTTAGTCGTGTCTTTTTAAAAAAAGCGTTAGCCAACCAACTACTGCACACACGAACTCGTCTACAAATACGTTTATCTTATCGTAATTTCATATGAATACTAAAATTTAAATTCATATCGTACCAAGAATAAGCATATAACAAATAGGAATTTTACAGCTAAAGTGCCAAACAGAATGTTTGCACCGCGCATCGTGCATTTTAAAAAGAAATCAAAGATGAATGGGTACGTTTATTAAACTTTTTTTTTTTTAATTTTATTCGATACTTTTCACCGCTTTACATGTTTTCATTTCTTCTGTATGTGCATTCCTTCTTATATTCATATTTATCTTCGGCATTATGGAATAATGTATAATTTATATGGGCAATCCAAGTTCGTACGTATATAGTAAGCGGACTCTCTCCATGGTGAATTTCAACAATCTTACGAAGTGTCTCTTCATCAAGATCCCAAATCCTATGCGAAATATTTAGTGTTAGACTAACCAGCTTGGAACAGTTTTTAATTACCAGAAGCAACAGATTTCCGTTAAGGTTTGGGAGTGTAATTTTTATCATTTCCAACTTTTTCGCATAACACAAGTAATCCAAAAATTGTGTTCCACTATCGGTCGCTACATAAATTGTTAATTGTTTTAGTTTTGGTGCCAGCAGTGCTGGGACTTGGATATAAGAATCTCCACATAGACGGATTTTTAGTTTTTCCAACCCTTGACAGCACCCTGCAATAGCCATATAGAAGAATTGGGTGCTCCACTTATAATGAATCACGTCTAAAATTTTTAAACTCTTCATTGTTGGAAACATTCGAAAAAACATATAGTCATGATTTATGTCGCCAACAATTTTTAGTTCTTCCAAGTTGGTAAACCCGTTAAATGGCTTTCCGCTTAAATGTTCATTAACGGGGAAACTTAACGCCTTTAAAGATTTAATTTGAGATAATTTTTGTATGATTTTGTCATTGATGGGCACGTACAGCGGTAAATGTGAAAAGTAGGTTTTCTCTATGCGGAGGCAACAACGACTGATAATTTCAAATATTTTATAGTAATGCCTTGTGTTATCAATCCAATCACTTTCTCCTTTAATTAATTTGATTGCGACACCCACCGACTGAAGGAGACCAAAAATTTCCTTCTCGTTTAGGCATGAAAATTTTGTCAAATCAAAGGTTTCGTATTTCTTTCCATATATTTCCACATAAGCATTGCTCATATATTGACAGCTACGCGCCAAATTGACCCGATCACGAATTTTTAATAATTTGAAAATGCACCAAAGATCATCGCTATGTAAATCTGTCAATGTGGTATTGCTGATTTGGGGCACTATCATATGACAGGGAACTTGCTCTGTATCTGCACATTGGTTGTGAGCCACTCTGGTATGAACTACGATTGGTACACCTTCATTTATCTCAAAACCATGTATTCCTTGGTGTAAAATTGCAGCAGCTGCTTCAGCTTCGCCAAAATAAATGACACCTACGAAATAAGCGGTATAGTATCCATTTATGTCTTTTTTCATTAAAGGCTCTCCTCTCAAGGTTACATGGTGAACTTTTCCGTAGCGTTCAAAATATTCATGCAATGCAGTACTACTAACTGGATTATAAAAGTTAGCATAGTATTTATAATAAAAGAATACATTGGTGATTAATGCAAGATCTCTTTCCCGATACGTCACACCCTTGATATTGTAAAACGGAATTTCTGAAAACATTTCTTCTTAATATAAGTAAGTTATTTATTACCGATGATACCACAATATCGAACTGAATAATTGCGTTTAAATTGTCGTCTTTATATAGCGGTAAACGGGTAGGCAATTCTACCTGATCACGTAGGTAGTTCTACCTGTTCGCTTTATTTACCCAACTCTTCGAAATAGAAGTGTGCAACAATATAGAGCAATGTAAATGACTCTGTATTCAATAAAATATAAAAATTATATTAATTATATACAAATACATGTACTTTTACATTATAATAAAAGTAACAGAAATTATAATCGAAATAAAGGTGGAAGATGTGTTTTCAAAATTGTGCTATTCAAACTGTTTTCGCTAAAGTTTACCTAGGAGTTCGGACAAGTAGTAATATTGTGTTAAAACAATTCAGAACTATTTTCTGTATTAATTATAATATTAAAAAATAATCAAATGTAAATCTCTTTATACCTGCATCCAGTTAGTAAACCTTGTACAAGTGGAATGGATCGCAAATATTAAAAACGGATTTGCGGAAATTAAAAGTGATACTGCCAATCTGGCAACATTATATTTTTATTGAAAGCATATGTGAATCTTCTTCTTCATTTTATGGTATAATCAAGTAATGTAAATTGCACAATTTTCGTTTTTTATACAATTAACAATAAAATCTACATAATGGCAATGTTAAATATATGGAAAACTGATACATTTTTCTTAAGGTATACATACACTTTAATGCGAATTGGGGAAAAAACTGATTATATATTTCTAAAGAATTTTAACAGCACGTTTGCTAATCATCAGTAAACATTACTCTAAAGGCTACAACTCTTCCTCTTCGGATGATGAAAATATAGGTGAAAAGACTAAATCTAAAAAAGAAGAGACAATTAAAGCCAAAGAAGAAGATGTTGCCTTGAAAGGAGAAACTGCAGCGGCCCGTTTAAATCGTTTATTGGCCTCTATGCAAACAGCAGATGATCGGTTGAGCAAGTCAATGGTAAACATAGTACCACGCCCTGGAGAATTAAACAGAAAGAGGCGAGAACAAAAAAAATCTGAAACCGAATCTAAAGATATATTTGCGGCCGCGTCAACGGTGGCTTCCTTAATGGGAGAAAACAATAAACAAAAAATTGAATCAGAATTATTGTCCAAATTGCTGGGCCGTTCCACGAACTCTGAGGAAAGTACTGACACCAATGATATAAAAACACCTAAAGAGAGCGACATTAGCTTAACTGAATTGATTGTGGGCATGAAGATTGATCGCTCACAGAGACCAACAGAAACACCATCGCGCAGCGACTATGTTAAACGAAGTATAGCAGCTAAAGGTCGCCTACAAAGGCAACAGTACGAGGAATTGCATGAAGAACGTTTACATAAGAGATCCACATCACACCTCCGTAAACCTGAGATGTTTTCAGGTAGTGTCAAATTATTTGACGGCCCAGCATTACAGATATTCACAAAACCTCATGAGCTCAAACCATCTCCCGATATGTTGGGTACATGGTCTCAACTACAGGATAAAACATTGAAAATTCAAGTTGCACGCCCACCGGCCAACTATTTTGAAAAGATAGCCCTTTGGACGGAACAGGGTAAAGTTTGGCGCTTTCCCATCAACAACGAACAGGACTGGAGTGAAGAACATAATGTCGATTTCTCTGAACATATTTTCCTCGATCAACATTTAGAATTGTGGTGTCCGCAACGTGGTCCTATACGTCACTTCATGGAATTGGTGTGTGTGGGTCTCTCTAAGAATCCTTATTTAACAGCACAAGAGAAGAAAGAACACATTTTATGGTATCGCGATTATTTCGAGTCAAAGAAGGATATCTTAAAAAAAGTAATGAATGAAGAGAATCTAAGTCAATTACAGACCTCTGTAAAAATTGGAAATGAAGTTAATACCTAACCAACTGCAAATAATACCAGAGTTCCATAAAATATTGAAAGAAAAATAAATTTAATTTCTAGATTTAATTTTTAAATCAAAACATTACATAAATTGAATTGCTAAAGAAACGAAAAATTTTCGAAATTGGTATAAAAAGTATTTTTAAATCCTCTCACGCCAGCCACTATATAATATCGATGTACATTTTGGGATTTGCAGCAATATGTTCCTCCATTGTGACTTTCTTCTTAAATTCCCACGCCTCTACTTTCGCCATCACTTCCGGCACCACGGACCGTATTGCTAATCGATCCACCTCCGCTCCATCTCGCATTTCGACTTGTGTTTTGAAATTATAATTGGGCGTATAACCGTTCAACTTTAGGAAATGATCAAAATAGAAGGGTACTATCTGTTGTTGTAAATTATCCACGTGAGCCAGACTTTCGCGTACATCTGCCACCTGCATAACTTCACCATCTTCGTGGAAGGCCCGGAAGAAGAATTTCGTGCGTTCCGATAATTTTGTTTCTTGAACAACTTCCACTTTTTTGCGCTTCTTAATTATGACACGTGGTAGTTTGCCAACACGTGGGGGCCTCTTATACGGTGGCTCCAAATTCCTCACAACATTTTTCATTTCCATTTCGATGCGCTTTTCAATTAGATAAGCCTGCTTCGATTGCTTGCGCAGGTAGGCGCGATGGTTGCGTAACTTATTCTCAATGCGGCGACTTACATCCATGGGTATATTTTCAAATTTACCTATAACACCAAAAAAAAAGAGTAAGAAATATAAATTTGGCCACATCTACAATAGTGTGCGAGTCCGGTATGTGATTACGTCCTCTAATAGTGTTTCGTTTTACGCATCAGCTTGCAAGTCGAGTGTTATCGTGAATATGGTTTTTTGTAAATGAGGGCGTTTTTGTTAATCGACAACGCCCATTTTTGGCACATCGATGAATGGGATAATTATAAATATGTGAACCAAATTTCAACTTTATAGCTCAATTTTTGTAGCAGATAAATAGATAAATTGTTGATTGTGGGCATGGCTCTTAACCAATTTTATTCAATTCAAATAGCAATCTTTATGCAGAAGTGTTTGTAGAAAATTATAACTTAATACCTCAAATTTTACGACCATGAGAGTGCTAACAATAGACGGACATATGGACATACATGTCTAGACCGACTTGATTCTTGATGCTAATGCGTCCTGAATGTTTCGATGAACTTAATTATATGAAAATTAAATATATTTTGTTATAAAATGTAAAAAACACCCCCTTACGATTATTTGGATGCTTAAAGTATATGTTATGTACTCGTATATAATGTAAAATATTCTTAGATTGCCAGATAGAAAAGAGGCTAAATAAATAGAAGGGACCTTTACCTAATAATTCCGAAACTACATCGGCTATCATGGCGACCATGTCAATTGGCTGTAACTCCTTCTCACTTGAACCTCTCAAATTGGTGGGAACAACTTGACGCCAAACCTCCGTTATAACGGCACGATCTTTATTTAAAGTGTCATTATTGAATGATTCTTCAATGGGCTCTTTCAAAAAATTAATGGTACGAGTTCGCAACCAAGTTGCTCTATCTTCCATGAAATACAATTTGGCGCATTTACGTTGAACATATTCCTGCTTCTCTTTCAGATCCTCCACACACCATTCTTGAAACGTCTCCAAACGATGCTGCAATTCCGAGTGAATGGCAAGCGTGAAGTGCATCTCCAAGAGCAGAACGAACGTTTTCGCCTTTAAACTTTGAATACCGCGAAGGAAACTTTCAGCATCCGGAAAGACAATAAGATTCACGTGCTTATCCTTAAGGTAGACGTCTTCGTAAAATGCTTTTATAGCCCACGCATCATCCTTTTCACGTTTCCGTATATTAACGGTACTACGCTTATTGATGGACTCATCGTAACTTTCTAATTCGTAGGCGGGTACATTCTCCTCACTATCATCGTTTTGCTTCGGCATGCTTTTCAGATGTATCCAGTCGTGCTCCACGCGCCACTCCGGATCGCCCAATAGATAATGGAAATTTTGTAACATTATACAACGGATCCAGTGGCCTTCGGTGAACACGATATCCATATTAAGCTTCACTTGTTCCCGCTCCATTTCGCGGAATTCCGTTTTGAGGCGATCGGTTTCTTCATAGTACGATTTCACCTTGTAAACTACGGCCATTGATGCTTCGTATTCGCGTTTCCCCCACTTGACAAACAGTTTCTCGTACAAAGTTTTCACGCGTAACATATCGGCCCAGTGCTGTTCATTTAGACGATCATAAATTTTATTGCGCACGATTTGACCCTGGATTAGCAGGGTTTCGAATTTCAAGCGTAAGGCGTCTTTAATGTAAAATGCACTAGTCTTAAAATTGTACATTTTAACGGGCGGACGATGCTTCAATTCATCTACATAGTTCTCATCAATGTCGGTAGCAACCATACACTTGTACTTTTTCTTTCCGCGCCCCAAAAGCTTTTCACGTACATCTTCGATGGGCACTTCCAAACGAAGACGCAAACCATTCTTGAGGCGTGTATTAAAGGTGAAGAAGCTATCTTTGGGGGTTATCAAATCTACTTGAGCTTTGCCCTGTCCCGAAAACGGCAACACCTGCCATGGATTGGCCATCTCCTTTTCCACATCAATCGGCGCCGCTTTTAAACGGGACCGATGCAATTCCTCGAATGGTACCAAAGACTTGCGTATATAGTCTAGAGGTATTTTCTCTTTACCTTCCATCAGCAGAAAACTGCCACTATCGTTGGTGAAATTGGTGCAAACGGAACTACTGAGCGATGTCAGGCAGGTCTCTATACTCTGCAAGTCCTCCTCCAATTCACGCAACAACGTCTCCTTGTCCACGTACAACTTTTCATCAACATCCTCTGACTTTTTGCTTTCTTGTACAGCAGCTTTAACTTCCTCCAAGAATTCAAGGTATTCCTTTCGTCCCGGATAATCTAAATTTTTTAATTCCTCCGGATCACGACTATGAAAAACTATATCTTGTTGGGTACATGAATCCTTGTACTTTATGCGGCCGGTGTCGTCGGTTTTCTTCTTTGAATTCTTCATATGTTCCGCTATCATGACATTCACATCCCATTTGGGTAATGTCAGGTCCATCTCAACAAAGTCATTGCACGGAGGATGAGCCATACGAAAATTTTCCATGATCTCTCTGTCCGCCTTTGTTTTCACTTTCGTAATGCTCGGCCTAACAATCCTAGTTTGATAATGCACGTCCACGTGCCTGATTTGCGTTGGATTCCAGTGATCATGATGATGACGAGCATTAAACATTTGTGTATAGGGGCGTTTTTCCATGGCCACGTTGGCCCAATCGATTTGATCGGGCGGTATTTTGTATAAATGCGGCACATGACTTTCCAGCACAGCTTGGTCCAACATAGCGGAAGGGACGCGCAATTTATCGTAGTCGCGTTTGCGTCTTGGGTGTTGTCGTAGAGTGGGTTCCCGATATTTTGGTGCCGGCATATTGGTGCGCCAACGAATTGGCATCATACGCTCTAGCAATTGATCTCTTTCGGCTTTAACCTCCTCCATTTCATTTATGTTATATTCAGCTTCCAGTTCGGGCACCCATTCCGAGTCGGAGCTGCTCTCCGAATTTTCACATTTTGTCTGCAAACTTGACTTTTTGATCAATTTGCACGGAATACCCAAGAGTTTTAAACGCTTCTCCTTAATTTCCAACTGTCGCAACTTCTTCATTTCCGCCTTGGCTTGCATGTATTCAGCTGTACTCTTTAGATGTAACTTGCGCTGCTCCAAGTAATTCGACTCTTTGAATTGCGTTAGTCTTCGGGTCGTATCGCCGAATCGATAACTGATCAAATTAAACTTTTTCACGTTGTATTGCAAACGAGGCTTAACGAATTTCAGCTTTTTGCGTGTAGCTCGGTCGTAATGATGGCCCAAAGGCTTTGCAATAAACTCCCTGATGGGACTCTGTTTGGTTTTAGGCAGAGTACCCCCGAAACGCGGAGGGAATAAATTCAGCAATGGATCATCGGGACTTCTCTGTTTCTGGATGCCTACCTCCACGTCCATTTTGATTTTTTCTTTCTTCGGTACCAACTCTCGCAACCATTGTTCACGCGTTATGCAACCCTTCTCTTTGCGAGTGCCCGCATGCTTTTCCCTTTCATGGAATTTTCCGCGAATATGATTGCCCAACTTAAAGTGAAAGCCGCGTAACTTGAAAACATCCCCATCTCTACCCACCTCCATGTTGTCTTCATCATCCGACGATTGTTCGGTTAGTTTGGAAACACTGCTGCCCGGCGTATCGCTACTTATTTCCAATTCTGCTTCCCGATATTGCTTAACTTTGCCCAAGCGCTCCTTGTAGAACTCCTGTTTTACACGAGCCTCGTCTCGACGTACGCGATTCGTTTTCTTTAATTCACGCTTAAAAATATTCGTTTCACGTATGGTATGGGGAAAGACGCGTCGCTGAACTTCCGGTTTGCGCAGCAGTCTATCTTTTTGAAAACTGCGCTCGATGGCATCTTCAATTTGTTCTTTGAATTTGTTAAAATGCTCTTCAGCTACGGTCATGCCAACCATTTCTTCACGCTGTTTACGACCATGTTCCGCTTGCTCCTCCTTTTCTAACCTACGTTTGCGATTTCTCAAATAAAGATCTTTATAGCGGTCAATACGTCGCTCCCTTTCCATTTTGGTTAAAGCTTGATTGTAAGGTTTATCGGCAGCTCTAAACAATCTACCTAATCTTACGGGTTCTTCGATGGGGGTAGGTGGCGGTCGAATATTTCGGTCTTTAATTTTAAATTTTGCGGGAATCTCTACACGTTTCTCGTGCAATTCTCGCTCCACATTGGCAGCCGTTTCTTTCTTTATCCGTTTACGTTCCAAATGCCGACACATACGTCGATAATTACGCTGATTCTGCAAATCTTGCTCATCTTTCAAATAAGTATTCTGATAGTCCAATCCCTGAAAGTCCAGATTCAAAGGATTCTCCAAATCAATCATTTCACATATAAAAGACTCGGACGATTCAGAGGCCGAGGGAACGCAAACATTTTGTGCATGCTTTACCATTTTCGTAAGTGCGTTAAATTCTTTTTTACCGGAATAGGCCTTGGTGCGTAGTACTTCTGGATTAACTAGACAGTGCACTTTGCGGGGATCTTGAGTTAAAAAGAATTTTTGGCGTGGTTTGGACATTTTTGAGAGCAGTTCGTAATTATGCGGACATTTGCCAATAAATTTTCTCGGTGCGCCAGCTACAAAACTCTCCTTGCACGGTTTCCTCCATACTGAAGGATCATGTAACGTATCATCCAGTTTCTTAGATGCCACTTCCTTTCTTTTGCTATCCTCTGAAATTGAATCACTTTTACAACTAGATTTGGCATCATCTTCATTTTCAGTATTTTCAGGCGAAGTGGAAGTGGTGCATTTGGTACTAAACCTTTTCGGCACTGAAAACACCATCTCATCGAAGTGGGAATTAGTAGATGTGCTGGCCATAACACCGCTTGTACGCCTCTGACATATGGTCGAACTCACCTGAAGCGAATCAATTCTCTCAGGCACTACCAGAACACCTTTCGATTTACATGACGTCGGAAATTGTAAATTTTGAATTGACACAGTTCGTTCTGAGGTGTCCTTATCAATTTTAGATGTACCACAATGTTGATAACTGCTCTTGGCAGATTCATTTCGATTCATTTTCGATTTATTTTTATATAAGTACCTATGCGTTGAAGGGGATTCCGACAATTGTAATTTCAGTTCGGCCACCGAAGGGCTAACCAAATTCTTATTCTTTGACATTTAATAATCTTTATTTCAATGTTTTAAAAAAATATATATCTAAAAAATATAAACCATAAATAGATTCGCTCTTTAGAAAAAATATTGAATTGTATTTTTTTCTATTTTTGTTTTAAAATTATTCCTAATTTTATCGTGTGTTTGATTTTCCGAGTGTCAGTTAATACTAAACTGTAGCTTTCTTCAGTTTAGTATTAACTGACAATCAGTTTCAGTTCTTAAAAATGATAAGAGATGGGACAAAGGAATTTTAATTAATCGACAGTTGAATTATTAATATTTATTTCGTTTTGATGTAATTCACTTATACAGATATAAACATTAAACTCTTTTGAGAACATATTCCAACTCCTTGACTCTCAAACTATCACTGTTAACGATAGTTTAAGAGTCAATGTATATATTTATGTAGAAATTCAGGCTTCATCGATTAAGTGATTTGAATATGATATATATTTATAAAATATTTATTCATTAATATAGAAATTATATATATTGTGTATATATTATTAATACATAACTGTAATTTAACATATGACCGGTCAAAATGGGAGAGAAAAGCGGAAATATAAATAATGCAAGAAACCATATTGAGTGTGAGAAAAATGCCATTAGACAAATGCTCTAAATTAATATTTTGATTAATTAATGGAATATTTAGTAGACAATAGGCTATGAAAATGGAGATTTCCTTTAAAATTCTTTCTAAAATAATAAAATACGTTTTTCAACTGTTTTGCGGCATATGGGACAACAGCCATTAATTTGATCGCCACACATTTGACAAGTGCCATGACCACAAAGAAACACCATATTTTTAATGCGGTCTAAACATACCGGACACATAGTCTGTAAGGGGAAAATATATAAAAATTAATTTTTCAACTTGAAACTTTTGCTTTTGCTCTGTTTACCTGTTCTTTAATATCTTGCAATTGTTGTTTGAGCTTTTGAACATCATCCACCTGAAAATTGTTTACATTTGAAGGTGCTACCATGCCACTGTTGCCGCCATTAGTTGATCCAGCCAATATATTGTTTTGTGGCTGCAATTGATTACTACCAGCAATGGGTGTTGTGGTCATGGCTCCCGGTATCGTATTATTCATAGCCACCCCATGGCCGGATCTATTCACACAATGTATACCCTGTGAGGGCTTTTGTTTTTCAACATCGGGATAAGCAGTCATATGAACCTGGAAATTAATTTGAATAAATAAAATAATAATAAAAAAAAAAAGTATTTCTAGAATAAAAATACCTTTTCGATAATGCCTCCGCCACCACAACATAAAGAAAATGGCATCATTTCTTCAATTTGTGTACGACAAAGAACACATTTCTTCATTAATCGTGAACAATGTTCACAGGCCACCATATGGCCGCACGGTTTGAAGAAGACCGATGCTCGGCGATCAGAGCACACTAGACACTCATCCACTTTGTCACGAGCTGCCACCGCTTCGCGGCATATTAAACATTTCTTGACACGGGGTGCACACGTTTCACAACAGCACACATGACCACATGGCTGTTCAAGTTAAAAGAAAAATAGTTTTTTTATTTCCTAAATCGTTTCTACAATCTGTACATTGAGCATTACCTTGAAAACCGTATCCCGTTTAACATCCGAACAGACTAAACATTCTTCCAAGTTGGTAGTTTTATTATTCACCTCATTGGCATGTGATGTTATATTGAATGATTGGGCCATTTCATGAGTTAAAGTGGTCAAGCTATTGTTGGTTGTCACCCCACCACCACCAATAGCCATATTATTAGTCAATCCCATGTTAGCACTAGCCGACGTATACAGCAGACTGTTAGAGGGCGCAATAGCTGTCAAACTATTGCCACCGGGTGGAGCCAAAGCTCGCGCTTGGGCATTTGAACTTGTACCCGCCACATTACCCGGCAATTCACTATCATCGGTTTTCCGCTCATTGTAGCACTTCACCAATGTCTTGCACAAATTGGGATCCGGACACAAATCCAAGGGGGTTTGTAATTTTCGATTTTTTAAATTTAAATCAGCACCATTTGCCGCCAAAAAGCACGCTATCGAAGCGGACGCCTTCTTGTTATTCGGATTCCTTAAGCCCATCAACAATTTACCAAAACCTTCAACGTCCTGCAATTGTTTCAACTGTGACAACGTGTGATGACGCAAAGCTTCATGCAGCGGGGTGTCGCCATCTTTGTCGGGAATGTTCAGATTGGCCCCCTCCTGTACCAACAACTTGACAATATGAACGTGTTGCCTTTCCACCGCCAAATGCAACGCTGTCTGCAGGTTGACATTCTGACGATCCATATTGGCCTTGCCCATGTGTACCAATAATTCAGCAATCTCGACGTGATTATTTAGGGCAGCCAAGTGCAGTGCTGTATAGCCATCATCTTTTTTCTCCTCCACAATCCAGGGACGATTCGTCTTAGTGAGTAGTATTTTCATAGCACTCGGATTCCCCTTCAGGGCAGCATGATGCAAAGCATTGAAACCGTTATTATTGGTCAAGGTGATGTCAGCTCCATAATCCAAGAGAAGTGACAACATTTCATCATGCTCCTTGGAGATGGCATCATGTAAGGGGGTATCGCCTTCGGAATCTTGCAAACTCGGGTGACATCCCAAACTCAATAGAGTTCTCACCACATTTAGATGGCCCTTGTTAACGGCAATATGCAAAGCGGTCTGTCTCCGCTTGTTGCGAGCATTCAAATCCGCTCCGGATTTCGACAAAATTTCTATAACAGCTGGTTCATCACCGAAGGCGGCATGATGTACCGCTCGATCACCATCTTTATCTTCAATTTCAACATCAACATTGTGACGCAACAGCACTTTAATGACTTCAATGTGACCATTTTGACTGGCTGCCTGTAGAGCGGTGTGGCCAGCAAATACACCATTTACATCGGCTATGGTGTTCGTGGTAGTTGTACCGGCAGCTCCTCCGCCCGATGACGATGTGCTGCCCGATGGCTGTATTGTACCGGTGAGGTATTCCTCGCATCGGACCTACAAATGGAAATATTTTAAATGGTAACTTGTGTCATAACAAAAACAAAAACATGTCTACCGCATAACCGTTGGCTGCCGCTTTAACAAATTCTTCAGTTGCATCGCCCGATACACTGGGCTCAAATAGTTTCTTTAAAATGGCCGACAAACGTTCACCACTGGAGATGACTGGTAAGCAGCTACCATCAGCACTGGATGAGGCTACTTTGGTAACAGCCAATGGATTATATGTCCATGAGGTGTCACCCACTTCCACTTTCAAATCGTTGTCATGATAAACTTGTTGCACACGACCCACTTTACCTAACGTCAACTGCATGGCATCCGCCCATTCACCATGGCCCCGTTGTAACTGTTTAATCGATTCAACATCAGAACAAATCTTCACAATATCACCCACTTGAAATTCGGGCGGATGTGCCGTGGTGGGTGAGGAGACTTTAGTGAGGACAGCTGGATTGAAAGTCCAACGATTACCAGAATTATAGGCCACCACTATGTCATGATCTTCATCAATGCCCACCACTAAGCCGGTATTATTCAGACACTCGTACATGCCATCTGTCCAGCCGCCATGGCCATGCTGTAAAGATTGTACAATTTCCAAATCCAAGTCTACGGTAACTTTGTCGCCAATTTGAAAACCGTGCGGCCCTTTGCCAGGTCCATTCTCACCCAACAGAGGCAAATGATCCCGATAAACGGTATTACCTTTAGCATCATTAACCACCTGTGGATGTGGAATCACGAACGTAGAGTATAAATGAGAAAAGAAAATGAAAATAATGAAAAGTTTGAAAAAAATTTGGAAACTTTTTAGAAAAAATTACCTTTAAATCGGCCATGCCTTCAAAGCCTACACGGTATAAATTTTTGGCACCGTTATCCCAAACTACATAAGCGGCGGATCGTGGAGAAGCTGAAGACCAATCCTGAATTTCATTAACTTTGCCACGCCTACCCACACCACCATCTTGATCCTCCCACTGCCAATCTACACCACGTACCACCCGAGCCCCCGGAAATATACCACGTACAGCCACTTTTTTTGATTTACGACGCGGTTCCAACATGGTGCGCTCACCACCCGGCGTAGCAATCCTATAAAAACGATGCCGCAAATGATGTTTATCGCCATGGTAACAAACGGAACATAAATCATAATTAACACATTCAGCACATTTCCAACGGATGCCAAAGATGGGCTGTTGACGACATGTATCACACATGGTGCCATCATGCTTAATACCGGTCGGGGCACTGTCCAATATACGTAAGTCATAAGCGCCGGCACAACGATAATTGGCCGCGGTGCCATTATCCCACACCACCACTACCTCTTCAGATGACTCGAAATTACGAACTGTGCCCACATGGCCCTCACCGCCATCCTGTGTGTAAAAGTATAAAATAATTAAATTTATTTATTTCACATTAGATTAAAATCTACACAACTCTCACTTTCACTATAACACGATAACTATAACGACCCATGTTGAGTCCCTTTTCTTTTTTTTCTTTTTTATAAATATATTATAATATTTTAATTAGCGAAATGAAAAATAAGTAAAAGCATGTGTAGAAAAGAACGCGGTTAAACTGTGAATAAAAATAGTTTTCAAGTGTTTGTTTTTATATATTTAGAGAGAAAAAAAAAATTGAAATACTGCCTCTATTACCTGCGTCTCAATTGAAATAGAGAAGACGTAACAACAACAATTACGCAAAATCAACAATTTGTAGTAATTTTGTAGATGTAATATTTTACGTTAATGCAATCTGTGCAATCTGACAGCCTAAACGCTAATCAAAAATCGTAACACTTTCAAAGAATACTTATTTTCCCAACCTATACATTCGCCTGTACGCGCGACAGACAACACATTTTAGTTAATATGTAAATAAACAAAATATTGTTGCTAATTTATTGCTGACTTAAGCATGCTTGTGGCAGTTAAGTGATAACGAAAGTATTGCGAAGGTTTTGTTGTTGTTTAGAAAATAGTCATCGCGATATGTATTATGTTGTTCCCTTCTACATAAGCATTGTGAAATTTATTAATTCGCAAGTTGTTGTATAATTAGCATTCAAATATTTAAAATAAATCTAAACTTTTCTTTGCTTCTTATTTTTTAATTTTTTCATTCTTCTAGCTAAACAACTGAATTACAAATAATTACTAATTTTCACTAAACAACGCGTGTAATGCCAGTTAATACCTGTTTGCCCCACTTCCAATCCGGTCCTCTTATTACACGCGCACCCACACCTTCTGTGGCAAATCGTGCCTGACGATTCATGGCACCGGTGCTACTACCTAAAATGCCAGAAGATCCACTTTGAGTGCTGGTTGTGCCCACCAGTGTAGCGCTACTACTACTAGCCGCAGACGGTCCAACACCGCCAACCGCTCCAACTATAGAAGTCAAACTACCCGCAGCTACGGCTACTACACCACCATTAGTAGCACTCGTATTACCATCTTTGCCTGCAGCGGTGGCTGCACAAGCCATGGAAATGTATGCGTTTTTTTTTTCTTTTTCTATAAACTATCGTTTAGGTTATACACGAAGAAAAAAAAATACTAGAAATTCCGCATACTTTTCTGGTTGTAATGCCGTTACAAATTGTTTTATACACCGTTTTAACGTTTAATTTGGCTTTTTGTTACTTAAAATTTACGTTTATTTTATTATATAGGTTATATTAATCGCTATATTCAATATATTCTTGAATATTTTGTAAGAAATAGAAAAAAACAATTCTCTACACTTGTGAAATTATGCAAAATGTCTTACAATTAAATATTATTACATGTAACCGTATATCTCTTTTTTTCCAACTAATGATAAAGGGAACGATTATAACATTTTTTTCTCTTTCCTTACAACAATCATTTGTAAAAAAGTGGCCATATTTACTTGTGAACAAATGTGAATTCCCAATAAATTATTAAAAAGAGCACAAAGCCTAATACAGAAATCCGGCAGTCTTGACGTTTTGCATTAAATTTGCAATTATTTTTTGTTAAAATTTTATTAATAATAAATAATATCCAAATAAATAACATCCAAAAAGCTTAAAAATAAAAACTTAAAGGTTTTAAGTAAGAGTAGAAGATTTTATTGTTTGATACAAAAGTTATTTGCATATATAACATGTCTGATGGTAAAGACTCCTCAGATGTGGTTGCGAGTAATCCTGCGCCCGGAGAGGACTTATTTTCAAAGAATTCCTCACACCCACGTGAAGCTTTAGTATGTATTTCATGTGAAATTTTCCCAATTATTTAACTGTGTTATAATTTTTTTTCTTTTTTTTCTGCAAAAGATCACTACAGCCGTGAATTTTTTACAAAATGCCAAAGTGCGCCATACAACATTAATGCAAAAACAGCAGTTTTTGAAGTCCAAAGGTCTAACCAATAAGGAAATACAATTGGCTTGCGAACGAGCTGGAGTCTTTACAACAGATCCAAGTGCCACAGTTATTAATATGGATATAAAAACTACACAAACTCAGACACACTTGGCTTTACAGCCTTGGAAAATTTCAACATTGGATCGAATTAAAAAATTTATACATTCTATAACCTTGTTAGGGGGGGTCGCGTATGCGGTTTATTTGTTTTGGAAGGTAACTAATTAAACTAATTACTAATAAAATATTGATTTAATATATAATTCATTTTATTAAGTAGAAATTTCTTGAACCATTTTTATTTGGTGCTATCAAAAAGAAAAAATCCATCGACGACAGTTTAATGGATTTGAACAGGAAGGTGGATGGATGTGTTGCTGAACTTAAAAGCGATTTAATACAAGTGAAGGAAGCGTTAGGACGCGAACAGCGAGATCAAACTGTAAAATTTATGCGTGAATTTACACAATTTCGAAATGATTTAGAGGCGATTAAAGGGTTATTACTAAATCGTAAACAGTTTGCAGCCCCAACTAACTTGGGTGCCCCCTCAATACCTGCCTGGCAGTTGTCATCCTCCTCCCCTCATAACACTCGCCATCACAGTAACAGTCAGTCCGACGATAATGAAAAGTTAGACGATGCTGGTTCGGGATCCGGTTCTTCAGAAACCGAAGTAGTTACCAAAAATAGTGATTCCAGTTTAGAGCTGGTGTGAAACAATAATTAATATTAATTATTATGAATTCTACATTTGAACAGTTGTAGCAAGTTGGGGGATGCTTCAATGAAACGGAATAAGAATAAATTAATATATTTTTAATTTAATAAATTATTATTTGAAAGGAGCGAAATTTTTCATTTCCATTAGATATTTCAACTATTGTTAACGTTACCGTAAGTATTCCAACTTTTTCATTTTCATTTAGAAATTTTAAAATATTATTATTTTTCTTCTAAGTATTTTTTTATTTTATTTTATGACGATTACATTTTTATGAATTTTTGCAGCACAAGTTTTTTCGTAATCGTTTCTTGCATTCAGTTTAATTTCTACGTGGTTGTATTTTCATTAAAGTATTCGTAGAAAGCGTGCAATATGAGTATGCAAGTTTTAAGAGAGACTTCAGTTATTGTGGAGCAAAAAAAATCCTAAATTTAATAAAGAAAAAATATACGATAAAAATGTAAAACTACTTGGAAAAAAGTGAAACTTTTACAAAGAAAAAAAAATTTCATAAAATTGCCACAAAATGTAAATATATACTATGTATACATATACTGTTAACTTAAGTTATTTGTTTTGTATTTTTTTTCTTTTTTCGTTTTTCTAACAATTCTAAGTAATCTATGTACAATTGAGAATATGTATTATGGGCTTTATGTTTAAACTGCGGAATTGATAACTGTGGGTGTGGCATTCGTAATTATAGAACCAGCAGTTACCGAATTTGTAGCCACCCCACCACCACCACCACCACTACCACTGTTTGCCACTAAACTAGCAAAAGCTGCCGCCGCCGCTGCTGATGTACCTGACGTTGTTGTAGTAATGGCCGCCATGGTAACGGCACTCGCTAAATTATTATTAGTAATTGTTGTCTCTGCAAGAGGGGCTGGCGACAAGGAGGTGGTGGAGGACGAGGGTGAAGAACACTCACTTTGTAGACTTAAAGCGGGCGAAGCGGAAGCATGATAATTAGAGGGTGGCGTATGAGGAGATGGTGACATATTGGAATTGCCATAAGTGCTGCCACTGCTACCTGACGAGAAACCACTGGATGTTGAAGCGCCAGATGGTGATGTCATTGACACGCAGGTAATAACATTATTAACGGGACTTGCACTTAATGTTACAGTGGAGGTGGGTGTAAAACCGATTGAATGACTGTTACTGGTAGTGTACGCTTGATGTTGAGGCGTTTGGTTGCCCGCTAGTGTTGATGTTGAAGGTGATGCAGAGACGGGTGAGGCTGAACTACCCGAGGAAGAGACAGAGGCTGATGCTGCTGCTGCTGCCGCGGCTGCTGACGAAGTAGAGGCCTGCGATGATGAAGCAGCAGCAGCTGCTGCCGCCTGACGTTCACGTTCGCGTTCGCGATCTCTTTGCGGGCGGAATGCTTCACGTAAAGCTTCTACACGATTCTCATTGGGACCCCACCGGGCGTGACCACCGCTATTTTGTAACCAAACAACTTGAGTACCCTGCATACACTTTACACTGACATCGGCTCTGAATGTCATCACAAAAAAATAAATAAAAAAGAAAATTATTTCAAAATATTTTAACATGCACAACTTTTTCACCTACTTTGGTATAATATGCTGATAACCGTGACGGTATTCGTGTGCCATACCCAACACCACCATTGAACGGCGTTTGTAAATATTTTCATCCAACTTAGCAATACTCTTCCATTCCGGTAAGAAAACAATAAAGCTAAAATAATAATAATAACAATTAAGAAAAAAAAAAAACTTGCAAAAAATCGCTACCGTTACCTTAAAGGTTCCATAGAATCGTTTAATAATTTATCTATGTGTGTTAAGGCCGCATCGATTAATTCTTCACAGTGCGGAGGATTAACTTGAAATGAGCCTGACACAGGTCTAAAGTCCAAAAAGGGCCTTAAAATAAAAAATATACCAAATACATGAATAGAGAGAGACAGAGAGAAGAGACATTTTTCGCTTACCCTCTTGAGCCAAAATAAGCATCGGTGTCGGCAAAAGCCGAACAGTATTGTCGAAAATATGAATTGAAAGGCGATGAGAAGCACTCAAACGATACCCCGAAATGACGATGCAAACACTCAAACACCGGTGTGGGCAAGGATGATTGTGTCAGTTCCGCCTCTTGTGACGAATTTAAAGCATTGCCCAAAAATGTTTGATAACGTTTCAACAGACACCACACTCGACCGATGAACAAGTCGAACTTTTTGTCATCGAAACAGTTGTAGCGGTACAGTTGTTCCAACTTTTGTAAATGTGTCAAATTAATATATTGAGCATCCGGATGATTGAGGGTGGAGGGTGTATATTTGATGATCATGTGATCACGATCCTGTACATACTCGATGGCGGGCATACGGGGTGAGGGCACCGCGAATTGTATGGGATAACACCACACCTTCTTGAGATGTGGTGGCGGCGGCGGCGGTGTCGGTTCCGGTATACCGTGTTCCTTTAGCAACAGCATGTGACGTTCTCGTATTTTTCGTGCATGCTCGGCGGACATGTGATAAATTTTCACACACAACGCTTCCACTGAACTTTTTACCGTTTCGGTTAGATGCGGTTCGCATTGTCGCTTCAAGTGGGCCAAACGATCCTGAAAGTCTTCATAGCTGGCCCCCACAGTTCGGCGCAACCACTGAAACGTGTCCTCCACATTCCATTTGACCACTTTCTTGGATTCGGCCGGAGCCGAACGTGATTCAATGATTTGTTTGGCCGCTTCTGCATAACGGGACAATTGTTTACGTGCATCCCCGGTAAATTTCGGCTTCACTATTTTTATGGGTATATCGTTCATAATCTCGCGGTACATGGATGGTGATATTTCTGGTACGCAATTGCTTGGCAACAGTGGATCACATCCGGTATCCATGACTTTACGTTCAATAAGCCAACGATTAAATGAATCTTTGGGTGCTTTAATATTCTCCCGCCTCATACACAGATCTTCATAGGTTTTCACCAGTTTCATAGTGTAGGCGGCACGCATTGCCTCAATTTCGGGATGAGGCTGGGGCAAGAGAGTAGGTGGCCTTTCGACAATAACGGCATTGGTGCCGATCTCCAGATCCCACGGTCCAGCTAATATGAACTTTTTCATTGGGGGCTGTTGATGTGCTCCCCCACCACCACTGCCACCCCCATGGCCGTGCATATCATCGGACGGACGCCTCTTTAGATTATGATGCTGTTGCATGTGTGGGTGGGAGTGTGGGTACATGGGTGGTTGACCACCAGGATGGCATATACCCAAAGGATCGGTAAGTGGATCGAAAGGTCTGGCTCCGGGCATTTCCCATAACGATTCATTCGTCACTTTATTCCAGTAGTAGGGACGATTTTCACGTTTCGACCAGAACTTACGCCAACCTTGATTAAATAATTCGGGTGTCAATTCCTCACCATAACCACCACTCTGGTACATGGGTGGTCCACTTTGCGGTGTATGCGCCATAGCACCATCTAAAGGCTGCGGCCCGGACTTGGTTGGTGTGGAAGGTGACGAACAATTAGAACTTGCCGGCGAATTTGCTCCCGATATTAAACTGCCAGTTACGGCACCCGGAGTACCTCCCATAACGTTACCACCATTTATATCATGCATTATAGAGGTTGATGTAAGAGTGGGAATACTGGGATTAGTCACCGTTTGTCCTGTTATTAAACTTCCACCCGTTGCTACAATAGCTGATGCTGAGGCGGTCAAATGATCCCAAGCAGTTTGTCCTGATGTCCCACTGCCTAGGCCACTCTGTGGCACGGCTGCTATATGACTCAACATAGGCGCCACCGTTCCCGTTGAAGCTATTACAGATTGCGGCATTAAGTTGGTTGTCAAGGGATTCATTTGCTGTTGCAGCGGCGGTAATCCGTGTATATTGTGCATATTGTTGTTACCTGCCATAGTGGAATTAAATAGATCTACAGAAAGGTAGATTATGAAGAGAAGGTATTATTTATGATGGAGTTGATCAAGCTTCTTCGAAAAAAAAAACCTTGAACTGCCTTTCTACCTTCAACTTAATAAAAATATTACAAAAAGTTATCAATGCCTCTATAACTGCACTTAAGTACTTTAAACACAAACTGTATTTTGTGTATAAAACGGTAAAAAATTCAAACTAATAACACTGAGGTGCAATTAAAAATAATATGTAATAAAAAGAACTTTAAATAAATCAAAAATACAAATTAAAATATATCCTACTTTAAATTGGAATCTTACTTAAAAAAAAAAAAAAACATTGTATAATATATCCCTTAATACAAAACAATACAAGGTTAATTTTCTCTTCATCCAGTAAGTACTGTTAAAAAGATGAAAAGTAGAAAAAAGTTTGGAGAGCATAGGATAAACATAACCATTCACGCAGGCAAGCAATACAAGACTAACCAAAAAAATAGTAGAGCATTTAAATAAGTGGGAATTTAATGGAAACTAGAAAAACGATAAAAACAAAACAATCGGAGCAATCGAAAGCCGGCCGACTATACTGCGTGATGCATATAGAACGAGGGATTGAAATTATAAATAAAAAAAGGGGAAAAAAAAACATTTACAAAATATATTTAATAAAAAAAGTGCACACAGAATAAGCACCAGTCGCACACTTACACAAGAGCACAGACACCCCGATACAAACGAATTAAATACAAAAACAGGCAAAGTCAGTCATTAGTTGACAGTCAAGCGTGTAGCACGTTCATAAAACATAAAACGCAACAGTCTGCGTAACATTTGGAAAATGACTGCAAATATCTTTCATTTTACAATAATTACAAGCTTGCAGTTTGGTTAATTTTGTGTGAAAATAAAATAACGGTAACAAAGTGCCAAAGGTGATATTGAAATTAATTTAAAATTTATGCTCTACCAAAAAAAAAAATAAACAAAAACAAAAAAAAGAACACGCGGAAGATACAAAGTAGTTAATTGAAGAAAAATTGTTCTCTTTTTATTTATTTTACTTGGGGTTTTATATACTCACACATTACGGGTTAAGTGATTAAGAGTGAGTAAATAGTTGTGTTTCAGTGTGTACATTATAAAATGCTTGCTCTTATTTATTAAAACAAAAACAAAAAAATCAAACAAATCAAAAGGAAATGTGTGCGAAAATAAAAACAAACAAACAAAACTAGACAACAATGCGATGTAGTTATGGAAAGACATAAAAAGAAATCAAAATCATTGCTTCCCCATGGGTTTTCATTTTAGATGCCATTCAGAATTCGTTGTTAACGGTGGGTGTACAGCGTTGGTTGCTTTCTTGAACTCGCAATTCATAGGTTCATTTAAAATCACAACATTAACAACAACAAAAACAACGTTAAACAATGAATTCGTTATTTATTGATTTCCATCATATCTAGAATTATTGTTTTTCGCAATTTGGTTTCGAAACTTTGAAAAAATTGAAATTAAATTTTAACATTTATATACGGCCTATACAATAAACAAAACCTGTCTTTTTATGTGGCTTTGATTAGTACCAGTTTTTTATCTTTATAATTATTATTAATATAAAGTTGTCCGACTGTATCTTTCGTTTTCATTTCGGAGATTTCTTTATATTAAGACCATGTTTCAAAGCTCTACGAATCAATAGTTATATGTCCGTTTATATATATATATAAACTAGTATATATGTATATAAACTAGTATTTACGTAAATATTTATATAATTTTTTATTAATACCCGTTTAAACAATACAACAATACATCAACAGGTAAGCCAAAACGAAACGAAATGTGTGAAGAGTTAAGAAATATAAAGAAATTGAGAGCACACCATCCAAAGAGTATCCAATTCTATATATAGTGAAGAGAACAAGTGACACATTTTTTTGTGCTGCTAGAAAGAGATCAATAACAAACAAATCAAATTGTAAAATATAACAAATAACGTTTTGACGAAACAGTACTTTAAGTAAAAAATAACAAAATTTTACAAATATATGCACTTATTACATTATATTATTTATATTAATAACTAAATTCATTAATTTTATTATTTATAAATAAAATTCATGCACAAAAGGCTTTTTTTACTTTAACCATTTAAAGCCCACAGCTAGACTAGTATTATGCGTACGTCATGTAATGGCGCGCTTTTTTCTGATATGAGAAACTTTTACAGTCACGATGTGAATTTATACAGCCTTTTGATATAATACACTCCCACCAAAAGTATAAAAAATAATGTTATATTGTAAAAGACTTTGATTTTGTATTATTCGATATCAAATGACACAATATGACCCCCGCCCATAAAGGTTCATAGGTAAAAACTATGCTATATATTTGAGAAATTTCTCTACACTTTCTTTTTTTTCCTTTTCTTAAAGCGTTCAACTCGAGAACTGTATATAAATGACGTTTTATATTCCCATTTAGCAAAATTCCACCCACAATTTACTTAACAATTTCCAATTAGTTTCTATAGATATTTTACATTTGGGGATACTGTTTTATTTTAACAAAGGCATTGGATTTTAATGGCGTGAGAAACTTTTATCTTCGTTTTTCCTCCTTTTTGTGCGTGTATGACAGCTTAACTCACCGTCCAGATTTTATAGTATTTATTATATATAATTTATAGTTTTTAATTGTTGTTTACACACACTACACTTGTGTGCATCAAGTGCTTGTGGAGTTGATAAACAAAACAAAAAATTTACGTAAATTGCTTGTTTGGTTTCTTAGAATAAAATTTTCACAGAAATTTCCATCCGTCGTTGCCGAAGTTTGATTTCGTTTTGTGGTCATTTCTCTCTGACATAAAAAATAAGAAAATGGCGTAATTGGAGACAGAGTTGCTTATAGGAACAGGGCTGCACAACACCCGTGCCATTGGAGTTTAGTTAAAAACGGGATTGTAATTATAACCTGATTTTTTGTAAAACTCTACAACGAAATTTTGTATTTTCGATTTGGCATATAATATTGAATATACATAATAATTTTATTAGAATTAAAAGATACTATATAAAATAATACATATATATATCTTATTATTCCAAATGAATAAAAATTTCCCATATACATATTTACAAGTCTATATAAAGTAGTTTTCGATCCTTTTGGGTAATATTATTAATCAACAGGGTGTCATGTTGACAGGTGGCAATGCGGTAAAAGGCTACAAGAAGAAGAAGGCTGCTATAAAAGTAAATAATTAAAAAAAGGCATAAAGTATAATTGTCCAACATGGCAAAGGTTTAATAAGTATTAAAGAATCACGCATGGCCAACAATTGACGTTTTTACAGGCATTACTCTACAACGTGGCAAAATTTTACACTATATAAATGTAAAATTGATGTAATAAACAAATACAGTTATTACTTATCTTCTTGGCCATAAGATTGTCACCTTTTAAATTTATTTAATTGCTATAGAAATATTTAAAAAGAAATCGAAATCATGACACTTCTTACAGCGGAACAGAAGAAAGACTTAATTAAACGAAATCTGCAAGAAGTGTTGGGTGAGGATAAGCTTAATGATATTCTTAAGGAACGAGATTTAAACATTTATTGGGGTACGGCTACAACCGGCAAACCTCATGTGGCATATTTTGTACCCATGACCAAAATTGCCGATTTCTTGCGAGCTGGCTGTGAGGTAAATCGAATTTGTGTTCTTCTCTTGTGCAAAATTGAATTGATATTTTTATGGTTTTTAGGTTACCATACTATTCGCCGATTTACACGCCTATTTAGATAACATGAAAGCACCTTGGTCTCTTTTGGAACTACGCACACAATACTATGAGTTAGTTATTAAAGCTATGCTAACATCTATTGGTGTACCGTTGGAAAAATTGAAATTCGTAAAGGGTACCGACTATCAACTGTCTAAAGAGTACACTTTAGATATGTACAAATTAAGTTCAGTGGTGACACAACATGATGCAAAAAAAGCTGGAGCGGAAGTGGTTAAACAAGTGGAATATCCATTATTATCTGGCCTTTTGTATCCCGGCTTGCAGGCTCTAGATGAGGAATACTTGCATGTTGACGCTCAGTTCGGTGGCGTGGATCAGAGAAAGATTTTCACCTTGGCCGAAAAATATTTACCCCAACTCGGCTATCAGAAGCGCATACATTTAATGAATCCCATGGGTACTTCAAACATAAAACAAAAACAATTTAATACCGCACACCACATGGCTCCTTAAATTATGCTACAATTAGTTTGTGTCTGCTGCCATATAAGTTACTTCGTGAAATATAATTCTATGGGAAGGGGAATAGTCCGATCGAGTTCATTTTCAAAAAAAATTGGGCCAATACATGTCTTTGCACAAAATTTCGTCGAAATATCTCAAAATATGCGACTTGTAGCTTGCGCACAAATTAACATGGACAGACAGACGGACATGGTTAAATCGATTTAGATTTTACTTCTGAATCGATTGAATATAATTAAAGATGGGTGTGGCACTTGCCACTTAGGGCGTACATACATCCGCATATTATTTTATACACCCTTTACTGAATTATTAATATTTGTTTTATTATGCAGTGCCCGGTTTGACTGGTGGCAAAATGTCATCTTCGGAGGAAGATTCCAAAATTGACTTATTAGATTCTCCAGCTAATGTGAAAAAGAAATTAAAGAAAGCTTTCTGTGAACCGGGCAACGTTACCGACAACGGTCCGTTGGCGTTTGTTAAATATGTTTTGTTCCCGTTATTTAAAGAAGGTGAAGGTTTTGTAGTAAATCGTACGAACGAAAATGGTGGCGATGTAACATTTACTAATTATCAGGATTTGGAAAATTACTTTGCCGAAAGTAAATTGCATCCGGCTGATTTTAAACATGCGGTTGAAAAGTACATTAATAAGTTATTGGATCCTATACGCAAAACATTTGAATCACCCGAATTGCAGTAAGTTACCATCACATACACTGCAACGGTACACCATTCAATACTTTTAATATTGCAGAAAATTGAGTGCAGCTGCTTATCCTCAAACAAAAACCGCCAAAGGCACAGTTGAAGTGTCCAAAGAGAATTCTGCACCATATCTGTTGGATATACGAGTTGGTAGAATTTTAAATGTATCACGTCACCCCGAAGCTGATAATTTATATGTATTAAGTGTTGACTTGGCTGAGAGTCAACCGCGCACTATTGTCAGTAGTTTAGTAAACTTTTGTACCGTACAAGAATTAGATCAACGTTTGGTGGCCGTTTTGTGTAATTTGAAACCCTCTAAAATACGCGGCGTTTTGTCGCAGGGCATGGTTTTGTGTGCCTCCAAGTAAGTTTGTTATTAAATACACCTAATTCTCTTTTTACACGATAGATACGTTCCCAAAAAATTCGTGTAAAAAACGATATTGGCTAGATGGAAAAATAGTAGATTAATTCAACCTAAAAAAAATTGAAAATCATGTTAAATCAAATTCGTGCAAAAAGAGAATTAGGTTTCATTCATATTCTACGTCTTGACGCCTGTCTATAAAATTTTTACACATTTTTCAAATTCATTACAGTTCTGATCACACTGTCGTTGAACCTTTAGTTATACCATTGTCCACTGAGCCGGGTACTCGTTTGAAGTTTGAGGATCACGACGTTCAACCCGATGCACAACTGATTCTTAAAAAAAAGATTTGGGAAAAAGTAGCTGAAGATTTTCAAACTAATAACGAAGGCGTTGCCACGTGGAAAGATAATTACCTCATTACGGTAAATGGTGGCAGGGTAACAAGTAAACTGTTAAGTAATAAAATCAATTAAATTATATTAAATTTTTTATTTAATTTTTTTTAAATCGTATGTTGTGCTTAAAATAGTGGTAAATAAAAAGCTTAAAATTATAAATAAAATGAAGAAGAAGACTACACGTATTTTGCAGCCGTTTGCAAACGTTCCACCACAACTTGTTTACCCAAAATTTCCATCATTTCTGCAACGCCAGGACCATGCTAAAAAGTATTTTGAAAAATTCACAAATTTACTAAAAAAGTGCTTGGTAGATATTGTCTTATTTTTTTTTAAGGCCATTGATTACTTACATCCAAGCCACTTATAGCTGCTCTTAATGATTTCATAAACACGGGAAATTTTATATTGTGTTGTTGAGCACAACTCTTTAAAGCCCTAGTAAGATTATCTCTTTCAAATTCGATACTCTCCAAAAGTCTTATCAACTCATAAAGTTGTTCTGTTGTTGTTGTTGCGGTTCAACCTAAAGCAGTATTATCAATACTTAATTATTTATAGCGTTATATATATATATACCTTTCTTCAGATCCTTGGAATTAAAGTTGTTGGGTTTAATCCACAAATAGCTGAATTGGGGAGAAATTAAACTTTCTATTGTTGTACAGCGGTCCTGTGACCATTCAAGTACACTTTTTACATGCGATGAACTCACATCTAAATCAGATCTAGATAAAAACAAAAAAAAAAAGTAGGAAAACTAAATTTTAAATATCTTCCACATCTATATATAAACAGTGGGCGTGGCAGGTACTCATTGTGTTCTCTAAAAATGTTTGTATTACGCCAAGTACGTTTTTTTATAAATTGTGAGAGTGTTTGTCTTGCGCTCACGCCCATTTTTGGTTCATCGATAGATGACATAATTATAAATGTTCATATTTTCCCTTCCTTAGCAACATTTTGTGGCAAATAAATAGATTTTTTCCAATTGTGGGAGTGGCCTTCAAATAGCGATTTTCAGGCAGAAACTGAAAGTGCGTTTGTACAAATTTTCAGCTCAATATCTAAAAATGTACAATGTACAATAACAGACAGACGCACGGACATACATATCTAGAATGACTCTGTATGGAAGCTTCCTTCTGGGTGTTGCAAATGGAATGACAAACTTAGTATACCCTCCCCATCTTACTTTTACTTTAATTTAATTTAATTAATTAATTTTGCTTAACTCTCGTCACTTACTCATTAGGATACGTTTTTTCAATCATACTTTTAACTTTATCCACTAAAGCAAGACTAGCGGTTTCACATTTTAGAATATTCTCCAATTCCAACTGATTTAATTTATGTAATAAATCTGGATTTAAGCGGCTCGGTGACGAATTTACTTTTGTTATATCAAACTATAGAACGTGAGAGAAGATTTCCGTTTGAAATTCTATTTTAATTAAGATTGAAAACGAAGATTATGAAACTGCTTACTTTTTGAGCCATTTCGTTTAGAGTGTAGACATGCGGTTTACTAAACTGTTCATGACCAAATCCCCCGCCAGCAGATATCACATAATTAAGTACAGCATTAGGAAAGTAACCCTTCTCCCTAAGTTAGGGGCCGTTATAATTTTGTTGTTTACAAATTTTCGAAAAACAGTTCATTTACCTAAAATACTTAATGCCGATGTCACCTTGACGTTTGCTGAGTTTGGTACCATCTGAATTGATTAGTAACGGCAAGTGACCGTAACGGGGTGGCTTCCAATTAAAAGCTCTAAAATGTTTATTAAAAAACAGGTTATTTTTTAAAAATTCGATTAAAACCGACCGTACCTATACATAAGCAAATGTTTAGTGGTAGAGATTTGCCATTCAACGCCTCTGAAAACATGCGTTATATTCATTAGATGATCGTCAACTACATTAGCAAAATGATATGTTGGAAAATTGTCGCTTTTTAAAATGACTGGGTCACCTTCATTTGCGCTAACATTATGATAAACACGACCATATATTAAATCGTGTATGGGTTCCAAATAATCGCTCAATTTAAAACGTATACAATGCGGAGTATCTTTGCTAAGAAGATGTGTCACTTGTTGTTTGGTTAAGTGGCGACATTTATTATCATATTTGGGTACTTGTCGTGTACGCACCGCTTCTTTGCGTAGTAGTTCTAAACGCTTTTCCGTGCAAAAACAATAATATGCTGATCCATTCTCTAATAATATTTGCACGTGATTTCTGAAGGAAAAAAACCCGAATGACGAAATTCATCAAATACGTTATAAACGACATACAAATATTTTTCTTTTCTTTCACTTTGTTTATATGGTCCATACACTCCATCATTTATGCCCGGACCTTCGTCAATATCCAAACCAACCCATTCTAAATCTTGTTTTATACTTTCTGCTGCCCCCTTGACCAGTCGTGTTTGATCGGTATCCTCAATACGTAACAAAAATTTACCCTGTTGATTTTTAGCATAGAGATAATTATAGAAGGCGGTACGTAAACCACCTAAATGTAAATTTCCTGCACAATTGTATATTGTTAATTATTTTTTTGTTTCCTTTTCATAAATTGTTTACTATACCAGTAGGACTGGGAGCAAATCTAACACGTACTTTACTGGAATAGAGTCTCTTGAAGCACTCTTGTTTATATCTAACAATAAAATTCAGTGCATTCCTCGATTTGTGCATATTTTTAATAAGTAATCCTGTTGCGAATATAAATTTATTATTTCAGGCAACATATACGTACAGCAACAAATAGTAATAATAAACTATTAATGACTTTATGCAACTAATTCATTTTAACTACTTTATGCTTTAGTAATTTCGTTAATGATTTTACTTTTATAAAGTAATTTTAACAAAACATAAGCTGCAATGTGGTGAAACAAAGAAACTGGGAATAAGAGATATACCATACCTGTTTTACTGTATTGTTGCCACTTAATTTGAAATGTATTTTTAATCATGTTACAGAGTTTGAGAATCGATTATATAGTAAAAGTAATATTGTTTTATTTATATTAAAAGTTACAAGTAAATAATAAATTGTTAATTCTTTTATTTCCATTTTCTGACATTAAAAAATTATAGCGCCTTTTTGTTGACGGGCGTTTGTGCTTAACAAACCATTCCAGCTGATGGTGTTGCCAGTGTGGTGCGTCTTGATAAATAAAATGCACTTGACATCTGTAGATGCGTGAAGTTAAAAAGTTTTAAAAAGTCTCTGAGAGAGAGAAGAAGGAGAGAGGAAAAAAATGAGAAACCTAGCCAAAAGCACTCCCTCTATACTATAGATGGTGCTACCAGCAGAGACCTCTAAATATAGAGACGGAGTGTCATGCTCTTAAATTTTGGTGGCAGAATCTCAATAGACAAGATGGGTACACTTACGTATTACGTCGTGTACAATGCATACAAGCAAATGTATACACAAATATCAAATGTTCGTATACACAAATATGTTTCTTGTTTTGTTAGGCTGACTTGTGTTATCAAATATAGCTTGTGTTTACTACTTTTATATATTTTTTAAAGGATTTTTCAATACTTTTCTACCCCATAATAGAATGAAAAAAACTTGAAAAAAACAACTTTACAAAACATCAATAAAACATGTATAAATAGTCGAAAAGTGGAAAGGTCCAATGAAGAAAGCCTTATTTTCACATATTAATTACAATATTTATTTATTCATTCCTTCATTCATAATATATAAAATTACACATGTACAAATGTTTGCAATCAATGGTATTCCCTTTGCTTTGCTTGTAAGAATAGAAAAAACAACAACAGTGCACATGCGCGTAAAAAACCACTGTCCAAAAGTCTCTAAGTCGCGTGCGCCTTAATGACAAACATTCGTTTGCATTGTATGTGTAATCTATGGTATTCCCTTTGCTTTGCTTATAAGAACCAAAAATCAACAAAAAACTAATTCTTCACTGTTTTCGGTCCGGAAGAAATTATCAATAAATTGGTTATGTATTAGAATATTCACACGGACACAAAACCCCTTGCTTCGCTCATCTCCTTACCCATACACTTGTGAAATTTTGCAACATCGCCCTGAAGTGGTTGAAAATATATATTTTAACAAATCTTCAACTCAGCTTTGCTATGTGCGCTATCGAAACGAAGCATACTAAATTCGCCCTAGCATGTGTGGATTTATGGTTATATGCGCATGCAACTCATACACCACCACACTATTTATGATAGAATAGACAAATAAATCATTCCTTCCTAACATTTATATATGTTATCTAAAAGCCATCCGCGTGTAATTGTAGTGACATAAAGCGTATAAATAATGAATAAATAAATCTATTTGAATATAATTGCATAGTTTTTACAAATATATAACCACATATAGTGTACGAATCCACACATGCTAGGAGGAACTTAATATGTTTCGCTTCGATAGCGCACATAGCAAAGCTGAGTTGAAGATTTGTTAAAATTTAGATTTTTCAACCACTTCAGGGCGATGTTGCAAAATTTCACAAGTGTATGGGTAAAGAGATGCGCGAAGCAAGGGGTTTTCTGTCCGTGTGAATATTCTAATACATAACCAATTTATTGATAATTTCTTCCGGACCGAAAACAGTGAAGAATTAGTTTTTTGTTGATTTTTGGTTTTTTACGCATGTGTTCCTGTTGTTGTTTTTTATATTCCTATAAGCAAATCAAAGGGAATACCATAGATTACACATACAATGCAAACGAATGTATTGAAAAATCCTTTAAAAAATATATAAAAGTAGTAAACACAAGCTATATTTGATAACACAAGTCAGGTGGTACGCGCCGGCGTAAGCGGCGTGGTAAACTTAAATAAATGCAAACAACTAAGTTGTTCCTGAGCTCCCCTCCGTAGTGATGTTTATTATGTCGATGCCTATAAGCTAGAGTCCGTCTTATCGTTCATGGATTTAGGTATATTACTAGATAAAGAATTACGTTTCGACTTTCACATAAACTATAGTACTAACAAAGCTAAATCTGTCCTAGGATTTGTGAAAATATGGTCCAAAGAGTTCAGACCCCTGTATTTCTAAACGTCTTTATACCAGTTTAGTTCGCCCCACGCTAGAATATGGATGTGTTATATGGTCTCCATACTATCGAGCACATATCGATTATAATGAAAGCGTACAAATGAGGTTTTTATTATGGGGTCCGTCCCTACCATCATACTTGGATCGCCTGGAACTTTAGAAAATAGAAGACTGGTGTTGGGCATTTCATTTGTTGTTAACCTTTTAATATGATCAATAAACTCATTAACTATATTAAGTGAAACTAACTTCCATGTCCCATGTCGTCGTACACGTACTTACGTACCCATCATTCTACCACATTATAGAACTAACTATGAATTTATGAATAGCCCGCTCAGATATCTCTTTAAAAACTATTTATTATTCATTATGATTATTATTCATTATTTGATCCGACGGATACCGTACACCGTAAACGGTAAAATGTATTAAATAACCTGCGGTTGCCAAACTTTTATAACTCACAACTTCTAATTGTATTTCTAACTTGTTTAAGTGATTGTGTTTCTTAGATTTAGCTTATTATCCATTTTATTTGTACACACAGAGAGTAAGCTTTTTTTTTTAAATGATTTTATTTATTGAATCTTCTTACAACGAATTTACAATAAGTATTCAAATCTTATATTTAAGACGCCTTAATTGCACACTTCACTACATTAAGTTCGTAGTTGCTCTTCTTTTAAGGCGGGTATTTTGTTGGATTCACGCTTATTTTCCATTCTTGTACCCATTGTTCCAGGAGGGCTATATGGTGTGGATTTGTCTTGAAGCCGTTGAGGGGTTCGAATATGCACTTATTATCACAGTATCATTTGCGAACGTAAACGTGTGTGTGAGGAGGTGCATAAGCATCTCTGCTGCATACCGAAGGTACAGGGTAGGTCCCAAGATGTTACCTTGGGGTATACCAGCCAAAACTTGCCTATTAGAAGACACTCAGTCTTTGATACGTATAGCATATAATCTCCCAGTGAGGTAGTTTTCTAAAAACGCATGTGTATTAGAGGCTAATTTCTGGTTTATTTTTTGTTTTGTATGACCTTACTTACCTTGATTACCTGTTCAATCGTACCATGCGACTGCCTAAACTTAAATTGGTGATGTGGGATTATATGTTGGATTTCAATGTGTTGAGTTATGCAATATAGGATTAACTTTTCAAACAGATAAAAAATTTAGATCGAAGTGACGAACTGACGCCACTTCCGCCGAATTTGCACTGTTACTACGGAGAGAGTGACTTCGCAATGGCGGGTTATTAACTGTGGTACTAAACATGATTGTATCAATATTTGTGTTGTATAGAATATGTTCATATATATTGAGATTGGATGTTCCTCATCGCGTTATTGATTTCGTTCGGCTTAAACACACACCCTGCACCACTGGTGGTAAAGGTGGTATAAAAATTGAGATATCGCACCAAAATCTGGTACACGCAATCTTCGAGGTTTTCTACGGTTCCCTATTACAATTAGACAAAATCGGGCAAAGGACGTCACTCTACATCTGCACCGAAATAGTTTTTAAGTCAATTGCCAAGTACCTATTAATATACATATTTGATAACTAAATAAAATTTTTAATTTATTTTTTATACCCTCCACCATCCACATGATGAGTATACTAAGTTTGTTCTTCCGTTTGCAACACGTAGAAGGAGGCGTCAGAGACCCTACAAACAGCGTCAAAAACTGAATCGATCTAGACATGTATGTCCGTGTGTCTGCCTGTTGTTGGCGTTCTCACGGTCATAAATTTTGAGATATTAAGCTGAAATTTTGTACAGGCACTTTTAGTTTTTGCACGCAGATCGCTATATAAAATGGCCAAGAATCACGCCCACCATCGACAAAAATTTATTTATCTGCCACAAAAATTGAGCTATAAACTTGAAATTTGGTACGTATATCTATAAATATTAGGTTCATCTCTATGTCAAAATTGCCATATTCGGATTACAGACACGCCCACAATTAATAAAAATCTATATATCTGCCACAAAAGTTGACCTGTGAACTTGAAATTTGGAGCTGATACGTAATACATACACTTTTAGAGGGCGCAACATATATATATTTACCACGCCCACCGTTAAGGATGTGGAGGGTATTTAGGATTTGACCTAATCTAATTTTAGTTTTCTTGTTAAATAAAACTTTTTGTGTTCACACTTATTTTTTGCGAAATTACGTATTATTTGAGCTTTTTCCTTCACTATTTACATATGTATATACAATATTAAATTATACATATCGTTTATGTACATATTGCTGCGTGCAGTTTAATGTAGTCCTACCATAAGTGCAGGCAGTTGTGCCCTAATTTTGATGAACACTTGCGCATGAGCGTACGTGGACTCGTGGACTTTATAAAGTTTACCATCTACTCACCGTTGTGATGTGTCATATATCATCGTCACTATTACTTTTCTTTACGTATTCACCTTTAGATGTGATTTAGATTCGTTGCATTGCGAGTTTCATTTCAAAGGAAATAAGGAAAATGGGTAAATTTCTTCTTGGCCAAAAATTTCTATTTTCTAATAAATAAGTTCTGCAAAAAACTCGCGTCAAGATATTTGAAATGAATTCTTACTACTTTAGAGTGAATTTTAAGAAGTGCTTACCTCATCACTACATTTGTTATTGTAAATAAAAATAAAAAATCCATTTTTAATCCATCTTTTGTGATAGTGTTTATTAAATATTTTTTATTTTAATTTCATATTTCGTACATAATTTTAAACATATATGAACCAGTTTAATTGGGATATCTTATTATTATTATAATTTTTTTAAATTTCTTTTCACATCCATACAAATTTATATTACGTATAACATAAATCGCTTGAAGTTAACCATAAATTAAATCATACGAATTTATCTACTTTTATACTTTTCATGGTATTTGTATTTATAGTGATATATGCAGTCATGGGCATTTCAAATGTACAGATCTATTTCGCACTTCATGTTTGTGCTTATGTACGCATTGTATTTTCTGTACTTTTACATTGGATGTATAATCATTTACAATGGTGTCTCAAAGATAGAAAAACAATTGCTGCGTTTTATAGCTATATTAACTTTCGTGCTGCTAAAATGATAGTTAATAGATGCGTATTCGAGACACAAGCTTTTGTTCTAAGATTAAGCTTTTAAATCTGTCACCCTTTCTTTCTTTTTCTCAATTTTAAAACAGTACCAGCGGAGTCCTCTAAATGTAAAATGGTGTAGAGAAGTGTTAAAAAATATTTAAAAAATCCTCTAAAAAATGCATAAAAACAGTAAACACAAGCTAGAGTGTAACAAATTAAATTTTACGATCTTTGTCTTTTTGTTACGAGAACTTTGCTCGTATAAGTTTACGCGATATTCATGAATACGATATGGACCTGTCAATGGAATTTAAGATTCCGCTCGAAAAAATTTAAGAGCGCGACACTCCGTCTCTGTATTTAGAAGTCCCTGGCAATACTGTTTAAATAAGAGTAGTAGCAAAGTTGCTCTAACAGTTTTCTTAAAAACTCACAGCTTTGATAAGCTTTGATAATTAATATAGAATTTTAATGATGTTGCAACTATGCAACTATGTTTTTCTTAAATCCATTTACAAACCATTGACAGAGGCGACACGCGAATAGAACTCGTCAACAAGTACTTAGGGATCTACATAGATCACAATTTTAAATGGCACCAACAAGAAAAATAAGCAAGAAATTGAGAACTGCAGCCTAAATGATGTACCACCTTAGCTGAAAATGTAATGCTAAGGTACTTAGCCAAGTACTACTCATTTGACGAAAGTCATTTAAGACATGGAATTACCGCCTGGGGCACAGCCGTGGGAATCACTCAGATTCAGAGACAACAAAACAGAATTCTTAAAATTATCAGACGAAACATCACAGGCGCTACGAATAACGAGAATATCATTACGCAACAGTTACATATATTGAATACGAAAGGAATATACATATGTACAATGGTGAATGAGTTTGGCAATGATAGGCGATTTCTAAAGTATACAGATCATGCATACCAAACAAGAGCAGGGAAGCACGGAATGTTCGGGCGTGACCGCTTCCACAATAACTCTACAGACGAAATACATTAGGGGCCGAACTCTCGCGGATATGTAATGCACTTCCCGCAGAACTTAGGGAAGAGACGTCGGTAAGAACAAGAAAAAATGGAAAGAGTACTTCATACATAACATGTAAATACGGACGCAAAAACATCTATTAACCATCTAGGTATTAATGCATGTAAACATATACGCACACATGCAAACATAAACATAATTAAAACATGAAAAAAATACCTGCAGACAAGCGAAAGTTCCTCGGGTTAATTAAGTTGAATTATGATTTAGGTTAAGGTATGAAATCTTGTACTATTTATCTTGTATTATGTATAAAAAAAAACAAAGAAGGGACTAAATAAAGGACAAAATTAAACAAGCTCAGCAACGATTACTTGATCGAAATAACAGAAACGCAACTATCAGAAATCTACTAACCACGAAGCCAGTACAATTGGAATAAGTGATATATTGAAAGTTTCGACTATTAAAATATGGTAATATTGTTTATTTTAAGATTCCCTTTGCTAATGAATGTATGTAGTGTACCCGGTAGTTCACAAAGGGGCTGTGGTTAACTTGAAAGAGACAAATGAAGCGGCCTATTGCCAAAATCACTTTACTCCCGCGAAAGAGTGAAGGGAAATCAGCTCATCAAAGATGCTCAATTATAATTCCATATAGAATCATGAATAGTGTAGCAACTTGTTAACTTATATAAGCACAGGTATGGAATCATCAACAGTAATCTTAAAACTATACTACGTTCTTTTTTTAATATAAAAAAATATTATATAAGTTAGGCACAGCCTAAATGAGCCCGCCGATGATGGTTGGACATCGCGGTAACCCCTTTTTTTTATTTATATTTTAATACTATTTGTAAGCATTATTTTAAGTAGGCCAGAATATTGTATGATATTCCTTGCTTAAGCATTATTTTAAGTAGGTCAGAATATTGTACGATACCTTTTTTTATAAGCATTGTTTTAATCAGGTCAAGGTATTGTACAATGTTTTGATGAGTTCTTTCACTGGCTCTAAAAAGCCAATGAATCAACTCTCAGCGGGCTTTATTCATTCTGCTATTGTTAGGTGATTTTGTTGTGAGGTCACAAAATATTGAATTAGAATAATCTAAATAATTTTATTGTGAAATTAAAATAATATTGAATTAAAATAAAATTGTTAACAAAATATGACAAAACGTAACTTATATATGTATTTTAATTCGTGGTACTAATTTTACACTACGTTTACACTGACGAGGTTATCGCGGTTAAGAGGGTTATCTCCTTAACCACATTGATTTTTGGATGGTTGCCCATATAAAATTTAACAATCTCATTTAAGTGGTTAGCAGATAACAACGCAGTTAACGACCTTAAATTTCAATGTAACTCTGATAAAGTACCTAAAAATACAACTCTTTACCATAAAACTTCTCTGATATGTCAAATAATAACTGTTGTCACAAATAAATAAAATAAATGTTTTCGTTTTTTATGTAAAGTCAAATATTTTTTGTTGTAATAGTTCAGTTTTAGTTTTATAAATTTGTTATCTTCACTTACATATAAGTTAATATGTATATAGGAATTTGTATGATCATTAATAAATAGATACTTAAATTGAAGAATACAACATGGCGCAGCCATGCGATTTATAAAAAGTAAATGCAAAAATATTTAAAGTGTGATTTATTAAATGGTTATTACACGGTCACAATTTAAAAGCGAAGAAAATTCTAGGGGCACTATGGCTTCTTATGATTCGGCAAGCTCAGATGTTCGAAAGCCAGATTTTTTGAGACTTGAGGGTAACGTGGCAGAAAATTGGCGTATTTTTAAACAGAATTTTGATGTTTTTGCAATTGCTATTGCGCTTGATGAAAAACCTGAACACCAAAGAGTTGGTATTTTTCTAAACTCATGTGGCCCAGATATTATAGATATGTTCAATACTTTGGGATTAACAGCAGAACAAAAGAAAAAATATGATGTTGTTGTTAAAGCCATTGAAAAATATTGTATACCAAAGAAAAACGAGGTGTTTGAAGCATATAAGTTTAATTCGAGAAAGCAACAGAATGATGAACCTTTTGAAAGCTATTTGTTAGATTTACGAAAACTTGTTAAAAATTGTGGTTATGAAAATCCAGAAAGAATGATACGTGATAATATTGTTATAGGTATAGCTAGTAATGCTGTACGGAAGAAATTGCTAGAGACTGATAATTTAAATTTGGATAAAGCCATTGAGATAGCAAGGGCTTCTGAAATGGTAGAAAGGCAGGCGACTGAAATGCAAATAGATAATACTGCATATGTTAATGCAATTGATAAAAAACGCAATAATAAAAATTCAATGATGGTGTATAAAAATGAAAAAAGTCAGAAAAGAAACTGCAAGTTCTGTAATGGAATTCATGAATATCGTAAATGTCCTGCTTATGGAAAACGATGTAATAATTGTGGCAAATTGAATCACTTTAGTGTAGTATGTTTTGCGTCAAAGGTCAGAGAAATAAGAGAAGATGTAATAAATGAAACAGAAGATGATATTGTTTCTTTGCATAATATAAAAGCTAGTGAAGGACACAGAAGAAGATGGTATGAAAAAATTCGTGTAAATAATTGCATAATAAATTTTAAATTGGATACGGGTGCGGATATTAACGTGTTACCAAAAAGATTTTTAAAATATTTAAAAAATATTCAGATACAACAAAAAGATTTTGCGCCACAAAGTTATAGTGGTAGTGATTTAAAATACTGTGGTATCGTTGAATGTACTGCAATGTGCCGAAATGAAATAACATGTCTTACGTTTGCTGTTGTTGATACTCCTTTTGAACCGTTGCTTGGTCTTGAAGCCTGTGAACAGTTAGGCTTGATAAATAGAATCAATACCATTAAAGCGATGTCTAAAGATGAATTTGTTCGTCGTAATAGAGATATTTTTGAAGGTTTGGGATGTTTCATAAAAAATTTACAAATTAAAGTTAAGCCTGACTCCAAGCCAGTTATCAAGCCAGCTCGAAGAATTCCTCTTAGTTTAACAGAGAGAGTCAGAAATGAATTGCAAAGTATGGTTGATCGACAAATTCTAAAGAGAGTCAATGGCCCTATTGAAAGAGTTTCCAATATGGTTATTGTGGAAAGAAAATCTGGCCAACTACGTTTATGCTTGGATCCACAGGATATTGATAATGATATAATGTTAGAAAATCACATCATCTCTTCATTTGAAGTATTATCGGCAAAATTAGCGAATAAAAAATTTTTCACAGTCTTGGATCTTAAAGAAGGTTTTTTTCAAGTGGGTTTGAGTAACGCTGCAAGTAAACTTTGTACTATGAATACTCCTTTTGGTTGCTACCGTTTCAAGAGGTTGCCGTATGGGCTAAAAATAGGTGCCGAAGTATTTCAGAAATACAATGAACGTAATTTTCAAGATATACCAAATGTTCATGTTTACATAGATGACATTCTGATTGCTACCAATACAGCTAAAGAACATGATGACACGTTACAGAGTGTATTGAACAGAGCCAGAGAGCGAAATATTAGATTTAATGGTAATAAATTACAGTTTCGTGTGCAGGAGGTCAAGTATTTGAGAAAAATTTTATCCGCTGATGGAATTCGATGTGATCCTGAAAGGGTGCAAGCTATTTTAAAAATTGAACCACCAAAAAATAAAACTGATCTTCAGAAAATTTTTGGAATGGTAAATTATATGCGCGAGTATATTCTTAATTTAGCAGAGATTTCACAACCTTTACGATTACTTTTAAAAAATAACACTGTATACAAGTGGTTACCAGCGCACAGTGATTGTTTGGAAAAAATTGAAACCATGATAGCAAATGCACCTGTATTACAAAATTTTAACGATACGAAAGAAATTACAATTGAAACAGATGCGTCCAAATTTGGTGTAGGAGCTTGTTTAATGCAAGAAGGAAAACCGATTGCATTTGCGTTTAGAAGCTTGACTGATACTGAGGTGAATTATTCCCAAATAGAAAAAGAATTTTTAGCTGTGGTCTTTGCGTGTAGAAAATTTCACTACTACATATATGGTAGGAAAATAACTATTAAAAGTGACCACAAACCTTTAGTAGAAATAATGAGGAAAGATTTAATGAAAATACCTTCAGCGCGCCTCCAACGGATGAAATTAAATTTAGTCAAATACGACATCATTTTAGTTCACTGTACAGGCAAATATCTTTATGTTGCTGATTTTTTATCTCGTTAGTTTGATAGGGTTCGAAATGATTCAGAAATTGAAGATTTAAATGAATTCGTTCATACAATTAACGTTACAGAAGAAAAATTGATCCAGTTTCGAAAAGAAATAATACAAGATGAATGTTTATCTAAATTACGAGAAGTTTTATTAAATGGATGGCCAAAACATAAACAAAATTTGCCACATGAAATAAAATTTTATTGGAAATTGCGTAATGATATAATTATGGAAGATGACATAATATTTTTTAATGAACGATTAATTGTGCCAAAGAGTTTGCGTAAGGATGTGCTATCTCAGCTGCACGTTTCTCATTTGGGAATTGAAAAAACTAAAAAACGTGCACGTGACTATAGTATAATGGCCACGAATTAACGAAGATATTGAAAATATGGTATTGTAAGGCGCAAAGTCACTACGTTTCGTTTTGCGCCACACATTCTGTTCCAACATACATGTATCACCAAACACGCCAATTATTCTCTCCATTAATGCAATTGAAAGGAAAAAAAAAACTATTGTCGAATTCATACTCTGTGTTATTTATTTAAAATTGGAAGCGTAGTTGTAATACCGTTGATCATTGATATCTAGTAAACATATATAAACTCTTGCATTGTTGTTATTATATATGAGCTCTTGCTTTATTATTGCTATTTTTAGAAGCATAATACCGTTTTTATCTAGTAAGAATATATGAATTCTTGCATTGTTGTTATTTCTAATTTAAAAAGCATAATACCGTTGATCATTATTACTTAGTTAGCATATATAAATTCCTGCGTTATTGTTGCTAGTTCTATACCGTTGATCTTTTATAAATATTAGTTAAATTTAATATAATTGTGAGCCCTGCCACACTATAAAAGGCGAAGCAAATTTCATGAAATGAGGCAGTGTGGCTGGAGCCGACAAGCTAGTAAGGTGAGCACAAGAATTTTATTTAAAAAAATAAAACAAACGTAATGAATTAACCCATTGTTTTCTTGCGAGCATAGCATTAACCAGATTCCCGCGCCTAGATATCCTGCAATATTAATATATTGTATGCGCCTAGGCCGCGCCATCGTCGTTTCGTCGCAGTCTCTCTGTCCTCGCGCCTAGATTTCCTACAATATCTATATTGTATGCGCCTAGGTCGCGACATCGTCGCTTCGCTTGTCTCTTAGTCCCCGCGCCTAGGTATCCTACAATATTTACATATTGTATGCGCCTAGGCCGCGCCAACGTCGCTACATCGCCGCAGTTTCTCTGTTATCGCGCCTAGATATCCTACAATATCTATATATTGTATGCGCCTAGGCCGCGCCATCGTCGTCACGTCGCAGTTTTCCTGTTATCGCGCCTAGATATCCTACAATATCTATATATTGTATGCGCCTAGGCCGCATCATCATCATTACGTCACAGTTTCTCTGTTTCCTCGCCTAGAAATCCTACAATATTTATATATTGTATGCGCCTAGGCCGCGCCATCGTTATTACAACGTCATCGCTCATCGCTCTGTATCATACGCCGCTTTGCAGCCCTCGCCGCTTGTATCCTGTACCGCTTGCCGTTTGAACCCAGTAACGCTCTCGTGTCCTGCACCGCACGTCGCTCTTGTACCGCTCACCGCTCTGTACCACCGCACAAAACCCTCTCACACACCGATTTGCAGTAACGCCGTGCCCCGCATCACAAGCCGTTACCGCGCTAAAAACGTCGAATAAAGAAGGCGAGTCTAAGGAATTAGAGACAAGTAACAGCCCGTCTTACAAATTTCTTTGTAAGGAACTTTGGACTCGCTGAGTCACACCCCAGCTACTACAAAACTTCTTCTAGTCCTAACTACTCCCAATCAAACGGGTTAGCAGAAAGGTCTGTTGGAAGCGCTAAAAGTTTAATAAAGAAAGCAAAAGAAGATAACGTTGAACTCTGGATGGCTTTATTGGAATATAGAAATACTCCATTAAAAGAAATTGATGCTAGCCCTGTTGAATTACACATGAGCAGAAAAACACGATCGCTAATTCCGGCTATGATTGACAAGTTTATACCACAATCTATACCAAACATCAATGCGAACATTTCTTTAAAGCAACAGAAGTCTAAAAGTTATTATGATATACATAGCAAAATGAAGCGCCCATTCTTAAAAGAGGAGAAGGTTTGGTATAAGCATTTTAATAACGGATGGATAAAGGTTACTATTGCAGAGGTAGACGATGCGCCTAGGTCTTACTGGGTTAAACTTGAAGACGGCTCAAAAGGTCGCAGGAATTCGAGATGGCTTCGTCACCAGTCACAAATACCTTTTATAAAAATATTTTTAATTATTTACTTTGAGAGAGAGATGTTGTAATAGTTCAGTTTTAGTTTTATAAGTTTGTTATCTTCACTTACATATAAGTTAATATGTATATACGAATTTGTATGATCATTAATAAATAGATACTTAAATTGAAGAATACATTTTTCGTACAACTATATTATTATTTTTATTTATATATTATATATATTATATTATTTGTGTTAATGTTTATGCTGACAACTTCACGTGTTGAAGTTGTCAAAAATGTCTCCAACTCTCCTCGATCATCGTTTCCTTTTTTTTTCATACCGAGTTCGAGAAAAGTTGGTCGTTAACGAAACACTATTCTTATTATCTCGTTTTTTTTCTCTATTGTTTGAACACGAATACGCGCTTGAATTTTAACACAAAAATTATAATACTAAAATAAAACTCTGTAATTTCTATTGAATTGAAAAAAGAGAAAGGAAAAGAAAATTGTGTTTAATTTATTGTGCGGACCAAGCCATCTCAGCAACTGGCCAACTCAACAATTTGCTTCTCAATATTGCTAAAAGCAACGTTTTTATTAGCAATTTGTGACGAGGAAAGTCGTCCCTCGTTTTCCCCGCCAACTAAGTTAAAATAAGTAATAATTGTTAATTTATATATTGTATAAGGTACAATAAATAATATTAGTGGAAAATAATAATATAGATCTGACTACCACTCGCTGCCACGTCATCGTGTACCGACCGAAGACTATCGGGACACGATTCCAATATTTCCAACGAGAAATATCGAGTTTAGAAATGTTGGCAGATTTCTCTATCTCCTTTCTGGTGACAAGACGCAAAGAAAATCGTCCAGCTGACTCGCGACGTGTAAGTACTAAAACGTTTGAAGAAATATTAGTGTACATGACGTAACGTCTGTACACTTGCAGTGTGTGATCTAGGGTACAGGACGCAACGTCTATACAATTGGAGTAAGGATATTTAGGGTGTACAGGACGCAAGTCTGTACAGTTGCGTGATAGATGCATTGAACAGGGTGTACATTATATAATTGAAATATAATTACACATTTGAAGACACATATAATAGAAATAAAGCTAAAGTGTAATAAGGTGACATTTGTTCAATTAATAAAGGTTTCTCATTTTTAAATAAATGGGCGAGATACCCTACGGCTTAACCCCAGCGTAAGAAAAATCTCGTTACATACATGGAGGTGCTGACGCTAATTCAGACAATAACATAATCCAAAAACTACAACGTGAGATAGAACAACTTACTAAAAAGGTAGAATCTCTTTCTGTGCGCAGTTCACGTTCAAGAAGTCGGTCCCTATCCAAACGTAGGTCGTTGAAAAATAATCGAGAAACAACAATGCCAACGTACTGCTGGTACCACAAAATATTTAAAGAGAATGCTCGTAAATGCAAGCCACCATGTACATTTAAACCCCAATGACACAATGTACAACAACCAAATTTAACTACTCGTAACGATTCAAGTATTAAAATTTTCCGCCTAATTATTAATGATTCCATTATGTGCAGCAAATGGGTAATCTACCTCAATATCGTTGACAACCTGGGTGTGCATTCATAAATACGGGCACAGATTTTGCAGGGCCTGTTCATTTAAGGTCGTGGAAAGGGAGAGGTTGCAAACTATATAAGTGTTGGATCGCATTATTTGTATGTTTAATTACCAAAGCTGATTGAACTGGTAACCGAATTGTCCACATCAGCATTTACGGCATCACTTCGTAGATTTATATCACGTTGTGGGAAACCCAGACATATCTTTAGTGATAATGGCACTAACTTTGTTGGGTGCAACCAGTATTTACGAGACTTGCACTGTTTTCTAAATGAGTCAAAAACGCAGAATGGTATACACAACGCATTAGCAGAAGAACAGATACAATGGCATTTCTCTCTACCCAGTGGACCACATTTCCGTAGACTGTGGGAGGAAGAAGAAGATCAACACAAAAAACAAAGTGATGAAGAAGAATGCTGCTATTTTAGCAAAAATAAATAAAGCTAAAACGCTGGTTGATGGTAAGAAAAAATATTCAAAATGTCACTTTTGCCAAAAATCTGGGCAATGGGAACAAGCGAAAGTAAATGTAAACAAAACACCAATGAAGCCGCTTTTGTCGCTTTTAATACTAACATTATAAATGCACCATACGATGATAGTTGGATAGCTGATTCGGGTGCTACCGAACATATGACACCCCGTAAAAAGTGATTCACTAATTTAACTTTAACAACAATTGACAAATATGTTTATATAGTTAATAATGAACGTTTAAAAATTTGAAACAACCACCATCTATAATTGGCGATCCTGCGATACTGCGATCCTACAATTTTCGATATCAGTAAATTTATACTCAAAAAAAAAAAAAGAAAATAACTAGCGGCAGCGACAACACATCAGCAGTAACAATAATAATAATAGCGGAAGAACAATAACAACAAAAACAACAATAACGACGGAAACAACAATAACAAAGCCATTGCAGCAATAATAATAACAACAACAGTTATAAATCAAGAACAGATAAATCAACGGAGAAATGTCTACATTGATAAGGAGAATAAAGGTGCATACACCTATATATATATATATGTAAGTTTGCATACATAAAAATATATGTCATAAAAAGGATATTGACGTATATATATATAAAGATACTTTTCATAAGAAAAATCAGACTTCAAAAAAAAAATTCAAAATTTTTCATCCAAAAAATTAATAATCAAAACGAAACGTTTCATTGTTTCCCAAACCTTTATAATTATAATTTAAATTTAAATTAAAAATTATTCAAAAAAAAAAAAATTAAAATTATTTATATTTATATAAATCACTGTAAATTGTAAATACTCTCTCCGAGATTAAAATGGCATTACAATATACACCTCCACATACTTCAACAAATAGGACATTCATCAATAACAACATGATAGATCTCATGTTAGAAAACATGACACAAGAATGTACACAACCTAACACTCATATTAATATAAATAACAATAATAACATTAATGATACATACTCACATACAAATATACACACAAACGCAGGAAAAAATCCCTACAACAATGGCATTGCAGACTAGGTCACATAAATACAACAACAATTAAAAATATATGTAACAACGGTTTAACAGACGGAATAAATATAACAAATACCAGTTTTTATGTGAAGACTCTGTAAAAGGAAAAATGAAACGTTACTCACAAGTCAAATGTTAAACGAGATGCTTCTAAATGTGAATTGATTCATATGGATCTTTGTGGACTTATGTTAGAAACAGGTATTGGTGGTGTTCGATACTTCATGTTGCTTAAGGATAAAAGCACATATTATTTTCTCAAAAATAAATCTGAAGTGCTAGAAAAATTAAAAAACTTCCTTTTAATGGTGAACAACATGTCTGGGGAGCGCATTAAAAATGTTAGATGCGACAATAGACTAGAATTTTTATATAAGGATGTTCTGCCTTTTATACATGGTAAAGATATAGTTCTGGAGAAAATTACATCATATACATCAGAACAAAATAGTTTCATAGAACGAGACAATATAAGTGTTCAAGAATCTGCACGCACTATGCTTCTTGCTAGTGGCTTAAATAAATCGCTTTGACCAGAGACACTTAGAATAGCCGTGTATATTTTAAACAAATCAACAACATCAAGAAATGCACAAATTACGTTATATGAAAGTTGGCTTGGTAAGAAGCCGGATTTAAGTCATATAAAGGTTTTCGATACTGAATTTATTGTAGTTCATGTAATAATTATAATAATAATACTAATAATAAAGATGTTAATCAAAATGAGTGTCTCACTGCAAATGACATGAGATTTCATGAGCGATACGCTTTACGAAAAGAATTACGTCCGCCAATAAAATGCGGCATAGACCACATGGGTTGCGTAGCTACCATCATTGAGCCAAATACATATCAATAAGCTATGAATTCTGAGCCGAACAATGAAAAATGGCAATAAATGATGAAATTGAATAAAAATAAAAATAAAAGCTATGAGAATTTCGTAATAGCTATGAAATAGCTATGAAAACTAGAGACAATCTACCTAGCTTTGATTTTTTCTAACAGAAGGTTCTAGAAGAGGCAGATCGTCGAAAAGAAAAAGGCGATAAAGATGAAGAAAATGCTCAAGTGGCATTTACAGCTAAAAATTTCGAGAGGGGACCTCATAAACAAACCAATAATAATTCTGGGAATAGTCAGCAAAGAACTCTTAAAGGAAAATGTTTTACATGCGGTCAATTTGGGCATTATTCAAGTAAGTGTGAAAAGAACAAAAAGAAACAATATCAGTTCACTGTTTTGGCTGCGTCGAATTCGTTAGAAAAAACACATTGGTGTATAGACAGCGGCGCAACTGCACATATGTATTGCGACAGAGGTATGTTTATTTATAAGGAGAAATCAACCTGTTTATTAATGTATTAATATTGTAAAAAATTTTTTTTTAAGTTGATTCGTCCTCTCTTGAATAGCTAAGTTAAATAAGAATTTTTGGTGATCCAGATAATTTTGGAAGTAAGGTACGGTTGAACGGTAAAAGAAAAAAACGGACTATTGGACACAGGACCCTCCATAAGTATTTTAGGAAAAAATTGCAGCAATATGGTAAAGGAATTGAACACCAAAGTTTTAAAACACTCGTCAAATGTGACCACGGCAGCCGGTGAACGCAAAAGAGAGGTTGGGAAAAGTGTCATAAATGTATCGTTTCATAATATGCCTCACGAAATGTTATTTTATTTGTGCCCGTTCCTGAAGCAAGAAATTTACTTAGGGGTAGATTTTTGGAGAAAATTTAATCTCGCTCTGAATGTTATAGGGATCAATGAGTTCATTGATGCACAGATGATCGAAAAGGATTTCAAAAACGAAGGCCCACCTAAACCAAAACAACATTTGTTAACAGCTGCAAAAATTGGAGGAAGTAAAAGCGAAGTTTATGACGTTTGAACGAAACGGTCTAGGTAAAACTCACTTGGAAACGCACAAAATACAATTGATACCGAATGCGGAACCGTTTAAAGAGAAGCACTATCCTGTTTCACCTAAGGTGCAAGAGCTTTTGTGTGAGGAAATTGGTAAAATGTTACAGCTAGGAGTACTAGAATTGTGTGAGTCACGTTGGTACGTAAGCCGAACAAAAACCGTTTATGCCTACAGAAAATTTCGCCGCTAAGTTGGCAGCAAAGTACGAGGATCCATACCTAGTCGAGAAGTTCATATCACTAGTAATAATCGTAGTCAGTAGTCAAGATCGAAAAACCACCAAGAGGACCCACGTCAGCGAGATCAAACCATACCATAACCATGGAAATAACTTGTGACAAAAATATAAAACAGCAGAGGGAATTGTTGGTATTTAGGCATAGCTTCATGTCAACGTTGATACAATCAAAGTCGCTGAATTTAAACGAGAAGACCAACAGATCATTATAATAATACATGAATATTAGTGTAACGGTACCGAGAGCTGCTTAAAAAAAAAGAATCCACACTAGCAAGCTAATATAAGGCAACTTAATAAATAAAATAATTGATGGTGTCATTATGAAGAGTAGACGTCACCAGTACACAACGCGCTCAACAAAAACAAAAGAAAGGAGAGTTATCATGAAATCTATAATAACAGCAAAAATTGTGCATCAAGATGATTACATACCCACGTGGCCGAGGACGACTGACCATAACGAGCAATGACTTAAAGCGCTTACAACCGGGGAAGTGGATGAATGATGTCCTAATCGAGTTCCATTGCCAGTGGGCCATCGATAATCTTCTTGAGGAAAGGAGAGGTGTACGCTTTCAGCAGCCTGATGTTTCAAAAGATCAGTAGGGATGACTTAAAGTGGGCACAGATAAAAGGGTGGACCAAAGATCTAAATCTATCCGCAAGGTACTGGTGTTCCCGCTTTGCACACAAAATCATTGGGTCCTGCACAAAATGCAGGGTGTCCCAGGCAGTGCAATATATGCAATGGATTCAATGTGCACTAAATCAAGGGAAGGCGAGCGAACTACATCCGGCGGTTCATCCAGCTGGAACTACGTGGTCGTTGGGACATACCTTGCACCTTAAGTGAGCAAGATATGCCATACATCAAGGTATCGGTCCCAAGGCAAGAGAATACAGCCGACTGTGGGATATTTTTGATGAGAAACTTAGAGTTATTTCTCCAACACCATAATAAGTGGGCTCTACCGGCAGCGTGGTGCACACAAGTTGAGGCAACCGCCATGAAGGTGCAGGTTCTGGAGCGTCTCCAAACACTAGAGCGGCATCACGAAGAGATAGCTGAAGAAAAAATTTCAGGGGCGCCAGAGATAAGGCACGTGGCAAGAGCGGGTAGTATAAAAGAGTGTCCCTGGGCGTCACCACCAACAAAAAAGATACCCCCGACGCAAATTATCACAGCCGACCCCATGTGGACACAGGGGCTGTCACCTCAACGTTGCGATGTCATTCCACCAACAGAACCTGGTGTCCTGGCCGAATCGATAGAGTATGGCCCCATAATGCTCGAACAAGAGGTTGCACCAATCGTTGACTTCATGACTGTTATATTCGAGGACGCGGACGATATATTGATAAGGTATGGCACCCTTACACAAGGTGATAAAACAGTTGTTCAACAACTAACACTTGAGCAACCGACAACTAATGAACGGGTGGATATACAGCATACGCCAGCCTTCCTCCAAGCGTTGATACGTGAATTTAAGGACAGCACTATACGAGACAAGAAGAGCTGCAAGCTAGTGCTGCATGAAGGGTCGTGGTATCGGGTAAGGATAAGCAAGAATGGAACCGTGACGGTGCACAGCCTCTCTAAAGTGAGGGGGGAATGTGAGGACGCATGGCCCTCACGAAACGAATGAGTGGCCATCTATGATATAAGTAATGTAAAAATGAACTGTATTATTCTTTTTGTTGTTGTTTATAATGAATTTAGATTTTGTATAAATCTTTGTTTTATTAATATGCACACGAGAATAGCGGAACTGACATTCCAAACGGTGTCAGTATTACGAAGTAGGAAATTATTTAGTGATTTAAGTTAGCTTAAGTAGTATTATTAATTAAAAAAGCAAGTTAAGAGTATAAGTTCGTGGTGAAATGCAAACAACAACCGCAAACACTCTCGCGTAGTACTTAACGAAAGAATAGCTATATGAGTAAGCATAAAACTAAGAAAGACTCATTTTCTGTTAAGTTGTGACAACAGGCATAGTGTTCAGGGGTACAAGACTGTAAGACTGGTCAAGGAGGATCAACAAGTAGCCGCGCTAGCAGCTAATTGTGATCCTTGCTTGTACAGTGACATTGCCCATGACCAGTGAACGACAAACTTGGCTGCGTTATTCGGCCGGTTGGTATTTCGTTGGTTATGGATAGGAGTGTAAAGAGTGCCCGTTGGTCGCGATAGCAGCCGTGGGACCCCTTTGCTCTCTACACTATGAAATTTAACACTGAAAACTATACATTGTGAAGAGGAAAGTCGTCCCTCGTTTTCCCCGTCAACTAATTTCTTAAAAATATAATTGTAATCATATATATAAGATAGATAGTAGGAAACTTAGTATTAAAAATAATGTAAATCTGGCTACCACTCACTGCCACGTCATCGTACCGACCGAGTACTGTCGGGACACGATTCCAATAATTTCCAACGAGAAATATCGAGCTTAGCGACGTTAGGATCTCTTTTTCTAGCGGACTGTCAAGGTGTTTAGTCGTAAAACAAATCATTCAGCTACTGTGAGTATTAATCGACTTGAAAGTTTATATATAAAGGTGTAGTAACAAAGGTACAGGACGAAAGTCTGTACAGTGAAATATATAAAGGTGTAGCAACAAGGGTACAGGACGAAAGTCTGTACATTGAGATATATAAGGTACAGTAATAAAGGTACAGGACGAAAGTCTGTACATTGAGATATATAAAGTGTTCGAGTTAGGGTACAGGACGTACCGTCTGTACATTTTGCGCTAGAGATGAGTAGAACAGGGTGTACCACCTGTTAACAGCAGCGAGTGTGGTCAGAACGGTAGGGTAAAGCTGAATTTCAATAAAGATAAAGGAAATATATATTTTAATAAACGTTTCTCTTATTTATTAAAAATTAATGGACGAGATACCCTACGCCGACGGCTTCACCCGAGCGTAGTGGAGAAATCTCGTTACAACATATAGGGTGTAGGGAAGACCTACAAAGCAAGTAACATAGTACACTGAATCCGACTCAGGAACCGCGAGAGGTAATATAACGTGGAAAACTACCAGTGATAACACAGGTACGTGACAATAAAAGAAGTTGGAATAACGTGGAAATCCTAGAATTATGGTTGTTTGCAGGTCACTATGTTAGCCTTTTGCTATGCTTAGTTTTGAACATACAACAACAACACCATTGTATTGTATAAGCGAGGATAGTGTCAAGCAATACATATAGTGAATTATTATTATTTAACACCACACCCGAGTCCTTTATTCAAACAAATTTCTTGAAAAGGAGCCCCTGGAGAAAACCGCTACCTCGGCTTGGACCGGACTAACCGGAGGAAATAACCGCTTCAACGAGAATTTTTAGTATCCTAAATAATGTAGTCTCAGTTTGAAGCCGTTCCTATTAGTTAAATGAGTTTCTGATATTAGCATTACATATATGTTTCTTGATTTAATAAAGTTTTCTATTTCGTTTCTATGTTGGCTAAGGCCATTTGCACTTCATTGGCATAATTTTAGATTGCTCATTTTTTAGTCAATAAAGCCTGTAGAATCATTGATTGATTTTTAAGCATTTCTTGCATCATATTCTGCATTCCCGCCACAAATACTTGCATATTTTATATGAGAATAGCTATAGAGGATTCAAGTGAATTCTGTGGGGTAACGTTAGCTTTAACTGCTTCATCATATGTAAATACATTTGAATAGTTTGGTGCTGGTTCAGAAATTTTAGGTTTATTTATGCTGGGGGAACTAGCTAGTAATTTAGGAATTAGTTTTGGACGCGCCGATTGTTTCATATATTTGAATACGGGGCATCCTCTATAATTGGCAGTGTGGTTGCCTTTACAGTTACTGCACCTTTCTTCTCCCTCCTGAGCTATGCTGGAGGTCTCCACATACTACGCACGATAATTTGCAATAAATTTTAGTATGCCCGTATTCTTGGCAGTTTGAACACTGGGGTGGATTTTTCCTTTTATGTGGTTCAGCTACTATTTTGCGATGTAAAAGATATCGCAAATTGTAAATAGGGTGTATCTGACATTTTTTTAAGTTACTTGCATGGAATGAAATTTCAATTCGGAACATCGGTTGCGGTATTTTATCTTTGTTGATTACGTTGTACACCGATTTAACGTCAAACCCTTCCTTCTGCAGAGGTTCTTGTATTTCAATAACCGGAACATTGCTCTCTATGCCCTTTATTATAACAATTAAGCCTTTGGCACTTTTAAGTTGATATGTGTAGTACGTCTTTTTGCTAGAGTCCAAAAACTAGATTGTTTCTCTGTAATTTTTTCAGAGTAAATTTGTATTTAATTTCCGATATATTGCTCTTGCGTTGGGAACCTACATGAAAATTGTTCACGCCATTTATTTTAACTAGAGAATTCACTAAGTTATTGTACATCTGCTCGCGAACATATATCGGAGGAGGTTTATGCTCTTTTTTAGGGGGTACGTCATCGCCTTCTTGATTATTGTTCTCTTCGGATAGAAGAGCAAAATGATTTACATTAGTTGCCATGAGCGAAGGACTTGTATTGATTTTATTAATTGCGAAAGTTTGCAAGATTTTATTGTTGAATTAAAATCTTTAACTGAAAATTGCAATTACGGTTAATTTTTGGATCAGGCGTTGTGTGATAAATTTATTTGGGCTAAGAAAAATCCAGATATTCAACGTAAATTGTTAAACAAGCCGTTAACTAAAACATTTGCAGAAATTTGTGAGACAGCGCTAACTATGGAAACTATTCAGAAAAATGTACATGAAAGGCGCTAACTACGATCAAAATTAGGTAGGTAATAGCAAACCCAGACATAGAAGTAAAAACATTCAGAACGATCGTTGGGTTGCTTCAACATCACTGTTGGGTCACCCTGTTATATATAAATTAAAAAGAAAACGCTTCGTTCTTTTCGTTGCTAAATTCACGTGCTTGTTTCGTTTTTGTTTTGTATTATATTGTACTGTATTCATCTTTCGATTGACGTCGCCATTTGTATCAGTTAGGCACAGCCTAAATGAGCCCGCCGACGATGGTTGAACATCGCGGTAACATATGTAAGCATTATTCAAGTAGGGCAAATATTGTGAAATATTCTTACTTAAGCACTATTTCAGTAGGTTAAATATTGTTCATTATTTTTTGCTTAAACTTTATTTTTAAGTAGGCCAAAATATTGTACGATACCTTTTTTTATAAGCATAGTTTTAATCAGGTCAAGGTATCGTACAATGTTTTGATGAGTTCTTTCACTGGCTATAAAAAGCCAGTGAATCAACTCTCAGCGGGCTTTTTCTTAGTTGATATTGCGATAGGTTGAAGTAATATTTAATATTGTAAAATATTGATCAAATAAAAGTGAAATACAAATATATTGTAGAAATATTTAATCAATTAAGTGATAAACAATGACAACAATGACCACATTTAACTTATCTAATAAAATCTAAAATATTTTAAATAGAAAAAGGGAAACTTATTTTTTTTGAACGATTGGGAGAAAGCTCCCGACCGTACAGTTTTTGGCGCCCAAAGTGGGGCACGCTGATTCATTTGGAAAATTCATTTCGAAAATTGCGTTGGTTTTTTTTAATAAGAGTACATTTTATTTCATTGTGTATAACACGTGTCTTTTATATTATTTGTTTTATATCAAAGAAACATGCAAATTGAAGAATATAAACAGTTGCGCAGCAACACAAAAAGGAGCATAACTCGAATTAAAACCATAATCGAATGTAATGGTCGTGGTGAAAGTAAGCCACTGTCCTCTACGGAATTAAAATGTCGATTGGGAATATTAGAATTGTATTTCAAACAGATTTTGACTTATCAAACACAAATAGAAAAATTCGATCCAGAGGACAGCGGCAGAGACGAAATAGAAGATCTTTATATATACATAAAAACTCAAATACAATCTCAACTTGGTGAAGATTGTGATGAGGCAATTTTTTTTTTTATTTATGAAACAAAAAAATTACCACACACAATGACACCACCATGTATTCTTTTATTTTTGTTAATGAATTAATGGATTTGTATTATTATCTTTTTTTTCATTTCTTTTCTTTTTTTTGTTTGTTAATGAATTTATAAATGGAAAAAAAAACAACCCTAGCTTAATTTAATCATCTGTATTAGGCATAAGTCATAAGCACAAAACAACTCTGAATTAGTTGTAAGATCATATGTTGTTAAGATCAAATGTAAACAATGTAAGCTCTTGTCAAAGCTCTCATGTTATATGCAAAAGCTCAGCCACAGGCCTATAAAAAGGCGAGCATCACACAGAAAAGGGGCTAGTTGTTTAGCGACTAGCTATCAGGTAGGTCAAGTAGGGCACTAGGTCGAGTAGTTGAATCCCTCTGGGAATCCTCTCGAATACATTTTTGGTCAGCTAGCTTGTTTAGGCAAAGTATAGGTAGCTTAGGGCACGAGAGTGATTCGTCCTCTCTGCCAAAAATAAATTTCTACAGGGCAGCATAGGTAATTTAGGTACGAGAGTGATTCGTCCTCTCTGCCTAAATTAGTTTTTTTTCCACAGGCAAAGCATAGGTAGGTACGAGAGTGATTCGTCCTCTCTGCCTAAATTAGTTTTTTCCACAGGCAAAGCATAGGTAGGTACGAGAGTGATTCGTCCTCTCTGCCTAAATTAGTTTTTTTTCCCAGGCATAGCATAGGCAATTTAGGTACGAGAGTGATTCGTCCTCTCTGCCTAAATTAGTTTTTTTTCCCAGGCATAAGCATAGGCAATTTAGGTACGAGAGTGATTCGTCCTCTTCACCTAAATTAATTGTTTTTTTTCTACAGGCAAAGGCATAAGCAATTTTAGATATATGCATCTTCTCTGTCTAGATCAATCTCACTCAAGCAAGATATTCTACAATAGGCAAAAACACAACTAAGGCACACTACGTTAGGCAAAGTTAAGAAATAAATCAAAGCAATCTAGGTTATATACAAATCATCCTAAGATCATAGCAAAGTAATTAAACATAAGGCTGAGCTCTTGCTAAACTTAAGCAAGAGAATCGTCTACACTAAGTTACCCTTCAGTTCTAAGCAAAGACACAATTCACGTTAGCAAAAGTCTCAAAACAATACAAAAGCAAAGCATAGTCAAATTATTTGATCACATTGAATTTTTCTTATTTGTATAAGTATATAATAAGTAACCATTAAATAAGAAATACATTGTGAAAAATTGCGTAGGAAAAGAAAACACACAGATAATCTCTTTTTTTTATTTACTTATTTTTTTTTTTTCTTTCTTTGAATTGAACTCTGGCTGGCCCTGGGTCTACCCCAGCACCCTTCAGATACTTTACAAAGTGGCGCCCGAGCAGGGACTAGGCATAAGCATCTTGAAAATTTTACTAAGCATAAACAAAACTTAAAAAAAAAAAAAAAAATAAAATAAAATATATATATTATCAGGCACAAATATAAAAAAGAGGGAAAAAACTATTAGACATAAGAAAATTGTAAAAATTTCAAAGGCATAAAGATCTCAAAAAAAAAAAATTTATCAGGTATTAAATATCAGCTATCAGGAAAATTACTAAAAACAAAAAAACATAAATACAAAACTATTAGAGCAACATCCAATTAAACAAAACAAGATTAAAATTATTCAATCTACAAAGACACTTAAAAAAAAAAAAAATAATAATGCCACAAATACGCACCGGTTGGATCCGCACGCTACGCAAAGAGGAGCTAATGGCCGTCATGGTGGACTTTGGCCTAGACACAAACGGTACTGTTGATGAGCTACGACGCTGCCTCGCACAATTTATAACTATGGAGCACAAAGAAGAGGTGACAAATAGAATCCTACACCACCAGGAACAATGTGAATCAAAAGCACAAAGTTTACCAGTGCCAAGCGAGCCAATCAACAGAAGCCAGTCACCGCAACCAGTAGATAAGGTGCAGATAAACGAAATTGAGCTGGCAAAACTGATGGAGGATATCCAAAGAAAATTACTATTGGCCCAGCAGCAAAAAGCGGAAGAACAAGAGCCCATCAAAGAACACAGCAAAGCACACAGGAATGACAAGAAGACACTGATGAGCATTATTCACAAATGGGATTTTCATTATGACGGGGGAGCTGATACTTTCCAGTTCGTGGAAGATGTCGAAGAGATGGCACGCACATATGACATATCGTTGGACGAACTACCAGCCGCAATGCCCAAATTTCTGAGAGGAAAGGCGCTGATGTGGTACCGGAATAACAATATGCACTGGACACATGGAGCTCGTTCAAAAAGGACTTTTTCAAGTTCTTTCTCCCGTCAAGATATTTTGAAAAGCTCAACGACGAAATCCGCTCACGCATCCAACGACCTAATGAATCCTTCCAAGACTACTCCCTTGCGTTACAGGAGTTAATGCGCCACTCGGAGATGACCAAGGAGGAAAAACTATCAAGAATATACAACAATGCGCTACCAGATTACCGTTGGTATGTCCGCCGACGCGATTTTTCGTCCCTAGCTGAGTTACTTGAATTGGCCGACGATATGGAAAGCATCACACAGGGCCCCAGGCCAAGAGCGTCAGGTAACCAAGGCAATCGAAATCCAGGCCCATCAAGCAACAAAATTGCAAATCCCAACACCGCCTGTCGAAAATGCGGCAACCAAGGGCATACGTTCGCCTCATGCCAGAACACGAGCCAACTGTTCTGCTGGGTTTGTGGTACGATAGGGGTCAGAACGCGTGACTGTTGCAGGCAGCAACCGACAACATCTCAAGGCGCTCAGCAGCAACGTCGACAAACTCCACAAGAACGAGGATGCGGTCTACAACATCGGGAAAATCCATTGTTATTATCCTGCAACAACAGCAAGATTACAGCCACCATACTGATCAACGGCACACCCGTAAAGGCCATGGTAGACACAGGAACCACGAGTTGTATCATCAGCCAGTCTTGCATAAGTAGGATGGGCATAACCGGACGGCGTGAACACACAAGTCTAAATGTCGTTATGGCCGATGGCTCATCCAGAAGGATTAACGAAATATTACACTACACTATCCACTTTGGAGACCAGCAGAAGGAGCTACCGTTCCTAGTAATGCCTAACGCAATCGAGGAAATCATATTAGGCATGAAATTCTTGTCCATATTCAACGCCTCGCTAACATGCGCCGGGGTCACCTTACAGTGCAATGAACAGCCGCAGAACGCCAGCGATACGAGTACCCCGTGTGAGAGTGTCATCAATATGATCCGTCAGGACGACCATAAGGTAACCAATCTGACCTATTGCCCCATTGTCCAATCTGTTCAACCCATATGTACATTGATACTTGAAGCGGATCAACTAAAAACCAAGCCAGCAATGAATTCTACAAGTATACAACAAGTTAACGAGTCAAGCCAACCAGAAGACACAGAACAAGCCAAGATTGCAAAATTCTTGAAAGATGAGTTGGCCAAATTCAACAAAACAACAGGATTAACTAACCTTATATCGCACAAAATCTATATGACAGACGAGCGTCCAGTGAAAATACGATACCAACAACGAAATCCAGCCATGCAATCGATTATTCATGCTGAAGTCGACAAATTGATAACGAAAGGTCTAGTAGAACCCTCCCACAGCGCTTACTCTTTCCCCGCAGTACCAGTAAAGAAGAGGAATGGGACCTGGAGGCTGTGCATCGACTACCGCCAGCTTAACAAACGTGCCGAACCGGATGCATATCCTTTGCCCAAAATCTCGCAAATCTTGGATTTACTTAAGGAAGCCAACTATATTTCCAGCCTCGATTTAGAGAATGGCTATTGGCAAGTGCCCATGGACCACGATAGCCGGAAATACACCGCGTTTACTATCCCCGGCAAAGGCCTGTACCAATGGAAAGTGATGCCTTTCGGGCTGCACACAGCGCCAGCAACGTTCCAGCGGCTACTTGACCGAATTATTGGCCCAGACCTAGAACCTAGGGCATTTGCTTACCTGGATGACATCATCGTGATTGGCCGCACATTGGAAGAACACATGAATAATCTGCGTGAAGTGTTCCAACGGCTACGCAGTGCAAATCTAAGGATCAATACCGATAAGTGCGAGTTTTTCAAAAAGGAGCTAAAGTATTTGGGGCATATCGTCACCGACAGGGGAATTAAAACCGACCCAGACAAGATAGCAGCAATATCCAATCTCAACCCCCCACAGAACATACGCGAGTTGAGAAGTTTCTTGGGTGTAACGTCATGGTACCGTCGCTTCGTCCCATGCTTTGCGGAGATATCACAACCACTCACGGCATTATTAAAGAAAGGGAAGCACTGGAAGTGGACAGATATACAACAGCGAGCATTCGAGACACTAAAAAGGAAGTTGACAGAGGCCCCCGTGCTCACTTGCCCCGACTTCAACAAACCTTTTGTTCTACAAACGGACGCTAGCAATGTTGGCCTCGGAGCCGTCCTTACACAACAGACGTCCGCAGGAGAAAAGGTCATAGCATACGCCAGTAGACACCTAAACCAGGCAGAGAAAAATTACAGCGTGACCGAACGAGAGTGCTTGGCCATTGTGTGGGGAATCAGGAAGATGCGCCCCTACCTGGAGGGCTACAAATTCACGGTAATCACGGATCATCTGTCCCTAAAATGGCTGAACAAAATTGACAATCCCACTGGAAGACTAGCTAGATGGGCCCTTGAACTACAACAATACAACTTCGAGGTAATATACCGGAAAGGAAAAGGTAACGTAGTAGCGGACACTTTATCCCGACAACCCGAGGAAACCTGCGCCACCACCACAGATACCCTTACCCTTCCCAACACTGGGAAACCATGCTCATGGCTACAAAAGCGACGTAAAGAAGTGCTAGCAAATCCCGGAAAATACCCTGATTTTACAATCACCAATGACCAACTATACCGTCACATCTCGATGCCACACAACGGGGCTGAGGGAAATACTTGGAAATTATGTGTTCCTACGCCACTCAGGAAGCGAGTGCTTAAAGAAAACCACGATGACCCCACGGCAGGACACCTCGGAATACGAAAAACAACTGCTCGCATCACCGCACTCTACTACTGGCCTGGTATGTTTAGGGACATACGGAAATATGTCCTCCAATGTGATGTCTGCCAAAGATACAAGGTAAACCAACAGCAACCCGCAGGCCAGATGTTAACCCAAACACCAAACGAACCATGGTCGGTACTATGCACAGACTTTATAGGCCCGTTACCCAAATCCATGCACGGCAACACCATGCTGCTGGTAATGGTGGATAAATTCTCAAAATGGGTTGAATTATACCCAATGAGGAGAGCAACGACCGACGGGGTGATCAAAGCCATAAGATCAAATATCATCGCACGGTTTGGGGTACCCAAAGTTCTAATTTCAGATAATGGTACCCAATTCACGAGCAAGGCAATGCAGCAGTATCTAAGAAAAATAGGGGTCCAACATCGAACCACAGCACCGTACGCCCCTCACGAAAACCCTACCGAGAGGGTCAACCGCACCCTAAAGACAATGATGGCTCAACTCACTGACAACGATCATCGCAGATGGGATGACAATTTATCTGAAATCACGCTAGCCTTGAACTCCAGCATCTCAGACTCCACCAGTTTTTCACCGGCATACATCCTATTTGGGCGCGAGCCACGCTTACCCGGTACCTTGTATAATGAAGTGACTACCGGCACAGGCACGCAAGCAATCAACGTGAGAGACAAGGCGGCAGTCCTAAACGAGGTATGGGAGTTAGTACGAAACTGTTTGGCCAAAGCAGCTAAGGACCAAAGCCGACATTATAACTTGAGAAGACGCTCATGGAAGCCAAAGGTTGGGGACCAAGTATTGGTTCGCCAACACCCTCTGTCTAAAGCAAATGAATATTTCGCGGCAAAGCTAGCACCAAAATTTGTTGGTCCATTCTCAGTAACAGGGTTTCTCTCAGCCGTAATCGCAGAAGTAGAAGGTTTCGGGCAATGTAGAACGGTTCACTTAAAGGACCTCAAGCCATATTTGCATGCTAACTCTAAAAAATCCGAGGAAGGCCTCGGCAACCAAGATAACACTAAATAAACCTTTCTTTCTTTTAGCAATCAGAAAATAACACTCAACAAAACCGTTGTAAAAACCACAGAACAAGTAACATGAATCCAGCAGACGACAAATTCCAGCAGACAAGCAGCCGTTGCAAAGAAGAACTGATGAGGAACATCAACAAACAGCGACGAGCTATCTTTCTAGAGAGTCCACCCACCACTTCACGCGGTTATCGAGGTGGCCAAACCCGCAGAAACAGAACCAACGCCTGCCGTACTATGAGCAAACCCCAATCACCAACTAACGATCCGACCATACGTAAACAGGGCCGTAAGAAATTCATGATGGCACCGCCCCGAAGAGCCACAGCCAATTTTATCCACTCGTCTCCACTACCGCCAGAAAGATGTGCTACATTGCAAATAGAATCCCCGGCCAAGGAGCACGTCTCAGAAGGGTCCAACAACTATGACACTGCTTACGACCTGAACACATCCGAGGAGTCACTTGCTTGGGACGAGCTGTTCGGCCCGCCCGACACTCCAGCTAGAGTACCAACCGAATTAAATCAACAAACGGGAGCGGCGGTCTTGAATCTCAACACCGACGAAGAGGCAAACCACAGCCGAACACCAACACCCGTAGAATGTGAGTTAGAGCAAGAATCTCCGCGATCTCACCCGCCATCACCAGAAACGACCACTGTTCAAGATAGCAAAAATGGGTCACACTCGCCCAACTCAGCCGACGAAGGAGACGAAGCCTCTATTTACACAGTCAGCAGAGATACGGTGGACGGTGATATAGCCCATTCTCCGTCATCCCATCATAGCTATAACGAAGAATACAACCGAGACGACATGCCTACACCCTCACGCCACCAAGCGCTGTACGATTTCCATGTCACAGAAAGGATCGACTACGCTTTCGGGAATTATGTGCGATTGCAGAGGACATTCATCACCACAAGGCTACTCAAGGTTACGCAAGTTTTTTCTCCAAGCCGGCTAACACTGCCACAACCGGCCACACAATCCAGCGTGGCTACCACCAAATCAACTGCTGAAAAGGCAACACAGACCTCGTATGCACTATCCACCCCCGAAGAGGTATCACGATTTATCGACGAGATAGATGAATTAGTCGCCCCGGAAACGCAACATCTAACTACTCACATCCAAACCCAAGATGAGCATCATATCCAACCGGGCAACATTGTTTTGAAAGAAAAGCAGCCCGTCGTCCACTCCAACGTCCGCACTCCGCAATCCTTCCGTGAACACGCCTCGGCACAAGTCTCATTTAAGCCGCTACTACCAGACGACGATTCTCCGATACGTGGAATACTTCCAAGCCCATGGAGCGCGAGTCCCGTTAGTACCGAATCCCCCAAAACGCCGATGCCCGTATTTTCCGAACCTGTAACCAGCTCCACCGAAGGCCCTCGTAGCCGGCGTTACCGGTCGCCACTGTTGCTTAGTCCACTCAGGCCGTACCGTATGTCCACGGCGAAACCATGGACATCTCCAGGTTGTTCCAGGCGACGACATGACCACCAGCCACCAAGTCCGATACCGGGGACCAGCCATCGCCAACCGCCTACCACGCCCAGCCCAGCCCGGCCGTGCCGCATTGCTATGTCAACATCGAAGGCGTCCCCTAATCAACAACCACGGGACACCAAAGTAGGGGCGATGTTGGTATTCGAAACAGCCGTACCCCCTGGAATACGGACGCAGCTCGAAGCATGCCTCCTGAATGAATATGAGCGCTTGCCAGCCCGATCGCGTGCACAAAGGTTTTACACTATTCAGGGGCAGAGGTACAAGGCGATCTTTAGGAGGAACGGGATGGTTATAGTACGTGACGAAGATCCTGCCGGAGGAGGGAGGTAGTGTGATGAGGCAATTTTTTTTTTATTTATGAAACAAAAAAATTACCACACACAATGACACCACCATGTATTCTTTTATTTTTGTTAATGAATTAATGGATTTGTATTATTATCTTTTTTTTCTTTTCTTTTCTTTTTTTTGTTTGTTAATGAATTTATAAATGGAAAAAAAAAACAACCCTAGCTTAATTTAATCATCTGTATTAGGCATAAGTCATAAGCACAAAACAACTCTGAATTAGTTGTAAGATCATATGTTGTTAAGATCAAATGTAAACAATGTAAGCTCTTGTCAAAGCTCTCATGTTATATGCAAAAGCTCAGCCACAGGCCTATAAAAAGGCGAGCATCACACAGAACAGGGGCTAGTTGTTTAGCGACTAGCTATCAGGTAGGTCAAGTAGGGCACTAGGTCGAGTAGTTGAATCCCTCTGGGAATCCTCTCGAATACATTTTTGGTCAGCTAGCTTGTTTAGGCAAAGTATAGGTAGCTTAGGGCACAAGAGGGATTCGTCCTCTCTGCCAAAAATAAATTTCTACAGGGCAGCATAGGTAATTTAGGTACGAGAGTGATTCGTCCTCTCTGCCTAAATTAGTTTTTTTTCCACAGGCAAAGCATAGGTAGGTACGAGAGTGATTCGTCCTCTCTGCCTAAATTAGTTTTTTTCCACAGGCAAAGCATAGGTAGGTACGAGAGTGATTCGTCCTCTCTGCCTAAATTAGTTTTTTTTCCCAGGCATAGCATAGGCAATTTAGGTATGAGAGTGATTCGTCCTCTCTACCTAAATTAATTATTTCCTCCACAGGCAAAGCATAGGTAGGTACGAGAGTGATTCGTCCTCTCTGCCTAAATTAGTTTTTTTTTCCATAGGCAAAGCATAGGTAGGTACGAGAGTGATTCGTCCTCTCTGCCTAAATTAGTTTTTTTTTCCACAGGCAAAGCATAGGTAGGTACGAGAGTGATTCGTCCTCTCTACCTAAATTAGTTTTTTTTTTCCCAGGCATAGCATAGGCAATTTAGGTATGAGAGTGATTCGTCCTCTCTACCTAAATTAATTATTTCCTCCACAGGCAAAGCATAGGTAGGTACGAGAGTGATTCGTCCTCTCTGCCTAAATTAGTTTTTTTTCCCAGGCATAAGCATAGGCAATTTAGGTATGAGAGTGATCCGTCCTCTCTGCCTAAATTAATTTTTTTTCAGGCATAGTATAGGCAATTTAGGTACGAGAGTGATTCGTCCTCTCCACCTAAATTAATTGTTTTTTTTCTACAGGCAAAGGCATAAGCAATTTTAGATATATGCATCTTCTCTGTCTAGATCAATCTCACTCAAGCAAGATATTCTACAATAGGCAAAAACACAACTAAGGCACACTACGTTAGGCAAAGTTAAGAAATAAATCAAAGCAATCTAGGTTATATACAAATCATCCTAAGATCATAGCAAAGCAATTAAACATAAGGCTGAGCTCTTGCTAAACTTAAGCAAGAGAATCGTCTACACTAAGTTACCCTTCAGTTCTAAGCAAAGACACAATTCACGTTAGCAAAAGTCTCAAAACAATACAAAAGCAAAGCATAGTCAAATTATTTGATCACATTGAATTTTTCTTGTTTGTATAAGTATATAATAAGTAACCATTAAATAAGAATTACATTGTGAAAAATTGCGTAGGAAAAAAAAACACACAGATAATCTCTTTTTTTTATTTACTAATTTTTTTTTCTTTCTTTGAATTGAACTCTGGCTGGCCCTGGGTCTACCCCAGCACCCTTCAGATTCTTTACAAGATATTTGTAACATGTCAACGACAGAAAGCTCAGTCATAATGCCAATCGCCAGCAACAAACTTCCACAATTAAAATTGCCAACATTCAGTGGCAAATACACGGAATATATAAATTTTGTAACATCATTCAAACAAATCATAGATCGTGAGCACAGTTTGTCAAATATCCAAAAATTTAATCATCTTTTGAATTGCCTTCAGGGTCAGGCATTAGAAACGGTCAAAGCGGTTCAGATTACGAATGATAACTACTCAAAGGCTTTGGATAGGTTGAATGCTCGTTATAATAACAGCATTTTAATATTTATGGAAACTATTACATCTATTTTCGAATTTCCTGCTACCGAAGAACCAAATGCTACAAAGTTGAGAAGTTTAATAGATAATATGTCGGCATTGTATAGTTCATTACAATCTATTCATTCTTATAAAGGTATAGCTAACGCAATTTTAATACATATAACTATGATGAAAGTTGATGAGCAGTCTCGAAATAAATAGAAAGAGTCATTAGATTATTCGAAATTACCTTCGTGGATCGAAGCTCATAAAGTATTAGATCAGCGATGTTAATATTTAGAATCCATTGACGCTACTAATACAAAAGTGCAACATGCTGCTCAGTTACATCAGCGTAATAGCCCCGTAGTCTCAAAACAGCAAACTGACACAGGGTCATCGAAATCTAAAAACACAAACTCATTCATTTGTACAAAACACTCATGTGATATTTGTCACAAAAATACCAACTAAACGTGAACTGCTAAAAATAGTTATGTCCATTTACGATCCACTTGGTCTTATTGGAAATATTATAATGTACGTTAAAACTTTGCTTCAAGATGTGTGGCGTTCAGGCATTGCCTGGGACCAAGAAATAACAATTAAACAATATGAAAAGTGGACGACTTGGGCTCAATTTTTACCTTCACTAAAAAATTTAAAAATTCCACGATGTTATTTAAAATCGTTGCCTAATTACGAAAATGTAGAAGTTCAGCTTCATACATTTGTCGACGCGAGTGCAACTGGTTATGCAGCAGTGTGTTATATACGTTTGATGAAAGATGATAAAATAATATGTTCTTTAATTGGATCTAAGACTAGAGTAGCTCCTATAAAAATTACATCTATACCACGTTTAGAACTTATGGCAGCACTAATAGGTGCACGATTTGCTAAATACGTTTGTGAGAACCACACCATTTCAATATCAAAAATATTTTTCTGGACCGACTCAAAAACAGTTCTGAGTTGGCTTAACTCTCAACATCGTAAATATCAACAATTTGTGGCTTTTCGGATTACCGAAATACTGGAGCTGACATATGCTAAAAGCTGGAATTATGTACCTAGCAAACAAAACGTGGCTGATGAAGCTACAAAATGGACTCGATTGCCAACACTAGATAATTCGAATAGATGATTTAGAGGACCAGATTTTTTATATAAAAATGAAAGTGAGTGGCCTTACAGGAATTTTTCATTGAACAAACAACAGAAGATTTGGTACATCATATGTACCCAGTTGCTATAGTAAAACAATTAATTGATGAACGTCGTTTTTCTAAGTGGAACAGATTGGTTAGAGCCACCGCATTTGCAATACGTTTTATACATAAATTACAACATAAACAATCAACAACAAATGAGCTTACACAATCTGAACTGGTTTATGCTGAAAAGGTGTTAATGCGCCAGGCTCAACAGCAAACTTATTCGTCAGAAATTTTCTGTCTTAAAAATAATAAACCTACTCCAAAACAAAGCGAATTACAACAAAGGTCGCCATATTTAGATGAATTTGATATATTGAGGGTTGACAGCCGTATTCAAAATGCCAATATATCAATAGAAGAGGCACTCCACGAGAATTCTACAGTGACAACGGTACAAATTTTATTGGTGCAGAAAGAGAATTACGCGAGGCTGTAGCTGATGTAGATAAAAACGAATTAATTCAAACATTTACAACTTCTATAACACGTTGGAATTTTAACCCACCGTTTAGCCCACACGTGCATGGGAACGACTTGTACGTTCATTTAAATCTGCTTTATATAAATCGCTACCCACACGTGATCCAACTGATGAAATATTACTTAGCACTTTAATTGAAATTGAGAATATAATAAATTCAAGACCATTAACATACATACCAGTTGATGATGAAACGTCAGAAGCATTAACACCAAATCATTTCTTATTAGGCTCATCTAACGGAACCAAACCAATGTCTACTTGTGATGATGAAGCAATTGTTTTAAGAAAAAATTTGCTTATTTCGCAGCAACGCGCTAACATTTTTTGGAAAAGGTGGTTAAAAGAATATCTCCCTATATTAACGGATTTTGAAGAAAAAAGAAGGTAGTGGTAAAAAAACCAAAAGAATTTAAATATATATATATACATATATATGTATATGCAAATAAAAAATAAAAATATATTATAAATTCAAAAATATTACCACCGAGCTCCTCTTTTTTGTAACAATAATATTAACAGCAACAATGAAATTAAATTACGAAAAGAACCTAAGAAATACTGCAGTGTTAATTATATAGCAGGCCTAACTGGTAAAGCCGTTCTAGATGATTTGTTAAAAAATTGCAATAACAACAATAACATTAACTTTGCGAACAAAACAACGAGCACATTATTTACAAAATTAAAAACTAAGATACCAAAAAGTCACCATAATAATGTAATATATGAAATACCGTGCAACAGTGCACAGTTGAAGGATGTGGGAAAGTTTATATAGGCACAACAAAAAGACATCTAGACACAAGATTGTATGAACACCAAACAGATATTGAAAAAAATACGTCAGCCACTGCATTATCACAACATGTAATTAACAACAAACACACTGCTGATTTTGATAATGTTAAAATATTAGATAAAGAGAATAAAGAGAGAAAGAGATTAATAAAGAAAAGTTTACATATACAGAAATACCACAATAAAGTGGTGAACTTTAAAGAAGATCTTTACAACGTCAATGTACGAGTACATTACAAATTAGCGCTTAGTGCAAAAACTGAGTAATACAATTAGGACTTTAAGCTTTTTGTCTAGTTTGTTTTTTATTACTAATATTGAATATTAGTTTAAAAAGTAACTAAAAATAAAACGACTAAAGAAGACTGTTTAAAAAGGAGTAGAAAATAGTAAGAGAAATAGTAAGGTTTTTATTTAAGGTTGGTGTTATTAAAAAAATTTTAATGTTTATATTATTGTTTTATATTTTTGAAATTGTGATTTTAAAGTTTTTTATTAAATAAATTTGATAGGTCCCCTAAAGATGGCAAGATACATTGCCGAAACGTTGGGACAGCAATAAAAAGAAAAAATAATAATTGCATTTTGATTATTATGTGACCCTTAGCTGATATTAGAAGTTATTTACACAAATATATATAAAAGGGTCCATAAAAGTTTTATAAAATTAAACGATTTCACCAATTTTTGTACGGAAGAATGTTCACACTGTTAACTGATCACAAGCCGCTTTTAAGCATATTTAATCCTACAAAAAATATTCCAACAATGACCGCACATAGATTGCGGCGATGGGCTTTAATTTTGATGGCCTATCAATTCAACATTAAGTATCGAAAAACTGCTGAATATGGAAATGCTGATGCTTTATCGCGCTTACCAATAAATACTGACAATGATTTTGATGATGAAGAAGCTATTTATAATATTACAGTATTAAATCATTTACCTTTGGATGCCAACTTAATTCGAAAATACCCTACTGAAGATTCTGTATCACGTAAAGTTCGTTGAAAATGGTTGGCCTGAGAGATGTGAGGAGTTGTCGCCTAGCCTTAAATTATAATCGAAAATCTGCTTTTTCTATTTCTAATGATTTGCTTTGTATTCATACAGATTCTATACGTGTAGTCATACCTGATGCGTTAAAAAACAAAGTATTAACTTTATTACATGATGGTCATTGGGATATTGTTAAAATGAAGCACTTAGCTAGACAGTATGTTTGGTGCTTAAATATTGATGAAGATATTCGCAAACTGGCTCTTCAATGTGAAATTTGTAAAATAGAGGACTCAGCTCCACCACGAGAATTTCAGCCTTGGCCTAACGCAACTAGTGCTTGGGAACGTGTTCATGTAGACTTTGCTGGTCCTATATTTAATACAATGTAGTTAATTTGTGTCGATGCGTATTCTCAATTTCCATATATGACATCCTTGCACAGCACAACAACAGAAAAAACAATCGAGGCATTTTCTTCAATTTTTACTATTGAAGGTATACCACGTACTCTTGTTACGGATAATGGTCCTCAATTAACATCTGATGCGTTTAAAAATTTTTGCTGGGTATTAACCATATTAACACTGCACCATTTCATCCACCTTCAAATGGATTAGCCGAACGTTTTGTAAGGTCTTTTAAAACAAATGTTCGTAAACATATTAACGATGGGCTATCTATACAAAATTCTGTACGTAAATATCTATACACTTATCGTTTTATGCCTAATTCGGAGGGTAAGTCTCCAGCTGAATTACTACATGGAAGGCAAAGTAGATCAATGTGGTCACAATTACTTGAAGTACCTGTAAACAAATCCTGTTCTTTAACCTCATGTTCGCGAAATTTTAAAATCAATGATGCCGTATATGTAAAAAATATTGTGAAAGGAGAAAAATGGATAAGTGGCAAAATTAAACAGAAAATTGGTAAAGTAGTATATCAAGTAAAAGCATATAAATCAAATTAAGTTTAAAGCACGAAAGAACAATATTGAGGTTTATTCATTTTTATACAATGCCAGGATAGAGGTCTTAACATCAACCCGCAAAACACGGTCCTGGTCTCCTTCTCTAATAGGAGAAAACTTGAGGAAATCTGGAGCTCTGAGCCCAGGAAAGTCTTGAGCTACTTTAAAAGCCTACGACTCCTGGACTGAGACCACGTATAAATATAATAACAATGTGGAGTTGTCTTATTTGACTTTAAATACCATTAATATGGTTGGAAATATTTCTGAACCAGTAAAAATTTTTGTTAAAGTGAATTCTACATCATTAAAAATGGAAGTTGTTTCTGGAGTATGTTTTTCGGTATCACAAAATTCGCTCGAGTACACTGGATTATCTTTGTTTATAATTTGCTCTGATAGACAGTTTTTGTTAGAAGAAGAAGAGAAAAAAAAAGTGTTTTTCATACAAAAGAAAATGTGTTTTTTAAATAAAAGAAAAAAAATTGAACGGTTTTAAAGTTAAAATAACACCAAAAAAATGGATTTAACACCTTTTTTCATGGTTCACCCAGAAAATACCTTAAAAAGAACGCGAAGGGCATTTCGGAAAAAAACAAAAAGTGTGTTACTTTTACCTGACAATCAGTAAGTAAACAGCGCAAATTTCATTTCATTTACTAATTATCATTTAATTAGATTTATAAAAGACTTGAGATTAAATAAAGCGGCGTTTCAATATATTTTGAATATATTGCAAAGTAAATTGCCACGCTTACGCCAGTCAAATGCATTAACAGCAGAAAGAAAACTCGTAACGTTTTTGAGATTCATGGCAGAAGGCAATTACTAAACGGGTACCAAAACCATGATTCATTTATTGGGAACAGCGGAGATGCTTCAATTTTTTTTCAAACATGTTATGAAAGTGGAGATACAAACACAAGAGTATTAGGTACGTAAAAATAATTCTTCACTGACGTTCGCTAATGAAAATTGTTGCAATATTTTCAATTATTAAGGAGATTCTGGATATCCGCTTTTACCATGGCTTTTAAATCCATATAGAGCTGTACAAGTAAATATTCCTCAACTAGTTTCTGCTTCATTTTCTATGACACTCAAATCAATTTGAAAAAATTAACAACATAGTAGATAATAACTGGCAGAAGTGGCATTGTAGATTTAGTCGTATGAATTTAAATGATTTTAGGAGGCTTTCAGATGAAAAAATGGTAAAAGGTATAAATGTAAAGATACAATGCAATGTAAAATATATGCAACTTGCAAAATTACAGAAAAGCCATATTAGCACAAAGGAGGCATACAATCAAGTAGAGTCTTAGAAATCATTCACACAGACGTTTGCGGTCCTGTTGGTGTTAAATCTCTTGGTGGTGCTTCTTATTTCGTAACATTTATTGACGACTTTCATGTTTATTTTATAAGACACAAGTCAGAGGTTTTTGAAAAATTTGAAATATTTGCTGCACAACTGATGAAAAGATTAAAATTGTACGCAGTGATAATGGTACTGCGTACGTTAACACACAATTTCAAAAATACTTCGATAGCAATGGTATAATACATCAAACAACCGTACCATATTCACCCCAACAAAATGGTATATCGGAGAGAGCAAATAGAACCTTGGTTGAAACTGCAAAATGTATGCTAAAAGTGTCAAATTTACCTCAAAGTTTGTGGGGAGAAGCGATTAATACCGCAGTAATAAATCTCCCACTAAAGTGTTAAATGTGACCCCTTATGAAAGATGGTTTTGTATAAAACCTGCAGTTCATTATTTTAAAACTTTTGGCTGTGACATAGTTGCTTTGCAGAAGCGTAAACAAAAACATGCTAAATTCATGCCTCGTGGTATAAAATTAAAATTTGTTGGTTATCAAGATGATAAAGGTACTAAAAGCTACCGCTTGTATAATATACAAAGCCGAACGATTAAAATTGCACGAGATGTCATATTTTTTGAAAATTCATTCGAAAAGGATCATCTCTTTTACGATGACAATTCATTTTTTGTTGATTTATTTAATTTAAATAGCAATAACGCTGCACAATTTGATATAAAAGGCGAGTATTATTTCAGTAGGGTCATTTTGTCAACGATGTCGTTTTTATCACAAAAATTAATTGCGTAATATTTTCTATAGTCTCGTTTTGACGATTTTGTTTCTATTTGTGTAAGCACTATACGATTGAATTCTATCGTCAAATTGTGTCAAATGAAACGATTGAATATTTGGTGTCGTTTTAGTGAAATTTGATATTAAAATTAGCAAAAATATTGAAAAGAAGTTTTAAAAATGTAAGAAGTAAGTGTATTAAAATAATAATGATTTATTAAATTATTACTTATGAAATAATTCATTAAAGGATGCTCAAAAATATTTCATCGCGTGCATTTTTAATTCAAAGTGCTCATTCCCGTAAAAAGAACCTTATTAGAACAAGAAAAACTTTACTGGATTCTTTCAATCCTTTGGAGTTGCCCACTCACTTGTAAGTTCACAAATGCATATAGTGCTTATATCCAACCTAATATTATTAAACATACAGTAGATTCAAACAGAAGTTTAGAATGAACAAGGAGCCGTTTATTAGAGGCGATATCTGCTCTCCATCTTTATTGGAATTAATTTCATTTAATATCCCCTTTCGTTTTTCAAGGCACTATGTACCCTTGAAATTATCTCACTGCCGCACAAATTATCTACTTTTTCGTCCGTTTCGGGTATTGTGTAAAATGTTTAACGAATATTACGTTGTTTCCGATTGGTCCGATACTGTTTCCAGTACATAAGGTGCTTTCCAACTGATACTTTACACTTTACACCTTATAATAATTGTTGTAAACTTTTGCAATATATACATATTACTGTAATCATATCATAAGCATAGCATATTGTTGTAACATATAACATATCATACATACTCATTATTAGGTTATTTTAGTTTTATTCTTTACTTTAAGTAGCTATAAGTTTACACTAATTTTAGCCTTAGTCTCTATTGCTGTTTCGGCGATTGCTGTTGTTGTTGTTGTTGCGGTGCTGCTTCCTGTGCTGTTTCTAAATATTAATTTACTTTAATTTAAGTTTATTTTAGTTGGCCGTTATAAAATTGTAGCTAACTTAAAAACTGAATAATAATAATAATAATAATATTAATATGAATTACATTAAATTACATTCTTCCTTTTTTGTATTTATAACGTAATTCCAATAGTATTTAGCTTATTCTCTAACTCTTCCCATAATTTATTTAATTTTTATCGCCCTAGGGAAGTTACTATGATATTGCGCCATGTCACTGTGGTCTTCCATAAAACTTATAATTATGTGTATCTGTTCTTGTGTTGGGGACAGGGGAGGGGAAGCTTGGGGTCTTAGGGCGGAGTCATGAACCGACCGACAGAACCAAGTGAAACCTAAGATCCGAGTGGTAGAATGCGAATATAGCACTTCTTCGGAATGCCTAGCCTAACTACCACTAAGACCGCCACTGATAGCTATGCTACCTCCTTCTCGAGGTGTCCCTGTTTTCACAAAAAGTGGTGGATCTAGAGAGGATAACTCAATAAAACCCGTAATCCCACAGTGTTCACCGTGCTAAAGGGATGAAGCGTCGACGATTGCCCCTTCATATAAAGAGGTGGCAGAGCTCGTCCGTATAGGAGTCATTCCACACGACTTTCCGAGTAGTGAGTGGGACGATTCTAAATTGAAGGCGATTCAGACATCCGTGCTGGAAAAAATTTGCGACCAATGCAAGGGCACCGTTAAGCCAAATTTCGCTGGCTGTACGTTTAGACCTGGCTGGTTGCTATTCACCTGTAAGGGGAAACAGACTGCAGACTGGCTCAAGTCGGTGGTGCCAACATTGCACCCCTGGAACGGGGCTACTCTTAAAGCGGTAGATGAGGCCGATATACCACGACCTCATATATTTATAGGTTATATCCCCGAAGAGGAGGAAAAAAGTACTGGGGACATCCTAAGCCTCATTGAGGGCCAAAATGAAGGCCTCAAGGTGGACTTCTGGAAGATACTCCATCGGCAAAGGAAAGGACTCACAATTGAACTAACAATCGCTATTGACAATGCCTCGGCTGAAAATCTGAGGAAAACCAATTATGCAATTGACTACGGCCATGGATTGGCGCAACTGAGGCCTAGAGGTAGAGCTCAAAGGTCCGAAAAGGTTTAAAAAACCGCATCTGGTACTAAACCTTCGGAGGTTGCCAGCACGTCAACTTGTAGCGATGTTCGTTCCGGCGAAACCACACAAAAACGACCTGCCAGTGAGACCGAAGTGAGGAGTAGGGCTTTGAAGCCCTACCCCTCCAATCCTAGTGTTCGAAACCCCCTACGGGGGGCGCATCGACGCTCGGGACGATCTCGACGGCAGGACGAAACTACCGCGGAGCAGACTGTAATTCGCGGTAACCAGCGGAGAAGGAAGGTAAATAAACGTGCCGCCAGATCCTCCAATGACCGTCACTAATGCAGTGAAGATGATTCAGGTGAATCTCCATCACGCTAAGGCTGCTTCTGACGTTCTTAGTTGGAGATTCACAACCGAAGGTCTCGACATAGCCTTCATCCGGGAACCCTGGATACATTGTTTTACTTAATCTAGAGCGCTTTTTTTTTGTTTTAACTATGTACGCATGTATCCGTTAGATTGATCTTCGTTCAATCCATACTGCTAAGTTATGCTGTGTAAATGTTTATGTTTATCATCTTTAGTTTATATAATATATACAATTTGTCATCACTAATTTGTATATATGTAATTCACTCTGTTTAAGTCTTTCTTTCAATAAACACGTTTCTTGTTTCTTACAGTGGTTATGGGCCCAGAACGCTTCCACTACGCAATTTTTGTAAATAATGTTTGTGATTAACGTTTTGAATAATTGAAAGAAAAGAAAGAAAAAAGTTTGTTCACGTTTCAACTAGAGTTGGTCGATGTAGTGTCATCTTGCGCAATGCCGATCACTCTCCTGCTCTCGTTTCTCCTCTCTCTCTAATTTTGTGCAGCTATTTTTTCTCTCTTTTTTTTTTGTGACGGAGGAAAATCGCTACACTCATTTTCCTCTCACGCAAATCCTACTGGTATTATAGTGCATAAATAGTTGACACTTGTTTACATATAGGTATATTATACAATTTTCTCGCATGCTATAAACGTGTATTGATAGAATTGTATTAGTTGTTAAGTTATGTAATCTTGCCACTCCACTCAATGTCCACGTCATCATACTCGGGTCAATATACGACAACTACCGATCTATGTAGAAAAATGCCTTCTTGTCTATTCGGAGAAGATGCTCGTCCTCTTTTGTCGGTGAGAGATACAAGTGTGAACATTGAGTGAAGAGTGGAAAAAAACATAGTGAATGAAAAAACGTAACAATTAAGCTAGGGTTAAGAATTGATTGACGAAAAATAAATTACTGAAAGAAAATTGCAAAGCGAGCGTTCCCCATTACAAATAAATGTGCGAGTCACCCTTGAAAACCGATGGCTTCAACCCAGGCCAAGAAAATCTCGTTACATTGGCGCCCGAGTAGGGACGCTCGCACCTAGGATGTCCTGCGAAGTCTTCTGGATATAATCACCAAATCTTTACCAAAGGAATTTGTAGGCATGTAGAACATATGTATTTAGTGATCGTAATCACAAAAATTTAACTTTGCATATACATATTTGTGTGAAAAAAAAATCTTCAATAGCAATCTGTGAAACAATAACAACATCAAGTGATTCGCGATGTAAAACAATTCAATGCTAAAAGTACCGCAAATCAGAAAATTTAACTTTGCTTAAAATTGTGAAATACGCAATAAGTGTGCATAACGGTCAACCGAATGACTAAAAAGAAGTAAAGAAAACTGGAAGTTTACCGTTGTATATCTGAGTGATTTGAGTAAATTGCGTGATGCTTAGTTGAGTTTGAACAGAGTGTGCGAACCGATCGGTCAAAGGAAAAAGGCCATTGCATAAAAAGAAAAAAATTGATCCGTGTTGTGGAAACAGAAAATTAAGAACTAAATTTACTTATATTTAAATCAGCCAAAACTGTGTAAAGAAACATAATATGTTTTGTAGTTAAAAAAAAAAAATAAGTGGAAAAAAAAAACAAGATAGAAAAGTTCGGTTAAGACCGAAGCTTAAATACCCTCCACCTTTTGTAATTCTCTAAAAAATAAGCTCCTATATCCATATTTATGTATATGACTGTTTCATGTACTTACGCAAACAGTTTTTTTTTTTAAATTATAGGCGTTTGCGTTATTCAATCACGCCCATTTTTGGCACAGTATTGGATAACGGTACCCTTTATATTTATACCAAATTTCAACTTGATATGCATAGTATTGTGCGATATATAATTTTTTAAAGATACAATTTTTTCGAGGTATGATGAGATTTTCGTTTATTGTGGGCGTGTCTCTTAACCGATTTTGCCCAATTTCAATACGGAACAGCGAAATTGAACTAAGAATACGTATGCAAAGTTTCAATTTGATATCTCAAAAATTACGACCGTGAGAGTGCCAACAACAGACGGACACACGGACACACGGACGGACATGTCTCAACCGATTTCTCTTTTCATGCTGATTAAGAATATATATGGTTTGTGGGGTCTCCGACGCTTCCTTCGATGTGTTGTAAACGGATGATCAAAGTGAATATACCCTCTTCCCTAAGGTGGAGGGTATAAAAAAGAGAGTACTTAGTGGGGAAAAAAGTACCAGGTAATAGCAAGAATAGTACATGCTATATTTAGTTGAATAAAGTTAACAACTGCATACCAGAACAATATAAACTGACCGTAGCGTATCAAAATTAACTACGGTACATTTCACATTCTTTACAATTATGATTAAGAAATCAATTTCCTATACATCATTACTCTCTCTCTTAAAAAAAATATTAATTAATTGCTACTACTATGAATTCTTCTGTTACCACGTCCGCTATCAAATATCATCTTTCATCTTGATCTTTTCCGTTTATTTAGATACGAGGATGGCCCGAACCCGGAAGTGCACCAGTGCAAAATCTGCGACCGGAATCACCCATTGCGGTTTTGTCCGGTATTCCTAAACATGGACCATCAAACCCGACTTGATATGGTACGCCGGCACCGTTATTGTTTAAATTGTTTAGCTAGAACTCATCTCACGCATGCTTGTGGCTCACACAATCGATGCTCCATATGCTCGGGCTTCCACAGCACGCTGCTGCACCCAGGCACTCACCCACGGGTAGCAGCACCTCACACAAGGTCACAACCGACAAGAGGTGACTCGAGGGAAGTCCGCCGAAACCGACAAGAACCGCGGCGGACGATGAACAATAATCAGCAGCATCAAGGGAGACGCAATCATAACGGTCGAGTCAGAGAGCAGAGAGGCAGAGAGAGTCACCATCCAATGAACCGCCGCCAACCCCTCAGGAATCGTCGTGCTACCGGTCATGATGCCGATTATGAACCAACCTATGACCGAGACAAAATGTGGGACGTAAGTCCACCACGCAGTATCCGCAGCATTAGGAGTGTGCGCAGTCGCCGTAGTGAACACAACCGGGCCTTGGTTCGATATCCCATGAACCAAGTGCAACTTTACGATGATAGGGGCCGATTTAACTAGAATGAAGACCATCAGTTTCGCCGTGCGGACCAGCGGCTTGTTGAAACCATGTTGGCGGTGGTCAGAGCTTTCCATCATTAAATCGTTTCTTTTTTTTGCGAGGGGGAGGATGTTCACGTTTCAACTAGAGTTGGTCGGTGGAGTGTCATCTCGCGATCACTCTCCTGCTCTCGTTTCTCCTCTCTCTCTAATTTTGTGCAGCTATTTTTTCTTTCTTTTTTTATATATATACCAATTTGTGTAAGCATAAAATATTCTTTATTCATTCCCTTTGTATCAGTACAACAGTTAACATATATTCTTTATAAAATAAAGATCTCTTTCTTTTTGTGTGAACTTATAAGGGTTGAACTTCTTCTTTTGTGAAATCATAAAGTGTGAACTTTTTCTTTTGTGAACATATAAAGATCATTTTGAATCTAATCATATTCATTTTGGATCCATCGACTGGAATCATCGTGAATAAACATATACTCATCATCATAATCATCATTCATCTGTCCCATCAAGCCCATTCTTAAACAAAGTTTAAAGGCGTAATGTCGAATACATTACAAGTTGAAAAATTGACTGGGGATAACCACCCCACGTGGGTCATTCAGATGAAAAGTTATCTTAGAATTCTTAAATGTTGGTCTGCGTTGGAGCAGGTTTGTAATGTAGCAGCTTCGCAAGAAGTAAAAACACTTTGGAAGTCAAAAGATGAAAAGGCGTTAGCTGTTATTGCGCTTAATATAAAATCATCGTTGTTAATACATATTAAAAATTGTTCAACTGCGAATGAGGCATGGGAGAAATTGAGTTCTATATTTCAACCAAAAACCCCTACACGTAAAGTAAGTCTTTTTAAGAAGCTAGTATGGTTTAGAATTCGTGAAGATGTCGATTACATTGAACAAATTAATGAATTTAGCAACACATTGAAGTCATTGAAACTGTGCGGTTCCAAACGACTTTGTATGTATACTACTCTTTTTTAGTTTACCAGACAGTATGGATAACTTTGTGTGTGCGATGGAAAGTAGGGATATTTTACCTGAAATAGATCAATTAAAGGTAAAAATCATAGAAGAATTTCAACGTCGGAATAAAAATGACAAATCAAATGAAGAATATGCTATGATAGCAAAAACGAAAGAAAAACGTAAAAATTTTAAAAATTACAATAAAACTAATAATGATGGAAAGAAGAATATTATCTGTTATGCAAAGCGCGGGCACATCAAAGCACAGTGTATTAATAAAAACAACAATAACGCTATGGTCTTAACTTTGTACGATAAATGTTATGTAAAGGAAATTAATAGCCTCTGGTGATTATATATGTGCGGAAGGTGTTGGTATTGGTAATGTCAAGTCCCCTTACTGTGATATAACTTTATATAACGTACTCTATGTTCCAACACTAAAAGCAAATTTTTTATCTGTAAGCAAAATGATTGAAAAAGGTTGCACACTTATTTTTCAAAAACGTAATTGATATGTACTATTATGGGATGTTATATATGTGGGATTTTTTAAAAACGAAACCATAATATGTTGTTAAAATCACACACTTGACTAGAAAGAGTAGATGAAATTAGACTCGCTTGAACAAAGATCACTTTTTGTTATTATTTTTTTAAATATATTTGTTTTTACTTAATTTTAAAATAATCTTTGAATAAAATTCCCATAAAATTTGGTGTCAGGAAGTTGGATTTTGCAAAACTTGTGAAATTTTAATATGTCGCGTTTAGACGAATTTCCATTGGTAAAAGAAAATTTAAGACGCAGCCGAAAGGAAAACGTGATTGCATTGCACAAATTTGTATTCGAGAACGAAGGTGATAGAAATAACAGAAAACGCCTACGGGAATTTGAAGGATTTGATTTTGATGAATGCGATCCCAGATATGAAGTAAAAACCAAATACATGGAAAAAAATTTAACGATGAGAGATTTGGCCGCCATTTCCAATTTATTAAACGTTAAGTACACATCTGATAATTTGCTATTGTACATATTCAAAAATTTAAAGAAAGGCGCTCTATTCAATGAAAGCAAAGACGATTCATGCGATTTTGACGAAAGCGACGATGACGATGAAGACAATGTCGAAAAGGAATATGTTGCCTGTGGCAGTTATAACTGTAAAATAAATCCAAAAGAAGTCAAAGATGTACAAAAAATTAAAGACGTAGACGCGCAGATGCCATCTTGTGGCAACGAATGTTATCTATCTATGGAAACCTTAAAAGACGTAAAATATCAATCGGCATCTAGCGGCAGTTTTCCAAGATTTGCTATGAGTTTTAAAGATATCGAAGAATCAATGCGAATATTTGACGGTGGCAACACCCTATCTGTTGAAGTGTGGATGGCAGAATTCGAAGAAACAGCTGTGTTGATGTGCTGGGATGATTTGCAAAAATTTGTATTTGCAAAAAAATTGCTCAAAGGTTTGGCAAAAATGTTTATTAACAGCGAACGAGGAATTACGTCATGGAATCATTTAAAAAGCGCACTCATGAGAGAATTTAAAAGCAAAATAAATAGCGCTCAGATCCACAAACAATTACATGAACGTAAAATAACAAAAGACGAGAGTTTGCAAGAATATTTTTTAAACATGAAAAGTATTGCACGCCAAGGTAATGTAGAAGATGAGGCGCTAATGCAATATGTAATCGATGGTGTAAAAAATTTGAACGCGGATAAAAGCATTTTATATGGTGCTAAAATCTTAAATGATTTTAAAGAAAAACTTAAATACTATGATCTCATGTGCACTAACACAAATACAAAATGTAAACAATCAAGTGAAATAGTCAAAGAACAAAAGAAATCAAACATAATAAATTTGTCAAACAAAGATTTAATTTGTTATAAGTGTGGTAAAAAAGGCCTCAAATCGGCTGATTGCAAAAATAAAGATAAAGGAACTAAATGTTTCAAATGTTATGAATATGGACACATTGCAAAAAATTGTTCCGGTAAAACCAAAAAACAAACAGAAATAAATACATGTTTTTTAAAACAACAAAATGAATTGATGAACAAAATTATTAAAATCGAACGACACATACGATGTAAAAAAGCTAGGCACACATGAAGGGCCAAACAACACTTGCACTTGTGCTGAATATATGAAGCCTTGGCATCCCAATAATGAAGAAGAAGAGGTATTCGGGTCGAACACCTAGTAGGATGGCCGAATTGTGGGATTTTTTAAAAACGAAACCATAATATGTTGTTAAAATCACACACTTGACTAGAAAGAGTAGACGAAATTAGACGCGCTTGAACAAAGATCACTTTTTTGTTATTATTTTTTTAAATATATGTTTTTACTTAATTTTAAAATAATCTTTGAATAAAATTCCCATATATATTTGCTGTTAAAATATGGGATGTTGTATTATATGTGAATAGTGTAAAAAGGAACAAAAGGAGTAAAAAGTTTACTACGCAATAAGTCACATGTAGCGGAAAAAAGAATAATTTCAATAGTAAAGGTAATATTATAAAATTATAAAATTGGTGGTGTGCCCAAAAGCAGTGTCAAGGAAAAAGGGTACAAATATAAAAGTAATATGGTTGCGAAAACACCTAAAAATAAAGTACTGTTTAAAGCGGAATTAAAATTCGGTATTTTTACGACGATATTAAAGTTGAACGATGAAAAGATATTAATGGTTGGGCAATGTGATTTGTGGCATAGAAGGTTTAGTCATGTAAATTATGCTGATTTAAATGAATTATATGACATGGTAATTGGTGTAGATAAAAGTTTGAACGACAGTAAACGAGAATGTCTAACTTGTGCCATGTGCAAAATTAAGTCAAATCCATTTAAAAGTTATGGTACCATTTTTACAAGTTCTCCGCTTGAGATTATACATAGCGACATTTGTGGACCTATGTGTACTACAAGTGAAGGCGGTTCTCGATATTTCATTTCCTTCATTGATGACTATACCAGATTTGTATATATTTATTTTATAAAGGAAAAATCCGAGGCATTTCAGAAAGCGCCAACCGCACTTAAGTGGAGCTTGGTAGGTGTATGTTATTAGAGTCTGGTGTAAAACAATCTTTCTGGCCGGAGGCAATAAGTACAACAGCTTATGTGCGTAACAGATGTCCAACGAAGGTATTAAAAAATTAAACTCCCTATGAATGTTGGTTTGGACATAAACCAAATGTAAGTCATTTATGAATTTTTGGCTGTTTAGCAGTCGCTCTTAATAAAAGGCCTGGAAGGTCCAAAACTATACCAAAAGGAGACAAATTAACGTTTATTGGTTACCCGCTTCAATCTAGAGGTTATCGTTTATATGATGAATCAAAAAGATCAGTTGTCATCGCACGTGATGTAATATTTTTCGAAAATATATTTTCTTGCACAAAAAATTCAACAAATAAACTCAATGGTGAAATATGTAAGCAATACGAACTTTTTGATGTAGATATAATGCCCAATGTGATGCGGTCATCACAAATAATTCAAAAAGTACCACAATCAGACGATCAACAAGAATTACAAGAACAACATCTAGATGGTGAGGCACGACCGCAACAACAGCAAGAGTTATACTCGTATACGAACGATGATGAAAATATTATTGATGATACATACGACGATATTGAACCTGATCAAATTGTTATAAAAGGAAAAAGGGGAAGGCCTAGAATTGAACGAACTGGTAGAAGAGGACGACCTCGTCTAATACGTTCAGTTGAAAAAGCTATCAATCATTTGTGTGCCTACGTGCCTAATCGAAAAACAGTTGATGAAGCACTGCAAAATAAAAATGTAGAACAATGGAAATTGGCTATATAAATATGAATACGAAACTTTGCTAAAAACGGGTACATGGGAATTGGTAGAGAAACCACCAAATAAGAATGTAGTAGACTCGAAATGGGTCTTTGTGACTAAAACTGATCCAAGTGGTGGTGTCATTAAATATATGGCGAGATTAGTAGCGCAAGGGTTCTCGCAAAAGCATGAAATTGACTACAATGAAACTTATGGTCCAGTTGTTAGATACTCAACAATAAGAATCTTATTAGGTATTGCTGTATATGAAAGATTATTAGTTAATCATATTGATGTTGTCTCAGCGTTTCTAAACGGAGAATTAGAGGAAGAGGTGTATATGCATCAATCGAAATATTTTGTTAATATACAATATCCTAATTATGTATGTAAATTAAAAAGAGTGATTTATGGCTTGAAGCAAGCCAATAGATACTGGAATTTAAAAATCAACGGCATACTTCTCAATATCGGCTTTACAAGGTGCAAGTCGGATAATTGTTTATTGGTGCCCGTCTGTATATACGTTGATGATATATTGATTGCAGCTAAATCAAACGAGATTATGTCACATATTATAAATAAATTGAATGAAAATGTAGATGTTGTAAATCGAGGTGCTATTTGGGTATGCAGATCGAAAGACATTGTGAGAGCGGCGATATTATTTTACACCAAGAGACTTATGTTAAGCAACTAATTGCAAAATGGAGTATGACTGAATGCAAACAATCTTCAACACCATTGCCAAGTGGTTATGAACTTAATAAATGTCAGAAGGAGTCATGCAATGCTTATAATGTAAGAGAATATCAGTCGTTGTTGGGCTCATTGATGTATTTGTCTATCGTATCTAGACCGGACATAGCACATGTTGTTTCTAGATTGGCGCAATTGAACACGCACCCTGATAAAGAACATTTTGTGGCCGCCAAGAACGTCTTACGATACTTAAAAAACAAACCTAGAGGTATGCTATCGTTTACTAATACTAATGAATTGTCATGTTATACAGATGCCGACTGGGGATCTGATGGAATTGATAGAAAGTCCTATAGTGGCTTTATGGTTTATTTTACTGGATTTCCAATAATGAAGTATGTTGAAGACTCAACAGTTATAAAATGTGACAATCAAGGGGCACAATTTGTTCTAAAAAATCCGATCACTCATAAGAGGAGTAAACATATTGATATCAAATATCATTATGTTCGTGAGGCAAAGAAAATTGATATTCAATATGTACCTTCATCAGACAATGTTGCTGATATATGCACGAAATTGCTACTAAAGGTTAAACATTTGAAATTTTGTAATATGTTGTACAAGAATTTTTGAAATGTAAAATATTTATATCGCGTTTGGCTTGAGGGGGAGATTGTTAGATAGATCTTCGTTCAATCCAAACTGCTAACTTATGTTGTGTAAATGTTTATGTTTACCATCTTTAGTTTATATAATATGTACAATTTGTCATCACTAATTTGTATATATGTAATTCACTCTAAGTCTTTCTTTCAATAAACACGTTTCTTGTTTCTTACAGTATCTGTTTGTAAATCTAGGGGATTAATCTGTTTAGTGTTTTTTGCTGTGGTTCTTCTGTTTTTTCTCTGTCAATTAATATTTTGGTTTGATCTATAGAATATTTTAATCTGGTTCTTAATTTATGAGTACACTACAATAACAACGATACGATTACGATATTTTTACGCAATTGGTTTTGGGGACGATATCGTTGAATCTTAATCGTTAAAAATGATATCGTTTGAAAATTACGCAATGACCCTACAGTTTCCGAAATTGATACTGAACCAATTAAACAAATCGAAAAAGTACATGAAAGTAATTCAAGCGACACTGACTTTGAAGAACCTGTACAAAGACCAATAACGCTGCACAATTTACTATATTCACCTGATTTAAATAAAGTTTATATTTAGCTGCTATTGCCAATATTAATCTAATTGTGAAATGACGAACAACAGGTGCGTAAATTTCTTGAAAATCTACGTTTATTTTTTGTGAGCATCCTTGTGCAACCAGTCGAGCCTTATATTCTCGACAGAACCGACAGGTTTACGTTTAAGCGCAAACACCCATCTGCAACCGATAACATTTTTATTGTGTGGTCTTTCAACCAATTTCCAGGTTTTGTTTTTTAATAAAGATTTATATTCCGCTTCCATTGCTTTCTTCCAAACATCAGCATTTTTTTGAATTTAGCGCTTCATTTATATCTACAGGATTATTAATAACTGAGTTTAGCATGTGATACCCTCTTCCATTAAATACACTTTTCTAGGTCTGCCTCTATTTTCTATCCTATGAATTTTAGGCGCAATATAATTCGAATCCTCACGAAGAACATATGAAAGCAACAAAATATGTGCTAAGATATTTGCGAAAATATCCAGAAGGTAAATTGAAGTACACATGTAATGATACACTTGAATGTTATTCAGATGCTCATTGGGGCGGTGAAGTGGTCGAGAAAAAATCTCTTTCAAGATTTGTTATTTTCTTGACTGCTGCTCCAATTACATGGGAGTCGCGTAAACAGTCTGTGGTAGCGTTAAGCACTATGAAGGCTGAATATATATCATTATGTCAGAGTTCAAAAAAAGTTATGTTTCATCGTAGCTTATTAGGCGAATTGGGATTTTTAGGATTGGTGACAAACCTACATTCATCCACTGCGTGAGAGATCTTTATATTAAAAACTGCATTGATATACAGTATGTGAGTTCAGAAGAAAATGCTGCTGATGTTTTAATAAAACCATTGCCTAAACAAAAACATTTAGAAGCTTGCAAGTTGTTAAAACAAATTTTGTAATTATATCTTGTGATGAGGAAATTTTAGGAGGGATAAAATTTCCATCACACATAATTTTGCTGCAACTCTCTTTTGAATTTAAAAACCAGTAACAAATATCTCTTTGAATTAATGTATGTTCCCTCTCCTTTCTTGAATTTATATTTACAATTGTATAATTAATCTCCTCTTGAATTTATAATATTTTTACTCTGAATTTTTCTTATTATATTACCATCATGTACATTTAATTCTTTTTTTTAACATTTGTAATTGAATTCGTAATAAATATTTTTGTGAATTTAATTGTTATTATATTTTCCCAAGTTACTCTGTAAGATAACCACAAGATCAGCTGTAGAATATGACCCTGTTTTATTGAATAACATATGACACTAACTCAGCTGTAATGGTATAACGAAAAGCTTTGACAAATAATGCAAAAGCTCAGCCACTGGCCTATAAAAAGGCGATCACCGCATAGCAAAGTAGCTAGTGTTAGGTAAGCATTTCATTAGGTAGGTGATCAAATTAGGCAACGCCATTGATAAAATTAGAAAGATAAGTATATAAGGGTGATTTTTTGGCCGTGTAGTAATCAATATTTACTTTTTAATAAGCTTTTGGCCATATAGACAATCGTTTTTTATTTATTTGTCCCCAACAAATTGTTAATACAAATAGCAACCCTAACTACGCTATGTAAATTATATAATTTTTTATTCTTTTTGCAAATTGTTAATACAAACATCGATCCTAATATGCTCTGTAAATTGTAAAATTATTATCATTTAATCTCTATCAAACATCTACCAGAGGTTGGTAACAAATAATTATAAAATAAATTTGTATTGTTGTATTATTGCAATATTAGTTACAATAAAGACAACCCCCTGAAGATGTCCGAATACCCCGGACGAAACGTTGGGGACAAATAAATAAAAAACGATTGTCTATATGGCCAAGAGCTTATTAAAAAGTAAATATTTAGAAAGATAAGATTATAAGATAATTCTTACACATTCTTATATATTACAAAAAGAACACACAATATGTATGTCGCGTGAAACTAATGTGGAATAAATATATGAATTTATATATATTAATTTTGAAGGAATTAAACAATCGTGTTTGTACTTGGAGACATATTAGCTGGCGACAATTTAGTGAACCCTGTGGAAAAGGTGAATTTATACGTGCAATTGAAAAAGTTAAATTCACACGTGCAATTACACGTGGAAAATGGATGTGCAATTCCAAATCGAAATTTTTGATCATAAGCAATGCTCATGGGTAAGGTGGGTGGAAAGGTTTGAAATGGTACTGCAAATATTTGATTGTGAGGAAACGAAAAAAGCTTAATTATTGCTACACTACATGGGGCAAAAGTCTTTCGATGTACTTTGCGACAGAATTAGCCCGGTGAAACCTACCACCCTTACTTATGAAAATATTATACAGAACATGCGTGATCACTACGATCCAGAACCTTTGGAAATAGTTGAAAACTATCGTTTCCATTTACGTAAACAAGAAGATGGAGAGTCAGCAGAAAATTTTATGGTAGCCTTACGTAAATTATCTATTAAATGTAAGTTTGGAAATTACTTGGATACTGCATTACGTAATCAATTTATATTCGGTCTTCGTAATAAACGTATACAAAATCGTTTATTAGAAGCAAAAGACCTTACTGTGGAAAAGGCACTAAGCACCGCTGTTATGATGGAGTTGTCTGAACGAGGCGGCGAGGAGATACAGTTCCAAAAAGAAAAAGTGGTAAATGCTATTAGAGTAAATAAAAAAAATAAAAATGTAAGTTCAAATGTTCAAAATAAGAAGAAACAATTACAATGTTATCGATGTGGCAGTGAGGCACATTTAGCCGACAAGTAAAAAACACATACATAAAAACATAACACACAACACACACAACATAAAAACACGGAATGTTTATTTTGTCATGTAAAAGGCCACTTGAGGAAAGTGTGCCTCAAAGCTAAATCGAAAAAGCGAGTAGGTAATGCAAATCAAGTTAATTATACGGTGGAACGTATCACTAAATTGTATTAATTCCAAAATATGTACAAATTTGAATGTTAATAATGTAACAATTACTTTTAAAATAGATACAGGATCGCCAGTGACTCTGATCAATTCCACGGAAGCAAAAAAGCATTTTGCAAAATTACAATTACATTACACGGATAAAGAACTGGTCAGTTACTGCAATACGAAAATCAAGTTGTATGGCTTCATATACGTTGATGTGGGCCAATGTAAAAATTTAAAATTGTATATTGCACATTCAGATAGGCATGCGTTATTGGGACGTGACTGGTTATCAGTATTGAAAATGGATTGGAATGAAATTTTTAAAAATAATATATGCAATTCAGTAAATATGATAGCTGCGCCAAATATAGATGCAGAAATTTCAAATCTAACTACAAAATACAAAAAGGTTTTTGATAACAACAGTACTGGTAAAATTACAGATATTAAGGCTCGTATTAAAGTTAAAGATAATGCTGTACCGGTATTTTTAAAATGTCGAAGAGTCCCATTTGCATTGAAAACGCCTATTGAAAATGAAATCAATGATTTAGTCAATCGAGGCATTTTGCAAAAAGTTGATACAAGTGATTGGGCAACTCCAATAGTGCCAATTAAAAAATCTAACAATAAAGATCGAATTTGTGGCGACTATAAAGTCACGGTTAATCCTCATTTAACAGTGGATGAACACCCCTTACCCACTATAGATGAAATGTTTGCAAATATGGCCGGTGGAAAAAAATTTAGTAAATTGGATTTAACAAAAGCCTACTTGCAAATGGAAGTGCATGAGGATGACCGTCACGTGCTAACTTTGAACGCATTTGGGATTGTACCAACCTACACGATTATGGTATGGTAGAGAATCCGAGCCTTCCTCTATACTATAGATGGTGCAACCATTTAAATATTAAATAATAATGTTGTGAAAAAAAACTTTTTTTAATTTAAAGTATGACACACATGTAGAACCTTTTTTATAAAGTAATTAAAAATTAGGATATAAGTTAAGAACTAACGTCCGTGGTTGAGAACCACTGTCCGTTTGAATTATGCAAAATTGCAAATCCGTTAATTATTTTTTTTTATTTTTAGCAAAAGCTAAATTTAAGCTTGCAATCGCGGAACGCATGATCAGCACTTCCGCGATTGCAAAATAAGTGTGCCAATTATTTTCGTCAAGCTGCAATGTAAGCATTCTGCAGCTTGACACTAACTTTTTTTTTTTAACGAGCAGATTGTCGAGCATCTGGACTAATTATTATTGAACTAGGTACAATGCTGAAGGTTTCCTAGTATAAGGTATATCCCCAATTTTTTTTTGGATCAGAGTTATTGGCACTTCTCTGTGACGGTATATGTGAAAATTGCATTTTTATCAGGTAAATAACTAACTTTTTTATTAACGAGCAGATTGACGAGCATCTGGACTAATTATTATTGGACTAGGTACAATGCTTAAGGTTTCCTAGTATAAGGTATATACCCAATTTTTTTTGGATCAGAGTTATTAGCACTTGTCTGTGACGGTATATGTGAAAATTGCATTTTTATCAGGTAAATAACTAACTTTTTTTTAACGAGCAGATTGTCGAGCATCTGGACTAATTATTATTGGACTAGGTACAATGCTGAAGGTTTCCTAGTATAAGGTATATCCCCAATTTTTTTTGGATCAGGGTTATTGGCACTTGTCTATGACGATATATGTGAAAATTGCATTTTTATCAGGTAAATAACTAACTTTTTTTTTGAACGAGCAGATTGTCGAGCATCTGGACTAATTATTATTGGACTAGGTACAATGCTGAAGGTTTCCTAGTATAATGTATATCCCCAATTTTTTTTGGATCAGAGTTATTAGCACTTGTCTATGACGATATATGTGAAAATTGCATTTTTATCAGGTAAATAACTAACTTTTTTTTTGAACGAGCAGATTGTCGAGCATCTGGACTAATTATTATTGGACTAGGTACAATGCTGAAGGTTTCCTAGTATAATGTATATCCCCAATTTTTTTTGGATCAGAGTTATTGGCACTTGTCTATGACGATATATGTGAAAATTGCATTTTTATCAGGTAAATAACTAACTTTTTTATTAACGAGCAGATTGACGAGCATCTGGACTAATTATTATTGGACTAGGTACAATGCTGAAGGTTTCCTAGTATAAGGTATATACCCAATTTTTTTTGGATCAGAGTTATTAGCACTTGTCTGTGACGACATATGTGAAAATTGCATTTTTATCAGGTAAATAATTAACTTTTTTTTAACGAGCAGATTGTCGAGCATCTGGACTAATTATTATTGGACTAGGTACAATGCTGAAGGTTTCCTAGTATAAGGTATATCCCCAATTTTTTTTTGGATCAGAGTTATTGGCACTTCTCTGTGACGGTATATGTGAAAATTGCATTTTTATCAGGTAAATAACTAACTTTTTTATTAACGAGCAGATTGACGAGCATCTGGACTAATTATTATTGGACTAGGTACAATGCTTAAGGTTTCCTAGTATAAGGTATATACCCAATTTTTTTTGGATCAGAGTTATTAGCACTTGTCTGTGACGGTATATGTGAAAATTGCATTTTTATCAGGTAAATAACTAACTTTTTTTTAACGAGCAGATTGTCGAGCATCTGGACTAATTATTATTGGACTAGGTACAATGCTGAAGGTTTCCTAGTATAAGGTATATCCCCAATTTTTTTTGGATCAGGGTTATTGGCACTTGTCTATGACGATATATGTGAAAATTGCATTTTTATCAGGTAAATAACTAACTTTTTTTTTGAACGAGCAGATTGTCGAGCATCTGGACTAATTATTATTGGACTAGGTACAATGCTGAAGGTTTCCTAGTATAATGTATATCCCCAATTTTTTTTGGATCAGAGTTATTAGCACTTGTCTATGACGATATATGTGAAAATTGCATTTTTATCAGGTAAATAACTAACTTTTTTTTTGAACGAGCAGATTGTCGAGCATCTGGACTAATTATTATTGGACTAGGTACAATGCTGAAGGTTTCCTAGTATAATGTATATCCCCAATTTTTTTTGGATCAGAGTTATTGGCACTTGTCTATGACGATATATGTGAAAATTGCATTTTTATCAGGTAAATAACTAACTTTTTTATTAACGAGCAGATTGACGAGCATCTGGACTAATTATTATTGGACTAGGTACAATGCTGAAGGTTTCCTAGTATAAGGTATATACCCAATTTTTTTTGGATCAGAGTTATTAGCACTTGTCTGTGACGACATATGTGAAAATTGCATTTTTATCAGGTAAATAATTAACTTTTTTTTTAACGATCAGATTGTCCAGCATCTGGACTAATTATTATTGGACTAGGTACAATGCTGAAGGTTTTCTAGTATAAGGTGTATACCCAATTTTTTTTGGATCAGAGTTATTGGCACTTGTCTGTGACGACATATGTGAAAATTGCATTTTTATCAGGTAAATAACTAACTTTTTTTTTAACGATCAGATTGTCGAGCATCTGGACTAATTATTATTGGACTAGGTACAATGCTGAAGGTTTCCTAGTATAAGGTATATCCCCAATTTTTTTTGGATCAGAGTTATTAGCACTTGTCTGTGACGGTATATGTGAAAATTGCATTTTTATCAGGTAAATAACTAACTTTTTTTTAACGAGCAGATTGTCGAGCATCTGGACTAATTATTATTGGACTAGGTACAATGCTGAAGGTTTCCTAGTATAAGGTATATCCCCAATTTTTTTTGGATCAGGGTTATTGGCACTTGTCTATGACGATATATGTGAAAATTGCATTTTTATCAGGTAAATAACTAACTTTTTTTTTGAACGAGCAGATTGTCGAGCATCTGGACTAATTATTATTGGACTAGGTACAATGCTGAAGGTTTCCTAGTATAATGTATATCCCCAATTTTTTTTGGATCAGAGTTATTAGCACTTGTCTGTGACGACATATGTGAAAATTGCATTTTTATCAGGTAAATAACTAACTTTTTTATTAACAAGCAGATTGACGAGCATCTGGACTAATTATTATTGGACTAGGTACAATGCTGAAGGTTTCCTAGTATAAGGTATATCCCCAATTTTTTTTTGGATCAGAGTTATTAGCACTTGTCTGTGACGGTATATGTGAAAATTGCATTTTTATCAGGTAAATAACTAACTTTTTTTTGAACGAGCAGATTGTCGAGCATCTGGACTAATTATTATTGGACTAGGTACAATGCTGAAGGTTTCCTAGTATAAGGTATATACCCAATTTTTTTTGGATCAGAGTTATTAGCACTTGTCTGTGACGGTATATGTGAAAATTGCATTTTTATCAGGTAAATAACTAACTTTTTTTTAACGAGCAGATTGTCGAGCATCTGGACTAATTATTATTGGACTAGGTACAATGCTGAAGGTTTCCTAGTATAAGGTATATCCCCAATTTTTTTTGGATCAGGGTTATTGGCACTTGTCTATGACGATATATGTGAAAATTGCATTTTTATCAGGTAAATAACTAACTTTTTTTTTGAACGAGCAGATTGTCGAGCATCTGGACTAATTATTATTGGACTAGGTACAATGCTGAAGGTTTCCTAGTATAATGTATATCCCCAATTTTTTTTGGATCAGAGTTATTAGCACTTGTCTATGACGATATATGTGAAAATTGCATTTTTATCAGGTAAATAAGTAACTTTTTTTTTGAACGAGCAGATTGTCGAGCATCTGGACTAATTATTATTGGACTAGGTACAATGCTGAAGGTTTCCTAGTATAATGTATATCCCCAATTTTTTTTGGATCAGAGTTATTAGCACTTGTCTGTGACGACATATGTGAAAATTGCATTTTTATCAGGTAAATAACTAACTTTTTTATTAACAAGCAGATTGACGAGCATCTGGACTAATTATTATTGGACTAGGTACAATGCTGAAGGTTTCCTAGTATAAGGTATATCCCCAATTTTTTTTTGGATCAGAGTTATTAGCACTTGTCTGTGACGGTATATGTGAAAATTGCATTTTTATCAGGTAAATAACTAACTTTTTTTTGAACGAGCAGATTGTCGAGCATCTGGACTAATTATTATTGGACTAGGTACAATGCTGAAGGTTTCCTAGTATAAGGTGTATACCCAATTTTTTTTGGATCAGAGTTATTAGCACTTGTCTGTGACGGTATATGTGAAAATTGCATTTTTATCAGGTAAATAACTAACTTTTTTTTAACGAGCAGATTGTCGAGCATCTGGACTAATTATTATTGGACTAGGTACAATGCTGAAGGTTTCCTAGTATAAGGTATATCCCCAATTTTTTTTGGATCAGGGTTATTGGCACTTGTCTATGACGATATATGTGAAAATTGCATTTTTATCAGGTAAATAACTAACTTTTTTTTTGAACGAGCAGATTGTCGAGCATCTGGACTAATTATTATTGGACTAGGTACAATGCTGAAGGTTTCCTAGTATAATGTATATCCCCAATTTTTTTTGGATCAGAGTTATTAGCACTTGTCTATGACGATATATGTGAAAATTGCATTTTTATCAGGTAAATAAGTAACTTTTTTTTTGAACGAGCAGATTGTCGAGCATCTGGACTAATTATTATTGGACTAGGTACAATGCTGAAGGTTTCCTAGTATAATGTATATCCCCAATTTTTTTTGGATCAGAGTTATTGGCACTTGTCTGTGACGACATATGTGAAAATTGCATTTTTATCAGGTAAATAACTAACTTTTTTATTAACGAGCAGATTGACGAGCATCTGGACTAATTATTATTGGACTAGGTACAATGCTGAAGATTTCCTAGTATAAGGTATATCCCCAATTTTTTTTGGATCAGAGTTATTGGCACTTGTCTGTGACGACATATGTGAAAATTGCATTTTTATCAGGTAAATAACTAACTTTTTTTTAACGAGCAGATTGTCGAGCATCTGGACTAATTATTATTGGACTAGGTACAATGCTGAAGGTTTCCTAGTATAAGGTATATCCCCAATTTTTTTTGGATCAGGGTTATTGGCACTTGTCTATGACGATATATGTGAAAATTGCATTTTTATCAGGTAAATAACTAACTTTTTTTTTGAACGAGCAGATTGTCGAGCATCTGGACTAATTATTATTGGACTAGGTACAATGCTGAAGGTTTCCTAGTATAATGTATATCCCCAATTTTTTTTGGATCAGAGTTATTAGCACTTGTCTATGACGATATATGTGAAAATTGCATTTTTATCAGGTAAATAAGTAACTTTTTTTTTGAACGAGCAGATTGTCGAGCATCTGGACTAATTATTATTGGACTAGGTACAATGCTGAAGGTTTCCTAGTATAATGTATATCCCCAATTTTTTTTGGATCAGAGTTATTGGCACTTGTCTATGACGATATATGTGAAAATTGCATTTTTATCAGGTAAATAACTAACTTTTTTATTAACGAGCAGATTGACGAGCATCTGGACTAATTATTATTGGACTAGGTACAATGCTGAAGGTTTCCTAGTATAAGGTATATACCCAATTTTTTTTGGATCAGAGTTATTAGCACTTGTCTGTGACGACATATGTGAAAATTGCATTTTTATCAGGTAAATAATTAACTTTTTTTTTAACGATCAGATTGTCCAGCATCTGGACTAATTATTATTGGACTAGGTACAATGCTGAAGGTTTTCTAGTATAAGGTGTATACCCAATTTTTTTTGGATCAGAGTTATTGGCACTTGTCTGTGACGACATATGTGAAAATTGCATTTTTATCAGGTAAATAACTAACTTTTTTATTAACAAGCAGATTGACGAGCATCTGGACTAATTATTATTGGACTAGGTACAATGCTGAAGGTTTCCTAGTATAAGGTATATCCCCAATTTTTTTTTGGATCAGAGTTATTAGCACTTGTCTGTGACGGTATATGTGAAAATTGCATTTTTATCAGGTAAATAACTAACTTTTTTTTGAACGAGCAGATTGTCGAGCATCTGGACTAATTATTATTGGACTAGGTACAATGCTGAAGGTTTCCTAGTATAAGGTATATACCCAATTTTTTTTGGATCAGGGTTATTGGCACTTGTCTATGACGATATATGTGAAAATTGCATTTTTATCAGGTAAATAACTAACTTTTTTTTTGAACGAGCAGATTGTCGAGCATCTGGACTAATTATTATTGGACTAGGTACAATGCTGAAGGTTTCCTAGTATAATGTATATCCCCAATTTTTTTTGGATCAGAGTTATTAGCACTTGTCTGTGACGACATATGTGAAAATTGCATTTTTATCAGGTAAATAACTAACTTTTTTATTAACAAGCAGATTGACGAGCATCTGGACTAATTATTATTGGACTAGGTACAATGCTGAAGGTTTCCTAGTATAAGGTATATCCCCAATTTTTTTTTGGATCAGAGTTATTAGCACTTGTCTGTGACGGTATATGTGAAAATTGCATTTTTATCAGGTAAATAACTAACTTTTTTTTGAACGAGCAGATTGTCGAGCATCTGGACTAATTATTATTGGACTAGGTACAATGCTGAAGGTTTCCTAGTATAAGGTATATACCCAATTTTTTTTGGATCAGAGTTATTAGCACTTGTCTGTGACGGTATATGTGAAAATTGCATTTTTATCAGGTAAATAACTAACTTTTTTTTAACGAGCAGATTGTCGAGCATCTGGACTAAATATTGTTGGACTAGGTACAATGCTGAAGGTTTCCTAGTATAAGGTATATCCCCAATTTTTTTTGGATCAGAGTTGTCACTTGTCTATGACGATATATGTGAAAATTGCATTTTTATCAGGTAATAACTAACTTTTTTATTAACGAGCAGATTGACGAGCATCTGGACTAATTATTATTGGACTAGGTACAATGCTGAAGGTTTCCTAGTATAAGGTATATACCCAATTTTTTTTGGATCAGAGTTATTGGCACTTGTCTGTGACGGTATATGTGAAAATTGCATTTTTATCAGGTAAATAACTAACTTTTTTTTTGAACGAGCAGATTGTCGAGCATCTGGACTAAATATTATTGGACTAGGTACAATGCTGAAGATTTCCTAGTATAAGGCATATACCCAATTTTTTTTGGATCAGAGTTATTAGCACTTGTCTGTGACGGCATATGTGAAAATTGCATTTTTATCAGGTAAATAACTAACTTTTTTTTTAACGATCAGATTGTCGAGCATCTGGACTAAATATTATTGGACTAGGTACAATGCTGAAGATTTCCTAGTATAATGTATATCCCCAATTTTATTTGGATCAGAGTTATTGGCACTTGTCTATGACGATATATAAAATAATTTAAAAAAAATAATTTAAATAAAAAATTTTTTTTTATTAATATTAAAATAATGCAATTGTTTTTAAAATAGTTTAGTTAAGTTAGTACAGAAAATTTTTATATTTAAAAACAAACATAAGTAATTCTTTACAAAAAATAAAACAATTCATTAGAAAAATGAATAGAAAATTAAGGACTTAAAAAGAATTAAATAAAAAGTAATCCATTATCATATTCATTAATGTATTATAATAAATTAATTTTCATTATATTCATTGCAATAAAAAAATTAATTCATTAACAAACCAAGAGTACTTAAAAGAAATAAATAAAAAATCCATATTCATATCCATATCAATATGTCCACATCCATATTCAATTCATTAATTTATTATTATAAATTAATTTTCATTGCTCGACAATCTGCTCGTTAAAAAAAGTTAGTTATTTACCTGATAAAAATGCAATTTTCACATATACCGTCACAGACAAGTGCTAATAACTCTGATCCAAAAAAAATTGGGGATATACCTTATACTAGGAAATCTTCAGCATTGTACCTAGTCCAATAATAATTAGTCCAGAAGCTCGACAATCTGCTCGTTCAAAAAAAAAGTTAGTTATTTACCTGATAAAAATGCAATTTTCACATATGTCGTCACAGACAAGTGCTAATAACTATGATCCAAAAAAATTGGGGATATACCTTATACTAGGAAACCTTCAGCATTGTACCTAGTCCAATAATATTTAGTCCAGATGCTCGACAATCTGCTCGTTAAAAAAAAGTTAGTTATTAACCTGATAAAAATGCAATTTTCACATATACCGTCACAGACAAGTGCTAATAACTCTGATCCCAAAAAAATTGGGGATATACCTTATACTAGGAAACCTTCAGCATTGTACCTAGTCCAATAATAATTAGCCCAGATGCTCGACAATCTGCTCGTTAATAAAAAAGTTAGTTATTTACCTGATAAAAATGCAATTTTCACATATATCGTCATAGACAAGTGCCAATAACCCTGATCCAAAAAAAATTGGGGATATACCTTATACTAGGAAACCTTCAGCATTGTACCTAGTCCAATAATAATTAGTCCAGATGCTCGTCAATCTGCTTGTTAATAAAAAAGTTAGTTATTTACCTGATAAAAATGCAATTTTCACATATGTCGTCACAGACAAGTGCTAATAACTATGATCCAAAAAAATTGGGGATATACCTTATACTAGGAAACCTTCAGCATTGTACCTAGTCCAATAATATTTAGTCCAGATGCTCGACAATCTGCTCGTTAAAAAAAAGTTAGTTATTAACCTGATAAAAATGCAATTTTCACATATACCGTCACAGACAAGTGCTAATAACTCTGATCCCAAAAAAATTGGGGATATACCTTATACTAGGAAACCTTCAGCATTGTACCTAGTCCAATAATAATTAGCCCAGATGCTCGACAATCTGCTCGTTAATAAAAAAGTTAGTTATTTACCTGATAAAAATGCAATTTTCACATATATCGTCATAGACAAGTGCCAATAACCCTGATCCAAAAAAAATTGGGGATATACCTTATACTAGGAAACCTTCAGCATTGTACCTAGTCCAATAATAATTAGTCCAGATGCTCGACAATCTGCTCGTTAAAAAAAGTTAGTTATTTACCTGATAAAAATGCAATTTTCACATATACCGTCACAGACAAGTGCTAATAACTCTGATCCAAAAAAAATTGGGGATATACCTTATACTAGAAAACCTTCAGCATTGTACCTAGTCCAATAATAATGAGTCCAGATGCTCGACAATCTGCTCGTTAAAAAAAAAAGTTACTTATTTACCTGATAAAAATGCAATTTTCACATATATCGTCATAGACAAGTGCCAATAACCCTGATCCAAAAAAAATTGGGGATATACCTTATACTAGGAAACCTTCAGCATTGTACCTAGTCCAATAATAATTAGTCCAGATGCTCGACAATCTGATCGTTAAAAAAAAAGTTAGTTATTTACTTGATAAAAATGCAATTTTCACATATATCGTCATAGACAAGTGCCAATAACCCTGATCCAAAAAAAATTGGGGATATACCTTATACTAGGAAACCTTCAGCATTGTACCTAGTCCAACAATATTTAGTCCAGATGCTCGACAATCTGCTCGTTAAAAAAAAGTTAGTTATTTACCTGATAAAAATGCAATTTTCACATATACCGTCACAGACAAGTGCTAATAACTCTGATCCAAAAAAAATTGGGGATATACCTTATACTAGGAAACCTTCAGCATTGTACCTAGTCCAATAATATTTAGTCCAGATGCTCGACAATCTGCTCGTTAAAAAAAAGTTAGTTATTTACCTGATAAAAATGCAATTTTCACATATACCGTCACAGACAAGTGCTAATAACTCTGATCCAAAAAAAATTGGGGATATACCTTATACTAGGAAACCTTCAGCATTGTACCTAGTCCAATAATAATTAGTCCAGATGCTCGACAATCTGATCGTTCAAAAAAAAGTTAGTTATTTACCTGATAAAAATGCAATTTTCACATATACCGTCACAGACAAGTGCTAATAACTCTGATCCAAAAAAAATTGGGGATATACCTTATACTAGGAAACCTTCAGCATTGTACCTAGTCCAATAATAATTAGTCCAGATGCTCGACAATCTGATCGTTAAAAAAAAAGTTAGTTATTTACCTGATAAAAATGCAATTTTCACATATACCGTCACAGACAAGTGCTAATAACTCTGATCCAAAAAAAATTGGGTATATACCTTATACTAGGAAATCTTCAGCATTGTACCTAGTCCAATAATATTTAGTCCAGATGCTCGACAATCTGCTCGTTAAAAAAAAGTTAGTTATTTACCTGATAAAAATGCAATTTTCACATATACCGTCACAGACAAGTGCTAATAACTCTGATCCAAAAAAAATTGGGTATACACCTTATACTAGGAAACCTTCAGCATTGTACCTAGTCCAATAATAATTAGTCCAGATGCTCGACAATCTGCTCGTTAATAAAAAAGTTAGTTATTTACCTGATAAAAATGCAATTTTCACATATATCGTCATAAACAAGTGCCAATAACTCTGATCCATAAAAAATTGGGGATATACCTTATACTAGGAAACCTTCAGCATTGTACCTAGTCCAATAATAATTAGTCCAGATGCTCGTCAATCTGCTTGTTAATAAAAAAGTTAGTTATTTACCTGATAAAAATGCAATTTTCACATATGTCGTCACAGACAAGTGCTAATAACTCTGATCCAAAAAAATTGGGGATATACCTTATACTAGGAAACCTTCAGCATTGTACCTAGTCCAATAATAATTAGTCCAGATGCTCGACAATCTGCTCGTTAAAAAAAAAAGTTAGTGTTTCATATAAATTTATTTATATTATTAGTAAAAATAAGGGTATAAACCATCCTCTATTTGATTATGTTAATTTATCCTAATTTTTAATTACTTTATAAAAAAAGGTTCTACATGTGTCATACTTTAAATTAAACAAGATAGAAAAGTTCGGTTAAAACCGAAGCTTAAATACCCTCCACCTTTTGTAATTCTCTAAAAAATAAGCTCCTATTGCCATATTTATGTATTTCATGTACTTACGCAAATAGTGTTTTTTTTAAATTATAGACGTTTGCGTTATTCAATCGCGCCCATTTTTGGCACAGTGTTGGATAACGGTACCCTTTATATATGTACCAAATTTCAACTTGATAGGCATAGTATTGTGCGATATATAATTAAGATACAACTTTTTCGAGGTATGATGAGATTTTCGTTTATTGTGGGCGTGTCTCTTAACCGATTTTGCCCAATTTCAATACGGAACAGCGAAATTGAACTAAGAATACGTATGCAAAGTTTCAATTTGATATCTCAAAAATTACGACCGTGAGAGTGCCAACAACAGACGGACACACGGACACACGGACGGACATGTCTCAAACGATTTCTCTTTTCATGCTGATTAAGAATATATATGGTTTGTGGGGTCTCCGAGGCTTCCTTCGATGTGTTGTAAACGGATGATCAAAATGAATATACCCTCTTCCCTAAGGTGGAGGGTATAAAAAAGTTTTTTTTCACAACATTATTATTTAATACTTAAAATTTTAAAACAAAAATGTTCAAAAATTTTCAGTTCTTTATTTATGTGATTTTTAGTTTGTTTACTTTTCTCTGGAGAGAGTAATTCTAACTTTAAAAAGGTAGTAAATACGTAAAGCGTGAAGTTAAAAAGTTAGAAGCGTGGCCTGGTTGCACCATCTATAGTATAGAGGGAGGCTCGGATTCTCTTTTTTTCTCTCTCTCCTTCTTTTCTCTCTCAGAGAATAATAACTTTTTAAAACTTTTTAACTTCACGCATCTATAAGATAAGCTGTTATATCGTTAGGTGGCAACGCCATTGATAATATTAGAAAGATAAGATTATAAGATAATTCTTACACATTCTTATATATTACAAAAAGAACACACAATATGTATGCCGCGTGAAACTAATGTGGAATAAATATATGAATTTATAATTTTGAAGGAATTGAACAAATGTGTTTGTACTTGGAGACATAGGTACTATAAAATATGTAATTATAAGACAGGTATTATGTTAAAGGTGCGAGTTGAAAATAATCCTCTACCTTTTAAAATTTTTTTCTTTCTGTACTGAAACACAGTCATTTGCATAGGCGAGAGTCGATAACATCCTCTCGAACATAGGTATTATAAAACAAATAAATATAAGACAGGTATCGCGTTAAAACTAAGAGTTGATAACAATCCTCTATCTTTTAACATTTTCCTCTTTTCAAAACAGTCATTTGCATAGGCGAGAGTTGATAGCATCCTCTCAATTAGTTGCGCATAAGGTATAAATAACAGAGGAATTGTGTTGAAAGTGAGAGTTGACGATAATCCTCCACCTTTTAACATTTTTTCCCCTGAAACACAGAAACTTGCACGGGGAGAGTAGATAAACATCCTCTCAATTAGTTGCGCAAAGGCATAATAACATAAGTATAGTGTTAAAGTGAGAGTCGATAAACATCCTCCACCTTTAACAATTTTGAGCTTAGTATTAACATTTATTAGAATAGATGATTTTTCTCTCGAGCAGTATCGGCATACAGACACAAAGTACGCTACAATCGTCTTCTAAACTCTTAAATTGACCAGACCTATGTATACCCATTACAACTGAGATATTCGCCAAAACAAAAGGTTAAGAGAAAAGAATATAAAACTAAATCTAGGTGTCAATAACACCCATTACCAAAGTAATTCATTATCAGCATTGTAATTAAGAGAAGGTACAAATAAAGAAATTGATCATTTAGTTTACTTTCTAAAACATTAGTCTGTGGATTGAACTCTGGCTGGCTCTGGGCTTACCCCGGTGAGAAGGTGCCACCCTGTGTTTGCACCTTCAATACAACACTGTATATATATATAATATTTTAAAAATGTATATATGTGAATGAATATATAAAAGAATAAAGAGAAAAGCGAACACGTTTTCACATGATGCCGAAACCAAATTGCTTAAAAAATAAAATAAATTAAATTATAATCGCAAACCTATTTTGCGCATTTAAATTTTGCAAACAAATTTTGCTTCTTATTACTTTTACGGAAAATTTGGCAAATTACGTTTTCATAAGAAAGCTAACGAGGTTATAATAACAAAATGCCTGATGAGCAACCAGCAAGAAACCAACCTCTGCACTATGCACAACCTTTGGTAATGCCCAATTCCTTGCGCCAACGTAAGCCACTAATTGTTGAACACTATGGAGTCATGGCTAAGGAATGGAAATTGTGGAAGCAGCAATACGGCTACTATGAAGTCGCATCAGGTGTAACGCGTACAGACGAAACCATACAGGTCGCCACGTTTATGGCTGCTATTTGTAGCGCTGCCATAGAAATTTATAACTCGTTGGCCAATACGCCGCCATCAACTGTACAACCCGCAAAAGATTTGTTTGAGAGCTATTTCACCCCGAAACTTAATACAACATTTGAACGTTACAAGTTTCATAAAATTGTACAAAATGATGGTGAAACAATCGATGAGCTCATGACAAGATTACGTTTACAAGCTAGTAATTGTAATTTTGGTGACTTATGTGATAGCCTCTTACGAGATCAGCTAATTTTAGGAATAAAAAGCGATGCAGTTCGTACCAAATTACTTTCTAACATAACTCTTCAAACAGCGCTTCAAATTTGTCAGGCTACCGAATTAGCACAAAAACAGACAGCCGAAATTCATTTAAAACATGAAAAAAGTGTAAATGTTGTTAAAAATACCGATAAGGATCGCAAATTTGATTGCCGAAATTGTGGTAAACGCCATGCTATACGTAAGTGTCCTGCATTCAGACATGTTTATAAAAAATGCAAAGGTAAACTGATCTTTATGTTGGCAGTGTTGTAAAAAACTTTAAGAAACAAACAGCTGATCATTTCACTGAAACTATTTTTATAAACAACACAAAAGTTTTTGCAAAATTGGACACTGGCGCACAATGTAATGTTTTACCAAAAACATTGGCTGAATTAAAGTAAACATTATGCCGAGTAATGTTAAACATCTAATATCACTTGGTAATCATAAATTGAAAGTAGTTGGTGAAATAGTAGTAAAATGTAAAATAGCATCTAAAAATGTACGTGTCAATTTTAAAATCGTAGATTATGACGCTGATCCAATATTAGGCGCAAACGCATGTGAAATGTTAAATTTAGTTAATAGAGTTAACACGCTCAACATAGAAGATTCATTATTTGAAGGGCTCCGCTGCATAAAAAATTTTATTTACGATATTGATCTAATTGAAAATCCACAGTTCGAAATATGTCCAGCTAGGCGCATACCTTTTAAAATTAGAAACGAAGTTCAGAAAGAACTACAACGTATGGTAGAATTAGTAGTGATACAATCTACGACTGCACCAACACCAGCAGTATCTCCTATGGTAGTAGTGAGAAAAAATAACAAAGTCAGAATATGTATTGACTTAACGAGCGTAAATAAAAATATTAAACGGCGCCACTATTCGTTAAGCACTTTAGAAGAGATTGCAGCCCAACTTAATGGTGCAAAAATTTTTACATTACTGGATTTTGTTAAGGGGTTTTGGCAGATTCCAGTTACCAAACGTACGCAACAATATCTTACATTTAATACACATGGGGCAGGTATTCCTGCAAAAGGCTCCCATTCGGCATAAGTTCAGCCCCAGAAGTTTTCCAAAATATAATGTCAAAACTGTTTGAAAATATACCTAACGTAAAAATCGCCATGGACGATATTTTAATCCATGCCCAAACTAGAAATGAACTTCGAATAATAACTAATAAGGTATTTCAAATCATCAAAGAAAATGGATTAAAGCTCAACAAGAACAAGTGCCTATTCGAAAAAAATCTCTAAAATTTCTGGGCCATATAATTAGTGAAAATGGACTATCCGTTGATCCAGATAAGACAGAAGCTGTAAGGAGATTAAGACCTCCAGCTAATAAAAAACAATTACAGCGGTTATTGGGTAAATTTACTTATTTGCATAAATTTATTAAAAACTTTTCTAGTGTCACAGCACCTCTAAGAGCGTTGCTAACTAAAATACAAGCCCCTTTTGGGATGTACCACAACAGCAAGCATTTGACAAACTGGTAAAGGAACTTTCTAAGCCAACAGTTCTCAAATTGTATGACGTCAATGATAACGTCAAACTACAAGTAGATGCAAGCTCACACGCACTTGGAGCTGTTTTAATACAACAAAATAAACCCGTAGCTTACGCATCCAAATCGCTGACAAGAACACAACAACGTTATTCTCAGCTTGAAAAGGAAGCATTAGCGATAAGATTCGGTTGCGGAAAATTCCATGAATATGTATGGGACAAAGATGTTACAATAGAAACCGATCATAAGCCGCTTTAATCCATATTTTCAAAGCCTTTATATGCGTCACCAACCAGACTACAAAAAATACGACTTGCACTTTTAACGTATAATCCACGAGTTATTTACACTCCGGGAGCAAAACTGTTTTTGGCAGATCCGCTGAGCCGCGACTGCGTTCCGAATGGTGACACAATGAAAGAACCTGACTTGCAAATTCAAACAATATTATTCATTACGGATAAGGAACTTGACAATCTGAAACACCACACGCAAAGTGATTCTATTTGCCAACAATTAATAAAGTTGTAAAGAAGAAAAATAGCGCCCCCTATTTTTCTCTTACAACGCTCGGTTTTCACCACGACTATGATTTTTGCCAACCCTGCCGAGTCAGGGCCGCCAACTTTAACAAATGACCCTACTTGAGGTGAAAACGTTCGTACGAGAAAAAAAACGTTCGAGATGTACGAAAATCGAACGTTCGAGAGGGCGTATGAGCGATTTCGGTGCATAAAAGGAAGCCCAACAGAGTTGTGGAGAACATTCTGAGTCGAGTAATTCAAACGCTTAGCATATTGTAATTCATCGTAGTGTCCAAGAATTTAAAAATATAATTTTGTTTTATTTAAAAAAAAAAGAGAGTGAAATTCTATTTTATATAAAAATAAAAGTAATAATAAAGTTTGTTTAAAAATTAAAATTTATAAAACTGAAAAACTTAAAAGAGTGTAAAATTTTCAGTGAACCCTGGTGCCGACGGTTTTAACCCCGGCACAACTAAATATAATCTTTTTAAATTATATTAAAAATGGTTGGCCTGAAAATAAATAATTAATGCCAAATAATATCCGAGAATTCGCCAATTATAGAGAAGAACTATTAGTCGATGAAGATGACATAATTTACAAATCATCAAAAGTTTTCATACCGTTTGACATGCGTCCAGAAATAATAAAACATATACGAGTACATACTGGACATTTCAGCTACGCCAAATGCATTAATATGGCAAGAAAATATTTATTTTGGCAAGGTATAATGATATTTATAACAAAGCTTTTTGCCAATCAATTTATAGGTGTGGACAGATTTCAAAAGCTGCTTCAAAAAGAAGCTAGGACATAATAAAAGAAAACAGCAGGCAACAGATGGCGGCCCATATGTTCAAAAGCCATTGACCAATTTGGACAAGGCGGTAGCCGAAATTACTTGCCTGAAAACTTGTGTTGAAGGCATAGATGGACATACGTAAGATTTTTCTTGTTTAACTATTTGGCCACAAATCTACTATTTAACTATTTATTTTTACAGTTTCGGGAATACCCGTAAAAGAACATTTCATGACACTCAAATTGATTTGAGTGACATAGAAAATGAAGCAGAAACTAGCTTTAACGTAGCGAATTTGCTGTCTGTGATCACATATCTAAATACAAATGCACGTATTCAATTATTTAAGTATTTTTAAAACGAGTATTTTATATTCACTATCATAACATTGAGTCTATAGAACCCTTTCCTGTTGTAATAAAGATGAGCATGTTCTTTACGTGGCTTAATTATTCGAAAATGTTGTTCCATCTACACACATTACCACGCCAGGAATTCTAGTTTTGCCATAAAAATATAATTTTGCTTCTTCGGACATTCTCTAAAAACATTTCATTTTTAGATATAAAATATTTTTTTCTTTGAAATATTTTAAAAAATCAACAATAAAAGACGGCACTACTATATTATTACGAACAGGTATTTTTGACCCCTTTTTTGTTTCATTAAAAGAATATGTGACGAATTCAAATACTTTTCTATAAACTTGGTTTGTTATAGATCATAGTTAAATAAAGAAAATTAAAAAAAGATCATAGTTAAAAAAATAAAATTATTTTGGTTAAAATCGCACTTTTTCGATCGTAGTAATAAGCACTGCTATTATTATGAACACTACTGTAGATATATACTTAGAATAAATTTATATAAATATATACGTTGTAAAGAAGAAAAATAGCGCCCCCTATTTTTCTTTTACAATCGCTCGGTTTTCACCACAACTATGATTTTTGGCAACCCTGCCGAGTCAGGGCCGCCAAATTTAACAAATGACCCTACTTCTCGTACGAGAAAAAGAACGTTCGAGGTGTGCGAAAATCGAACGTTCGAGAGAGCGTATGAGCGATTTCCGTGCATAAAAGGGAGCACGAACAGAGTTGAGGGATTATTCAGAGTCTTAGTGTTCAAGTGGTAAAATAAATTATTCAGAGTCTTAGAGTTCAAGTGGTAAAATAAAATATTCAGAGTCGAAGCGTTCAAATTGTTTGAGAATTAAAATTACATTTTAAACATTAAGAAATTAAAATTGAGAATTAAAATTACACTTTAAACATTAGAAATTGAAAATAAAATTTATTTTGTAACAAAATAAATAAGATTAAATTTAAAAGTGAAATAAGGAAAAGGAAAATTATTTGTAATAAACAAATTTGTTAAACAAAAAAAAGTTCTTTTCCTCTTAAAATCTCAGTGAACCCTGGTGCCGACGGTTTAACCCCGGCACAACTAATTATAATCTTTTTAACGTGAAATAAATTTGTATATACCTGGAATAAATTCATATAAGTATATATATCCTATACAAGAAAGTGACTTTGCAAGTGAAAAGTACAAAATTGAACCATGGTTGCCGACGGTTTATCCCGGGACTCAGACCTAAGTAAATTTTATTATAATACAAAGACATTCACAAGTTTAAAAAAGATTCAGCCAATCGTACTAACCTATCACCTTTTAATTTTCAACAGGGTTCTTACGCCTATCCCAATACAAGTTTTAATCTCATTTCCGAAGACTTTCCAAGTCTTCCTCCCAATGCAACCACTAAACCTTCACGTTCTGATGACGTGGACACATCTTCAAAGCCAAAATTTACGACCCTCTCATAGGAGACCCCTATCATCAAACCCACAGATAGGGTTACCTCCCTATCTAGTATTGAAACCGTTATACACAACTTACAGAATAACTTATCCCCATTATTACAGTCATTACTCACACAATGACTAATTGTTCTCATTTAACAATTTGTCGATTTCTTTTTCATTATTACAGTGCTTTCAAATAAGACTAATGGTTATTGGTTTTATATCTGGTAAGACCGTAAAAATCATATGGTTTTATTGTCTGATTAAAAATTGTGTCGTTTTTGATTTGAACAACTTAAAAGAAAAAAATGGAAACTAAAAGAGAAGAAATCAATTAGATGTGGAAGTAGATCTCTTATTAAAATTAATAGAAAAATTAATAAAGAAACAATTGAAAGTAAAAAAGCAGATGCTGTTACGAACCAGAAATAAATGGTCTGCTGGTTACAATTAACCGAGGAATTCAACAAAGAAGCTATAGGGTATTGCCATAGCTATAAAGTATGTTTTATATAAGTTAGGCACAGCCTAAATGAGCCCGCCGACGACGGTTGAACATCGCGGTAACATATGTAAGCATTATTCAAGTAGGGCAAATATTGTGAAATATTCTTACTTAAGCACTATTTCAGTAGGTTAAATATTGTTCATTATTTTTTGCTTAAACTTTATTTTTAAGTAGGCCAAAATATTGTACGATACCTTTTTTTATAAGCATAGTTTTAATCAGGTCAAGGTATCGTACAATGTTTTGATGAGTTCTTTCACTGGCTATAAAAAGCCAGTGAATCAACTCTCAGCGGGCTTTTTCTTAGTTGATATTGCGATAGGTTGAAGTAATATTTAATATTGTAAAATATTGATCAAATAAAAGTGAAATACAAATATATTGTAGAAATATTTAATCAATTAAGTGATAAACAATGACCACATTTAACTTATGTATTAATATAATGTAGTTAATTTTAATTAATTAATGTTAGACTTTGAAAACAAAGTACTATAATTTAAAATTTTATTTTTAAAAGCGGCAGCAGAGGAAAGGCGGGAATTGTACGCTACTGGAGGAGGTCCTTCTCCCGCAAAAAAGCTATTTACCGATATGGAAGATGCTAAAAGACGCCAATGCTCTTAATAACAACATGTATATTTCTGTTTATAATATATTTATATAACTTCCCTGTAACTTGCTATTTTTTAGGCATGTGCTTAAATAAAGTAGAGAGAATAATTGTGACCACTGCTTTGCTACATAATATTTGCTACATAAATAACGACACAGATCCTCCTAACCTATCATTTGATGAAAACTATGCAATTAAGATTTTACTGGATGATCCTACTACCTCTCTCTAACTCTAGCTGGAACAGTCCAATAAGGCGGCACTTAATAAATAATTGTTATGTATAATTATTAATATGGCAACTTTACATTTAGATATTAAATGGTTTTTCCCGCCAATAATTATGAATAAATGAATAAGATAGAGAACAGACTCAAAGATGAAGTTACGCGTGCATAGTAATAGATGTAATAATTGAAATGATTGTAATAATAATAGTTTTAATAAATACAGAATATAGCGTACCAGGCGGAGGATTAAAAATAAATAATTTTGTACAATGAGTTTTATCGGTTCCATCGAATACTTTACTCCAGGAGAAGATATAGAAAGATTAGAACACCTTTTGCTAATTAATTAAGTCATAGATGACAAAACAGTAATATAAATAATTAAAATTATTAAATGCGTCGGAAAAAGGGTTTATTGGTATTTTTGAACCGTATTTCACACCTAAATTGAATGTAATTGCTGAAAGATTTCGATTCTATAAGCCAAATCAAAATACACATGACACAAAAACTAACCTGTTGTGAGGGCGAAACTACCTACATACTTTCGCCCTCCACCGTGCCTACTATATGTTTTCTTTGTATGACATCCCTGTTGGAACAACATGAGACCCTGAAACACATATTAGCGGTTGTTTTGTTCTTTAACATAAAAATCACATTTTCTTTTGTTTTTGTTTTACTACACATCGTTATACATAAATGAAATGTACAGTTATTGAAATTATCTCTTGTAAAGAATTTTTTAAAACTTAATAAATTTTTCGAATTGAAAATCAAAGAAAAAGCTCTTTGACCCATCATTTTTTGGCGACCGTGACAGGACCTGGTTCATTATTGGATTTTTTTTTGGATTTGGATTTGGATTTTTTGGATTGTTGCATACATTGCTCTTTATCGTTTGGCACTTATCCTAAAAGTGAAATCATGAGTTTGGAATCATTGAAGCAGCAGCGTTCAACAACTAAACGAAACATGTCTCGTATCAAGACCATTATCGAAACCAATACAAGAGGTGAAGGGTCATTATCATCTATAGAGCTTAAATGTCGCCTTGGAATTTTGGAAGCATATTTTCGGCAAGCATTACAATACCAAACTAATATTGAAACTCTAGACCCAGATGATAATGGCAGGGGTGACTTAGAAGAATTGTACATTTCAATAAAATCTAACATACAAGCACAAATTGGTGAAGATCATAGTATGTCACATATGGAAGGTTCGTATATAATGCCCATTGCTAATAAGTTACCTCCCTTGAGCTTACCATCGTTTTCTGGTAAGTACTCCGAGTACAAAAATTTTATCACCTCATTTAAACAAATCATCGACAGGGAACAAGGTCTCTCGAATATTGAAAAATTTAATCACTTATTAAATTGTCTTAAAGGGCCAGCCTTGGATACAGTTACAGCGTTTCAAGTATCGCACGAAAATTATCCAAAGGCTCTTGAAAGAATGCGTAATCGTTACGATAACAGTACACTAATATTTTTGGAAAACATTGCATCTATATTTGAATTGCCGTCCATGACAAAACCAAATGCTGATCAATTGAGAAATCTTATTGATACTGTAGCTGCGCTGTATAGTTCATTACAATCGTTAGGATCAGCTGCAGATATAGTAAATGCTATGTTAATTTATATTGTGATGACAAAGGTAGATGAATCTACCAATCAAAGGTGGAAAGAATCTCTGTCATTTACAGATTTACCCAGCTGGGAAAATTGTTGTAAAGTTTTAGAAAAGCAGTGTCAATTATTGGAATCGGCTGATGTATCACATCAATGTACGTCTCGTTACAAAAACAAACATGATAGTAAATCAACATTAAAATCTAAAACGTTTTCATCATTCACACGCGCGTGTGCATTTTGTTCACAATCGAACCACAATATTAGTAATTGTTCAAAATTCAAGAATTTGAATGTATCTCATCGTTTCGATAATGTTAAACGTTTGGGCTTGTGTCTCAACTGTTTGGGAACCGGGCATTTGCTTTCAAACTGTCCATCTACACAAAAATGTAAATTTTGTTCACGTTCACATCATAGTTTATTGCATCGAGTTCAAACTCAATCAAGACCATCATCACCAGTCGAAGCAACCGTTCATCCATCTGCCGTTGCTCATACTCATTTTAAGGCTCCTTGTGATCAAGTATTATTGGCTACGACTACTGTTTATGTTCTTGATGCAACCGGATCATATCAATTAGGACGTGCGTTGCTTGATTCTGGTTCTCAGCTAAATTTTATGACTGATGCTTTTGCACAGAAATTATGTTTACCAAGAATTAAGCATTGTGTAGATGTCGTTAGTATTGGTAATCTATCTACGACTGTTAAGTATAAAACATCAACCCAAATTAAATCACGATTGTCCGAATTTGAAGCAACACTTAATTTATGTATTACATCACACATAGCTTATCAACCTGATTATACGATGGACACATCAAATTGGAATATTCCAAAAAATATAAAACTAGCTGATGACGAGTTTTATAAATCAAAACGTATTGATCTGTTAATCGGCACAGATACATTTTTCGACTGTCTATCTGTGGGCAGAATTCAGCTTGGTGTTGCTCTTCCTAAGTTACAGAAAACTTTATTTGGATGGGTAGTTGCTGGTGGCTACAATAACTTAAACAATAGTAACAATCGAAACTCAACTTGTATGTTAAGTACAAATGATAACATAAATAACTTGTTGGAAAATTTTTGGAGAATTGAAAATGTAAATCGTCACATAACACCTTGGACAGATGAACATGTTAATTGTGAAACATTCTACCGAAAAACTGTATATCGCGAAACATCAGGTAGAGTTGTTGTGAAATTACCATTTAAACAATCTCCTGGCGTTTTAGGATCATCAAGAAATATTGCATTAAGGAGATTTCTTGCTTTGGAAAAACGTTTAAATCGTGATCATAATTTGAAATCACAATATACAGCATTTATGGATGAATATGAAAATCTCAATCACATGTCGTTAGTAAAGTCTTCTCGTCTAAATGAACCACATTATTATATACCACATCATAGTGTATTTAAACCATCTAGTACCTCAACTAAATTAAGAGTGGTTTTTGACGCTTCATGTGACACTACATCATCTAAATCATTAAATGACATTGTTATGGTTGGACCCACGATACAAGAAGACCTTTATATTATATTGTTACGATTCAGACTTTATCGGTATGCTCTTACAGCCGACATTATTAAAATGTATCGTCAAGTTCTTGTTGATGAACATGATCGTAGATTTCAGTATATTCTATGGCGAAAATCTGAGAAAGATGAAATTTCTACATATAGGTTGAATACTGTTACTTATGGCACTTCCTGTGCACCGTATCTTGCAATACGTAGTCTTAATTTTATTGTTAACGAATATGCAGATAAATTTAAACGTGCATCAGAAGCTGTTAGCAATTCTTTTTATGTTGATGATTTTCTGGGTGGAGCAGATACCATTAAGGAATTACGTGAACTTCAAAGCGAATTAATTAATTTGTTGAAACAAGGTTGCTTTGAATTAGATAAATGGCATTCCAACTATAAGGAAGTTCGAAATGATAAATCATTAAAAATTTTAAATCGATTTGACAGTGGTTTGACGAGTGCTCTTGGTGTCTTGTGGGTACAAGACGAAGATTCCTTTATATTTTCGTCTTCAATTAAAAACCGTGAACTAACAACAATTAACAAACGATCTATTTTATCACTTTTATCATCGTTATTTGATCCATTGGGACTTGTATCGCCGATTATTGTGCAAGCCAAAATTATACTACAAGAATTATGGTTGTTAAAATTAAATTGGGACGAATCCATACCACAACAATTACACACTACTATTGAATCCTTTATTCAAGATTTGAATAATCTCCATTTAATTACAATACCACGGTATTGTCTTAGTGAACGTTGGAAATCTTTACAAGTGCATGGTTTTGCTGACGCTTCGATCCGTGCGTATGGATGTTGTATTTATTTGAGAACACTAGATGGATTTGGTAATTATCATTCACATTTATTTACAGCCAAATCGAAAATTGATGATATTAAAACAATATCATTACCGAAATTGGAATTATGTGCTGCATTGTTATTATCAAATTTATACGACGAAATTAGGAAGCTGTTTCAAGGGTGGAATTACTGCACGTATTTGTGGTCCGATTCACAATTAGTTTTGTATTGGTTAAAACAACATGCATCTACACTATCAGTGTTCGTAAGTAATCGAGTATCTGATATACAAAATTTGACTACTGATTGTACGTGGCGATACGTGCCGTCACAAAAGAATCCTGCCGATATAGTATCACGTGGTGCAGATGTAAAGCGTATTATGTCATCCATTTGGTTTAAAGGACCCCCATTTTTACTGCTTAACGAACAATATTGGCCACCCAATACATGTCATCAAATTGATCAAGTTGAAGTAGAGAAAGAAAAGCGTAAATCCATTTATCATATTAATATTAATGCCAACTATGTATTGGAAAAACTTCGTGGCTATAGTTCCTATTTAAAATCGATTCGTGTCATTGGTTGGATTTTAAGATTTTACTCAACTTTAAATACGTTAAAAAATAAGATGAATGACATTTGCTTAAAGCCACAAGAGTTAGAATATGCTTTGATACGAATAATTTATATAATACAACAATATCATTTTGAAAAAGATATAGATCGAGTACTGAAGACTAAACCGCCTAGTGGCATATTTAAAGGTCTTAATCCATTCATTGATAACATTGATGGGTTTAATATATTAAAGGTTGGTGGTCGACTAGAATTAGCTGAAATTCCACTACAACAAAAACATCCCATAATTTTACCAAGTAACGAGAAATTTGTCGAAAATTATATACATTATCTACATTATAAGAATTATCATGCAGGCGCTAAAGTGTTAATTACGCTTATTAGGCAACGTTTTTGGATTGTGAATGCACGACGTCTTTGTCGAAAAATTGTAAGGTCTTGTCCTCAATGTATTCGTTATCGACCAAAATTGCAACAACAACTTATGGGTAATTTACCAGTTGAACGTCTGAATCCAGCTCGTCCATTTGCAAGGTGTGGAGTAGACTTCTGTGGTCCAATCAATACGTACTATCGTATTAGAGGAAAAGTACCTTATAAAACTTACGTTGCCATTTTTATTTGTTTTGCAACTAAAGCTGTGCATATTGAAGTTGTTTCTGATTTAAGTGCTGATGGATTTATTGCAGCTTTGAAAAGAATGATTGGAAGACGTGGATTACCCACAGATATATTTTGTGATAACGCTACTAATTTCGTTGGTGCAAATACCAAATTAAAGGATTTAAAGGATATGTTATTTAATTCATCAAATCAGAATTTCATCAAGGATTATTGTTCTTCTGAGTTTATGAACTTTCATTTTATTCCGCCGCGAGCACCTCACTTTGGTGGTTTATGGGAGGCCGCTGTTAAGTCTGCCAAAGGGCCTTTAAATCGCATCCTCAAGAACACGAGACTTACATTTGAAGAGTTATGTACGATTATGGTTGAGATAGAAGCTATACTCAACTCACGACCGATTTCACCACTTTCTTCTGATCCTAGTGATCTTGAAGCTCTTACACCAGGTCATTTTTTGATTGGCAGTGCCTTACGTGCTTTACCTGAACCTGATCATTCTAATCAAAATATTAGTACCGTTCAACATTGGAATCAAATCGCTACATTGAAATGTCACTTTTGGAAAAGATGGAAACATGAATATATTAATGAACTACAAACTCGTAATAAGTGGACCAAAAACAATGTCAATATAGCATTTGGTCAATTAGTTATTGTTCATGAAGATAATGTTCCACCCCAACATTGGATCATGGGACGTGTAACTTCAGTGGTTTATGGAAGAGATCAACGTGTACGAGTAGTTGAGATAAAAACATCCAGGGGTACTCTATGCCGTCCTATACATAAATTGGCGTTGCTGCCTTCTTGAAAGAGTCCTTTCAAGGGGGGCAGGATGTTGGAACAACATGAGACCCTGAAACACATATTAGCGGTTGTTTTGTTCTTTAACATAAAAATCACATTTTCTTTTGTTTTTGTTTTACTACACATCGTTATACATAAATGAAATGTACAGTTATTGAAATTATCTCTTGTAAAGAATTTTTTAAAACTTAATAAATTTTTCGAATTGAAAATCAAAGAAAAAGCTCTTTGACCCATCAATCCCCTTCTTCTCTGTCAACATTTTTTTTTTTCTTTTTTCTTTTCTTTCTTCTCTCTGATGAGAGAGAGAACGAGGAGAGAGCCGAGGAGAATTGAGGGCTGGATGGTAGTGGAAAGAAAATATTGAAGGGAGTCGATATACAAACGTTGAGTAAAACACACGGCACACAGTAAATGTAATTTGTTCTTATTCTTTTTAAATAAAATAAAAAAAAAAATAAAAAATATACCAAGAAATCGTGTACTATATAAAAATCCGGGTACCCAAACGAGGTGAGTCACAACAATTGTTTTTTTTTTATACTTTTCCCCCTCAACAAAGAGAAACCCAGCTTGAGACTCTCTGACCCTCTACGACGCAAGATATCCGATAGGAACGTCCGTAGGGACGCTTGCTGAGTAGATCCACTGCCTAAGACCTGTGTTTGACGAAGGTGCCGCATTTGCCAGCCCTTAGTCACACGGAGTTATCAAAGTAAACGTCGTGGTCCCAACAAAATAAATTCTACTGTTGGGCGAACCTTGAGCCGCTGGCCTACCCCAGCTAAGAGGACAGAAAGTCGTCTTTACAGTTGGCGCCCGAGCAGGGACCACGATCAATACCACAGTCTCAGTATTGTTACAAATTTGTACACACCCAACAATGTTCTGGAAAATATGTAAAATTATTTAAACAAGCAAATTACAAGACGTGATAATAACCTTGAACGACAAACAAGCATACAAAAGGCAAAAAAAAAAAAAATACATCTTGGACGGTAACAAAATAACAACCATTAAACCGTTATCCACACATTTTTTTTTGAGTCCTAACGGGACATCACAAAATCGAAAAAGACAAAAATTTTATATATATACGCAAATAAGTGTATACTCATTCTTTTGGGTACCGTTATACTTAAGTTTTGAAAAAAAAAAGAAAACAACAGCGTAAGCATACCACTGAACCATTATACACACATTCCTCTGCTAATTGTCTACGCACATATTTCGATGTAACAGCGCATATGCCCAAGTAACGAAACCTTCTTTCGCTCTCACGTTATCAAACAAACATATGTAAAACAAGAGAGAACAAAAAAAAAAAAACGTTGAATACACATAAGAAATACCAACGAACAATAACATAAGAGAAACTCATTTGAGCAAGCGTAAGGGATATTTAATATCGTAAGAGAGAAAGTTTTTTTTTATAAACAAAAAAAAAAAAAAGGAGAGAATTAACATAACGCTCATTCTATATCGTAAGAGAGAAAGGTTTTTTTTTTTTACAAACAAAAAAAAAAAGAATACAAGAGAAACAACAAAACAACAAGAACTCTGTAACTGTAAGAATAAAAAAAAAAGAGAGAGAAACAACAAAACAACTAGAACATTCCAACTTAAACTAGAACATTCTAACTAAAATTCTAACTAAAAAAAAAAAAAAAAAAACAAAGAAAACATGGATCGTAGAACTTCGTGGATATAGCACATCCATAAGGAGGATTTAATCGAATTCGGTCTAGATTCAACGGGAACGGTACAAGAGTTACGCAAAAGGTTCATTATATTTTATCTTCAAGAAGGTCATGAGCCAGAGGAGCAAGAACGCCTAATGGTAATCCGAATCTCATACGAAAGGACAAGTACAAATGTTTCGCCAATACCTCCGCCGTCTATACCGGATATACGCGTATAAGAGGAAAATGAAGACAAGGTTTCACAGAAAAGCGTAGAAATACCTGTCACTTTTCCAGTCCGAACTACCCAAAGCCAAACTACTCAGTATACATTACTGGAAGCACGCCAAGATAACATCGACATTTATAGCAGTCATACTCACGGACATGAAAACGTAGGCCCAGTGCAAACGACAGTTTTGCCGGGTGCCGAACCAATTGGCGCATACCGACCGTCACATGCGAGTCGAAACCAGCTATTGAGACTGTGCGTAAATGGGGTCTCAATTACACTGGACAAAAGGAACCACTAAATTTTATCGAACGGGTGGAAACTTTAGCGGAGGCATACGGTGTCGACGTAAATAAATTACCAAATACTATGGTCGAAATGTTGCGTGATAAGGCTCTCACGTGGTATTGCAACAATAATCGACGATGGACAACTTGGGCGGAGTTCCGTCAGGACTTCCTTAAGTTTTTCCTGCCCCATAAGTATTTCGAACGCTTGGACGACGAGATCCGGAAACGAACACAGCGACCGCGTGAAAGTTTTAAAGACTATGTGTTAAGTCTACAAGCACTAATGAAACCAACAAGTATGACCGAAAGGCAGAAATTGGAAAGGATCTATACGAATGCACAGCCCGAATATTTATATTACGTCAAACGGAGAGATTTCATTAACCTTGACGAATTACTGGAACTAGCGGATGATTTTGAAGGGACATCTAGACCAACCGCACCACATCGTGACTATCACCGAGTAATAGCTGAACAAAGTCGCCCACCGCCTCAACAAAAACATTACCGCACCGCACGAGGGATTGATGTAAGAAACAGTGGTTTGAATTCACCGCACGAACGCGGTAGTTCAAGATCGTCCCAAGAACAACTTCGTCCACCTATAAACACGATTAATACAAACCCGATCAACGTCTCTACGGCATGCCGAAAATGTGGTCAAGATGGACATAGACGCTCGGAATGCCAAAACGCTGCCTATCTTTTTTGTTGGCGCTGCGGTCGTAGAGGCATTAAAACCATCGAGTGTTGCGACAGGAACAGGAGATCGGGAAACGAGCAGAGAGTTCACCGGTCCGGAGGGCAAGTGAACTCGACGCAGCAGCGAGCCCCTCCCCAGTAACAACAGCAACAAATCAACAAGCAGCAATGAAACAAAACTCACCGACACAGCCAGAAATAAGAAACATGGAAATATAACCCAACAACACGGGTAATTATTGAAGATCGCACCGTCGCTGCCACGGTAGACACGGGTGCAACTCAGTGCTTCGTGTCCGAAAGATTCGCTGATTCGCTGAAACATCGTTGCAAAATTATTCCACGTAGGGCAAATATAATTTTAGCCGATGGGTCCCGGAGAAACGCAACGCAGACACTAAACTGTTCAACACGTTTCGGACTCAAAACTCGCATGATGAGATTCGACGTTATGCCAGGGACTACCGAAGACGTGGTCCTTGGATACAGTTTTTTACGAGAGTTTGGAGCGCTTTTGCATTGTGCAGGACATTCCGCGTGGTATGATCCCCCTGCCACGGAATCTCACAAAATCGCAATCGTCCAAACTCAAGATACATCGATTCATGAAATAGAACGACCCCAAGAGCACAACGATGCATCAACTAAAGCTCAAGAAAAACCAACAGAACCCAATCAAGTACCACAACAATATATTCCGCCGAGCGATACTGACGTGAACCACAGCATAGCGCCTGTCGAATAAGATATAATTAAACCAAAGATCGACCTACATGAAATTTCAGCCCTAGATGCACCACGAGTTTATGTTTTCCTCGAAAACCAGCTGCAGAAATTTAATGACGTACATGGCACTACCGCCCGTTTAGAGCACACAATTCGCGTTAAAGATGATAGACCGTTTAAATTCCGTTATGCCACCAGGAACCCGGCTATGCAGGCCATCATCGATACGGAGATCAACAAACTTATTACCAATGGTTGCATAGAGCGTTCCCACAGCCCATACAATTCACCGATCACCCTGGCACGGAAGAAAAACGAAAAATGGAGATTGTGCATGGACTTCAGACACCTAAACAGTAGGTCGAGCCCAGACGCATACCCATTGCCGAAAATATCAGCTATTCTGGACAGGTTACGAGAAGCGAAATTTATTAGCACACTGGATCTACGTGATGGCTATTGGCAAGTGCCACTTGCCGAATCTAGCAAACAATACACGGCTTTCACCGTACCGGGACGAGGACTATATCAGTGGCGAGTCATGCCGTTCGGCCTACACTCTGCCCCAGCTACATTTCAGAGGTTACTCGACACTGTCATTGGGCCCGAAATGGAGCCACATGCATTCGCTTACCTCGACGATATCATCGTGATTAGCAAAACACTTGATGAACATCTACACCATCTCGAAGAAGTTTTTAATCGCCTAAGAGCTGCTAATCTACGTTTGAATCCAGAGAAATGTGAATTCTTTAAGAAAACAATAAAATATCTTGGACATGTCATTTGTGAGGAAGGTATATGCACAGATCCGGATAAAACGCGAGCGATTTCGGATCTGAAACCACCTCAAAACGTGAAAGAAGTGAGACACTTTTTGGGAATGGCATCATGGTACCGACGTTTCGTCCCTGAGTTCGCCGAGATATCGTCACCTCTAACTGCACTGTTGAAGAAAGGTAAACACTTCAAGTGGACCGAAGAACAGCAGACAGCATTTGAGTTACTCAAGCACCGACTCACAGAGTCTCCCATACTAGCCTGTCCAGATTTCAGTACCGAGTTTACTTTACAGACCGACGCTAGCGAAAATGGTTTAGGAGTAGTTCTCACCCAAGTTCAAGACAACCAGGAAAGAGTAATTGCTTACGCCAGCCGGCACCTGATATCAGCAGAAAGAAACTATTCAACTACGGAAAAGGAATGCCTAGCCGTTGTATGGGGCATCCGAAAGATGCGTCACTACTTAGAGGGGTATCACTTCACCGTATTAACGGATCATTTGTCACTTAAGTGGCTAAATGCTCTAGATAATCCTACGGGTCGATTAGCGCGCTGGGCTTTGGAGCTGCAGCAGTATAATTTCAACGCCCAGTATCGCAAAGGAAAATTCAACGTCGTCGCAGATGCACTCTCTAGACAACCGGTCGAAACATGTCAGAGGGCTATCTGTGATGAAAGACCAAATACGGAATGCGCCTGGCTAAAACGAAAGAAGGAAGAGGTTCTAGCGAATCCAGCTAAATACCCAGAATACCAAATCATCGGAGAACAGTTATACCGACATCTCCCACGATCACTAGAGGATGAGGATTCACAAGCGTGGAAACTTTGTGTCGCTTCACCGCTGAGGGAACGCGTGCTCAAAGAAAATCATGACGCTCCAACCGCTGGACATTTAGGTATACGAAAGACCATCCGCAGACTTTGCCAAAGATACTACTGGCCTGGAATGTTTCGCGATGTTAGCCGCTATGTCCGCAAGTGCGAATCATGCCAGCAGTATAAAGCAGTCCAACGCCCTGCCGGAGAAATGCTCACGCATATTCCGAAAGAGCCATGGTCAACGCTGTGCGCCGATGTTATAGGTCCACTTCCTCGCTCAAAGCACGGAAACATTATGCTACTCGTTTTCTTTGACCAATTCTCAAAATGGGTCGAACTTATACCCATGAGAAATGCTACTAGCGATGGGTTAATCAAGGCTTTCCGAGAACGAATACTTGCTCGTTTTGGAATGCCGAGAGTGCTTCTAAGCGACAACGGAACGCAGTTCGCCAGTCGGAACTTTCGAAAGTTTCTTGACGAATTAGGCGTTCTTCATCAACTCACAGCGCCATATACACCTCAAGAGAATCCAACGGAACGTGTCAACCGAACAATTAAAACGACTTGCCGAAATCAGCACAATCGCTGGGATGACTTACTCCCAGAAATTTCATTAGCGATCAACACGGCACAATCCGACACAACAGGATTTTCACCTGCTTATCTAACACAAGGTCGTGAACCAAGACTACCGAAGTCACTGTATGACGAGGTCAATATCGTTGGAATACCCCATTCTCATAACACGCCGACTCAAAGGGCCCAGGAACTACAGGGAATATTTAAAATCGTACGTCAAAACCTAGAAAAGGCATCACAGGATCAACGTAGGCATTACAACTTACGTCGACGCGCTTGGGAGCCTAGAATTGGAGAGTTAGTCCTAATGCGGAATCATACGTTGTCGAAGGCTACCGACCAGTATGCCGCCAAGCTAGCACCGAAATATATAGGTCCTTTTGAGGTCGTTGAAGCTAAGTCCAAAGTCATTTACGTCATCAAAGATCGCTGTAATAACAGCGTCAAAACTTCTCATGTCAGTGATTTAAAACGTTTCGAATGAATGTAGTTTGTCTTCTTAGACTCTATTGACCACCTAATATAATTAACTAATATCTTATTCTTCGTATCTTCGCAGCACAATATGACAGGACGTGGACGAGCCGGATTCTTTTGGCCGCCCAACGATCCGCGCAGGCGGAACCCATTTTACAGGAACTACAGGACCCCTGAATCACCCCACCTGCAGAGATAAGTGAGATAAGTGATGATAATTCTAACGGAGCACAGTCACGAGATCCGCGTATGGAGGATGCTAGTGAGGATGAAATCCCCACCGAAAACACAAGTGAGGGACCAGCTGGAGGCAGTGCACGAGCCGACAACAGGCCGTACATCCGCATTACTGGTGACCCGGTGCAGATTGATAAGACCCCAAACGCTACCATATACCAGAGGACTATCAAATTAATGTTAGTCGTACCAGACGAATATGACATCTTGAGGCGCCCGGATAAACCAATAGTCACCACACCAGATGATGAAACACCGACCGAACAGAACTACGGCGTAACGATCGAGGATATCAGTGAACCGAGGCCGCAAAGCCCCGAACCAATTTCTGACGATCGTCGAAGCGCGCCGAACGGGGCCGACAGGGCTGATGTCGAGACACAGCCATATAGCATGGAAGATGAGGAGGACGAGGAACCGCAGCCGTCGACCAGCCGAATGAATCCAAGACTTGTAAGGGAACGGGAAGTGCCTGTCTACAATGAGATGCGGGACGACATCGCCGACCGTATCTACGCACCTGGGTTACCTGACGAGGCCGCGCTGCCAATCGCACGTGCAATGTGGGAACGCCGTCATATTAAGCCACGTTGCGAACGCCTGGTGTTTTTCGAGGACCGGCGCTACCGGCTGACGCTAACACGGAAAGCGTGTTTCGTGCTGAAACATGTGCCTTCCCGAGGAGGGGATGGAGTGTGAGGGCGAAACTACCTACATACTTTCGCCCTCCACCGTGCCTACTATATGTTTTCTTTGTATGACATCCCCTTCTTCTCTGTCAACATTTTTTTTTTTCTTTTTTCTTTTCTTTCTTCTCTCTGACGAGAGAGAGAACGAGGAGAGAGCCGAGGAGAATTGAGGGCTGGATGGTAGTGGAAAGAAAATATTGAAGGGAGTCGATATACAAACGTTGAGTAAAACACACGGCACACAGTAAATGTAAATTGTTCTTATTCTTTTTAAATAAAATAAAAAATATACCAAGAAATCGTGTACTATATAAAAATCCGGGTACCCAAACGAGGTGAGTCACAACAATTGTTTTTTTTTATACTTTTCCCCCTCAACAAAGAGAAACCCAGCTTGAGACTCTCTGACCCTCTACGACGCAAGATATCCGATAGGAACGTCCGTAGGGACGCTTGCTGAGTAGATCCACTGCCCAAGACCTGTGTTTGATGAAGGTGCCGCATTTGCCAGCCCTTAGTCACACGGAGTTATCAAAGTAAACGTCGTGGTCCCAACAAAATAAATTCTACTGTTGGGCAAACCTTGAGCCGCTGGCCTACCCCAGCTAAAAGGACAGGAAGTCGTCTTTACACTGTTAAGCAGGCAACACTGTCATTAAACACACGCCTAAAAAAAAACTCTTAGAGGTCTATTACGAACATCAACTTTGATAAGAATTGAAGTTGAAGTTGATCATTGGTATTATGACTTTCAACTGTTGAAACGAAAATTGTATAAACCACAATGTTGCCACTGATTTTAAATTTTTTTTCAACTTTGAACCATTTTTTTGGTATTATGAACATCAACTTTATGACGTTAAGTTGTAAAATATAAAAAATTTTGTACAACTACTCAAATGCAGTTGTTTCTACAAAAAAAATAAAAATAAATTAAAAAGCAGGCATAATGGAAAACAAGTAAGTATGATATATACATACATACGTACAAATTTATATAAAATCATTTCTTATAATAGAAAAATTACAAATAAGAAACAATTCCAAATTATGGTGGAATGGATGGAGCGTCATCCCGACATTGCGAGAGGAAAAGGCCATTATGGAGGTAGCAAAGGCCGAATAAAGGACCAACTCGTATATCGGAAGAGTGGTTTAGGGTAGGAAATTATTTTTAATATAGTTTATAAATAATTAAACTTTTCGTTCAATTTATTGGATATTAGGTGTGGATTCACTTTCACAAATTTGGAAATTTTACAAAACACACAACAAAATAACGTGTACTAAATGAATAACATAGACATAGGTTATATATATTACATAATTTTATATTTTATGTTTAAATATATATTTAAATACATAAAATGAATGAATAATAAATGTTAATGAATTTTATATAAATGATCTCATAATTTCATTTCTTAAATGTTGTGCTCTAAGTGATAAATTAGATTCCATTGAAGTTAGTTCTCCAATATCCAAATCCTCGTCCAAAAAATCCTCGGTTATTTTATAAGCCTTATAATGTAAACATATGTTGTGTAAGACGCAACATACATTTACAATTTTTTTGAGACGATTAATATTCAATAATTCATCTTCGAAATATAAATCCATGCTGGTTTCCATTTTGCAATAAATTAAACATATATTTTTTAATAGAGTTGCCACAAATATTTAACCAAAACTACCACACGCTTAAAATTACCACAAGTTGAAATTCATAATACCACACGAGAATTGAGTTGATGTACGAGTTGAATTGAAAGTCAAAGTTGAATTGATGTTCGTAATAGACCTCTTAATTTCATAAATTTATTTTGTGATTTTATATTAACAAATCATTTGCAAATTTAATATAATAAGTAATATACAATTGATAATTATATAAGAACAGTTTATGGCTGATGAAATTTCTGTTTAAAAAGAAGAACCAATTGATGTGCTGTGTTTTTGGATAAATCCATTAAAAACAACGAAACTTCTGTTCATTTAGCCACATTAAAAATACCTACATTTTCTGGTAGATATAAGGAATGGCCTTTTTTTTTTAATATTTGTTTAAAGCTGCCATAGATGAAAGACCAAATTTGGCAAATACGCACAAATTACAATATTTTAAAAGTTAACTTGAAGGTTTGCTTTTGTAGTATTAACTTTACATGTGTTCCTCGTTTATTATCATTTATAATCATAGTTGTAAAGAAGAAAAATGTCCCAGCATTTTCCTTCCCACAGCTGTTCGTCAACTTCACCACACTGATGTACGCTATTAACGATCCAGGGCCGCCAACACTAGCAAGCGGCCGAGTGTGGTGAAACGAAGTTTCGAGAAGGAGAACTGGCTATAGAGAGAGAGGGCGGCCGAGGATTCTCCGAAGAGAAATCGAGAACAAGTGATTCATTCTGTGCGTAGTGTTCAAGGCGATAACGTTTGTGCTAGGCTGGCGGAATCTTAATCGCTATAAGACTTAATAATTAACAGTTGTATTGCAAGAAAGTGTTAAAACAGTTGGTCAAATATTGATTTAATGAAGTATTACAGTAATAAAATAAACAGTTTCCAACGTAAAAGAAAATTGTGATTTTCCTGAACCCTGGTGCCAACGGTTATACCCCGGCACGTACAGGAAAATTTATATTGTTATATAGTTTGTAACATCTCTAACAAGAAGAATCGCTTTTGAATAAAGACATTATTGTAGCGAGTAAGTAAAAATTATTTTATGTTAAAGTAAGAAGTAAATTAAAAAGTAAAATTTGATTAAAAGTGTGTTTTCTTTTGGAAGATATATAATTTAAAATACATATAATAAAATGAGCATTCAATTGTTGGGTAATGTTCCAGCGTTTGACGTGTCTAATAATGACTGACACATTTTTAAAACAAAGCTTGCACAATTTTTTGTGGCAAACGGGATTACTGTTGCAGAGAAACAAAGCCATTATTATGCCATCATATTATGTTATTATTACATATTTTTATTGTCAGAAGATGCATATAAATTATTACAAAATTTACTTTGGCCAAAATTAATTGAAGATTCTAGTATAACGTATTGAAATTTTGGAACCACATTTTATAATGCTGAAAAACAGCCAACAGAATCAGCAAACCACTGGGCTATGCGAGTTGAAGCGTTGGCGGTAAAATGTGACTTTGGCGCGCATCTCGAAAATGCGGTAAGAGACAAATTTGTTATGGGTTAGGAAAAGGGTCCAGCCCGTGCCAAAATTTTTTTAGAACCGGTTTCAACATCGCTCGAACGAATTATTGAAATTGTTAACGCTGAATGTATACGTAAAGCACATTCAGTTTGCGTAAGTGAGATTAAAACCGAAGACCCGTCATATTTTATTAAACACAAAAAGAATGTTACCAATCAAAACAACAATTTAAAAAGAACATATATGAAAAAATAAATTGTATTTGCAATAACAGTTATGCAAGGTATGCGGGTACGACAATCATAAAGCGAAATCGTGTAAGTTTAAGAATTACAAATGCAATAAAAGAACGAATTTTGTTACTCTTAAAAATGTGGAATATGTTCCAAACTTGTGTACAAATTTACTACTAGTGAAAGCTATAACGGATCATGGAAATGAAGTTTTTTTCAATAATGATATATGGTTCATTTACAACAACAATAAAAATTTAACTGCAATTGCTCATCGACATGGAGGTCTATATAAATTGTATTATTTAACAAATGAAACTGCATTGCTTTCAGCGTCGATTTGGCCATATTTGTAATCATACCCTGCAAAAGTTAGCAACATGTTATGAATTAAAAACGAAGGTTGAAAATAGTAAATTTGAAATTTGTATTAAAGGTAAGCAGACCCGCAACACGTTTCCTAAGAGCGGTGGTAGAGCTGAAAAATTATTACAAATCATTCATTCTGATGTAATGGGACCATTCATTTCATTTGGTGGTGCAAGATTTTTAGTAACGTTTGTAGATGATTTTTCTCATAAAGTTTTTGCAATACCCATTAAACACAAAACAGAAGTGTTCGAAGAATTTAAAAAATTTAAAGCAGTTGTTGAAAGTCAATGTGCAATGAAAATTCAAACGTTTAGATCAGACAACGGTACTGAATTTACTAACGATTTATTTGAAAAATTTTGGGGTGAAGCTGCTGCAACTGCAGCGTATATTTTAAATCGTATGCCATTTAAAAATGATACGCGATGTCCAGAAGAAATTTGGTCTGGCATCAATGTGTTTATTTTAGCACTGGAACATCTATCATGTTTGTTGCTATATGTGTGGATGATGTGCTAGTGTTTTCGAATGATATGAATATGGTTGAACAAATAAAAACAAATTTATCAAAATGTTTTCAATTGAAAGATATGGGTAACGCACATTCTGTACTTGGAACTCGTATACAGAGATGTAATAACACTATAAAAATCGACCAGTCTCATTACATTCAAAGTCTTTTAAAACGTTTTTCAATGGATAAATCTAATTCATGCAGTTGTCCACTAGATGTTAATCAAAAACTTTCATCTGAAATGTGTCCAAAGAATTTTGAAGAAAAAGAAGAAAAGTTTATTGTTTGTAGCTCAAATCACAAGGCCGGATATTAGTTACGCTGTGAATTTATTAAGCCGATTTAGTTCAAATCCATGAAAGCCACATTGGATTGCACTAAAACGTGTAATGCGATATCTTAAAGGCACCAGTGATAAAGGTTTAATATATAGCAAATCTCAAAATGATATGGTGGGTTTTTGTGATGCAGATTGGGCGAGTAGTGTTATGATAGGAGATCTACAACAGGCTATGTTTTCATGTGTCAAGGATCCGCCATTTCTTGGGGTACAAAGAGACAACACACAGTAGCTTTGTCATCAACTGAAGCTGAGTATATGTCAGTAGTATATGCTATGCAAGAGGCAGTGTGGCTTCAAAGATTTTTAAAAGAATTAAATGTATATTCGAATAATTCAATGCGACAATAAAAGCGCAATGCAAGTTGTTAAAAATTTTAGTTATTCGCATAGAACAAAGCATGTAGAATCAAGTTTATTCGTGAAAAATTAGAAAGTGGCGAAATTAAAATTGAATTTATTGAAAGTGGTAAAATGTTAGCCGATGTATTTACAAAAGCGTTAACTATACAAAAACAAAAATTTTTCACAAATGGACTTGGTATAAAATAATTTTTAAAGTTTTCATTCATTCATAAAATTCGTTACTATTTTTTTTACATCCCATATGTACCTACACTTACAGAGAATATTTTAAACAATCATCATAATGACAATGGGATAAAATATGACATAACGTATGAATCACACTTACCGATCAGTACTATTTACACCAAATTAAAGTCAAAAACACCCATACTACAACAAAACAACGTAATATATAAAATAGGAATGTGTAGGGGATAGTAAGTAAAAATGTGGTAAAGCATACATTGGTACAACTTACCCAACGTGTCTTATTCAATAATGTACACTCCAAAGAAATTGAAGTTCACTCTGGTGTGCAGCAGGGTAGCCATCTTGGTCCCCTTCTATTTTTACTGTTTATAAACGATCTGCCTAGTGTTATTCTACATTGTCGTGTACTAATGTATGCTGACGATGTTAAACTTATCTATAGTTACAAATCTGTGCGGGGTCAAGTTTTTATGCAGGATGACATTAACCGGTTCGTTAAGTGGTGTTCCAACAACTTAATGTCCTTGAATGTCAAAAAGTGTAAGCATATGGCCTTCTGTTGTAGGGAGGTGATAAATACAAACTACATAATTAATATTTCCCAATTGAAAGGGTATCATCCGTTAATGATCTCGGCGTGCTGCTGGACAGTAAACTAACTTTTAATGCGCATATTAATACAACATGTAATAAAGCCAACAGAAGTTTAGGCTTTATTAAGAAATGGTCGAAGGAGTTTCAGGACCCCTATACAATCAAACTTCTTTTTACCTCTTTAGTAAGGCCTATTTTAGAATACTGCTCTGTAATTTGGGATCCGCAATATGAAGTGTATACCAACCAGATTGAATCTAGTTTTTACTTTTTTGTCTTCGAGCCACGGAGTCCTAACCTGGGGCTTCCCTCATACACAAGTCGACTTGCTTTGATAAAACTTCTTACCCTCAAAAGCAGAAGGACAATGTTGAACGTGTGTTAATTTGCTTAATAACTGTATTGATTAGGCGTTTTTATTGTCTAGCATTAATATCAATGTACCTCGACGCGCTTCTAGATATTTTCGGTTTCTTTGCATAAATTATTACAAAAATAACTATAGCAATAATAACACGTTACGATGGTTATGCAAGACCTATAATGACAACTATCATTTAATCGATCTGTGTGAAAATACTGATATAATTAAAATTAAATTAATAAAATATTTAAACTCTGTCTAAATTGTACTTTCATCAGCTGAACCATGATTGTGTAGCTGATTATTCATTTCGGTTGCGGTGTCGGATAGTCGTTCGTTCGATCCGGAATGGCGATGATGATACTGACATAAAAATATTAACACACACTTTACTTAACCGATCTGAGCCATTCATTCAACTAAAAGAACGCTGGAAACAAGATTAACAGAACACAGCAATGACATAAAGAAATGTACGGAAAAAACTGGACTGTCACAACACAAACGACAGACAAAACATATAGCGGATCTGAATATAATAATAATGACAATATTAGATAGGGTACATAAGAGGTACATAAAAGAGAACCTTTATATACTAAAATACTATGATAGGTCTATTAACAAAAAGGAGGACTTAGACAATACCAGTACATCATACCACCTATCTATCTTATAATAAACTTGTCACTTCAAAATATTCTTGTTTGTTTTCCATTAATAAGACATAACCCACTTATGTAACGTACATACCTACGCTTTATATAAATTTGCTAAATAGATAAAAATACCTTTAAAGTATCATAGAATCGTTAACTTCGCTCGTGATCGGTTGAGTTTTTCTTTTCTTTGTTAATTATTATAAAATAAAATAAATTATAAAAACTTTTAATTAATACGTCTGATGAACGACTGCCACAAGTGCCGTACTCCTATACGGGGTGAAAGTGGCATTAGATGTATGGGAGTGTGTGGAAAAATATATCACTCATCTTTTAAATGCTGTGGTCTTGATCAATTAAATATAAATTTCATGAATACCAATAAGTTTTTACGTTACCTGTGTGATGATTGTGTGCAATATATTCATAATATTGACTTTGTTTTAAAAGAGGTTCATGATCTTGTGAAGAAAAATAGTAATTATTTTATGGAATACAAGAATGAGTTTGATGCTTCACTAAAAAGAAATGAACTTGAAATTAAGCTTTTGCTTGAAACAATTGAAGCACGATATGGTGAACGTTTAAATAATGTGGTAGAGCATCAACGTGCATATGAGGATGGATTAAAGTATGCCAAAAGTCTAGATGAATCTATAAGAAAGTTGTCCAGTCAAAACAGTGATGTTTTACTTAATTTGAAAATGGTACAGACGCTTCGTCCCATGCTTTGCGGAAATCTCACAGCCGCTGACGCCATTATTGAAAAAGGGAAGACACTGGAAGTGGACAGACGTTCAACAAAGAGCATTCGAGTTGCTAAAAGAAAAGCTGACAGAAGCTCCAGTGCTCACATGCCCTGATTTCAGCAAACCGTTTGTCCTACAGACGGACGCCAGCAATGTTGGCCTCGGGGCCGTACTTACGCAACAGACGCCCGCAAGAGAAAGGGTCATAGTATACGCCAGCAGACACCTAAAAACTACAGCGTGACCGAACGGATGAAGTAGAAACGGGAACGAATAACGAGTTACAAAAACAAGTGGACGAACTACGTGCGATGTTGCAAGAAATAATGCCGACGCTAAGGCAAACTTTTGATAAAAATGATGTACGAGAAGAAAATGGTCCTGTGAATTCCTCATCACCAACAAGAGCTGTAATGGATATGCGTCATTATAGTATTAACGACATAGCTGAAACCCTACCAGAATTCGACCCATCAAAAGACTGGTTGCTTTCGGTGGAACAATTTGTTGAGAGGGTGAATAAAATAATTGACGCATATGGCTGGAGCGACAAATGTATATTGCTAGCTCTGTATAAGAAACTGAAAGGTCCAGCAAAATTGTGGTTAGATGCGTCACAATTAATGTTTGAAAAATGGAGCGATATGGCCGAAGCATTACAAAAAGAATTTGGCAAAACGAGTGACGAGGCAGATGTGCACTTTATATTGAGTCGTGCGGTACGAGAGCCGAAGGAGCGAGTGACTGATTACTGTTTTAGAATGAGTGCATTAGGAAAAAGGTATCATGTAAGCGAAGCGGCGGTTATAAAATATACCCGTGAGGGGTTGCGTTATCGAGAATTGCAGATAGCAATAGCAGCCATGACCTTTACTTCCATGAAGCATATGCGCGAAGCATTGGATACCTATTTGGTGAACTTGGCGCGGTGTCAAAGTAAATCGGTTGTTACAAAATACGAAAGTAAAAACAAAATTGTTATGAGTGATAGCAATAATCAAAATACATGTATGGAGAAAAGGAAGATTGTATGTCATAATTGTGATGAAGAAGGTCACATATCGTTGGAATGCTCTAAGCCTCCGCGACGCCCACGATGTAGAGACTGTAATAAAGTTCATCAACGCGGACAGCCAGTAAACTGTGGAAAAAACGGGAACAATACAGTTCGTAAAGTAAAGCTAACGGAACTCGATAAGAAATTTGAAAAAACTGTAACTATTAATGACCAAAACTTTAAAGCTTTTATTGACACTGGGAGTCAATGTAACTTGATTCGTGAAAGCGCAACTCAGAAGCTAAAATATGACAGAATACCTTGCTCTATGAAAATTAATGGAATATGCGGTGGTAGTCAGTATTCTACAGGAAAAATAATGGTGCATCTTGTTCTTGACAACTTGACGCGTAATATTTACTTGTACATTATAAACGATGAGCTATTAAACACAGAGATTTTACTCGGACAAGAAATATTTGATGAAGCTACAGCCACGTGGAGCGGTGATGAGTTGGTTTTCAACAAAAAACAGTCATCCTCTTCACAAGAAGTTAATAAGAACGTATTTTCCAATAAAATTGTGCCGGCAATGCATGCTGGAATTGAATCGAATATTAGCAGCCGTAACTTAATGAATAGTAATAATTCAGAACGTATGGAAGATTTTGAGTCATCTAATGAGATATTATGTGAAAATGTAGATCCTGAAATTAAATCAAGTTTGCGCAAAATAATAAACGACTATCACGATGTGTTTGCCAGAAATTTGAGTGAAATTGGATTAACTTCAGCTATTGAATTTAAGATCGACTTAAATACTACAAAGCCTATATCTCAAGCTCCGTATAGAGTTCCAGAACCCAAAAAGCAAATCGTTAATGCAATGATACAGGAGTTACTCGATAACGATATCATTGTCAAATCAGAAAGTGAATATGCTAGTCCGATAGTTCTGGTAAAGAAAAAGGATGGAAGCGATCGGTTATGTGTAGACTACAGAAAGATAAATAGCCACACTAGTAAACAAGTATACCCTACACCGAATATAGAGGAGCGCCTACAGATCGCCAAAAGATTCAAGTTATTCTCTTCCTTGGATCTCAATAGTGGGTACTACCAAATACCAATCGAGTCGAACAGTCGCAAGTTTACAGCATTTATAACTACAGAAGGAGTCTATGAATTCAAGCGTATGCCGTTCGGACTTAAGAACGCACCAATTGTCTTCCAACGTTTGATGGCCAAAGTTAAAGCAGAAACACAAGCAGACGATATGTTGCACTACATGGACGACATCCTAATAGGTGCACAAACGGAGCACGAAATGCTGGAAAAACTTTCACGTATGTTTGAGGTTCTCAGAAAATTCGGGATAACGTTAAATCCACGTAAATGCGTTTTCTTTAAAACCACAATTAGTTTTCTAGGTCATGAATTGACGCCTGAAGGCATCTTGCCGGGGAAACAAAAGACTGAAGCTATTTTGAACTTCAAGCGTCCAACAAATGTCACCGAAATCCGCATGTTCTTGGGTTTGAGCGGATATTTTCGTAAATTTATTCCTGGCTATGCTATTATATCTGAACCATTGCGTAAGCTATTGCGTAAAAATGTGTTTTGAATGGAAAGAAGAGCAAGAAAAATGTTTCGTCAGTTTGAAAGAAGCATTAACATCTCATCCAGTTTTGGTTGCTTTTGACACTAGGATGGAACACCAATTACATACCGATGCTAGTGCAGTGGGTTTGGCAGCGGCCCTTATGCAAAATACCAATGGTGAATGGAAACCCGTCGCATTCTATAGCCGATCCACAAGCCTCTTAGAAAGTAAGATGCACAGCTATGAATTGGAAACGTTAGCGGTGGTCGAAGCACTGGAGCGTTTTAAATATTATATATATGGAAAGTCTATTAAAGTGATAACTGATTGTAGCGCAGTGAAAACAGCCATGAGTAAAAAAGAATTGATACCAAGAATAGCACGTTGGTGGTTGCGTATTCAAGATTATGATATAACAATCGAACACCGTTCTGGACAACGAATGCAGCATGTTGATGCTCTAAGTCGTTTACCATACGAAGAACCTCACGACGTCGAACCTGCAAGTTTGAAAGTCCATAAAGTAGAGTTGAAGGACGAGGATTGGGTCTTTAGTATTCAGTTACAAGATAGTACTATTAAACAAATAATTACAAACATCGAAAAGGGTGATAAGGAGTATGTTAAAGATTATGAGTTGATGAAAGGTCGATTGTTCAGGCGACATGATAACAGGAAGTTGTGGGTAGTTCCAAAAGCTTTGAGGTATCAAATAGTATACGATGCTCATGTTAAAACAGGTCATCTAAGTGTAAAGCGAACGTTAGAAAGAGTTCTACAAACATTTTGGTTTCCACGGATGAGGAACTTTATAAAATCATTTGTTAAATCTTGTATAGCATGCGCCTTCAATAAGCAACCGGGTGGAAAAAGGGAAGGCGAGTACCACTATGATGAAGTAATACCAATACCCTTTAAGGTAGTACATGTAGATCACTTGGGGCCTTTCCCAAAATCAAGTCGTCAAAATGAACATGTGTTGGTGCTTATTGATGCATTTACTAAATTTGTCATTATCCGACCAGTTCGCAGTACAGCAACTAAACATGTAATAAAAGTATTAGACGAAGTAGTCACCTATCTCGGAATGCCGGAACGTTTGATAAGTGATCGTGGAACTGCTTTTACATCTCGTGAGTTTCAAAGTTATTGCCAAACGAATTCAATTAAACATATACAAACAGCTGTTCGTACACCTCGAGCTAATGGCCAAGTGGAAAGGATGAATCGTACTATCTTATCTATGTTGTTACCGTCTACGGACAAGGAGCGACGTTGGGATGATGAACTTTGGAAAATACAGTGGACTCTAAACACAGTAGTCAACACGACAACGGGTTGTACTCCATTTGAACTACTATATGGCTATACCCCAAAAGATATTTTAGGTAACCAACTCGTAACTTGCTTACAAACAGATGACAAGAAACATCTTGAAAAGGATAGAGATATTCAGTTAAAACAATCGCGGGAAGCGGCAATAATTCGAATGAATAAATACCGTGAAAAGGCAAAACAACGATTTGACAAACAACATGCCATGCCTTTGCGATATAAAATTGGTGATCTTGTACTCGCCAAAAACGAAACGCCAAGCATGGGAAATTCACGAAAATTGGAACCTAAGTACAAAGGCCCGTTCATAGTAATCAAAGTACTAGGCAATGATCGCTATGTAATTGAAGATTTACCAGGGTCAAAACGGAAGCAGCGTCATTATGGTTCGGTTCATGCGTCTGATGGATTGAAGCCATGGTGTAGCCTCCCGTCTGAATTCGTCGATGAAGATGATAGCGATATTAGTGAAAGCGAGGACGCTTTAGATGCAGGAATGGCCGAGTTGTGAAGGAGGCAACCCTGCTGAAAAGTGAAAAAAAGATGGCGACCAAGAAGACGTAAAACGTGACGAGGCGATATATGACGTGTTTTCTAATCTTGTTAACTTAATTTCATTTTTATTAATTAATTTTTCTAAATAAATGTTGAAAACAAAAATCTGTCTTCTTCACAATTTTAAGAGTATCTTCCTCTTGTGTTAAATCTTTTATTCTCTTCTTCTCTGTCAATTTTTTTATATATGGGATGCTGCAGTATTTTTTGTTGTCTATTGCGATTGTTTTGTTGGTCGAATCATTCCTTTTCTGGTTTTGTTCCTTAAGTAAGTTCAATTTTCAATCAATTTTTTTGGGAAATTGTTAATTTTTAGTGTGTTTTCCACTACTTTCATCCTCATCCAAATATTTTTCGTCCGTTAACTCTTGTACTTTTCTTATTAAGTTTTTAGCTGCGTTAATTTTTTGGTTCATCATTTGTGTCGATAGATAGTTAATCATCCTTCCTGACGCTATAGGTTTCCGATACCATGATGTCTCCAAATTTCCATTGTTCTTGTGAATTGTAATATCCAGGTAAGATAAGCAAGCATTGTGTTCCCTCTCTATCGTAAATTTTATCCTGTTGTGGTATTTATTCAACTTATTCATGATTTCAACTTTGTCCTTTTGTTTTATGATTCCAAATAGATCATCTACATATTTTACAATCCTCTTTATAAAGATATTTTTTTCCTTTATACCTTCATATAAAATATATCATCAAACGTATGGTATGGACAAATGGCCAATGGGGAACCCAATTTCGCCAACAATAGCAAATTTAGTTTTGGACAAATTATTAGATGATGTACTAGAAGAATTAAATACCTTCATATAAAATATATCATCAAACGTATGGTATGGACAAATGGCCAATGGGGAACCCACTATCGCCAACAATAGCAAATTTAGTTTTGGACAAATTATTAGATGATGTACTAGAAGAATTAAAGGAATAAAATATCTTTATAAAGGGGATTGTAAAATATGAACATGATCTATTTGGAATCATAAAACAAAAGGACGAAGTTGAAATCATGAATAAGTTGAATAAATACCTGAGAAGGTGCCACCCTGTGTTTGCACCTTCAATACAACACTGTATATATATATATTATTTCAAAAATGTATATATGTGAATGAATATATAAAAGAATAAAGAGAAAAGCGAACACGTTTTCACAATACCACAACAGGATAAAATTTACGATAGAGAGGGAAAACAATGGAAATTTGGAGACATCATGGTATCGGAAACCTATAGCGTCAGGAAGGATGACACTATCGACACAAATGATGAACCAAAAAATTAACGCAGCTAAAAACTTAATAAGAAAAGTACAAGAGTTAACGGACGAAAAATATTTGGATGAGGATGAAAGTAGTGGAAAACACACTAAAAATTAACAATTTCCCAAAAAAATTGATTGAAAATTGAACTTACTTAAGGAACAAAACCAGAAAAGGAATGATTCGACCAACAAAACAATCGCAATAGACAACAAAAAATACTGCAGCATCCCATATATAAAAAAATTGACAGAGAAGAAGAGAATAAAAGATTTAACACAAGAGGAAGATACTCTTAAAATTGCATATAAGCCATATATGACGCTAAACACCATTTTCAGTCAAACAAAAGATAAAATTACCAAAGAAAACCAAGGTAATGTCATATACAAAATTACGTATGACGGCAGCGAAAAAACACTATGTGATAAGGAATACATAGGAACAACAAAGAGAGCGCTAGAAACGAGGATCTCTGAGCATAGAAAAAGATATAGAGAAAGGTAAACAAAGTACAGCTCTCCCACAGCACATAAACATAAACCAAACTTAAACAATGTAAAAATTTTAGATAAAGAGAAACAAAAATGTAAGACTTAATTTGGAAAGCTTATATATTCAGAAATATATAAAGAATACCGTTAACAGAAAAGAAGATGTGGACCAAACAAAATTTGTGTACAGCGTAGCTATTTAGTGAACATATAACATTCTCGGAAAAAGTTGAAAGTACGTTTAAGGAAAAAAACATAATTTATGTCAATAAAATAAGTAATCATTGTAAGTAGAGATAAAAGAGATAAAAAAATTTGAGCTGTAAAGAAGATAAGTTTAATGTTGTATATACAACATTAAATGCATGTTGTAGTATTATGCACAGACTTCATAGGCCCGTTACCCAAATCCACGCACGGCAACACCATGCTATTGGTAATGGTGGATAAATTCTCAAAATGGGTCGTATTATACCCAATGAAGAAAGCAACGACCGACGGGGTGATCAAAGCTATGAGAGCAAACATCATCGCGCGGGTTGGTGTACCGAAAGTTCTTGTGTCAGATAATGGTACCCAATTTACGAGCAAAGCAATGCAACATTATCTAAGGAAGATAGGGATCCAGCATCGAACCACAGCACCCTACGCCTCTCACGAGAACCCTACCGAGAGGGTCAACCGCACCCTAAAGACAATGATGGCTCAACTCACTGACAACGATCATCGCAGGTGGGATGATAATCTATCCGAAATAACACTAGCCCTGAACTCCAGTATCTCAGATTCCACAAGTTTATCACCAGCATACATCCTATTTGGGCGCGAGCCACGCTTACCCGGTACCTTATATGGTGAAGTAACTGCCGGCACAGGCACACAAGCAATCAACGTCAGAGACAAGACGGAAATCCTAAACGAAGTATGGGAGCTAGTACGAAACTGTTTGGCCAAAGCAGCTATGGACCAAAGTCGACACTACAATTTGAGAAGACATGGAAACCAAAGGTTGGTGCATGCTGAAGATTCCGAAGGGGACCTTGACACCCAAAATAGCGCTAAATAAACCCTCTTTCTCTTTTTTTTCATTTAGAACACGAAGCAACAAAATATCCTATAACAAAAAAGAAAGAAGATAAATAGTATGATGAATCGAGACGACGAAGAATTCCGGCACACAAGTAGCCGCTGCAAGAAAAATCTACTAGCCAAAGCCAATGAACAATGTCGCGCTATCTTTTTACAGAGCCCACCCACAACTTCACGAGGTTTCCAAGGTGGCCAAACTCGAAGAAATAAAACTCACGCCAAACACACGATTGGGAAGATCAGATCACCAAGCAACGATCCGACCGTACGCAAGCGGGGTCGTACCAAGTTCGTGATAGCACCCCCCGAAAAGCCACAGCCAGATTCATACACTCATCTCCCCTACCGCAAGAAAGATGCGCAACACTAAGAATAGTATCTTCAACCAAGGTGCAAGGTGGGAAGACACAGTAATCAGCAGACCATCAGAGGTAAATGAGGATCATGCTAATTCCATAGAAGCCGACTCGCATGATGTTGCATTCGACTTAAATTTATCCGAAGAGTCACTTGCCTGACGCATCAGACGCTAGTATAAGATGTACACCGGATCATGAAGCTCCATGGCACCATCCGTCGCCACCGCCAATGGCCACCGACCGAAAGAATGATAGAAGATCTGGTATGCTCAACATAGTCGACATAGGAGACGATGCCTCTATCTTGACGATTAGTAGATAATGGATGGTGATATAGCCCACACACCACCACCTCGACATAGTCATGGTGAAGAGGATATACAAGAAAACATGCCTTCGCCCCCACGCTGTCAGGAGATGTACGGTTTCCATTTTACGGAAAATATCGACTACGCTTTTGGGAATTTTGTACGATGGCAACGTTCATTCACCACCACGAAGCTATTCAAAGCTACTCAGGTTTTTTCTCCAAGTCGCCTGACACTGCCACAATCATCACGATAATGCAGCGCAGTTACTACAAAAGCAACCTGTGAAAAACAACTCAGACTTCACATAGGCTATCCAGCCCAGAGGATGTTTCACGTTTGCTCGACGAGATTGATGAAGTAGTCGCACCAACAGACGAGCACCTAATTACGCACGTCAAAACGCAAGATGAGTTCCAAGCTCAGCCGTGGACCGTCATCACGAAAGGAAAACAGCCTATTGCTCAAACAAGCGACAGTACCACTCCGCAATCGTTCCGTGGTAATACTCCAAAACAGGTCTCGTTCAGCCCATTAGTACTAGACAGCGGGTCATCAATCAGAGGAATCCTTCCAAGTTCGTGGAGCGCGAGTCCCATCAGTTCCGAGTCTTCCAAGACGCCGAAGCCTATATCTCTTGAACCTGTCACCAGTTCCACAGAAGTGCACCTCAAACAGCGTCAACAGCCACCCCCGATGCTTAGCCCGTGTAGACCATATCGAATGTCAACAGCCAAGCCATATACACCTCCGGGATGTTCCAGACGACGACAGAACCTTTAACCGCCAAGTCCTACTTACGGGCGATCTAGGCAGTGTAAGCGGACGCCAGTGACCGATCACCAACAACCGTCGCCGGTGTCTAACCCGTTCCAGCTGTGTCAAACAACAACCGTTAATTCATGGACACCGCCGGGAAGCCAAAACCAGCTTCTCAACCGCCAAGCGTTCGTACTGGAGTAAAATTCATCTATGAAACAACTGCACCCGCCGAAGTTCGTATGAAGTTAGAGACACGCCTCCTTGGGGAACATGCTCAATTGCCAACACGAGTACGAGCAAGAAGGTATTATATGATCCAGGGGAAAACATACCGGGCGATAATAAGAAGAAATGGCGATATCGTAATCCATAATGGGGGAGGTAGTGTGATGAGGAAATTTTTCGTGAAATAAAATTTCCATCACACAAATTATCATTAGTATAGTTTTTCCTTTTCCCTCTTTACAAAATTTTTCTTGAATTGTTATGCTGTTATGCTTTGAATTCTTTGAATTGTTATGTTTAGTTTTTTGAGATCTTTGAATTGTTATGCTTAGTTATTTTTGAAATCGTTTTTGAATTATTACTGTTGTTTTTCTTTATAAATCATTATTACATATATGCTTAGTTTTATTTTTCTTTGTTATTACATACATGCACGATTGCTTGATGTTTGTTTACCTCTTTATTAAGTAACTCTGTCATAGGCAACTCTACACACTAACAGTTAAGATCAGCTGTAACTGGTGAAAACTTGCAACAAAGCTCTTGTAAACGACAAGCAAAAGCTCAGCCATGGGCCTATAAAAAGCCGATCACCGCATAGGAAAGTAGCTGAAAGAATTGGTTGAACGTGAGTGCGAACACATCGCGGTGCGCAGTTGTTTAAAAATATAAATAAAATTAAAACAATCTAAATAAAACAAAACTATATAAAATACATTAAAACATATTAAGGACACAAAAACATCTCGAACTATTTTTAACATAATTTATATCAATAAAACTTATATTACAATCTATTGTGAGTGCACATTATAAAAGTGAATAACAATAGTGATTATGATAAAGATAGGGACTCAGATAATGAGCCCTATTATTATAAACATAAAAAAATTAAAATGGACGATACAAAGTTTATCAAAAAAATTAATGAACTCGAAAAAGAAATCGAGTCGTTAAAAAACTTGAATAAAGAAGTTTTAGACAAGCTTAAAATTGTCATGGCTGAGAATAGCCATCTAAAAGAGAGAAACAACGATTTGGAGAACCATATAAATATTCTTGAAAATCATTCTTCTGATGAAGAGCAATCTGCTTTAGAGGATGAAAAAGATGAAAGTATGCAATGCATCAGCAACAATGATGGTGATATCAACTGTGTAGCCGAAAACACAGTGCTGCGCAATATGTCTGAAGTCAGTGGTCGAAACAGCCGTATTGACAATTTGAGTAATGATGTCATAGATGATAACAAGAATCAACAGAAGAAGCTGGGTAGAAGTAAGAAGCATTAAATGTTATAATGTAAATATAAAGCTAATAACAAATGATATGAAAAAAATATTACATCACACAAATTTTTCTGTTAAGATAGTTAACAAAAATGTAAGAAATTTGATACTATTTTCGTATGAGGATCACTGCAAAATTATTAATCATTTGAAAAAACTTCAATATAAGTACTTCACATATACACCTATTGAAGTAAAACTTTATACTATCAAAATTCAGGGTTTGTCTGACTCCTATGACGAGAGTGAGATAGTTGACTATCTGAACAACCTCAAAATTGATGTTAAGGTTTTAAAAATGATAAATATTAAAAATGATAGGTGGTTGGTGCAATTATAATATTCAGGAATTCTTTAAAATCAGATATATTTTAAACTGCAGAGTTAGTTTAAAAAAAACATAAACAAGTCGGTCCGGTTCAATGTCGTAATTGTCAAAGATTTGGACATATTTCTTTGAATTGTCAAATGCCTTACCGCTGTGTCAAATGTGGAGAATCACATGGACCAGCAAAGTGTAAAATTCCAGCCAGAGATGAAAACTCTGCTGAGAATATTGTAAAAAATCCAATTTCGGGTGAAATTGTTAAAAAAATAGGCCACCCCATTAAATGTATTAATTGTAATAAAGAAGGGCATGTGGCTAGTGACAAAAAATGTCCCAAAAGACTGGAAATTATCAGTAGACTAAAAAATAAGGGTAGTTCTACTTAAGTAATTAAAAATGCGTCGTCTACATTAGCAAAGGGAATTTCCTATGCTGATTGTGTTAGGCAGACTGCAAATTATCAATATAATAATGCTAAGCATAATGTTGAGCAGGTAATACAAACATTTGATAATGATTGTAAAAGATTGCTAGGTAAAGATCTTCTTAACTGCATTGAAAAGATTGGTAATTTTGCCAATGAATACAAAAAACTTAAAGACGATGGGGAAAGGACTAGGCCCTTTTTTGGTCTATTATTAAGTATCCATGATTAGAAGTTTGAATGTATTTTTATAAATGTAAATTCGATCATTTCGAAACATAAACGTCACTATCTTAATGTCTTTTTAAATGAACACAAACCAGACTTTTTTTTATTAGCAGAGCATAAATTATCTCCCAGACATAAAATTTCTTGTAAACATTATAATATATTCAGACAAAATAGACAAGACACTCGAGGTGGCGGAACTGCAATTCTAATTAAAGACAATATACATACAGAAAGACTAGTTTTAAATTTCATTAGCATAGAATATACAGCTATTAAATTGAAAAATTTAAATGGTCAGTCTCTCATAATTTCCTCTCTTTATCAAAAGCCTAATGAGGTATTACTTGGAAAGACTAAGAATTTTTGAAAGAAAGGTTCTGCGTGGTTGCACCAACTTGAAATGTCGTATATATCCAGATGGTTCCATTAGATATACATCGTGTAAAACTCTTTATGAAACAGCTGGAATTGACAGAATTGATAATTATCTGGTCAACGCAGGCATCAAATTTTTGAATAGCTGAGCTGCGTCAAATAATCCAATCGTAAGAAGCTGCATTCATAATGCAGATATAGATAGGATATGTATAAACAGCCTTTCTTGAACTCAGACTTTTTACTATCAATACGCAAGGATAACTCGCTATATGTTCAAAACAAATTAATCTTCTACCACAGAAGGTATAACTCTTATAATTTTAATGATCTCGTGTACAACATTTCGCAGTGATCCTTATAATAGTTTAGTTTTTAAGTTTTTTATTTTAGTATAAGCCTAAGTTTTAAATCAAACAAACTTTTGAATGAAATCTCATTTTTTTATTTGCCAAAGTTTTTAGAGATATCTTTCTTTGAATGAAAAAAAAAAAAATTTTTTTTTGCATTTAATAGATATAAGACGTATGTGCCTTATTATATAAAACTGAAATGTAATATTCTGTGAAAAGTATTTAAATACGTATAGAACACCTGTATTGAATTTTGTACTTAGCTATAAGTGACCTTGTTAAAATTTGAATTGGTTTAATAAAGTGAATTGAATTGAATTGAATTAGGAAAGTAGCTAGTCTTAGGGCTGACAGGTAGGTGGTCAAATCGAGTGTAGGAAAAATAATTAGGCACGAGAGTGAAATTCCTCTCCAACACAGCTAGGTATATTTTATTAGGCAAGCATTGGCACGAGAGTGTATATTCCTCTCGAACATAGCTAGGAATATTGTAGTGTACTCACACGTTTAGATTAGTCATAAACATACCTACACCAACATTTTTGATTCAATATTACACAACTACAAAAATGCATACTTGCATTTAATAAATTTTAACTTAGCATAGATTTAATAACATTAGGTTAGTTAAGTAAACACAATGTCACCTAATAACTTGCTTAAGTAACACAAGGTTATTAATTGTGCTAGAGTAAGAATTTTTATAAGTATAAATAATGTAAATTTTGGAATAATAAAACAGAAAAGACTTTGGCTTCAACTAAAGAACAATTCCCAGTCTTTTTCTCAATACCTATTTACTACATCTCCCCTTGCCAGGCATATAGCCGAAAGGACGCTGCTCTCTCTTAGCAGCTGCAGGTTAGTAAATATAGTAAAATAATAACATAAATAACAATCCCACTTTATTATTACCATAATCACTATAATATCATAACAAAAGTAAAATATATTGTGCTAATTCTTGGGCTATTATATTTCTTAAATGTGTCGCTGCATTTCGCACAAAAAATGGAGATGCCTCCTCTTTATTCACGTAAAATGCCGCTATTTAGATTTAATTTTCCTTTATTATGGTTGTGAGGGCGAAACTACCTACATACTTTCGCCCTCCACCGTGCCTACTATATGTTTTCTTTGTATGACATCCCCTTCTTCTCTGTCAACATTTTTTTTTTCTTTTTTCTTTTCTTTCTTCTCTCTGACGAGAGAGAGAACGAGGAGAGAGCCGAGGAGAATTGAGGGCTGGATGGTAGTGGAAAGAAAATATTGAAGGGAGTCGATATACAAACGTTGAGTAAAACACACGGCACACAGTAAATGTAAATTGTTCTTATTCTTTTTAAATAAAATAAAAAATAAAAAATATACCAAGAAATCGTGTACTATATAAAAATCCGGGTACCCAAACGAGGTGAGTCACAACAATTGTTTTTTTTTTTATACTTTTCCCCCTCAACAAAGAGAAACCCAGCTTGAGACTCTCTGACCCTCTACGACGCAAGATATCCGATAGAAACGTCCGTAGGGACGCTTGCTGAGTAGATCCACTGCCCAAGACCTGTGTTTGACGAAGGTGCCGCATTTGCCAGCCCTTAGTCACAGAGAGTTATCAAAGTAAACGTCGTGGTCCCAACAAAATAAATTCTACTGTTGGGCGAACCTTGAGCCGCTGGCCTACCCCAGCTAAGAGGACAGAAAGTCGTCTTTACAGTTCGCGCCCGAGCAGGGACCACGATCAATACCACAGTCTCAGTATTGTTACAAATTTGTACACACCCAACAATGTTCTGGAAAATATGTAAAATTATTTAAACAAGCAAATTACAAGACGTGATAATAACCTTGAACGACAAACAAGCATACAAAAGGCAAAAAAAAAAAAAAATACATCTTGGACGGTAACAAAATAACAATCATTAAACCGTTATCCACACATTTTTTTTTGAGTCCTAACGGGACATCACAAAATCGAAAAAGACAAAAATTTTATATATATACGCAAATAAGTGTATACTCATTCTTTTGGGTACCGTTATACTTAAGTTTTGAAAAAAAAAAGAAAACAACAGCGTAAGCATACCACTGAACCATTATACACACATTCCTCTGCTAATTGTCTACGCACATATTTCGATGTAACAGCGCATATGCCCAAGTAACGAAACCTTCTTTCGCTCTCACGTTATCAAACAAACATATGTAAAACAAGAGAGAACAAAAAAAAAAAAACGTTGAATACATATAAGAAATGCCAACGAACAATAACATAAGAGAAATTCATTTGAGCAAGCGTAAGGGATATTTAATATCGTAAGAGAGAAAGGTTTTTTTTTACAAACAGAGAAAAAAAAAAAAAAGGAGAGAATTAACATAACGCTCATTCTATATCGTAAGAGGGAAAGGTTTTTTTTTTACAAACAAAAAAAAAAAAAAAAGAATACAAGAGAAACAACAAAACAACAAGAACTCTGTACCTGTAAGAATAAAAAAAAAAAGAGAGAGAAACAACAAAACAACTAGAACATTCCAACTTAAACTAGAACATTCTAACTAAAAAAAAAAACAAAGAAAACATGGATCGTAGAACTTCGTGGATATACCACATCCATAAGGAGGATTTAATCGAATTCGGTCTAGATTCAACGGGAACGGTACAAGAGTTACGCAAAAGGTTCATTATATTTTATCTTGAAGAAGGTCATGAGCCAGAGGAGCAAGAACGCCTAATGGTAATCCGAATCTCATACGAAAGGACAAGTACAAATGTTTCGCCAATACCTCCGCCGTCTATACCGGATATACGCGTACAAGAGGAAAATGAAGACAAGGTTTCACAGAAAAGCGTAGAAATATCTGTCACTTTTCCAGTCCGAACTACCCAAAGCCAAACTACTCAGTATACATTACTGGAAGCACGCCAAGATAACATCGACATTTATAGCAGTCATACTCACGGACATGAAAACGTAGGCCCAGTGCAAACGACAGTTTTGCCGGGTGCCGAACCAATTGGCGCATACCGACCGAATGTACCGACCGTCACATGCGAGTCGAAACCAGTTATTGAGACTGTGCGTAAATGGGGTCTCAATTACACTGTACAAAAGGAACCACTAAATTTTAGCGAACGGGTGGAAACTTTAGCGGAGGCATACGGTGTCGACGTAAATAAATTACCAAATACTATGGTCGAAATGTTGCGTGATAAGGCTCTCACGTGGTATTGCAACAATAATCGACGATGGACAACTTGGGCGCAGTTCCGTCAGGACTTCCTTAAGTTTTTCCTGCCCCATAAGTATTTCGAACGCTTGGACGACGAGATCCGGAAACGAACACAGCGACCGCGTGAAAGTTTTAAAGACTATGTGTTAAGTCTACAAGCACTAATGAAACCAACAAGTATGACCGAAAGGCAGAAATTGGAAAGGATCTATACGAATGCACAGCCCGAATATTTATATTACGTCAAACGGAGAGATTTCATTAACCTTGACGAATTACTGGAACTAGCGGATGATTTTGAAGGGACATCTAGACCAACCGCACCACATCGTGACTATCACCGAGTAATAGCTGAACAAAGTCGCCCACCGCCTCAACAAAAACATTACCCACCGCACGAGGGATTGATGTAAGAAACAGTGGTTTGAATTCACCGCACGAACGCGGTAGTTCAAGATCGTCCCAAGAACAACTTCGTCCACCTATAAACACGATTAATACAAACCCGATCAACGTCTCTACGGCATGCCGAAAATGTGGTCAAGATGGACATAGACGCTCGGAATGCCAAAACGCTGCCTATCTTTTTTGTTGGCGCTGCGGTCGTAGAGGCATTAAAACCATCGAGTGTTGCGACAGGAACAGGAGATCGGGAAACGAGCAGAGAGTTCACCGGTCCGGAGGGCAAGTGAACTCGACGCAGCACCGAGCCCCTCCCCAGTAACAACAGCAACAAATCAACAAGCAGCAATGAAACAAAACTCACCGACACAGCCAGAAATAAGAAACATGGAAATACAACCCAACAACACGGGTAATTATTGAAGATCGCACCGTCACTGCCACGGTAGACACGGGTGCAACTCAGTGCTTCGTGTCCGAAAGATTCGCTGATTCGCTGAAACATCGTTGCAAAATTATTCCACGTAGGGCAAATATAATTTTAGCCGATGGGTCCCGGAGAAACGCAACGCAGACACTAAACTGTTCAACACGTTTCGGACTCAAAACTCGCATGATGAGATTCGACGTTATGCCAGGGACTACCGAAGACGTGGTCCTTGGATACAGTTTTTTACGAGAGTTTGGAGCGCTTTTGCATTGTGCAGGACATTCCGCGTGGTATGATCCCCCTGCCACGGAATCTCACAAAATCGCAATCGTCCAAACTCAAGATACATCGATTCATGAAATAGAACGACCCCAAGAGCACAACGATGCATCAACTAAAGCTCAAGAAAAACCAACAGAACCCAATCAAGTACCACAACAATATATTCCGCCGAGCGATACTGACGTGAACCACAGCATAGCGCCTGTCGAATAAGATATAATTAAACCAAAGATCGACCTACATGAAATTTCAGCCCTAGATGCACCACGAGTTTATGTTTTCCTCGAAAACCAGCTGCAGAAATTTAATGACGTACATGGCACTACCGCCCGTTTAGAGCACACAATTCGCGTTAAAGATGATAGACCGTTTAAATTCCGTTATGCCACCAGGAACCCGGCTATGCAGGCCATCATCGATACGGAGATCAACAAACTTATTACCAATGGTTGCATAGAGCGTTCCCACAGCCCATACAATTCACCGATCACCCTGGCACGGAAGAAAAACGAAAAATGGAGATTGTGCATGGACTTCAGACACCTAAACAGTAGGTCGAGCCCAGACGCATACCCATTGCCGAAAATATCAGCTATTCTGGACAGGTTACGAGAAGCGAAATTTATTAGCACACTGGATCTACGTGATGGCTATTGGCAAGTGCCACTTGCCGAATCTAGCAAACAATACACGGCTTTCACCGTACCGGGACGAGGACTATATCAGTGGCGAGTCATGCCGTTCGGCCTACACTCTGCCCCAGCTACATTTCAGAGGTTACTCGACACTGTCATTGGGCCCGAAATGGAGCCACATGCATTCGCTTACCTCGACGATATCATCGTGATTAGCAAAACACTTGATGAACATCTACACCATCTCGAAGAAGTTTTTAATCGCCTAAGAGCTGCTAATCTACGTTTGAATCCAGAGAAATGTGAATTCTTTAAGAAAACAATAAAATATCTTGGACATGTCATTTGTGAGGAAGGTATATGCACAGATCCGGATAAAACGCGAGCGATTTCGGATCTGAAACCACCTCAAAACGTGAAAGAAGTGAGACACTTTTTGGGAATGGCATCATGGTACCGACGTTTCGTCCCTGAGTTCGCCGAGATATCGTCACCTCTAACTGCACTGTTGAAGAAAGGTAAACACTTCAAGTGGACCGAAGAACAGCAGACAGCATTTGAGTTACTCAAGCACCGACTCACAGAGTCTCCCATACTAGCCTGTCCAGATTTCAGTACCGAGTTTACAGACCGACGCTAGCGAAAATGGTTTAGGAGTAGTTCTCACCCAAGTTCAAGACAACCAGGAAAGAGTAATTGCTTACGCCAGCCGGCACCTGATATCAGCAGAAAGAAACTATTCAACTACGGAAAAGGAATGCCTAGCCGTTGTATGGGGCATCCGAAAGATGCGTCACTACTTAGAGGGGTATCACTTCACCGTATTAACGGATCATTTGTCACTTAAGTGGCTAAATGCTCTAGATAATCCTACGGGTCGATTAGCGCGCTGGGCTTTGGAGCTGCAGCAGTATAATTTCAACGCCCAGTATCGCAAAGGAAAATTCAACGTCGTCGCAGATGCACTCTCTAGACAACCGGTCGAAACATGTCAGAGGGCTATCTGTGATGAAAGACCAAATACGGAATGCGCCTGGCTAAAACGAAAGAAGGAAGAGGTTCTAGCGAATCCAGCTAAATACCCAGAATACCAAATCATCGGAGAACAGTTATACCGACATCTCCCACGATCACTAGAGGATGAGGATTCACAAGCGTGGAAACTTTGTGTCGCTTCACCGCTGAGGGAACGCGTGCTCAAAGAAAATCATGACGCTCCAACCGCTGGACATTTAGGTATACGAAAGACCATCCGCAGACTTTGCCAAAGATACTACTGGCCTGGAATGTTTCGCGATGTTAGCCGCTATGTCCGCAAGTGCGAATCATGCCAGCAGTATAAAGCAGTCCAACGCCCTGCCGGAGAAATGCTCACGCATATTCCGAAAGAGCCATGGTCAACGCTGTGCGCCGATGTTATAGGTCCACTTCCTCGCTCAAAGCACGGAAACATTATGCTACTCGTTTTCTTTGACCAATTCTCAAAATGGGTCGAACTTATACCCATGAGAAATGCTACTAGCGATGGGTTAATCAATGCTTTCCGAGAACGAATACTTGCTCGTTTTGGAATGCCGAAAGTGCTTCTAAGCGACAACGGAACGCAGTTCGCCAGTCGGAACTTTCGAAAGTTTCTTGACGAATTAGGCTTTCTTCATCAATTCACAGCGCCATATACACCTCAAGAGAATCCAACGGAACGTGTCAACCGAACAATTAAAACGACTTGCCGAAATCAGCACAATCGCTGGGATGACTTACTCCCAGAAATTTCATTAGCGATCAACACGGCACAATCCGACACAACAGGATTTTCACCTGCCTATCTAACACAAGGTCGTGAACCAAGACTACCGAAGTCACTGTATGACGAGGTCAATATCGTTGGAATACCCCATTCTCATAACACGCCGACTCAAAGGGCCCAGGAACTACAAGGAATATTTAAAATCGTACGTCAAAACCTAGAAAAGGCATCACAGGATCAACGTAGGCATTACAACTTACGTCGACGCGCTTGGGAGCCTAGAATTGGAGAGTTAGTCCTAATGCGGAATCATACGTTGTCGAAGGCTACCGACCAGTATGCCGCCAAGCTAGCACCGAAATATATAGGTCCTTTTGAGGTCGTTGAAGCTAAGTCCAAAGTCATTTACGTCATCAAAGATCGCTGTAATAACAGCGTCAAAACTTCTCATGTCAGTGATTTAAAACGTTTCGAATGAATGTAGTTTGTCTTCTTAGACTCTATTGACCACCTAATATAATTAACTAATATCTTATTCTTCGTATCTTCGCAGCACAATATGACAGGACGTGGACGAGTCGGATTCTTTTGGCCGCCCAACGATCCGCGCAGGCGGAACCCATTTTACAGGAACTACAGGACCCTGAATCACCCCACCTGCAGAGATAAGTGAGATAAGTGATGATAATTCTAACGGAGCACAGTCACGAGATCCGCGTATGGAGGATGCTAGTGAGGATGAAATCCCCACCGAAAACACAAGTGAGGGACCAGCTGGAGGCAGTGCACGAGCCGACAACAGGCCGTACATCCGCATTACTGGTGACCCGGTGCAGATTGATGAGACCCCAAACGCTACCATATACCAGAGGACTATCAAATTAATGTTAGTCGTACCAGACGAATATGACATCTTGAGGCGCCCGGATAAACCAATAGTCACCACACCAGATGATGAAACACCGACCGAACAGAACTACGGCGTAACGATCGAGGATATCGGTGAACCGAGGCCGCAAAGCCCCGAACCAATTTCTGACGATCGTCGAAGCGCGCCGAACGGGGCCGACAGGGCTGATGTCGAGACACAGCCATATAGCATGGAAGATGAGGAGGACGAGGAACCGCAGCCGTCGACCAGCCGAATGAATCCAAGACTTGTAAGGGAACGGGAAGTGCCTGTCTACAATGAGATGCGGGACGACATCGCCGACCGTATCTACGCACCTGGGTTACCTGACGAGGCCGCGCTGCCAATCGCACGTGCAATGTGGGAACGCCGTCATATTAAGCCACGTTGCGAACGCCTGGTGTTTTTCGAGGACCGGCGCTACCGGCTGACGCTAACACGGAAAGCGTGTTTCGTGCTGAAACATGTGCCTTCCCGAGGAGGGGATGGAGTGTGAGGGCGAAACTACCTACATACTTTCGCCCTCCACCGTGCCTACTATATGTTTTCTTTGTATGACATCCCCTTCTTCTCTGTCAACATTTTTTTTTTCTTTTTTCTTTTCTTTCTTCTCTCTGACGAGAGAGAGAACGAGGAGAGAGCCGAGGAGAATTGAGGGCTGGATGGTAGTGGAAAGAAAATATTGAAGGGAGTCGATATACAAACGTTGAGTAAAACACACGGCACACAGTAAATGTAAATTGTTCTTATTCTTTTTAAATAAAATAAAAAATATACCAAGAAATCGTGTACTATATAAAAATCCGGGTACCCAAACGAGGTGAGTCACAACAATTGTTTTTTTTTTTATACTTTTCCCCCTCAACAAAGAGAAACCCAGCTTGAGACTCTCTGACCCTCTACGACGCAAGATATCCGATAGGAACGTCCGTAGGGACGCTTGCTGAGTAGATCCACTGCCCAAGACCTGTGTTTGACGAAGGTGCCGCATTTGCCAGCCCTTAGTCACACAGAGTTATCAAAGTAAACGTCGTGGTCCCAACAAAATAAATTCTACTGTTGGGCGAACCTTGAGCCGCTGGCCTACCCCAGCTAAGAGGACAGAAAGTCGTCTTTACATGGTAAAAAATCCATTAAGGGTATTGCAAAATTATTTATTTGTAGTGAACGCGGAATAAATTCTTGGTTGGCATTTAAAAAATCACTATTATGTGAATTTGGAAGCAAAGTAAACACAAATTGCTTATAGAAAGCAAATAAACTAATGATGAAAATGTGTAGGAGTCTAGGAGTTCTAGAGGAAACATTGAAAATGAATCTCTCATCCAATATATCATTGATGGTATTCAAGACTCGAACACCAACAAACTTATTTTATATGGATCAGAAAATGTCTACGATTTAAAAAAGAAACTAAAATAATACGAAATAATATGTGAAAAATTAAAAAAACGCAGGAAAAAAGAAATGAATCAAAAGAAAAAACTGAGAAAATACAGCATGATTCTAAAAAAGCATTACTTTGTTTTAATTGTGAAAGCAAAGGACATAAATCGGTTGATTGTAATAATAAAGAAAAAGGTATTAAATGCTTTAAATGTAATCACTACGGGCATATATCTAAAAATTGTTCGGTAAAGAAATTAAATGAATTAGAAACCAACACACGCTTTGTAAAAGACAAAAACGAGTTAATGATAACGAAAATTAGAATTGGAAATTACGAATATAGTGCGTTATTTGACACCGGCAGTATATTCAATTTAATTAGAGATGTGGTCAAGCAATTAAATGTTGTTGCAGTTTGTAAAACTTAACCATAACTAAGAGGAATGTGCAAAATCAAACTATAAAAAAGAAATAAAAAAGATGGAGTAAAGATGGCGAATTTCGAAAATGAAAAAAAAGGAAGAAAAGGAAAGGAAAAAAAAGGAGAGTCATGCGGTGGTTGATTGTGAGAGGAAGAAAAGTCATGCGGTGGGAAGAAAAAAAGAAAAATTGTTTAAGAAAAGTTCTGAAGAAAATTTATGTAAACTTTAATTAAAGATTTTTTCTTTCTAAAGTAAATTATGCATATATTATACCTCCATAAGTCATATATATATTAAAGTGCTTATAATAAGTTATATTGGCGTTAAAGCATAAATTAAACAAGTTTTTTTCAAATTTACCTGCACATGATTAAGTAGCCGATTCGCAAAAAAAAAAAATATCTACAAGAATCATCACTCATAAGCTATTATCGAGAAGGGAAAACCCAAAAACATTTTCTCAATCTCATCGGTGTCAACAACAATGGAGGTTAAGCCATCATATAATTTCTTACTCACCGAGCAATTCAATTACGAAGCAAACTGAATCATCCGTAGCACCACCAGCTTATTTTGAAACAACAACAACATTACTAATAACGATACTCTTACTGTCTGTTTTATAAAAAAAAAAAAAAAAAGGAGAGAGAAAGTTCCATGGCGTGTACAGGTGAAAAGCAAAGAGTGCAGTAATTGGCCATCGTTTTAGCAGATATCACGAGTGTCTATCATATGGTTTGATTTTTAATTTATAATTTTTTTCATTATTTATTGGTATGTTTATTATCTATTTATTTATCGACTATCCATATTTATCCACATTATTACACATTTTTTTTTTTTTTGTTTATTTGAATTTGATTTATGAGATTTACCTCAGGTCTTATCCAAACTCTGCGGGAGAAAATCGTGGCCAGACGTTCTGATATTAGACAATGGTACTCAGTTCACAAGTAAGGTGTTTCGAAATTATGTAGAGGCGGTTGGCATTAAACATCGGTTCACAGCGCCCTACACTCCGCACGAAAAATCGACGGAACTTGCTAACCGTACTGTGAAGACGATGATTTCTCAGTTGGCGAACGATGATCATCGTAAGCCATAAATAAAACCTCCGAAAGCTCTAGCGCAATGGAAATTGGTCCAAGTGAACTTAGGTAAAGCTGTACAAAATCGAAGTAGACACTACAATTTGAGACGACGTCCCTGGAAGTCTAAGATCAGGGACAAGGTAGTGCTCTCTAATCTTTATTATTTCTTTGTTTACTATCCTTTCAGAATCTCTCTTTGTTTACGCAGTTGACCAGGATGAGCGATAACTATGAACGCGTTCGCCAGTGGTGGTCGGAGGTACGCCGCATCGCCGCTCAAGCGTTAACGTCCCGGATTTAAGGCATCTCCCAAGAAGGTCGATCCGCCGAAGCCGTTGTACACCAGACGGGGTGATGACGTACCAGGGTCCAGTACAACAACACGCCGCCAGGGGACCAGCCGACCCGTGATTCCCGATAACAACATGGCCAGTCTTCCCCGCAAGCGCCAGCATCCCAGCGCCAAAACATCCCCAAAGAAGGACGCTCCACCGAAGCCATTGAACTATAGGCGAGGTGAACCAGCTGCACGCCCGAAAGCAGTCGGAGGGCGCGTTACCCCTAGGCAGCCGGTGAGTAGAAGCCGGCGCAGACGCGTTTGTAGGAGGGCAAATTGTATGTGCGATCCGTGATCCGCGAAAACCCCCCAAGGGTGGTTCGCCGGAGGGGTGCCCCCAGAGGTGGTGCGTTTTTCTTCCCACAACTGTTGCTCTGTTTCACTACACTTCTGTTATGTCTTTGCCGAGCCAGACCCGTCAACATTAACAGGTTGCCGTGTGGGGAAACGAACGTTCGAGACGTACGAGAAACGAAGTTCGAGAAAAACGGCCGAGCGAACTGTGTGGTTGAGAGTGAAGAGAGAGCGAAGACATGATTATTCGTTGTTGAACTATCAAAGTGCGTGGTTTTCTGACTGATCTACTCGCGTGTGGACAACCAACCCATGGGGAATAGTGCGCCTCGAATTGGTAGACACATAGTCGAAGGTCCCACCAAAGACGTTTTGCGTTTGGTACCGTGAGGTACTGGAGCCCCAAGAACTAAGGTTCTTGCCAGTACGTACTTTCGGGTAGGCCCCCTTGTGGGATCATCGCGGGGGCTGAAACAGTAGTTGGGGAGTATGGAACACCCTTGACCAAGGGGAAGAATAATTAGCACTATTAACGGTATTCTAATAGTTGGAAGCTGCTAACTTCTAATGGAGTTAGTAGGGGCGCTGGAGACGCTTAAAAACTTTACATATGTTAAATAAGACCGTTAAGGTAGTTGTTAACTATAAAAATTTGCAACTCTGATATACTCGCGTATGATTATAATTCCTTGTTGAATACCTATATGTTACAACCCAACTGCGTATACATTAGAACTTACTATTATTATCATCTATGAATTACATACTTATGAATTGTACTAATATATTAAATATAGTTTAATAAACTCTCTGCGTTTTCAACCGTCAATGACGTAACATGGGTTATGGGCCCAGCGGTATTTAAAAAAAAAATTAATTAAAGAAAGGTTAGAAAAGTCACGTGGTTTTTTAAGTTCGTCTTTTTTGATTCGGTTGGTCCGAAAAAATTAAAAAATAATTGATTTTTAAATTAAATCGGTAATCGTTTAGTAAATTTTGTTTTACGATGGCGAGTAATACGTATATTACACAAATTGAGAAGCTTAGCGGCGAAAATTTTTCAACGTGGTGTGTTCAAATGAAGAGTTATTTAGTAACTCTTGACTTGTGGAAGTACGTAAGTGAAGAATGTGCACAAGATGCTAACGCAGAAGCTAAAGCGGCCTGGATAAAAAATGATGAGAAAGCCTTAGCAACAATTGTTTTGGGTGTAAGGCCAACAGAATTAATTCACATTAAATATTGTTCGTCAGCAAAAAGTGCTTGGTCCGTTTTAAAATGTTTATATAAAACAGACACTCCGTGTCGTAAAGTTATCCTTTACAGAAAACTTATACGCTTCAGAATAAAAATGAATGAAAATATGTCGAACCAACTAAAAGAATTTTCTGAAATTATTGATGAATTGCGAACAATACAAATGGAAATGCCAAACGATTTCCTAACTATTTTATTACTGTGTAGCTTGCCGGATGAAATGGAAAGTTTCGTTGTAGCTACGACAAGTCATAGTACACTTCCATCTGTACAAGTTTTGGTATCAAAAATTTTAGAAGAGGAAAGGCGACAAAGCGAGAAAAATGGTGCTTCTGTTCCAGAAAGTGTTTTTGTTGCACGAAATAAAGAAAAATTTGAAAAGAAAAAGGAAAAAAATGTACAGCAAAAATCTTCTACATCAAATAAAAACGTTAAGTGTTATAATTGTGGCAAGAGAGGGCACATTCGAAATCAGTGTAAAGCAAGTGTTAATGATTGTGCTATTGTGTTAAGTGCAACACAAGAAAATTTTCTATCGAAAAGCCAGTGGATTCTAGATAGTGGTGCCTCTTCCCATATGAGTAACAACTCATTATTGTTTAGCTCGATGACCAATATAAATAAACAAATTATACTTGCATCTGGTGAAAATATATTAGCTAAAGGAATTGGTGACATTATTTTGGTTTCAGAGTTTAGTAAATTCAAACTTTCAAATGTATTATACGTTCCACAATTGCATTCAAACTTTATATCAATTTCAAAAATAGTTCAGACTGGCAATTCTGTAGTTTTTGGTAAAGAAGAAGCTGTAATAAAAACAAAAAATGAAAAGAATATATTTAAAGCAAAAATGAAAAATGGTATATTTTATGCAAAATTTATTGAAAGTAAAAGTTCTGAAAAAATAAATAACGTGATTGATTGTAATGCACATTTAAATAGTGCACAAATTTGGCATAGTCGTTTTGGTCATATAAATATTAAAGATTTATATGCATTAAAAACAAAAGATATGGTACGTGGTTTAAAGCTGAAATGTGACGATAATTTTAAATGTTTAACATGTGCTTTGTGCAAAATAAGTGCTAAACCATATCCAAAGTGGTCACATATTGCTACCAAAGGTGTTTTGGAATTAATCCATACGGACATTTGTGGTCCTATGCGCATACCATCACAAGGAGGATCCAGATACATAATTACGTTTATAGATGATTACTCAAGGTTTATTGAAACAAAATTTTTAAAGAATAAATCTGATGCATTGAGTGCATTTATTGATTTTGTTACAAAAGTTGAAAACCAAACTGGCAAAAGTGTTAAAAAGCTTAGAAGCGACAACGGTCGTGAATACATAAATCAACATTTTAAGAATTTTTTGAATGAAAAAGGTATAATCCATGAAACAACGGTATGTTATTCGCCACAACAAAATGGCATCGCAGAACGTGCGAATAGAACACTCATTGAAATGGCGAGATGTATGCTTCAGGAATCTAAATTAAATCAAAATTTATGGTCAGAAGCAATAAACACTGCAACATACATCAGAAATCGTTCTCCAACTGCAGTTCTAAATAATTTAACACCATATGAACGGTGGACTGGTAAAAAACCATCTGTGGCGCATTTTAAACGTTTTGGTTGTGTAGCTGTTTGCTTGAAAAAAGGTCCTAAGGGTAGTAAGTTTGAACCTAAAGGCGAAAAATTAACGTTTCTCGGATATGCTCAACATACAAAAGGTTATCGTTTATACAATTGTGAAACAAAAACTATGACTATAGCAAGAGATGTTATTTTCTTTGAAAATACATTTAACAATAACAACAATAATAAAGATGACGATGATTTTTATATATGTTACAACAATCAACCACGAGATCAAATTACAATAACAAATGATGCTTTTAATGAACACTATAATGAAATACAACAACAACAACCACAACAACAACAAAATCAAAACAACAATGAAGAACAAGAAGAAGATTTAAATGAAGATTTTAATAACGAAAATACGTCAGAAAATGAAACAATAATTGTTCAAGGTAAACGTTTAAGAGGAAGACCTAAAATTTGTAGAACTGGTCGTGTTGGTAGGCCACGAAAGGTTTATCGTACTGAAAATGGTCATGAAATGCTTAATGCAGTTATTGAAAATCCAGTGTCAGTTGCTGCTGCTTTGAAATCTGATGACGCTGAACATTGGAAAATTGCTATGCAATCAGAATTTGATTCATTACATAAAAACAAAACTTGGGAGCTTGTTGATAAGCCATCAAATAAAAATGTGATTGGTTGTAAGTGGGTGTTTTCACTAAAGCGTAAAGCTGATGGTACTGTGGAAAGATATAAAGCGAGATTAGTTGCTCTAGGTTGCTCGCAAAAGTTCAACATAGATTATAATGAAACATATGCTCCGGTTGTTCGTCACGCAACGATACGTTTGTTGTTATCGTTAGCTGTTACATATAAATTGCTAGTAAACCACGTAGACATTGTTGCTGCATATTTAAACAGTAATTTGAAGGAAGAAGTTTATATGAAGCAACCACCTTATTTTGAGGATCAATCTAATATTAATAAAGTTTGTAAGTTAAAACGTGCTTTGTATGGTTTGAAGCAGGCAGGGCGTGCCTGGAATCAAAAGGTCACAGAAATTTTGATAAGTGTCGGTTTTAAAAGATGTCAAACTGATAACAGCGTTTATGTAAAACTTGATAATGATGAAATAAATATAATTGCTTTATACGTTGATGACATGCTCATTGGATGTTCATCTAAACATGCTATGTGTAAAATTATTGACATGTTAAATCAACATGTTGAAGCTGTTGATAAGGGTCCCATATCATTTTATTTGGGTATGGAGATTGAACGGGAAGGTTCCCGTGGTGCCATTAACATTCATCAAAAACGTTACGTTGAAAAATTGTTACAAGATTGGGGAATGGTAAATTGTAAGCCATCAAGTACACCATGGGCTACTGGTACGGTCCTAACAAAATGTGAAAAACAATGTACAAATTTGGAGACGAAAACGTTCCAGTCTCTTATTGGCTCGTTAATGTATTTGGCTGTCATCTCGAGGCCAGATATTGCTCATATTGTATCGAGATTGTCACAATTTAATGCACATCCACACAAAGAACATCTGGTTGCAGCAAAACACATTTTGCGCTATATAAAAAATAGCCCACAAGGTATTATCACTTATTCAAATAATGAACAATTAGTATGTTTTACAGATTCAGATTGGGGCTCGGATGCTACTGATAGAAAGTCTTACAGTGGTTATGTGATATTTTCTGCTGGTGGTCCTATTTGTTGGGAATCCAAAAAACAACATTCCGTATCGTTAAGTTCAATGGAAGCGGAATACATCAGTATGTGTCAAGGTACAAAAGAGTTGGTGTTTTGTCGAAGCTTAATTGAAGAAGTGGGTTTTGGTGAACTTTTAAATCACCCTACTACAGTTCGTTGTGATAATCAAGCGGCTTTGTTTCTTGTAAAAAATCCAACTGTTAGTAAAAGAAGCAAGCACATAGACATTCGTATGCACTACATAAGAGAAAAATACACCAATAACGAAATAGATGTTGAGTATGTGGAATCAGATAATAATCCTGCAGACGTGTTGACAAAACCCTTAACGAAAGAAAAACATCATAATTGTTGCAAATTATTAAAAATGTTGTTGTAAACAAATGTGTATAAATTACATATGTATATATTGCTAATTTTGTAAACTGAATTTAAAAAAAAATGAATTTATATTGTACTGTATATTTGGATTTGCAGCGCATTTGGGTTGAGCCGGAGATTTTTGAATACCTATATGTTACAACCCAACTGCGTATACATTAGAACTTACTATTATTATCATCTATGAATTACATACTTATGAATTGTACTAATATATTAAATATAGTTTAATAAACTCTCTGCGTTTTCAACCGTCAATGACGTAACATTCCTAAAGTTCACAAAGTATTTAATCTTGTTACTGTTCGAACCAAGGACAATAGTTTTAACAAAAATTACGCTATTTAAAATTATCACTCAATCAATATTGTTTTACTAACTTTTTCTTATTGTTCGAGACTTATATGAATAAAACATTTATTCTAAAAAAAAAATTTATCTCAGAAGGAAATTTGCTGCTGAACCCTGGTGCCGGCGGTTCACCCCGGCACGTCCAGCAAATTTGTGTATCATTATAACATAATTAAAAACGTTCTTTTCGTTCCGGACCCAGATAGAAACTTCTTATCTGCACTGAAAAAGGCATGCGTGTAGTTTTTGAAGAAGGAGCCAACCGTGTACATTTTATAAAAGATAATTGTATCATTGTTGATAGTGTACGTGAAAACCGACTTTATAGAATGAATTTAGAGCCCGTGATCGAACATTTAGTAAATATGGTGTCAGCAGAACCTGCTAAACTTTGGCATGAACGTCTCGGTCATGTAAATTACTCAACACTTAAAAATATGTACGTTCAAGGTGCAGTACAAGGTTTAAACATTAATGACATTGACAAAGAACAACCGCTTTGCGAAGGTTGTGTGTTTAGCAAACAGCATAGGCAAAGTTTTCCTAAAAGTGGTTCAAAAAGAGCGACCAAACCTGGAGAAACTTTTCATGTTGATTTGTGTGGAAAAATGAGTGTCAGTTCTATTGGTGGTTCCACTTATTTTATGCTTTTAAAAGATGATTATTCAAGATACTGTTTTGTATATTTTTTGAAAAACAAGAGTGATGTTTTAAAGTATCTGATGAAATTTCATGCAGATGTTTTGGCTGATGGACATGGAATAACAAAGTCAGATGGTGGATTAGACTTTTGCAATGAAGCAGTAAATCAATTTTTAGTAAAAAATGGAATTAAACATAAGGTTTCTACACCAAGAGCGCTTGAATAATGGTCTTATAGAAAGGCAAAATCGGACTGTTGTTGAATGTGCAAAAGCAATGCTACATCAGAAAAGTTTACCTTTGCATCTGTGGGCAGAAGCTACAAATACAGCTGTTTAATTGAAAAATCGTACTGCTTGGAAATGAAAATGGTTTGGAGTAAAACCTTCTGTTGATCATTTAAGGGTGTTTGGCTGCGATGCTTACGTTCATGTAGCAAAAGAGCAACGCACGAAATGGGAACGTAATTCCGTTAAGTACATTTTAATTGGTTATAACTCAGAAAGTAAGGCTTATAGATTGTTTGATCCAAGAAGTCGACAAATCTTTATACGAAGAGATGTGACTTTTAATGAAAAGCCTGCATCTACAATTAATGTAGTTTTTGATATAACACGAAAGCTTGAAAATAGATCAACGATTGAGGTAACCCACGGAGAAGCAAGCGACATAAATATGAGTAAATTTAATGATATAAAAGATAATTTAGATATTAACAAGTAGGATGTCACTACTGGTACACCCTATCGAAATCCAAGGCAACCACCACTTGGGCCAAATTATGCATATCGTGAAGCAATAGATTCTTTCATGTATCTCATGGTTTGTACGAGACCAGACAATGCTTTTGCAGTAGGTGTATTGAGTCGTTACGTTAAAAATCCGACTAAAACTCATTGGCAAAATATAAAGCGGCTATTTAAATATTTAAAATCAACTATAGATATGGGTATTTCATTCAATTTAAACTCAAACAGTAATGTTTTGACAGCCTATTGCGATTCTGATTAGGCTGGAGATATTGATTCTAGACGAAGCACAAGTGGATGGGTTGTGTTTTTAAATGGTGGTGCGATTTCGTGGAGCTCACGGAAACAATCTGTGACAGCAACATCAACAACTGAGGCTGTGTTCATCGCACTATGTGCAGCTACAAAACATATTGTTTGGATGCGTAAGTTGTTAAAAGATATACACTTTGCGCAAAATGAAGCAACACCTTTGAAGTGCGATAATCAAAAAGCGATTGCACTGGTTAAAAATATTGATTCATCAAAACGAACAAACCATATAGATACACAATTTTTTTATACCTGTGATATGGAGAAAGCAGGTGAAATAAATATTCAATATGTGCAATCAAAAGAACAACTTGCAGACATTTTTACGAAATCACCAACACCAGCTAAATTTAAGGATACAATTAAAGGGTATAACTTCCAACAATAAGAAAGCGAGAGGGGGAGTTGAAGATGGCTCTTTCCATATGTCAATATAACAGTGTTGTTATAATTCTATATACGTCAAAACCTGCTTCTTCATATATTTCCTGTTCTCTTTTCTATTGCTGCCTCGTGAAGTGAAGATGTTTCTTGCATTAAATTATTTATTACATATATAAAATATTTCTCATCAATAATTGAATTCGCTGATTAATAAATTGAATTAATTACAAATATATTTTGGCTGTGTCTTAGAAAGTTATTATAGTGAAATCTTCGATATATAACAAAGTTCTTTATAATTGAAACGTCTCATCAAAGTCATGCAACAAAACACAATTATTAATTAGAAATAGACTGAAATGAAGCAGCGCGCTGTGGGTAGTTACTATAAAAGAGATGTTGGAGCAACACGCTAATTATTGAAACATAAATTGAATTTTTATCTTCACTTAAAACAAACACACATTATTTTAGCTACATTTTTTCTTGTTCATTTATCATCATTTGTATTGTAAAGAAATATCAACGTGCTGCTAGAAAAGAAAATCCATTTGAAAAAACTTTTGTATATCTTTTTGAAATTAATATACCGATAACAAATAATATTATATACGATCAGAAAAAGGCTTTTGATAGAATAGATATACTCTAAAAGGCAGCTGATCGTTTCTGCTAGCCACTAGCGCAGTACTGAGCCATTACGTTTTAGTTTTAATTTTCAAGCCATATGACATACATACAACAAATACCATGAAAAGAAAAAAATTGTACTTACATTATAAAATACATTATGATAGCGTGATGAAATCTCTTTTTGATAAGCGAAACGCCATTCACGCCAGCAACAGCAAAAGATATGACAATTGGATGTCATTTACCAGCTAAAGCAGCTTCTGCCACAACACCTTCATCCGGGAGCATGGTAGAAGTATTTTTCGTTGTAGATGACGATGCAGACGATAAAAAATTGTTTGTTGATTGATTGCTTAGTGTACTGAAAAAAGTGGGATTTTTCATATTTGCCACATCAAAGTGTTGTCGTTGTGGAGCAACAGCATAATCTTGATTGTTATCTCTATAATTTGCAAATAATTCTGAACGTAACGTAGAACTAGTAACTGGTACTGGTGCAGCTGCTGATGACGTATGGGGAATATCACCACCATTTATATTTGAGAAAACTGTGGTAGTAGTGGTGCTTGTATTTTCTGTTGTTGTTGTCGTAATTGTTCCGACCTCTTGCACCGTTTCTACCAATTGCTGTTGAGCGATGCGCTGCGTTATTTTTGGTATTTGAAATTTGGAATTGAAACTCTTCATAAAATTCTCCATATTGACAGCCATGCTGGGTGAAGCGTATTGTAATATTTTCATAATATCAACATTGTGATTATTGCGTAAAGCAACAGCAGCAATATCAGCAACTGGCTGATGGTTGATGGGCAATGATGATGACGGCATATTAAAGGGTAATGGTGATGACGATCCCACCTTACTAAGCGAGTTGTCACATTTGTTATTTGATTTTCGCAAATTTTCCATTGCTATTGCCGTAGTGCTATTGCTCCTAATTAGACCACCCCCTGCAACTTTAGTGGATGCCATTGTACGTGCTGTTGAATTCATATTTCCCGATGATTTGGATTTTTTTAACAAATGCTTGCTAACAGGAGCACCTGGTGATTTGGTCCCTTTGTAGGGTGATTTCTTTGAAGCCGGACCACTACTAACGCCTGGTTTAAGGCCGGTGTGATGATATTTTTTATTCAACTCACGATTCGTTGCAAATTTACCTTTACCACTGGCGGCCATATTGGTGCTATTCGTCTTGTTAAGTGTCAATTTTAAACCCATTTGACTTGATTTAATCATATATTCACCGCAAACATTGCCTGGTGTTGCTTTTATTCCCGCTACTGCAGTTGATAGAAGTGTAGTTGTCTCTGATGTCACTGTTAACACTATTAAGGTTCGAGGCAATTGGATTGATTTCATTGCTGCCAAGAAGCGGCATTGCTTGAAGGTTGGGGTCCGGTAACGGCTCCTCCAGAGCTAGCGTTTCGTATGCCACCTCCGATATCGAGTTGACTGCTGACGTAGCAATTGTCGACGTCATCGAACTAAACTGATAAGTAGGCGTAAACCAAAACAAAAACATTGCAATGAAGAAAATTGTTGCACAGCGAAAAAAGACATTGTAAAGGAGCTCAATGTGCCTTAAACAAATTCTGGTAGGCCATGGCAGCTGCAGCAGCCATATGATTGAGGCCGCTGACATTTTTAAGTTGTTGCGTAGTTGAGGTCATACCCATACTGGATTTAACAGCAGCCGCTGCAGCAGCAGCCGCTGAGCTAACTACCGCTGGTGGTATAATTGTACATTTTTCCTTAGCCTTCAAAGCAGCAATTGTGGCTGCAGCAGCAGCTGCCGCTACAGTATTAGAAGTTGAATTCGACGAATTAGGGACAGCTGCAGCTAAAGACCGAACCAGCGCAGCTGAATTTAAGGCAGAAGCAGTTGCAGCTTCACTGCCCTTCGGACTGGCACTGACAGTAACATTTTTTAAAGTAGACATGCTGGGCTTACCCGAACAGCCATGTTTGGGTGAGTGTGTGCCAAACGGCGATTTCGGACTATTTGAAGCGGTATTGTGTTTAGGGCTGCTACTATATACCGGTGAATGTTTCGGACTTGGTCTGGTGGTAAGTGATGACGCAGTTAAACCAGAAGGCAAAAGAGCACTACCGCTAAAACCTTTGGGTGAGGACGAGGGTGACGGAAATTTTCGTACCCCACCTGACACCTCAACTACAGCCCCAGCCGGAGAATTTTGACGAGAGTACACCTTCTCTGGTGGACCCATCGGCGAGTCATCACGTTTCTTCTTGCGCTTCTTTTCCTTCGTTGGCAAATCACTCGACCGATTAAGAGAATGCGAACGCACAACACTACCACCTAAGCTAGAATTTGAAAAGATTCCCGATAGCACTGGTGATGCTGTTGTCATCATTGCAGAACCATTCTGGGATTTTTTTCCTTAATACCGCCACTGCTCAGTGTTGCATTTGCATTGATTGGTGTTATAGTTATAGTGGTGGGTGGTAATGTGCCAGTAACACCACCATGCGGACTACTATTACTGACTGCAGCCGACATCACATTATTCGTTAATACGGATGTTGGACGCGTTGCTCCCGATGCAGCACCATTTGCACTACAAGGAATGCGGCTTTGTCCACCTATGGGTATGATTTCAATGCCCTCGCTACCACCAATGCCTTCGGCACTACATTTATTTACATCCGTCGTCCCATTACCATCATTTTGCCCAAGAATTGGTGTAATACTAACACAATTTTTCATCGAGGTCGTTTTATCATTCCAAATATTTTTGTATTTGTCAGGTACATCTGTGTCTGATGGGGCTGTCGTGGACGTGGCGTGCTGTTGTTCATGTTGGTGAGATTGTTGTTGCCGTTGTTGGCCCAAAGAGCTGCTCACCTCCCGATTGATAGTAGCCACCGTTGCTGTTGTTGTAGCCGCTACAGCTGTGGTCATTCCCATTGCCATATTTCCTATTGTTTGGCTCTTTGGGCTTTCACGAAAATCCTCGTTAATTATTTCTGGACCATTGAAGTTTAAATATCCATTGGCATGTGCTTGTGGTTGCTGTCCATTTTGTTCCACTTTCATTGTACCCACATGACCGCCACCAACACACCGAGATAGAGTACTACTACTCTTTCCTGAATCATTTGACATAGCGCTCATACCGTAATTTCCGAAACTAGCGGCACAATCGCTACTGCCACCAGTCAACGGACCAACACTTGCACCTGAAGCTAAGGTACCACTGCCGCCTCCACCGAGTTGATTCATTCGTTCTTGGTCCCAAAAATTTAACAAAGCTCGAATCGTAACCGGTATTGAGCAGCACTTCTGTACAACATTTGTCAATTTTAATGAAAGCAGATCGTAGTTATTACTTAAACTGTATATTGTGCACCGAATGTTGCCGTTACGCAACTCAAACTCTACAGTAATCAAGTACTCTTCGTGCGGATGTTGTAGCGATACTGAAATTAGTGTAAATGAAACGGCATTCACTTCCAGCACAGTGGTCGAGTCGATGTCTGAAATCGAGAGACGAGAAATACCACGAGATATTAAAGCCATTGGGCCATACATACATACATACTTACCATTCCCCATTTTTGATTGAGGACGAACACAACTTGATAGCAGTGAATAAAATAATGCATGCTTCTTTAGGAAATCCAATATCTTTGGCACTTGGCTTGGTTCAGTAAATGGCACAGAATTTATTACGGTAGACTAAAAAAAACAATACGCATAAAAAAATCAGTAGAATCAGCAATTTATAGAATTATTATAAACAAAATGTCGCTATAGTTGGAGGTCGGCTCATACAAAATTTTTTGTGGCATGCAAATAGTTTTGGCGATTGTGGGCGTGACCGATTTTGCGAATTTTAAAAATCGACCTCGTGCAGAAAATTTCAGCTCAATATCTCAAAATTTACGCCTGTGAGATTGCCAACAGACACACGGACACACGGACATACATGTCTAGATCTGTTCAGTTTTTGATGCTGATCAAGAATATATACACTTTATAGGGTCTCTGACGCCTCCTTCTGGGTGTTGCAAGCGGAATGACAAATTATACTTTCATCTTATGTAGGCACTATAAAGTGGTATCGAAAAATTAATGAAACTTCGTAAACAAATTAATACTTATAACAAATTAATACATACATATAGGGATGGATAATATTGGTTACGTAGCATACCTCTAGCAACTTATTTTCGGTGAAAAAGTAACAGTGCGTCTGATCAGGCAAACAAACGAACAGGCCCTTTTGTATATTTTTCAATTGTTGATCGGATGCCGTTTGTATGACAAGACTCATGACACTTTTGCTTACCATGGGTGACTTATTCTCAGTGGTCTCAAAACTACTAATGATGTTAGTGCTGGCAAGTGTAGCTGTGGCAATATTGGGATCCAACGAAACAGATGTATTCACAGCACCCAATCCCATTGACCGTAGACTATTGTAACACACAGGCAACGGTTTGTTAAGTCTTAAAACGAATGTTGCCGGCAATAACATGGAATTTAATGGTGTTAACAGTGCAAAGATGGGCACTTCCGAGCCCGATTGGGTGTCTTTGACGAACGTAACAGTAGGCAAAATTTGCAATTTGTTAGCTGATGCAGCTTCCAAATTGACAGTGACACTGAAACCGATTTGTTTATTCTGCAACAAATCCAGCGTGAAAGATTGTAAACTATTCGATTCCAGAGAAATTAAATCGTAAGGCGATACAAAGTACACCAAATGCATGGAATGGCCGCCGCGACGTTTCGGGGCAATAACCACAGAACTTTTCATCACGTTTTGCATTTGAAATATGTTATAAAGATCCGTTTCGATTGCCTGCATGGCGTCAAATGCTTTTGTCTTCATTTTTGACTCAGAATTTCATTGATAGATGGAAGAGAAGCCCTTCAGCTGAGCGGTGAGCAATCTACCAATCCGCTGAAAGATTGTTACTCCACTTTGCACTCATGATGAACCTTAGCATCAGTTCGCATCCAACACCAAAAAAAACATATCTGTAGATATGAAAGGCGCTTTCGTACCCTCCATAAATTTCAAACCCAATTGACTTCTCTACAACATCCATTGCATAACGCTTTTCCAATAAACCCATTCGCATTGCCTTGGACAATTCGGGGTATGACTTATGTTGAGATGAATGGGAACGTAAACGTTCCATCAATAGTTCTCGTTCCCTTTGCTTATTTTTTTCCAAAATATTATTAAAGGGGTAAATGTTGGTGCTACCTATAAAACAGTCACTCATTCAGTCATGTTTTTTATTTCAAGGAGCAATATCGAAAAAAGCACATGTAAGATCAATTCGAAAACTTACTTGTACCAAGAATAACGGCACTTTTTGGATTGACAATTAAAACCATTTTGGTTTTTCTTTAGACACTGAAGATTACATTTTCACATATATATATATTGTTTTTCTATTGAAACGTTATTTCAATAAATTATTTTAAATATTTATTGAATATTTATGATTAAATTTCAGTGGAACGGTATTTTAAATAATATTTAAACATTCAGTCCAGCTAGAGTGCTTGGATACAACACAAACTCCATACACACACTTGCTTCTCTTAGGAAATGCACCAAACAACTAAACGAAAAACGCAATTCACTCTCACATTTGGTCTTTCAATTAAAAAAGGAAAGCATTGAAAATATAGTTAGCTCCCTCTAATTAGATAGGGGATGTAAAAATTTCTTTTTTACGTAAATTTTTTCGTTGGCCTTATATATATTTATATATTTATTTTTAAAATTATACAGAAAACAAATTTATGTACAATAAAAAAAAAAAGAAGGAGTTCTAGCCATAGAAGCCAAAGGCTCGCCTAGGTATTATTGATATCAATATATAAGTTTATGTATATACACCCATCCCTCGTTGTATCTTTAAAAAATCATATATCGCACAATACTATGCCTATCAAGTTGAAATTTGATATACATATAAATAGTTCCGTTATCCAACACTACGTCAAAAATGGGCGTGAATGACGCAAACGCCTATAATTAAAAAAAAAGCTCAATGTGTTGTTTAAAAATTACCTGACTAATAATATTTACGCAACAATTTAATGCATACTAAGTTGTAATTTGATACACGTTTCATTTATTATAAAAGTATTTAAGCTTCGGTCTTAACCGAACTTTTCTATCTTCTTTTTCTATGAAATAAATTTATGTTTTTTTTTTTTCATTTTACAAATAAATTTGACTATTAATATGTTTTCTATGATTTAAATGATATTTTTATATTTTATTAAGTGTACTAGTTATATTTTGTGTTCCATAAATGTCTAAAAAAAGCTTATTTATAGTCGTTTTCGTTTTACAAGGTTTTTCCATATAAAAATTATTTTTCGAAATACAAGGTTTTGTCGTGAATGTATCTCCCGTGTAAATTATATATTTTTATGTTTTATGTGTTATTTTTATGTGTGCTAACATTTACTTTCATAATATTTATATCAAATTCATTATGTTACAGTCAGGAAGAAAACGATGTAATCTGAGTATGTTGTTTTTGGTGGGAGATTTGAGAAATTCTGGGACTGGGACCGAAGTGGGCATATCTTTATAACGTCAAAGCAACACGGAGACGGCATTGCCAAACACTATTATTATCTAATAAATAACTGTGGGTAAATTCAGTATGTCCCAGTCACAGTCTTATAAAAGGATTTAAACTTTTCACATGTATATCTCTGGAGTAAGTTTCTTTACATTCCAAAGAATTGATTATTCTGGAACGTTTTGCTTAAGAATGAATATCTGGTAACTCTACGATGGACAAGTGCTTTTGTATAACATTGAATATAGAAATAAAAATATAGTTGACTTTGTCAAAAACATGAACAAACAATAGAGGAAGTATATTTGTTTCTTTCTAATTTGTGATGAAACATATCAAAAATTGCGGCATAAGAAAAATGAAACAACAGCATAGCCTATGGCACATATGTTTTATACTTTTTATCATGTGTGGTAAGGAAAAAATTCATTTTACATCTATTAGTGATGGTTTAAATATTATTGCCCTTCTATGCAAAGATGGTTATACGACCCAATGAAAACTAATCGCACTCAAAAACAGCAGAATTTAAAATGAAAGCGAACTTATGGCTCATAGACAAATAAATCGGAATCAAAGGCTGTCTTTTCTCTTAAATTGCAAAAAATATGGCATAACCCCTAACCATATTACACACACAACCTCAAATGTTAAGTCACTAGCAAACATACATTAAAAAATAGAACAGAGAAAATGAAAGAAAAGCTACATTCACAGATTCTCAAAATAGAGATCAAACAAACAACATCAACCTTAAGAGGTCATACAACAAAAACTTACACGCGGAGAATTATTTAAGGAAAAGCTTTACAGAAGAAGAGTTCAAATTATTGAAAACAAAACAATTAGAGAAATATGAAAACATATTAAAAGAATGCAAACAGTCGCATTCACACAAATTAGAAAGACAAAGAAATACAAAGGAATTAATTTAACTTTGAAGTGAATGAAAATTGTTCGTTAATGAAAATAACATCGAATTCACAAAAGATATGCGATGGGCAAAAAATTTGCACTACCGATAAATAACAAAAAAATTTCTACCATAAAGCTAATAGCAGATGTTGAACAGTCAGATGCTTACAGGATGACTTAGAAAAGGCTACAACACGATCAAAAATAGCCAACAGAATTTTAAGGTTTAGGAGAAATGAAAATAACTACCCGAGAGAGAAATTCATCCTCCAAGTATACAAAGAGACTGACACGTTTTTAAAAAAACATAAAAACAAGAAAATGATTACAACATCAAATAAAAGAAACAAAACTTTCGTAATGTTTAAAGATGAATACATTAGGAAAAAGCAAGAATTGCTAGACGATAAAAATACATACAGAGCATGTAGAGGAGACCCAACGAGTAAACTACACAACAATAACAACAAAATGGTTTTAGACATGTACAAGAAAGGGTATAAAAATCTACATAGAACAAAAAATCAGATTGACTACAAATATTTCTAACCCACCCAGAATATGGGCTACGGAAAAATTAATAAACCTAATATTCCATTACGACTTATAGTTTCCTCATTAGAATTGCCGTATTATAACTTAGGTAAGCACATAGGAAAAGTTTTGAATAATTTAGTATCCACACAATATAGCGTAAAAAACTCTTTGAGGTAAAGGAACGCATCAAGCAACTACAATTAGAAGAAGACGAAATCATGCGTTCGATGTAGTACCGCTATTTACTAACTTATCCACATATATAGCAATAAAGATAATAATGGAAAAATGGGAAACACTGACGAAGCACACCGATATACCCAAACGAGAATTTTTAAAAATTCTAAATTTCTGCTTAATAGATAGTAATTATCTAAAATATGAAGGTAAAATATACAATCAAATTTACGGTATGCCAATGGGAAACCCACTGTCGCCAACAATAGCAAATATAGTCCTGGACCAATTACTGGATGATGTCCTCAAGGAATTAAAAGAACAGAATATAAAAGGTATTATAAAATATGTGCACGATTTGTTTGACATCATAAAATTAAAGGACGAAGCTGAAATTATGAAAAAGTTGAATAATTATCACAACAAGATAAAATTCACAATTTAAATTGTTACGTCCACACTTATTTTCTCATTTACATATTATCTGAGCCATTCCTATGCCTTCACTATTTAAAAATATACAATATTACATTATACACATCGTTTATCTACATATTGCTGCGTGCACTTCAATGTACTTCTCCCATAAGTGCAGGCAGTTATGCCCTATTTTTGATGAATATGAGCGTACGTGAATTTGTGGACTTTATAAAGTTTTCCATCTACTCACCTTTGGGATGTGTCATATATCCTCGTCACTATTTCCTTACTTTACATACTTACCTTTATAAATTTTCATTTAGATTCGTTGCATTGCGAGTTTTACTTCAAAGTAAATAAGGTAAAAAGGTAAATTTCTTCTTGGCCAAAAACTTCCTATTTCCTAATAAATAAGTAATATTTGAAATGAATTCTTACTACTTTAGAGTGAATTTTAAGAAGTGCTTACCTCATCAGTACATTTGTTATTGTAAATAAAAATAAAAAAATCCATTTTTAATCCATCTTTTATAATAGCTTTTATTAAATATTTTTTATTTTAATTTCATATATCGTACATAAAAATCATCATATTATTATTTTTTTAATTTCTTTTACATACATACAAATTTATATTACGTATAATATATATATATATATATATATATAAATCGCTTGAAGTTAACCATAAATTAAATCATACGAATTTATGTACTTTTATACTTTTCATGGTATTTGTATGTATAGGGATATATGCAGTCATGGGCATTTCAAATGTACAGATCTATTTCGCACTTCATGTTTGTGCTTATGTACGCATTATATTTTCTGTACTTTTACATTGGATGTATAATCATTTACAATGGTGTCTCAAAGATAGAAAAACAATTGCTGCGTTTTATAGCTATATTAACTTTCGTGCTGCTAAAATTATAGTTAACAGATACGTATTCGATGCACAAGCCTTTGTTCTAAGATTAAGCTTTTAAAGCTGCCACTCTAAACAATTAATTAGATGTTTTTCTCTTTTTCTCAATTTTTAAACAGTACCAGCAGAGACCTCTAAATGAAATATGGTGTAGAGAAGTGTTAAAAAATATCTATAAATTTCTCTAAAACATAACGTAACGTAAAATGTAACGAATTAAATTTTACGATCTTTGTATTTTTGTTACGAGAATTTTGCTCGTATAAGTTTACACGATATTACATGATAGGGGCTTGCAAATGAAATTTGAGATGCTGCTCGAAAATTTTAAGAGCGCGACACCTTGTCTCGGTATTTAGAAGCCTCTGCCAATACTGTTTAAATGATAGTAGCAGTAAAGTTGCTCTAACAGTTTTCTTATAAACTCACAGTTTTGATAAGCTTTGATAATTAATATAGAATTTTAATAATGTTGCTACAAATAAAATGTTGAGAATGAGTAGCAACTATGTTTTTCTTAAAACCATAAAAATTAACAACATGATTATAATGTTTTTCTAATACAAAGTCAATTCCAATAAGATAATTTTTTTTTATTCTTGTCGATTTCTAGTAATTGGTTTTTTCAAGTTAACGTGTTTATTAAATTTCAAATAAATATATGAATCTTTATTGATTAAATTATGAATTGTAAATTTTTATATATAGCTCATGGTCTATGACGTCTGGGAGACATCATTGTTTTCTTATGTCAAAACAATATTTGACGTGTCTCAGACGTCTTCAACATCCCATTGCGAGTGCAGTCAAAGATCATTTCTATATAAAGAAATTAAGAAAAAGACATTATGCTGATGATTTTATTTTAATGTCGTCTCACAGTTCTTTTGACACTGCTGTTACCTGTCTATCGGCTGCGTTTTCGTCGTTTGTCCGTGTTTGCTCCAATCTTAACTTATCCGTCAACATCAATAAATCAAAGGTCTTATATTTTGGCAAAGGTTCTAGAAACTCAGTCAATCTGTCCGTCAATGGTCATAGACTTTCTCAGGTACACAGTTTCAAGTTTCTTGGTCTGACCATTACTAGCAGTCTAACCCTTAAAGAACATTACGACTCTGTCAGCAGGGGCTGCCATTCTTCTATTAACCTAATTAAGAAACTTACTACTGTTGTAAAAGGAGGTTTAAATCCCAATCTCGAATTTTACTGCGACGAACTGAATTATCACAAATACTTCAGACAAATGTAGAATCAGAAAGAGCTTTTCGGCGGCTGGTTATATTTGTACGAAAATTCGGTCCTCGCTTGATGATGAAACGATTGATTGTTTATGTTTTTTAGAGCATACTTTAATAAACAAAACGCAAGTTATTAATATTATTTCATAAATACTTCCAAATTATTTATATATTTTTTCTTCTTTAATTATATAATGTCATACGAGCCTATTATATGTATAAAATGTAACATACAATTTAATATGTACTTTTTTTTACTTGCACGTTTTTTTGTATCTATCTACTCCTACTCTCTATGTAATAAAATAAATATCTACTCATTTCAAAACAATATTTATTGGATTTCATATATTATTTGTTAACAAGTCAATATAACAACTGAGGTAAGTAAAAATATAATTAGTAAATTTTTTATTGATAATACCGGTTTTAATACCGGTATCCCGATATTTCAAATTTCAAATATCAAATACCGGTATTCAGATTTTAGTTCGGTATTGTAAGCCCTAATTATATACATAATTAAGAAAAAAGGGCTTTAGATTAAGTAAAACCAGCATAAGAAACACTTTAGAAATATTTTTAAATATCATATTTAAATCAAATTTAATTCTTTACCACAAAAAAATTTTTTTATATAATGAAATTATTTTTTTTCTCAGGGAGTAAGGGTGTAGTGTACTAATAAATGTAGAGTAGTAACAAACATTACCTACATTACGGGTTGAGATCCGCACCACCGAGGGCATTGAGCTGGCGTAAGTATCGGTGAAGTGAGATAGCACCTTGGACTATGGCCACACCCCCAATTATAACAAATATGGCAACCAAACAAGACAAAAAAGAATTTCCTTTTTTCATAATAACACCGATATGATTTAAAATTAGTCCATGAAAAAAATAACAGGAAATCGCGAATCATTGATATAAGCTAGGGGATATCCGCTACCAACAATGGTTGGGTTGAGTCCGTCGTATGTCCTGCGTTATGTCAAAAAAAAAAAAAAGCGAAAGTCGTTTGTAATGTTGTAACAGTTTGGCAACTCTACTACCTTTCGGTCGTGTTTTGGCTGCGCTCTTGGTTCTTAATTAAAAATAATTAAATAATTGTGTGAAATATTCTTAAATTTATTGGTCGGTGTTCTTCTTAGAATTCTTGGATCGTGGTAAAATGAAAAAGTTATTGATTGCTCATATTTTGTTGCGAATTTGAGAAATTATTGGATGAGGTTAACCTAGTTCCTAATACTAATAAGTGTACTGATCCTGCTGCACCACCACCGCCAATCTCGCCATCTTTATCTAACCAAAAGAATAGGCAATCTATATTATTTGAAATGTGAACAAAATTGTGCAAATATAAGTGATGTTAAAAATAGTAATCTTGATATTTGGCATAAGAAAATGGGCCACTTAAATGAACGGGACTTAAAGTCTTTAGCTAAGAATAATTTAGCATATGGTATAAACATTAAAGAAAATGAACGCACAATTTGTCTAAGTGAAAAACAACTAAAAATCCTTTAGAAATCATCCATAGCGACGTTTGCGGACCAATGAGAACGTCATCGCATTCAGGTGCTAAATATTTTGTCACATTCACAGATGATTTCACTAGATATTGTGTTGTATATATAATCAAGCAGAAAGCAGATGTTTTAGAATTCTTTAAGAAATTTCAAAAATATGCTGAAACCTTCACAGACAAAAAAATTAAATTTTTACAATCTGATAATGGCGGTGATTATACGAATAAGAGTTTTAGTGCATATTTATAAGAAAACGGAATTCAGAGACGTTTAAATGCCCCAAATAAAATGGTATTTCTGAACGAAAAAATCGTACATTGTTTGGCTAGGTGTATGATGAAGCACTCTGGCACACCACCTATTTTTTGGGCTGAAGCAGTAAACACCTCCTGTTACATCAGAAATAGATGTCCTTCTCGATCGATAAATGGAAAGTTACCATACACTTTGTGGACAGGTAAAACACTCTCGCTTAAGCATATTAAAGCTTTCGGCTCAATAGCATACGTATTAATTAAAAATCAAAATAAAAGCATATTCGAGTCTCGTCCTCACAAAACTGTTTTGGTAGGGTACTCCAATGAAGCAAAAGCATATAGACTTTGGTGCCCAAACACACGTGACGTAATTATTAGTCGGAATGTCAAAATCTTAGATGATTTTTATTTTAAAGACACATATGAAAATATTGAAGATGAAGAAATTTTTACAAATACGAAATACAACTTTATATCACACGAAAAAAATGAAAAAGATATTTTAAATGATGAGAATGACAGTGAGAATCAAAATATAATTCCAATTTCATTATACTGCCTTAATTTGCTGGAAAAATTCGTTAATCGGTTATCTTCTCACGATAACGAATTATTGCAGCGAATTTTTAATTCTTAATCCGATTTCAGTTGGTCTAACACCTCATATTTATCACCAGTTGGTGTTAAACATGAATCCATTTCTTTTACTCCTTCATCAACATTAATGCCATGTTTTTACAAACAAGCATACCCCAATACCCATAGGGGTTAGTTAATCAGTTACATGTAAACTCTTGTAAACTTTTAATTATTATTATTATTTTTTTCTTTTTTTTATTATTATTATTACTTTTTCCCCTTTCTTATTAAACTTAGTTTTAAGCCACACCTTAATTTAAGCACACCTTTAGATTTAGATTTAGATTTAGTCATGCAATTCATTATGTTAGGGCCGGGAGCAAGCCCGTCACTCCTTTATGTTTACATATCATAATATGTAACACAATTCCTTAACACGTTATATAAGTAGCATGAAGCTGTTTAACCATTCTGCTATTAAAATAATACAATATAGTTTTAAGTACTCTCACATCATGCTTCAATTTGTTATTTTTCTTCTCTAATGTTTTTTTTAAAAAAAAAAAAAAAAGTCTCAATAAACTTAAAAACTTAATTTAAAATTCACGCAGTGTATATAAAATTAATCATATATTAATTAATCATCATTAAAAATTGAAACGTCAGAGCATTCGTGTTCAGAAACTGAACCCACGGTTGAAACCATGGACCAAACCAATGACAAATCTGATGAACAAACTTTACGCAACAATGATGAAGTGAATAATAAATTGAGCAATAACACTTCAAAAAGTGTAAGTTCCTCAGAGATAGGGAACTCAAACTCTAAGAGAAATGGAAAAGCGTGCCGTAGACCCCGAAGAGGACGACGTGAAAAAGCTAAAGCTAAAGCACGAAGACGAAGTGGCTACATCAATTTTTTAAGGGACTTTCGGTTACGTAACTCTACCCTTTCGTACATACATAGTGTTGGAGAAGTAGTTAAGAACTAGTGCATTTATATATATAACCTAACAGGGTATACCTATATAACATATATGTTGTCATCGCTAATAAATAAAGATGATCGGCTTTTGAAGATACAACATGGCGACGAGTGCATGATTTTCACGTTCATGCGTATAAAAGAAAAGAAAAAATTAGAAAAACAAATGTACATTGAATTTTGATTAAAAAGTACCGCGTTTTAAATCGATTTAATATATAGTAATATGAAAATCTTTAATGGCAATTGGCAAAAGCAGAAAAAATTCATTTAAAAGTACCTTACATAGACCACGTGGTAGACCACCTAAAAATATTAGATACGTGTCACTGAACAAAAATATGGAATATTTAACAAAAGTCCAGAAATTAGTGATAGAAGGTAACCTAACAGAAAATTGGAGGCGTTTCAAGCAGAATTTTAATTTATTTTATGCGGCTTCTGAGCCAGACAAGGTGCAAGCAGCAACATTTTTGAATGTGATCGGCCCAGAGGCAGTAGAATTATTCAATACATTCAATTTGAGTGAAGCTGATCAAGCTAAATATGAATGAGTTGTTGCAGCGTTTGAGTCTTTTTGTGTACCTAAAAAGAATGAAGTGTACGCAACTTTTAAATTTAATGGCAGAAACCAAGCAAATGAAGCCTTTCGATAATTTCTTAGTCGATCTCAAAAAATTAATAAAGGATTGTGGGTTCGAGGGAGTTGAATCGAGAATGTTAAGCGATCACATTGTGCTGGGTATTGCGGACAAAAATTTGCAAAAGAAATTTTTAGAAACGGAAGACCTCAGTGTCAATAAGGCAGTTACGATGGCACGTGCAGCAGAGCAATCTTTAAAACGTCATGCGAATATACAAAGAGGGAGTACTAATCAGTCATTAGACTTAATTGAGCATAGTAAAAGTATACCTAGTAAAAAGAGTATCAGTAATAATTTTAATTTTAATTCTAAAAATAGTAAGAACGTTAGTAAAAACTTTCACACTTTTTCTAGGGATTCAAAGTCTAATAATCAAGATGTATGGAATAATGTTATAAAGTGTAAATACTTCATGAAGACGCATCAGAAAAGAAAATGTCCTGCTTGGAATAAATGTTGTTCAAAATGTGGAAAATTAAATCATTTTGCTGTGGCATGTACTGCTTCAGATATTCGTGTAATCAGTGCAGAACAGCGCAAAACTGAGTTGTACGTTGACACACTTTCAAACAAAAAACAAGGTACTATAGTAGATGTAGTTGCAAAATTTTGGCAAATAGATGTCAAAATTAATAATCAATATATTAAATTTAAAATTGACACTGGTGCGGACGTAAACATTATTCCGCAAAATATTGTAAGATCGTTGGGTAGAACATCGATTATTGAAACGGACGTACAATTATTTGCATATGGTGGGACAAAACTAAGTGCAGTAGGGAAAGTTTGGTTAAAATGTGAAATAGATAGCATATGTGAAATGATCGAATTTATAATCGTAGATGCAGTGCCAATATTAGGCTTGAGCACATGCATATTATTAAATTTAGTAAAGAGAATCGATTCTATTAGTGATATAGATCGTGAAAGATTTTATCTAAAGTATAAAAACGTATTTGAAGGATTAGGTTGCTTTAAAGATAAATACAAAATTGTACTTAAATCAAACGTTACACCTGTGGTACGCCCTACGTGTAGAATTCCTTTTGCTTTATACAGAACGGTAGAACAAGAATTGAATAATTTAATAGAACGTGGTATAATTGAAAAAACGGATGAGCCCGCAGAATGGATTTCCAATTTAGTAATAGTTGAGAAAAAGAATGGCAGTTTACGTCTTTGTATTGACCCCAAATATTTGAATGAAGCAATTAAAGATGAGTGTACCTTAATACCATCTTTTGAAGATATCTCTAGAAAATTAGTTGACATGCGTTATTTCACAGTTCTTGACTTACGTGAGGGTTACTGGCAGGTAAGTCTAGATGAGGAGTCGAGTAAATTATGTGTATTCTCAACACCTTCTGGTTTATATAGATTCAAACGTTTACCTTTTGGAATTAAAACCGCTCCAGAAGCGTTTCAAAGAATGAATATGGAAAATTTTGGTGATTTGTCAGGGGTGACCATTTACCTAGATGACATATTAATATGTGGAAGGACTGAAGAATAACATGACGAAAATTTAATGAAGGTAATGGAAAGAGCTATTGAAAATAATGTCAAATTTAATAAAGAGAAAATGCAATATCGTGTTAGAGAAGTAAAATATTTAGGTCATTTAATATCGGAAAAGGGTATTAGGTGTGATGGTTCGTAATTATTTGAAGCTATTAACTTTTAATGTAAGATCCTTGGTGGATTATTTAAGAAAATTAGAGTTTCAAAATTTGTTAAGGGCTAATGATATTGATATAGCCTTTATTCAAGAAACGCACTTAAGAAGACATGCCAAAATATTCATTGATAATTATTCTTTTGTTTCGGATGGCTCTTCTTTAGGTATTTCAATTGTATTGAAGAAAAATATCTCATTCTCAAAATTATTTGTTAATGAGCTAGCATTTTTAAATTCTTTAGTTGAAGTTAATATTCTTAAAAATAATGTTCAAAAAAAAATTCTTTGTGGTTCTTTATATTTTCCATGCAACTGTAACCCTTCTTTAATTACTAATGGCCTTAATGTTTTACGTAACCTTTCGTTAAGATATGATGGTCTTATATTAGGAGGAGATCTAAATTCAAAGCACATTTCTTGGGGCGATAATTGCAACAATAGCAATGGTAACACGTTGTTCAATTGGCTGCAGTTGTTTTCCCAAGATTTCGTCCGTCTTTCAGATAACATGCCTTCTTACCCTAACGGTGATTCTTTTCTCGATCATTTTCTATTATCTACAAATTTAGTTGATTTTACTAGGACTAATTTTATTTTACGCTCTTTACCAAGTTTTTTGGATCATTTTCCTCTGAAACTTCTTTATAAGTCCTTCCAATACTTTCTCTTCTTTCAAGAATACTAATTGGGATGTTTTTGAAAGAGATTTGGAGGGAGAAATCGCAGTACATTTTCCCGCTACAAATCGAAATTTATTAATTCCTGAAATTGATGAGCATATTCAAAAACTCTCGCAGTCAATTAATAATGTTTGCAATGAGCATTCTTCTCAAGTTGAATTTTCTAGTAATAAGTTTATAATATCTGATAATATTAAAAATTTATTTAAGATAAAATATGATTGGCAAAAACGCCTGAAAACTATTTACAGAAGAACACTTAATAGAAACAATTCAGATTATAAGCTCTTGTCCAAACAAATTGACTTGCTGAAAATTATTATAAAGTCAAAAGAAGTTTTCTTCACCTAATATAATCAATAATAGTATTCCTTTTAATAGCACTGTTGAAGAAGTGAATATATTAAGGGACCATTTCTCAGCAATTTACTCGTTTCATTTCATAGTATAGCTCAGATGGCTTTTTGTCGCCCAAAGGTAGCTCGGAAAGTAAACGGTTTAGGCGGCGCTGTTCACTGTCGCGAAATGTTCGATTATTTTATCTTTAACAAATTTAAAACGATTGGTCAGCCAGTGTTTGCAAGAGCGAGACGTTTATCACCAGAAAAGCTGGCAGCAGTAAAAAAAGAATTTGATTTTTTAATGCAAGCAGGTATTTGCCGACCTTCGAAGAGTAATTGGAGCAGTCCATTGCATATGGTTAAAGAGCCAAATGGTACATGGAGATTATGTGGGGACTACCGTGCTTTGAATGCCCAAACTGTGCCGGACAGATACCCGTTACCATATTTAACAGATTTTGTACATAATTTACATGGAAAAACTATTTTTTCAAAAATTGATTTACAGAGAGCTTACCATCAAGTTCCAATATACCCGGAAGATGTGCCAAAAACTGCCATAATTACACCGTTTGGTCTTTTTGAATTTAATTTTATGACATTTGGATTGTGCAACGCAGCGCAAACATTCCAGCGTCTGATCAATGAAGTCACTGCTCCTATTAGAGACATTACTTATATCTCCTCCACAATAGATTCTGTTATTTCCTCGACTTCTCATTCAATATTTACTTTTGATGAGAGTTTTAATGCTTTGAACACACAGCGAAATTCCAAATTGACCACTTTAAGTTCAGTTATTGCTATAGTTAAATCTCTAAATTTTAAAAAATCTTCTGGTTCTGATAATATTTCTAATTTTTTAATTAAGAAATTTCCTGAAAAAGTATTCCAGTACTTAGTTGTTTTATATAATAACTGTATTAATAACTGTTATTTTCCGGATTCTTGGAAAATTGCCAAGATTTGCCCCATTCCTAAAAAGTCGTCTGGCACAGACCTAAATAATGTTCGTCCGATTTCATTATTATCTAATTTAGGAAAACTTTTTGAAAAAATAATTCGCGACATAATGGATGCTGACATTGCTTCTGAGTACATCCCTAACTTTCAATTTGGGTTTAAAAAACAGCACTCTACAGTACATGCCTTATGTAAATTTCACATTGATATCATTTGTAACTTAAGGCAACAAAAATGTACTGTAGCAGTTTCGCTTGATATTGAAAAAGCATTCGATAGTGTTTGGCACAACGGGATACTTTTTAAAATGATTCAAATTGGTTTCAATCCTTTCTTGATTAAGTTGTTCAAAAATTTTTTTACAAATAGGAAATTTTTTATTCAAATTGGTAATAACTGCTCATCATTTGGTGACATTAACCGTGGTGTACCGCAAGGCTCAATTTTGGCTCCACATTTATTTAATATTTCAGTATACGATTTTCCTCATCAATTTCATCATTCCAATAGTGTTTTTTACGCAGATGACTGTTTAATTTACGCTCATCATGAGAGTCCTCTGACTGCCTTAAGCTTAGTTTCAGCACATTTAGCTTTTGCAAAGACTTTTTACAGAGAGTGGGGGTTGAAAATAAACCCTAGAAAATCGGAAGCAATTTGCCTTAGAAATGCTTCTGGTAAATGTAAATACTTTGTAGTTCCGCAAAGTAAAAACTTAAAACTTTGTTTAGAGGGAGTTGAAATTCCTTTTAAAGAGAGTATTAAGTATTTGGGTGTTACATTTAACAAACTTGTCAAGTTTAATCAACACGCCCGCTTAATGCTTAGTAAAGCAAATAAAGTTAAAGGTTGCTTTGGACGCCTTTTCAATAATAAATATCTACCGATTAAAACAAAATTGTTAATTTATAAAATTAGCATACGTTCACTCTTATTATATGCCTTTCCAATTTGGTTTAGTATTTCTCCGTCCATGATAAAAGAAGTGGAAGTTTTAGAAAGAAATATTTTAAGAAGATGCATAGGAAAGAATTTTAAAGACCTCAATAAGAGATACTCAAATAAATACATATATGAAAATGCAAATATAATTCCAATTTCATTATACTGCCTTAATTTGCTGGAAAAATTCGTTAATCGGTTATCTTCTCACGATAACGAATTATTGCAGCGAATTTTTAATTCTCAATCCGATTTCAGTTGGTCTAACACCTCATATTTATCACCAGTTGGTGTTAAACATGAATCCATTTCTTTTACTCCTTCATCAACATTAATGCCATGTTTTTACAAACAAGCATACCCCAATACCCATAGGAATTAGTTAATCAGTTACATGTAAACTTTTGTAAACTTTTAATTATTATTATTTTTCTTTTTTTTTTATTATTATTATTACTTTTTCCCCTTTCTTATTAAACTTAGTTTTAAGCCACACCTTAATTTAAGCACACCTTTAGATTTAGATTTAGATTTAGTCATGCAATTCATTATGTTAGGGCCGGGAGCAAGCCCGTCACTCCTTTATGTTTACATATCATAATATGTAACACAATTCCTTAACACGTTTAACCATTCTGCTATTAAAATAATACAATATAGTTTTAAGTACTCTCACATCATGCTTCAATTTGTTATTTTTCTTCTCTAATGTTTTTTTTTTTAAAAAAAAAAAAAAAAAGTCTCAATAAACTTAAAAACTTACTTTAAAATTCACGCAGTGTATATAAAATTAATCATATATTAATTAATCATCATTAAAAATTGAAACGTCAGAGCATTCGTGTTCAGAAACTGAACCCACGGTTGAAACCATGGACCAAACCAATGACAAATCTGATGAACAAACTTTACGCAACAATGATGAAGTGAATAATAAATTGAGCAATAACACTTCAAAAAGTGTAAGTTCCTCAGAGATAGGGAACTCAAACTCTAAGAGAAATGGAAAAGCGTGCCGTAGACCCCGAAGAGGACGACGTGAAAAAGCTAAAGCTAAAGCACGAAGACGAAGTGGCTACATCAATTTTTTAAGGGACTTTCGGTTACGTAACTCTACCCTTTCGTACATACATAGTGTTGGAGAAGTAGTTAAGAACTAGTGCATTTATATATATAACCTAACAGGGTATACCTATATAACATATATGTTGTCATCGCTAATAAATAAAGATGATCGGCTTTTGAAGATACAACATGGCGACGAGTGCATGATTTTCACGTTCATGCGTATAAAAGAAAAGAAAAAATTAGAAAAAGAAATGTACATTGAATTTTGATTAAAAAGTACCGCGTTTTAAATCGATTTAATATATAGTAATATGAAAATCTTTAATGGCAATTGGCAAAAGCAGAAAAAATTCATTTAAAAGTACCTTACATAGACCACGTGGTAGACCACCTAAAAATATTAGATACGTGTCACTGAACAAAAATATGGAATATTTAACAAAAGTCCAGAAATTAGTGATAGAAGGTAACCTAACAGAAAATTGGAGGCGTTTCAAGCAGAATTTTAATTTATTTTATGCGGCTTCTGAGCCAGACAAGGTGCAAGCAGCAACATTTTTGAATGTGATCGGCCCAGAGGCAGTAGAATTATTCAATACATTCAATTTGAGTGAAGCTGATCAAGCTAAATATGAATGAGTTGTTGCAGCGTTTGAGTCTTTTTGTGTACCTAAAAAGAATGAAGTGTACGCAACTTTTAAATTTAATGGCAGAAACCAAGCAAATGAAGCCTTTCGATAATTTCTTAGTCGATCTCAAAAAATTAATAAAGGATTGTGGGTTCGAGGGAGTTGAATCGAGAATGTTAAGCGATCACATTGCGCTGGGTATTGCGGACAAAAATTTGCAAAAGAAATTTTTAGAAACGGAAGACCTCAGTGTCAATAAGGCAGTTACGATGGCACGTGCAGCAGAGCAATCTTTAAAACGTCATGCGAATATACAAAGAGGGAGTACTAATCAGTCATTAGACTTAATTGAGCATAGTAAAAGTATACCTAGTAAAAAGAGTATCAGTAATAATTTTAATTTTAATTCTAAAAATAGTAAGAACGTTAGTAAAAACTTTCACACTTTTTCTAGGGATTCAAAGTCTAATAATCAAGATGTATGGAATAATGTTATAAAGTGTAAATACTTCATGAAGACGCATCAGAAAAGAAAATGTCCTGCTTGGAATAAATGTTGTTCAAAATGTGGAAAATTAAATCATTTTGCTGTGGCATGTACTGCTTCAGATATTCGTGTAATCAGTGCAGAACAGCGCAAAACTGAGTTGTACGTTGACACACTTTCAAACAAAAAACAAGGTACTATAGTAGATGTAGTTGCAAAATTTTGGCAAATAGATGTCAAAATTAATAATCAATATATTAAATTTAAAATTGACACTGGTGCGGACGTAAACATTATTCCGCAAAATATTGTAAGATCGTTGGGTAGAACATCGATTATTGAAACGGACGTACAATTATTTGCATATGGTGGGACAAAACTAAGTGCAGTAGGGAAAGTTTGGTTAAAATGTGAAATAGATAGCATATGTGAAATGATCGAATTTATAATCGTAGATGCAGTGCCAATATTAGGCTTGAGCACATGCATATTATTAAATTTAGTAAAGAGAATCGATTCTATTAGTGATATAGATCGTGAAAGATTTTATCTAAAGTATAAAAACGTATTTGAAGGATTAGGTTGCTTTAAAGATAAATACAAAATTGTACTTAAATCAAACGTTACACCTGTGGTACGCCCTACGTGTAGAATTCCTTTTGCTTTATACAGAACGGTAGAACAAGAATTGAATAATTTAATAGAACGTGGTATAATTGAAAAAACGGATGAGCCCGCAGAATGGATTTCCAATTTAGTAATAGTTGAGAAAAAGAATGGCAGTTTACGTCTTTGTATTGACCCCAAATATTTGAATGAAGCAATTAAAGATGAGTGTACCTTAATACCATCTTTTGAAGATATCTCTAGAAAATTAGTTGACATGCGTTATTTCACAGTTCTTGACTTACGTGAGGGTTACTGGCAGGTAAGTCTAGATGAGGAGTCGAGTAAATTATGTGTATTCTCAACACCTTCTGGTTTATATAGATTCAAACGTTTACCTTTTGGAATTAAAACCGCTCCAGAAGCGTTTCAAAGAATGAATATGGAAAATTTTGGTGATTTGTCAGGGGTGACCATTTACCTAGATGACATATTAATATGTGGAAGGACTGAAGAATAACATGACGAAAATTTAATGAAGGTAATGGAAAGAGCTATTGAAAATAATGTCAAATTTAATAAAGAGAAAATGCAATATCGTGTTAGAGAAGTAAAATATTTAGGTCATTTAATATCGGAAAAGGGTATTAGGTGTGATGGTTCGTAATTATTTGAAGCTATTAACTTTTAATGTAAGATCCTTGGTGGATTATTTAAGAAAATTAGAGTTTCAAAATTTGTTAAGGGCTAATGATATTGATATAGCCTTTATTCAAGAAACGCACTTAAGAAGACATGCCAAAATATTCATTGATAATTATTCTTTTGTTTCGGATGGCTCTTCTTTAGGTATTTCAATTGTATTGAAGAAAAATATCTCATTCTCAAAATTATTTGTTAATGAGCTAGCATTTTTAAATTCTTTAGTTGAAGTTAATATTCTTAAAAATAATGTTCAAAAAAAAATTCTTTGTGGTTCTTTATATTTTCCATGCAACTGTAACCCTTCTTTAATTACTAATGGCCTTAATGTTTTACGTAACCTTTCGTTAAGATATGATGGTCTTATATTAGGAGGAGATCTAAATTCAAAGCACATTTCTTGGGGCGATAATTGCAACAATAGCAATGGTAACACGTTGTTCAATTGGCTGCAGTTGTTTTCCCAAGATTTCGTCCGTCTTTCAGATAACATGCCTTCTTACCCTAACGGTGATTCTTTTCTCGATCATTTTCTATTATCTACAAATTTAGTTGATTTTACTAGGACTAATTTTATTTTACGCTCTTTACCAAGTTTTTTGGATCATTTTCCTCTGAAACTTCTTTATAAGTCCTTCCAATACTTTCTCTTCTTTCAAGAATACTAATTGGGATGTTTTTGAAAGAGATTTGGAGGGAGAAATCGCAGTACATTTTCCCGCTACAAATCGAAATTTATTAATTCCTGAAATTGATGAGCATATTCAAAAACTCTCGCAGTCAATTAATAATGTTTGCAATGAGCATTCTTCTCAAGTTGAATTTTCTAGTAATAAGTTTATAATATCTGATAATATTAAAAATTTATTTAAGATAAAATATGATTGGCAAAAACGCCTGAAAACTATTTACAGAAGAACACTTAATAGAAACAATTCAGATTATAAGCTCTTGTCCAAACAAATTGACTTGCTGAAAATTATTATAAAGTCAAAAGAAGTTTTCTTCACCTAATATAATCAATAATAGTATTCCTTTTAATAGCACTGTTGAAGAAGTGAATATATTAAGGGACCATTTCTCAGCAATTTACTCGTTTCATTTCATAGTATAGCTCAGATGGCTTTTTGTCGCCCAAAGGTAGCTCGGAAAGTAAACGGTTTAGGCGGCGCTGTTCACTGTCGCGAAATGTTCGATTATTTTATCTTTAACAAATTTAAAACGATTGGTCAGCCAGTGTTTGCAAGAGCGAGACGTTTATCACCAGAAAAGCTGGCAGCAGTAAAAAAAGAATTTGATTTTTTAATGCAAGCAGGTATTTGCCGACCTTCGAAGAGTAATTGGAGCAGTCCATTGCATATGGTTAAAGAGCCAAATGGTACATGGAGATTATGTGGGGACTACCGTGCTTTGAATGCCCAAACTGTGCCGGACAGATACCCGTTACCATATTTAACAGATTTTGTACATAATTTACATGGAAAAACTATTTTTTCAAAAATTGATTTACAGAGAGCTTACCATCAAGTTCCAATATACCCGGAAGATGTGCCAAAAACTGCCATAATTACACCGTTTGGTCTTTTTGAATTTAATTTTATGACATTTGGATTGTGCAACGCAGCGCAAACATTCCAGCGTCTGATCAATGAAGTCACTGCTCCTATTAGAGACATTACTTATATCTCCTCCACAATAGATTCTGTTATTTCCTCGACTTCTCATTCAATATTTACTTTTGATGAGAGTTTTAATGCTTTGAACACACAGCGAAATTCCAAATTGACCACTTTAAGTTCAGTTATTGCTATAGTTAAATCTCTAAATTTTAAAAAATCTTCTGGTTCTGATAATATTTCTAATTTTTTAATTAAGAAATTTCCTGAAAAAGTATTCCAGTACTTAGTTGTTTTATATAATAACTGTATTAATAACTGTTATTTTCCGGATTCTTGGAAAATTGCCAAGATTTGCCCCATTCCTAAAAAGTCGTCTGGCACAGACCTAAATAATGTTCGTCCGATTTCATTATTATCTAATTTAGGAAAACTTTTTGAAAAAATAATTCGCGACATAATGGATGCTGACATTGCTTCTGAGTACATCCCTAACTTTCAATTTGGGTTTAAAAAACAGCACTCTACAGTACATGCCTTATGTAAATTTCACATTGATATCATTTGTAACTTAAGGCAACAAAAATGTACTGTAGCAGTTTCGCTTGATATTGAAAAAGCATTCGATAGTGTTTGGCACAACGGGATACTTTTTAAAATGATTCAAATTGGTTTCAATCCTTTCTTGATTAAGTTGTTCAAAAATTTTTTTACAAATAGGAAATTTTTTATTCAAATTGGTAATAACTGCTCATCATTTGGTGACATTAACCGTGGTGTACCGCAAGGCTCAATTTTGGCTCCACATTTATTTAATATTTCAGTATACGATTTTCCTCATCAATTTCATCATTCCAATAGTGTTTTTTACGCAGATGACTGTTTAATTTACGCTCATCATGAGAGTCCTCTGACTGCCTTAAGCTTAGTTTCAGCACATTTAGCTTTTGCAAAGACTTTTTACAGAGAGTGGGGGTTGAAAATAAACCCTAGAAAATCGGAAGCAATTTGCCTTAGAAATGCTTCTGGTAAATGTAAATACTTTGTAGTTCCGCAAAGTAAAAACTTAAAACTTTGTTTAGAGGGAGTTGAAATTCCTTTTAAAGAGAGTATTAAGTATTTGGGTGTTACATTTAACAAACTTGTCAAGTTTAATCAACACGCCCGCTTAATGCTTAGTAAAGCAAATAAAGTTAAAGGTTGCTTTGGACGCCTTTTCAATAATAAATATCTACCGATTAAAACAAAATTGTTAATTTATAAAATTAGCATACGTTCACTCTTATTATATGCCTTTCCAATTTGGTTTAGTATTTCTCCGTCCATGATAAAAGAAGTGGAAGTTTTAGAAAGAAATATTTTAAGAAGATGCATAGGAAAGAATTTTAAAGACCTCAATAAGAGATACTCAAATAAATACATATATGAAAATGCAAATATAATTCCAATTTCATTATACTGCCTTAATTTGCTGGAAAAATTCGTTAATCGGTTATCTTCTCACGATAACGAATTATTGCAGCGAATTTTTAATTCTCAATCCGATTTCAGTTGGTCTAACACCTCATATTTATCACCAGTTGGTGTTAAACATGAATCCATTTCTTTTACTCCTTCATCAACATTAATGCCTGGTTTTTACAAACAAGCATACCCCAATACCCATAGGAATTAGTTAATCAGTTATATGTAAACTTTTGTAAACTTTTAATTATTATTATTTTTCTTTTTTTTTTATTATTATTATTACTTTTTCCCCTTTCTTATTAAACTTAGTTTTAAGCCACACCTTAATTTAAGCACACCTTTAGATTTAGATTTAGATTTAGTCATGCAATTCATTATGTTAGGGCCGGGAGCAAGCCCGTCACTCCTTTATGTTTACATATCATAATATGTAACACAATTCCTTAACACGTTTAACCATTCTGCTATTAAAATAATACAATATAGTTTTAAGTACTCTCACATCATGCTTCAATTTGTTATTTTTCTTCTCTAATGTTTTTTTTTAAAAAAAAAAAAAAAAAAAAGTCTCAATAAACTTAAAAACTTACTTTAAAATTCACGCAGTGTATATAAAATTAATCATATATTAATTAATCATCATTAAAAATTGAAACGTCAGAGCATTCGTGTTCAGAAACTGAACCCACGGTTGAAACCATGGACCAAACCAATGACAAATCTGATGAACAAACTTTACGCAACAATGATGAAGTGAATAATAAATTGAGCAATAACACTTCAAAAAGTGTAAGTTCCTCAGAGATAGGGAACTCAAACTCTAAGAGAAATGGAAAAGCGTGCCGTAGACCCCGAAGAGGACGACGTGAAAAAGCTAAAGCTAAAGCACGAAGACGAAGTGGCTACATCAATTTTTTAAGGGACTTTCGGTTACGTAACTCTACCCTTTCGTACATACATAGTGTTGGAGAAGTAGTTAAGAACTAGTGCATTTATATATATAACCTAACAGGGTATACCTATATAACATATATGTTGTCATCGCTAATAAATAAAGATGATCGGCTTTTGAAGATACAACATGGCGACGAGTGCATGATTTTCACGTTCATGCGTATAAAAGAAAAGAAAAAATTAGAAAAAGAAATGTACATTGAATTTTGATTAAAAAGTACCGCGTTTTAAATCGATTTAATATATAGTAATATGAAAATCTTTAATGGCAATTGGCAAAAGCAGAAAAAATTCATTTAAAAGTACCTTACATAGACCACGTGGTAGACCACCTAAAAATATTAGATACGTGTCACTGAACAAAAATATGGAATATTTAACAAAAGTCCAGAAATTAGTGATAGAAGGTAACCTAACAGAAAATTGGAGGCGTTTCAAGCAGAATTTTAATTTATTTTATGCGGCTTCTGAGCCAGACAAGGTGCAAGCAGCAACATTTTTGAATGTGATCGGCCCAGAGGCAGTAGAATTATTCAATACATTCAATTTGAGTGAAGCTGATCAAGCTAAATATGAATGAGTTGTTGCAGCGTTTGAGTCTTTTTGTGTACCTAAAAAGAATGAAGTGTACGCAACTTTTAAATTTAATGGCAGAAACCAAGCAAATGAAGCCTTTCGATAATTTCTTAGTCGATCTCAAAAAATTAATAAAGGATTGTGGGTTCGAGGGAGTTGAATCGAGAATGTTAAGCGATCACATTGCGCTGGGTATTGCGGACAAAAATTTGCAAAAGAAATTTTTAGAAACGGAAGACCTCAGTGTCAATAAGGCAGTTACGATGGCACGTGCAGCAGAGCAATCATTAAAACGTCATGCGAATATACAAAGAGGGAGTACTAATCAGTCATTAGACTTAATTGAGCATAGTAAAAGTATACCTAGTAAAAAGAGTATCAGTAATAATTTTAATTTTAATTCTAAAAATAGTAAGAACGTTAGTAAAAACTTTCACACTTTTTCTAGGGATTCAAAGTCTAATAATCAAGATGTATGGAATAATGTTATAAAGTGTAAATACTTCATGAAGACGCATCAGAAAAGAAAATGTCCTGCTTGGAATAAATGTTGTTCAAAATGTGGAAAATTAAATCATTTTGCTGTGGCATGTACTGCTTCAGATATTCGTGTAATCAGTGCAGAACAGCGCAAAACTGAGTTGTACGTTGACACACTTTCAAACAAAAAACAAGGTACTATAGTAGATGTAGTTGCAAAATTTTGGCAAATAGATGTCAAAATTAATAATCAATATATTAAATTTAAAATTGACACTGGTGCGGACGTAAACATTATTCCGCAAAATATTGTAAGATCGTTGGGTAGAACATCGATTATTGAAACGGACGTACAATTATTTGCATATGGTGGGACAAAACTAAGTGCAGTAGGGAAAGTTTGGTTAAAATGTGAAATAGATAGCATATGTGAAATGATCGAATTTATAATCGTAGATGCAGTGCCAATATTAGGCTTGAGCACATGCATATTATTAAATTTAGTAAAGAGAATCGATTCTATTAGTGATATAGATCGTGAAAGATTTTATCTAAAGTATAAAAACGTATTTGAAGGATTAGGTTGCTTTAAAGATAAATACAAAATTGTACTTAAATCAAACGTTACACCTGTGGTACGCCCTACGTGTAGAATTCCTTTTGCTTTATACAGAACGGTAGAACAAGAATTGAATAATTTAATAGAACGTGGTATAATTGAAAAAACGGATGAGCCCGCAGAATGGATTTCCAATTTAGTAATAGTTGAGAAAAAGAATGGCAGTTTACGTCTTTGTATTGACCCCAAATATTTGAATGAAGCAATTAAAGATGAGTGTACCTTAATACCATCTTTTGAAGATATCTCTAGAAAATTAGTTGACATGCGTTATTTCACAGTTCTTGACTTACGTGAGGGTTACTGGCAGGTAAGTCTAGATGAGGAGTCGAGTAAATTATGTGTATTCTCAACACCTTCTGGTTTATATAAATTCAAACGTTTACCTTTTGGAATTAAAACCGCTCCAGAAGCGTTTCAAAGAATGAATATGGAAAATTTTGGTGATTTGTCAGGGGTGACCATTTACCTAGATGACATATTAATATGTGGAAGGACTGAAGAATAACATGAAAATTTAATGAAGGTAATGGAAAGAGCTATTGAAAATAATGTCAAATTTAATAAAGAGAAAATGCAATATCGTGTTAGAGAAGTAAAATATTTAGGTCATTTAATATCGGAAAAGGGTATTAGGTGTGATGGTTCGTAATTATTTGAAGCTATTAACTTTTAATGTAAGATCCTTGGTGGATTCTTTAAGAAAATTAGAGTTTCAAAATTTGTTAAGGGCTAATGATATTGATATAGCCTTTATTCAAGAAACGCACTTAAGAAGACATGCCAAAATATTCATTGATAATTATTCTTTTGTTTCGGATGGCTCTTCTTTAGGTATTTCAATTGTATTGAAGAAAAATATCTCATTCTCAAAATTATTTGTTAATGAGCTAGCATTTTTAAATTCTTTAGTTGAAGTTAATATTCTTAAAAATAATGTTCAAAAAAAAATTCTTTGTGGTTCTTTATATTTTCCATGCAACTGTAACCCTTCTTTAATTACTAATGGCCTTAATGTTTTACGTAACCTTTCGTTAAGATATGATGGTCTTATATTAGGAGGAGATCTAAATTCAAAGCACATTTCTTGGGGCGATAATTGCAACAATAGCAATGGTAACACGTTGTTCAATTGGCTGCAGTTGTTTTCCCAAGATTTCGTCCGTCTTTCAGATAACATGCCTTCTTACCCTAACGGTGATTCTTTTCTCGATCATTTTCTATTATCTACAAATTTAGTTGATTTTACTAGGACTAATTTTATTTTACGCTCTTTACCAAGTTTTTCGGATCATTTTCCTCTGAAACTTCAATTAAAGTTCTTAGACTTTGATTTTATTATAAGTCCTTCCAATACTTTCTCTTCTTTCAAGAATACTAATTGGGATGTTTTTGAAAGAGATTTGGAGGGAGAAATCGCAGTACATTTTCCCGCTACAAATCGAAATTTATTAATTCCTGAAATTGATGAGCATATTCAAAAACTCTCGCAGTCAATTAATAATGTTTGCAATGAGCATTCTTCTCAAGTTGAATTTTCTAGTAATAAGTTTATAATATCTGATAATATTAAAAATTTATTTAAGATAAAATATGATTGGCAAAAACGCCTGAAAACTATTTACAGAAGAACACTTAATAGAAACAATTCAGATTATAAGCTCTTGTCCAAACAAATTGACTTGCTGAAAATTATTATAAAGTAAAAAGAAGTTTTCTTCACCTAATATAATCATTAATAGTATTCCTGTTAACAGCACTGTTGAAAAAGTGAAAACGAGTATATTAAGGGACCATTTCTCAGCAATTTACTCGTTTCATTTCATAGTATAGCTCAGATGGCTTTTTGTCGCCCAAAGGTAGTTCGGAAAGTAAACGGTTTAGGCGGCGCTGTTCACTGTCGCGAAATGTTCGATTATTTTATCTTTAAAACGATTGGTCAGCCAGTGTTTGCAAGAGCGAGACGTTTATCACCAGAAAAGCTGGCAGCAGTAAAAAAAGAATTTGATTTTTTAATGCAAGCAGGTATTTGCCGACCTTCGAAGAGTAATTGGAGCAGTCCATTGCATATGGTTAAAGAGCCAAATGGTACATGGAGATTATGTGGGGACTACCGTGCTTTGAATGCCCAAACTGTGCCGGACAGATACCCGTTACCATATTTAACAGATTTTGTACATAATTTACATGGAAAAACTATTTTTTCAAAAATTGATTTACAGAGAGCTTACCATCAAGTTCCAATATACCCGGAAGATGTGCCAAAAACTGCCATAATTACACCGTTTGGTCTTTTTGAATTTAATTTTATGACATTTGGATTGTGCAACGCAGCGCAAACATTCCAGCGTCTGATCAATGAAGTCACTGCTCCTATTAGAGACATTACTTATATCTCCTCCACAATAGATTCTGTTATTTCCTCGACTTCTCATTCAATATTTACTTTTGATGAGAGTTTTAATGCTTTGAACACACAGCGAAATTCCAAATTGACCACTTTAAGTTCAGTTATTGCTATAGTTAAATCTCTAAATTTTAAAAAATCTTCTGGTTCTGATAATATTTCTAATTTTTTAATTAAGAAATTTCCTGAAAAAGTATTCCAGTACTTAGTTGTTTTATATAATAACTGTATTAATAACTGTTATTTTCCGGATTCTTGGAAAATTGCCAAGATTTGCCCCATTCCTAAAAAGTCGTCTGGCACAGACCTAAATAATGTTCGTCCGATTTCATTATTATCTAATTTAGGAAAACTTTTTGAAAAAATAATTCGCGACATAATGGATGCTGACATTGCTTCTGAGTACATCCCTAACTTTCAATTTGGGTTTAAAAAACAGCACTCTACAGTACATGCCTTATGTAAATTTCACATTGATATCATTTGTAACTTAAGGCAACAAAAATGTACTGTAGCAGTTTCGCTTGATATTGAAAAAGCATTCGATAGTGTTTGGCACAACGGGATACTTTTTAAAATGATTCAAATTGGTTTCAATCCTTTCTTGATTAAGTTGTTCAAAAATTTTTTTACAAATAGGAAATTTTTTATTCAAATTGCTAATAACTGCTCATCATTTGGTGACATTAACCGTGGTGTACCGCAAGGCTCAATTTTGGCTCCACATTTATTTAATATTTCAGTATACGATTTTCCTCATCAATTTCATCATTCCAATAGTGTTTTTTACGCAGATGACTGTTTAATTTACGCTCATCATGAGAGTCCTCTGACTGCCTTAAGCTTAGTTTCAGCACATTTAGCTTTTGCAAAGACTTTTTACAGAGAGTGGGGGTTGAAAATAAACCCTAGAAAATCGGAAGCAATTTGCCTTAGAAATGCTTCTGGTAAATGTAAATACTTTGTAGTTCCGCAAAGTAAAAACTTAAAACTTTTTTTAGAGGGAGTTGAAATTCCTTTTAAAGAGAGTATTAAGTATTTGGGTGTTACATTTAACAAACTTGTCAAGTTTAATCAACACGCCCGCTTAATGCTTAGTAAAGCAAATAAAGTTAAAGGTTGCTTTGGACGCCTTTTCAATAATAAATATCTACCGATTAAAACAAAATTGTTAATTTATAAAATTAGCATACGTTCACTCTTATTATATGCCTTTCCAATTTGGTTTAGTATTTCTCCGTCCATGATAAAAGAAGTGGAAGTTTTAGAAAGAAATATTTTAAGAAGATGCATAGGAAAGAATTTTAAAGACCTCAATAAGAGATACTCAAATAAATACATATATGAAAATGCAAATATAATTCCAATTTCATTATACTGCCTTAATTTGCTGGAAAAATTCGTTAATCGGTTATCTTCTCACGATAACGAATTATTGCAGCGAATTTTTAATTCTCAATCCGATTTCAGTTGGTCTAACACCTCATATTTATCACCAGTTGGTGTTAAACATGAATCCATTTCTTTTACTCCTTCATCAACATTAATGCCATGTTTTTACAAACAAGCATACCCCAATACCCATAGGAATTAGTTAATCAGTTACATGTAAACTTTTGTAAACTTTTAATTATTATTATTTTTCTTTTTTTTTTATTATTATTATTACTTTTTCCCCTTTCTTATTAAACTTAGTTTTAAGCCACACCTTAATTTAAGCACACCTTTAGATTTAGATTTAGATTTAGTCATGCAATTCATTATGTTAGGGCCGGGAGCAAGCCCGTCACTCCTTTATGTTTACATATCATAATATGTAACACAATTCCTTAACACGTTTAACCATTCTGCTATTAAAATAATACAATATAGTTTTAAGTACTCTCACATCATGCTTCAATTTGTTATTTTTCTTCTCTAATGTTTTTTTTTTTTTAAAAAAAAAAAAAAAGTCTCAATAAACTTAAAAACTTACTTTAAAATTCACGCAGTGTATATAAAATTAATCATATATTAATTAATCATCATTAAAAATTGAAACGTCAGAGCATTCGTGTTCAGAAACTGAACCCACGGTTGAAACCATGGACCAAACCAATGACAAATCTGATGAACAAACTTTACGCAACAATGATGAAGTGAATAATAAATTGAGCAATAACACTTCAAAAAGTGTAAGTTCCTCAGAGATAGGGAACTCAAACTCTAAGAGAAATGGAAAAGCGTGCCGTAGACCCCGAAGAGGACGACGTGAAAAAGCTAAAGCTAAAGCACGAAGACGAAGTGGCTACATCAATTTTTTAAGGGACTTTCGGTTACGTAACTCTACCCTTTCGTACATACATAGTGTTGGAGAAGTAGTTAAGAACTAGTGCATTTATATATATAACCTAACAGGGTATACCTATATAACATATATGTTGTCATCGCTAATAAATAAAGATGATCGGCTTTTGAAGATACAACATGGCGACGAGTGCATGATTTTCACGTTCATGCGTATAAAAGAAAAGAAAAAATTAGAAAAACAAATGTACATTGAATTTTGATTAAAAAGTACCGCGTTTTAAATCGATTTAATATATAGTAATATGATAATCTTTAATGGCAATTGGCAAAAGCAGAAAAAATTCATTTAAAAGTACCTTACATAGACCACGTGGTAGACCACCTAAAAATATTAGATACGTGTCACTGAACAAAAATATGGAATATTTAACAAAAGTCCAGAAATTAGTGATAGAAGGTAACCTAACAGAAAATTGGAGGCGTTTCAAGCAGAATTTTAATTTATTTTATGCGGCTTCTGAGCCAGACAAGGTGCAAGCAGCAACATTTTTGAATGTGATCGGCCCAGAGGCAGTAGAATTATTCAATACATTCAATTTGAGTGAAGCTGATCAAGCTAAATATGAATGAGTTGTTGCAGCGTTTGAGTCTTTTTGTGTACCTAAAAAGAATGAAGTGTACGCAACTTTTAAATTTAATGGCAGAAACCAAGCAAATGAAGCCTTTCGATAATTTCTTAGTCGATCTCAAAAAATTAATAAAGGATTGTGGGTTCGAGGGAGTTGAATCGAGAATGTTAAGCGATCACATTGCGCTGGGTATTGCGGACAAAAATTTGCAAAAGAAATTTTTAGAAACGGAAGACCTCAGTGTCAATAAGGCAGTTACGATGGCACGTGCAGCAGAGCAATCATTAAAACGTCATGCGAATATACAAAGAGGGAGTACTAATCAGTCATTAGACTTAATTGAGCATAGTAAAAGTATACCTAGTAAAAAGAGTATCAGTAATAATTTTAATTTTAATTCTAAAAATAGTAAGAACGTTAGTAAAAACTTTCACACTTTTTCTAGGGATTCAAAGTCTAATAATCAAGATGTATGGAATAATGTTATAAAGTGTAAATACTTCATGAAGACGCATCAGAAAAGAAAATGTCCTGCTTGGAATAAATGTTGTTCAAAATGTGGAAAATTAAATCATTTTGCTGTGGCATGTACTGCTTCAGATATTCGTGTAATCAGTGCAGAACAGCGCAAAACTGAGTTGTACGTTGACACACTTTCAAACAAAAAACAAGGTACTATAGTAGATGTAGTTGCAAAATTTTGGCAAATAGATGTCAAAATTAATAATCAATATATTAAATTTAAAATTGACACTGGTGCGGACGTAAACATTATTCCGCAAAATATTGTAAGATCGTTGGGTAGAACATCGATTATTGAAACGGACGTACAATTATTTGCATATGGTGGGACAAAACTAAGTGCAGTAGGGAAAGTTTGGTTAAAATGTGAAATAGATAGCATATGTGAAATGATCGAATTTATAATCGTAGATGCAGTGCCAATATTAGGCTTGAGCACATGCATATTATTAAATTTAGTAAAGAGAATCGATTCTATTAGTGATATAGATCGTGAAAGATTTTATCTAAAGTATAAAAACGTATTTGAAGGATTAGGTTGCTTTAAAGATAAATACAAAATTGTACTTAAATCAAACGTTACACCTGTGGTACGCCCTACGTGTAGAATTCCTTTTGCTTTATACAGAACGGTAGAACAAGAATTGAATAATTTAATAGAACGTGGTATAATTGAAAAAACGGATGAGCCCGCAGAATAGATTTCCAATTTAGTAATAGTTGAGAAAAAGAATGGCAGTTTACGTCTTTGTATTGACCCCAAATATTTGAATGAAGCAATTAAAGATGAGTGTACCTTAATACCATCTTTTGAAGATATCTCTAGAAAATTAGTTGACATGCGTTATTTCACAGTTCTTGACTTACGTGAGGGTTACTGGCAGGTAAGTCTAGATGAGGAGTCGAGTAAATTATGTGTATTCTCAACACCTTCTGGTTTATATAAATTCAAACGTTTACCTTTTGGAATTAAAACCGCTCCAGAAGCGTTTCAAAGAATGAATATGGAAAATTTTGGTGATTTGTCAGGGGTGACCATTTACCTAGATGACATATTAATATGTGGAAGGACTGAAGAATAACATGAAAATTTAATGAAGGTAATGGAAAGAGCTATTGAAAATAATGTCAAATTTAATAAAGAGAAAATGCAATATCGTGTTAGAGAAGTAAAATATTTAGGTCATTTAATATCGGAAAAGGGTATTAGGTGTGATGGTTCGTAATTATTTGAAGCTATTAACTTTTAATGTAAGATCCTTGGTGGATTCTTTAAGAAAATTAGAGTTTCAAAATTTGTTAAGGGCTAATGATATTGATATAGCCTTTATTCAAGAAACGCACTTAAGAAGACATGCCAAAATATTCATTGATAATTATTCTTTTGTTTCGGATGGCTCTTCTTTAGGTATTTCAATTGTATTGAAGAAAAATATCTCATTCTCAAAATTATTTGTTAATGAGCTAGCATTTTTAAATTCTTTAGTTGAAGTTAATATTCTTAAAAATAATGTTCAAAAAAAAATTCTTTGTGGTTCTTTATATTTTCCATGCAACTGTAACCCTTCTTTAATTACTAATGGCCTTAATGTTTTACGTAACCTTTCGTTAAGATATGATGGTCTTATATTAGGAGGAGATCTAAATTCAAAGCACATTTCTTGGGGCGATAATTGCAACAATAGCAATGGTAACACGTTGTTCAATTGGCTGCAGTTGTTTTCCCAAGATTTCGTCCGTCTTTCAGATAACATGCCTTCTTACCCTAACGGTGATTCTTTTCTCGATCATTTTCTATTATCTACAAATTTAGTTGATTTTACTAGGACTAATTTTATTTTACGCTCTTTACCAAGTTTTTCGGATCATTTTCCTCTGAAACTTCAATTAAAGTTCTTAGACTTTGATTTTATTATAAGTCCTTCCAATACTTTCTCTTCTTTCAAGAATACTAATTGGGATGTTTTTGAAAGAGATTTGGAGGGAGAAATCGCAGTACATTTTCCCGCTACAAATCGAAATTTATTAATTCCTGAAATTGATGAGCATATTCAAAAACTCTCGCAGTCAATTAATAATGTTTGCAATGAGCATTCTTCTCAAGTTGAATTTTCTAGTAATAAGTTTATAATATCTGATAATATTAAAAATTTATTTAAGATAAAATATGATTGGCAAAAACGCCTGAAAACTATTTACAGAAGAACACTTAATAGAAACAATTCAGATTATAAGCTCTTGTCCAAACAAATTGACTTGCTGAAAATTATTATAAAGTCAAAAGAAGTTTTCTTCACCTAATATAATCAATAATAGTATTCCTGTTAACAGCACTGTTGAAAAAGTGAAAACGAGTATATTAAGGGACCATTTCTCAGCAATTTACTCGTTTCATTTCATAGTATAGCTCAGATGGCTTTTTGTCGCTCAAAGGTAGCTCGGAAAGTAAACGGTTTAGGCGGCGCTGTTCACTGTTGCGAAATGTTCGATTATTTTATCTTTAAAACGATTGGTCAGCCAGTGTTTGCAAGAGCGAGACGTTTATCACCAGAAAAGCTGGCAGCAGTAAAAAAAGAATTTGATTTTTTAATGCAAGCAGGTATTTGCCGACCTTCGAAGAGTAATTGGAGCAGTCCATTGCATATGGTTAAAGAGCCAAATGGTACATGGAGATTATGTGGGGACTACCGTGCTTTGAATGCCCAAACTGTGCCGGACAGATACCCGTTACCATATTTAACAGATTTTGTACATAATTTACATGGAAAAACTATTTTTTCAAAAATTGATTTACAGAGAGCTTACCATCAAGTTCCAATATACCCGGAAGATGTGCCAAAAACTGCCATAATTACACCGTTTGGTCTTTTTGAATTTAATTTTATGACATTTGGATTGTGCAACGCAGCGCAAACATTCCAGCGTCTGATCAATGAAGTCACTGCTCCTATTAGAGACATTACTTATATCTCCTCCACAATAGATTCTGTTATTTCCTCGACTTCTCATTCAATATTTACTTTTGATGAGAGTTTTAATGCTTTGAACACACAGCGAAATTCCAAATTGACCACTTTAAGTTCAGTTATTGCTATAGTTAAATCTCTAAATTTTAAAAAATCTTCTGGTTCTGATAATATTTCTAATTTTTTAATTAAGAAATTTCCTGAAAAAGTATTCCAGTACTTAGTTGTTTTATATAATAACTGTATTAATAACTGTTATTTTCCGGATTCTTGGAAAATTGCCAAGATTTGCCCCATTCCTAAAAAGTCGTCTGGCACAGACCTAAATAATGTTCGTCCGATTTCATTATTATCTAATTTAGGAAAACTTTTTGAAAAAATAATTCGCGACATAATGGATGCTGACATTGCTTCTGAGTACATCCCTGACTTTCAATTTGGGTTTAAAAAACAGCACTCTACAGTACATGCCTTATGTAAATTTCACATTGATATCATTTGTAACTTAAGGCAACAAAAATGTACTGTAGCAGTTTCGCTTGATATTGAAAAAGCATTCGATAGTGTTTGGCACAACGGGATACTTTTTAAAATGATTCAAATTGGTTTCAATCCTTTCTTAAGTTGTTCAAAAATTTTTTTACAAATAGGAAATTTTTTATTCAAATTGGTAATAACTGCTCATCATTTGGTGACATTAACCGTGGTGTACCGCAAGGCTCAATTTTGGCTCCACATTTATTTAATATTTCAGTATACGATTTTCCTCATCAATTTCATCATTCCAATAGTGTTCTTTACGCAGATGACTGTTTAATTTACGCTCATCATGAGAGTCCTCTGACTGCCTTAAGCTTAGTTTCAGCACATTTAGCTTTTGCAAAGACTTTTTACAGAGAGTGGGGGTTGAAAATCGGAAGCAATTTGCCTTAGAAATGCTTCTGGTAAATGTATATACTTTGTAGTTCCGCAAAGTAAAAACTTAAAACTTTTTTTAGAGGGAGTTGAAATTCCTTTTAAAGAGAGTATTAAGTATTTGGGTGTTACATTTAACAAACTTGTCAAGTTTAATCAACACGCCCGTTTAATGCTTAGTAAAGCAAATAAAGTTAAAGGTTGCTTTGGACGCCTTTTCAATAATAAATATCTACCGATTAAAACAAAATTGTTAATTTATAAAATTAGCATACGTTCACTCTTATTATATGCCTTTCCAATTTGGTTTAGTATTTCTCCGTCCATGATAAAAGAAGTGGAAGTTTTAGAAAGAAATATTTTAAGAAGATGCATAGGAAAGAATTTTAAAGACCTCAATAAGAGATACTCAAATAAATACATATATGAAAATGCAAATATAATTCCAATTTCATTATACTGCCTTAATTTGCTGGAAAAATTCGTTAATCGGTTATCTTCTCACGATAACGAATTATTGCAGCGAATTTTTAATTCTCAATCCGATTTCAGTTGGTCTAACACCTCATATTTATCACCAGTTGGTGTTAAACATGAATCCATTTCTTTTACTCCTTCATCAACATTAATGCCATGTTTTTACAAACAAGCATACCCCAATACCCATAGGAATTAGTTAATCAGTTACATGTAAACTTTTGTAAACTTTTAATTATTATTATTTTTCTTTTTTTTTTATTATTATTATTACTTTTTCCCCTTTCTTATTAAACTTAGTTTTAAGCCACACCTTAATTTAAGCACACCTTTAGATTTAGATTTAGATTTAGTCATGCAATTCATTATGTTAGGGCCGGGAGCAAGCCCGTCACTCCTTTATGTTTACATATCATAATATGTAACACAATTCCTTAACACGTTTAACCATTCTGCTATTAAAATAATACAATATAGTTTTAAGTACTCTCACATCATGCTTCAATTTGTTATTTTTCTTCTCTAATGTTTTTTTTTTTAAAAAAAAAAAAAAAGTCTCAATAAACTTAAAAACTTACTTTAAAATTCACGCAGTGTATATAAAATTAATCATATATTAATTAATCATCATTAAAAATTGAAACGTCAGAGCATTCGTGTTCAGAAACTGAACCCACGGTTGAAACCATGGACCAAACCAATGACAAATCTGATGAACAAACTTTACGCAACAATGATGAAGTGAATAATAAATTGAGCAATAACACTTCAAAAAGTGTAAGTTCCTCAGAGATAGGGAACTCAAACTCTAAGAGAAATGGAAAAGCGTGCCGTAGACCCCGAAGAGGACGACGTGAAAAAGCTAAAGCTAAAGCACGAAGACGAAGTGGCTACATCAATTTTTTAAGGGACTTTCGGTTACGTAACTCTACCCTTTCGTACATACATAGTGTTGGAGAAGTAGTTAAGAACTAGTGCATTTATATATATAACCTAACAGGGTATACCTATATAACATATATGTTGTCATCGCTAATAAATAAAGATGATCGGCTTTTGAAGATACAACATGGCGACGAGTGCATGATTTTCACGTTCATGCGTATAAAAGAAAAGAAAAAATTAGAAAAACAAATGTACATTGAATTTTGATTAAAAAGTACCGCGTTTTAAATCGATTTAATATATAGTAATATGATAATCTTTAATGGCAATTGGCAAAAGCAGAAAAAATTCATTTAAAAGTACCTTACATAGACCACGTGGTAGACCACCTAAAAATATTAGATACGTGTCACTGAACAAAAATATGGAATATTTAACAAAAGTCCAGAAATTAGTGATAGAAGGTAACCTAACAGAAAATTGGAGGCGTTTCAAGCAGAATTTTAATTTATTTTATGCGGCTTCTGAGCCAGACAAGGTGCAAGCAGCAACATTTTTGAATGTGATCGGCCCAGAGGCAGTAGAATTATTCAATACATTCAATTTGAGTGAAGCTGATCAAGCTAAATATGAATGAGTTGTTGCAGCGTTTGAGTCTTTTTGTGTACCTAAAAAGAATGAAGTGTACGCAACTTTTAAATTTAATGGCAGAAACCAAGCAAATGGTGAGCCTTTCGATAATTTCTTAGTCGATCTCAAAAAATTAATAAAGGATTGTGGGTTCGAGGGAGTTGAATCGAGAATGTTAAGCGATCACATTGCGCTGGGTATTGCGGACAAAAATTTGCAAAAGAAATTTTTAGAAACGGAAGACCTCAGTGTCAATAAGGCAGTTACGATGGCACATGCAGCAGAGCAATCTTTAAAACGTCATGCGAATATACAAAGAGGGAGTACTAATCAGTCATTAGACTTAATTGAGCATAGTAAAAGTATACCTAGTAAAAAGAGTATCAGTAATAATTTTAATTTTAATTCTAAAAATAGTAAGAACGTTAGTAAAAACTTTCACACTTTTTCTAGGGATTCAAAGTCTAATAATCAAGATGTATGGAATAATGTTATAAAGTGTAAATACTTCATGAAGACGCATCAGAAAAGAAAATGTCCTGCTTGGAATAAATGTTGTTCAAAATGTGGAAAATTAAATCATTTTGCTGTGGCATGTACTGCTTCAGATATTCGTGTAATCAGTGCAGAACAGCGCAAAACTGAGTTGTACGTTGACACACTTTCAAACAAAAAACAAGGTACTATAGTAGATGTAGTTGCAAAATTTTGGCAAATAGATGTCAAAATTAATAATCAATATATTAAATTTAAAATTGACACTGGTGCGGACGTAAACATTATTCCGCAAAATATTGTAAGATCGTTGGGTAGAACATCGATTATTGAAACGGACGTACAATTATTTGCATATGTTGGGACAAAACTAAGTGCAGTAGGGAAAGTTTGGTTAAAATGTGAAATAGATAGCATATGTGAAATGATCGAATTTATAATCGTAGATGCAGTGCCAATATTAGGCTTGAGCACATGCATATTATTAAATTTAGTAAAGAGAATCGATTCTATTAGTGATATAGATCGTGAAAGATTTTATCTAAAGTATAAAAACGTATTTGAAGGATTAGGTTGCTTTAAAGATAAATACAAAATTGTACTTAAATCAAACGTTACACCTGTGGTACGCCCTACGTGTAGAATTCCTTTTGCTTTATACAGAACGGTAGAACAAGAATTGAATAATTTAATAGAACGTGGTATAATTGAAAAAACGGATGAGCCCGCAGAATGGATTTCCAATTTAGTAATAGTTGAGAAAAAGAATGGCAGTTTACGTCTTTGTATTGAACCCAAATATTTGAATGAAGCAATTAAAGATGAGTGTACCTTAATACCATCTTTTGAAGATATCTCTAGAAAATTAGTTGACATGCGTTATTTCACAGTTCTTGACTTACGTGAGGGTTACTGGCAGGTAAGTCTAGATGAGGAGTCGAGTAAATTATGTGTATTCTCAACACCTTCTGGTTTATATAAATTCAAACGTTTACCTTTTGGAATTAAAACCGCTCCAGAAGCGTTTCAAAGAATGAATATGGAAAATTTTGGTGATTTGTCAGGGGTGACCATTTACCTAGATGACATATTAATATGTGGAAGGACTGAAGAATAACATGACGAAAATTTAATGAAGGTAATGGAAAGAGCTATTGAAAATAATGTCAAATTTAATAAAGAGAAAATGCAATATCGTGTTAGAGAAGTAAAATATTTAGGTCATTTAATATCGGAAAAGGGTATTAGGTGTGATGGTTCGTAATTATTTGAAGCTATTAACTTTTAATGTAAGATCCTTGGTGGATTCTTTAAGAAAATTAGAGTTTCAAAATTTGTTAAGGGCTAATGATATTGATATAGCCTTTATTCAAGAAACGCACTTAAGAAGACATGCCAAAATATTCATTGATAATTATTCTTTTGTTTCGGATGGCTCTTCTTTAGGTATTTCAATTGTATTGAAGAAAAATATCTCATTCTCAAAATTATTTGTTAATGAGCTAGCATTTTTAAATTCTTTAGTTGAAGTTAATATTCTTAAAAATAATGTTCAAAAAAAAATTCTTTGTGGTTCTTTATATTTTCCATGCAACTGTAACCCTTCTTTAATTACTAATGGCCTTAATGTTTTACGTAACCTTTCGTTAAGATATGATGGTCTTATATTAGGAGGAGATCTAAATTCAAAGCACATTTCTTGGGGCGATAATTGCAACAATAGCAATGGTAACACGTTGTTCAATTGGCTGCAGTTGTTTTCCCAAGATTTCGTCCGTCTTTCAGATAACATGCCTTCTTACCCTAACGGTGATTCTTTTCTCGATCATTTTCTATTATCTACAAATTTAGTTGATTTTACTAGGACTAATTTTATTTTACGCTCTTTACCAAGTTTTTCGGATCATTTTCCTCTGAAACTTCAATTAAAGTTCTTAGACTTTGATTTTATTATAAGTCCTTCCAATACTTTCTCTTCTTTCAAGAATACTAATTGGGATGTTTTTGAAAGAGATTTGGAGGGAGAAATCGCAGTACATTTTCCCGCTACAAATCGAAATTTATTAATTCCTGAAATTGATGAGCATATTCAAAAACTCTCGCAGTCAATTAATAATGTTTGCAATGAGCATTCTTCTCAAGTTGAATTTTCTAGTAATAAGTTTATAATATCTGATAATATTAAAAATTTATTTAAGATAAAATATGATTGGCAAAAACGCCTGAAAACTATTTACAGAAGAACACTTAATAGAAACAATTCAGATTATAAGCTCTTGTCCAAACAAATTGACTTGCTGAAAATTATTATAAAGTCAAAAGAAGTTTTCTTCACCTAATATAATCAATAATAGTATTCCTGTTAACAGCACTGTTGAAAAAGTGAAAACGAGTATATTAAGGGACCATTTCTCAGCAATTTACTCGTTTCATTTCATAGTATAGCTCAGATGGCTTTTTGTCGCCCAAAGGTAGCTCGGAAAGTAAACGGTTTAGGCGGCGCTGTTCACTGTTGCGAAATGTTCGATTATTTTATCTTTAAAACGATTGGTCAGCCAGTGTTTGCAAGAGCGAGACGTTTATCACCAGAAAAGCTGGCAGCAGTAAAAAAAGAATTTGATTTTTTAATGCAAGCAGGTATTTGCCGACCTTCGAAGAGTAATTGGAGCAGTCCATTGCATATGGTTAAAGAGCCAAATGGTACATGGAGATTATGTGGGGACTACCGTGCTTTGAATGCCCAAACTGTGCCGGACAGATACCCGTTACCATATTTAACAGATTTTGTACATAATTTACATGGAAAAACTATTTTTTCAAAAATTGATTTACAGAGAGCTTACCATCAAGTTCCAATATACCCGGAAGATGTGCCAAAAACTGCCATAATTACACCGTTTGGTCTTTTTGAATTTAATTTTATGACATTTGGATTGTGCAACGCAGCGCAAACATTCCAGCGTCTGATCAATGAAGTCACTGCTCCTATTAGAGACATTACTTATATCTCCTCCACAATAGATTCTGTTATTTCCTCGACTTCTCATTCAATATTTACTTTTGATGAGAGTTTTAATGCTTTGAACACACAGCGAAATTCCAAATTGACCACTTTAAGTTCAGTTATTGCTATAGTTAAATCTCTAAATTTTAAAAAATCTTCTGGTTCTGATAATATTTCTAATTTTTTAATTAAGAAATTTCCTGAAAAAGTATTCCAGTACTTAGTTGTTTTATATAATAACTGTATTAATAACTGTTATTTTCCGGATTCTTGGAAAATTGCCAAGATTTGCCCCATTCCTAAAAAGTCGTCTGGCACAGACCTAAATAATGTTCGTCCGATTTCATTATTATCTAATTTAGGAAAACTTTTTGAAAAAATAATTCGCGACATAATGGATGCTGACATTGCTTCTGAGTACATCCCTAACTTTCAATTTGGGTTTAAAAAACAGCACTCTACAGTACATGCCTTATGTAAATTTCACATTGATATCATTTGTAACTTAAGGCAACAAAAATGTACTGTAGCAGTTTCGCTTGATATTGAAAAAGCATTCGATAGTGTTTGGCACAACGGGATACTTTTTAAAATGATTCAAATTGGTTTCAATCCTTTCTTGATTAAGTTGTTCAAAAATTTTTTTACAAATAGGAAATTTTTTATTCAAATTGGTAATAACTGCTCATCATTTGGTGACATTAACCGTGGTGTACCGCAAGGCTCAATTTTGGCTCCACATTTATTTAATATTTCAGTATACGATTTTCCTCATCAATTTCATCATTCCAATAGTGTTCTTTACGCAGATGACTGTTTAATTTACGCTCATCATGAGAGTCCTCTGACTGCCTTAAGCTTAGTTTCAGCACATTTAGCTTTTGCAAAGACTTTTTACAGAGAGTGGGGGTTGAAAATCGGAAGCAGTTTGCCTTAGAAATGCTTCTGGTAAATGTATATACTTTGTAGTTCCGCAAAGTAAAAACTTAAAATTTTTTTTAGAGGGAGTTGAAATTCCTTTTAAAGAGAGTATTAAGTATTTGGGTGTTACATTTAACAAACTTGTCAAGTTTAATCAACACGCCCGCTTAATGCTTAGTAAAGCAAATAAAGTTAAAGGTTGCTTTGGACGCCTTTTCAATAATAAATATCTACCGATTAAAACAAAATTGTTAATTTATAAAATTAGCATACGTTCACTCTTATTATATGCCTTTCCAATTTGGTTTAGTATTTCTCCGTCCATGATAAAAGAAGTGGAAGTTTTAGAAAGAAATATTTTAAGAAGATGCATAGGAAAGAATTTTAAAGACCTCAATAAGAGATACTCAAATAAATACATATATGAAAATGAAAATATAATTCCAATTTCATTATACTGCCTTAATTTGCTGGAAAAATTCGTTAATCGGTTATCTTCTCACGATAACGAATTATTGCAGCGAATTTTTAATTCTCAATCCGATTTCAGTTGGTCTAACACCTCATATTTATCACCAGTTGGTGTTAAACATGAATCCATTTCTTTTACTCCTTCATCAACATTAATGCCATGTTTTTACAAACAAGCATACCCCAATACCCATAGGAATTAGTTAATCAGTTACATGTAAACTTTTGTAAACTTTTAATTATTATTATTTTTCTTTTTTTTTATTATTATTATTATTACTTTTTCCCCTTTCTTATTAAACTTAGTTTTAAGCCACACCTTAATTTAAGCACACCTTTAGATTTAGATTTAGATTTAGTCATGCAATTCATTATGTTAGGGCCGGGAGCAAGCCCGTCACTCCTTTATGTTTACATATCATAATATGTAACACAATTCCTTAACACGTTTAACCATTCTGCTATTAAAATAATACAATATAGTTTTAAGTACTCTCACATCATGCTTCAATTTGTTATTTTTCTTCTCTAATGTTTTTTTTTTAAAAAAAAAAAAAAAAGTCTCAATAAACTTAAAAACTTACTTTAAAATTCACGCAGTGTATATAAAATTAATCATATATTAATTAATCATCATTAAAAATTGAAACGTCAGAGCATTCGTGTTCAGAAACTGAACCCACGGTTGAAACCATGGACCAAACCAATGACAAATCTGATGAACAAACTTTACGCAACAATGATGAAGTGAATAATAAATTGAGCAATAACACTTCAAAAAGTGTAAGTTCCTCAGAGATAGGGAACTCAAACTCTAAGAGAAATGGAAAAGCGTGCCGTAGACCCCGAAGAGGACGACGTGAAAAAGCTAAAGCTAAAGCACGAAGACGAAGTGGCTACATCAATTTTTTAAGGGACTTTCGGTTACGTAACTCTACCCTTTCGTACATACATAGTGTTGGAGAAGTAGTTAAGAACTAGTGCATTTATATATATAACCTAACAGGGTATACCTATATAACATATATGTTGTCATCGCTAATAAATAAAGATGATCGGCTTTTGAAGATACAACATGGCGACGAGTGCATGATTTTCACGTTCATGCGTATAAAAGAAAAGAAAAAATTAGAAAAACAAATGTACATTGAATTTTGATTAAAAAGTACCGCGTTTTAAATCGATTTAATATATAGTAATATGATAATCTTTAATGGCAATTGGCAAAAGCAGAAAAAATTCATTTAAAAGTACCTTACATAGACCACGTGGTAGACCACCTAAAAATATTAGATACGTGTCACTGAACAAAAATATGGAATATTTAACAAAAGTCCAGAAATTAGTGATAGAAGGTAACCTAACAGAAAATTGGAGGCGTTTCAAGCAGAATTTTAATTTATTTTATGCGGCTTCTGAGCCAGACAAGGTGCAAGCAGCAACATTTTTGAATGTGATCGGCCCAGAGGCAGTAGAATTATTCAATACATTCAATTTGAGTGAAGCTGATCAAGCTAAATATGAATGAGTTGTTGCAGCGTTTGAGTCTTTTTGTGTACCTAAAAAGAATGAAGTGTACGCAACTTTTAAATTTAATGGCAGAAACCAAGCAAATGGTGAGCCTTTCGATAATTTCTTAGTCGATCTCAAAAAATTAATTAAGGATTGTGGGTTCGAGGGAGTTGAATCGAGAATGTTAAGCGATCACATTGTGCTGGGTATTGCGGACAAAAATTTGCAAAAGAAATTTTTAGAAACGGAAGACCTCAGTGTCAATAAGGCAGTTACGATGGCACATGCAGCAGAGCAATCTTTAAAACGTCATGCGAATATACAAAGAGGGAGTACTAATCAGTCATTAGACTTAATTGAGCATAGTAAAAGTATACCTAGTAAAAAGAGTATCAGTAATAATTTTAATTTTAATTCTAAAAATAGTAAGAACGTTAGTAAAAACTTTCACACTTTTTCTAGGGATTCAAAGTCTAATAATCAAGATGTATGGAATAATGTTATAAAGTGTAAATACTTCATGAAGACGCATCAGAAAAGAAAATGTCCTGCTTGGAATAAATGTTGTTCAAAATGTGGAAAATTAAATCATTTTGCTGTGGCATGTACTGCTTCAGATATTCGTGTAATCAGTGCAGAACAGCGCAAAACTGAGTTGTACGTTGACACACTTTCAAACAAAAAACAAAGGTACTATAGTAGATGTAGTTGCAAAATTTTGGCAAATAGATGTCAAAATTAATAATCAATATATTAAATTTAAAATTGACACTGGTGCGGACGTAAACATTATTCCGCAAAATATTGTAAGATCGTTGGGTAGAACATCGATTATTGAAACGGACGTACAATTATTTGCATATGGTGGGACAAAACTAAGTGCAGTAGGGAAAGTTTGGTTAAAATGTGAAATAGATAGCATATGTGAAATGATCGAATTTATAATCGTAGATGCAGTGCCAATATTAGGCTTGAGCACATGCATATTATTAAATTTAGTAAAGAGAATCGATTCTATTAGTGATATAGATCGTGAAAGATTTTATCTAAAGTATAAAAACGTATTTGAAGGATTAGGTTGCTTTAAAGATAAATACAAAATTGTACTTAAATCAAACGTTACACCTGTGGTACGCCCTACGTGTAGAATTCCTTTTGCTTTATACAGAACGGTAGAACAAGAATTGAATAATTTAATAGAACGTGGTATAATTGAAAAAACGGATGAGCCCGCAGAATAGATTTCCAATTTAGTAATAGTTGAGAAAAAGAATGGCAGTTTACGTCTTTGTATTGACCCCAAATATTTGAATGAAGCAATTAAAGATGAGTGTACCTTAATACCATCTTTTGAAGATATCTCTAGAAAATTAGTTGACATGCGTTATTTCACAGTTCTTGACTTACGTGAGGGTTACTGGCAGGTAAGTCTAGATGAGGAGTCGAGTAAATTATGTGTATTCTCAACACCTTCTGGTTTATATAAATTCAAACGTTTACCTTTTGGAATTAAAACCGCTCCAGAAGCGTTTCAAAGAATGAATATGGAAAATTTTGGTGATTTGTCAGGGGTGACCATTTACCTAGATGACATATTAATATGTGGAAGGACTGAAGAATAACATGAAAATTTAATGAAGGTAATGGAAAGAGCTATTGAAAATAATGTCAAATTTAATAAAGAGAAAATGCAATATCGTGTTAGAGAAGTAAAATATTTAGGTCATTTAATATCGGAAAAGGGTATTAGGTGTGATGGTTCGTAATTATTTGAAGCTATTAACTTTTAATGTAAGATCCTTGGTGGATTCTTTAAGAAAATTAGAGTTTCAAAATTTGTTAAGGGCTAATGATATTGATATAGCCTTTATTCAAGAAACGCACTTAAGAAGACATGCCAAAATATTCATTGATAATTATTCTTTTGTTTCGGATGGCTCTTCTTTAGGTATTTCAATTGTATTGAAGAAAAATATCTCATTCTCAAAATTATTTGTTAATGAGCTAGCATTTTTAAATTCTTTAGTTGAAGTTAATATTCTTAAAAATAATGTTCAAAAAAAAATTCTTTGTGGTTCTTTATATTTTCCATGCAACTGTAACCCTTCTTTAATTACTAATGGCCTTAATGTTTTACGTAACCTTTCGTTAAGATATGATGGTCTTATATTAGGAGGAGATCTAAATTCAAAGCACATTTCTTGGGGCGATAATTGCAACAATAGCAATGGTAACACGTTGTTCAATTGGCTGCAGTTGTTTTCCCAAGATTTCGTCCGTCTTTCAGATAACATGCCTTCTTACCCTAACGGTGATTCTTTTCTCGATCATTTTCTATTATCTACAAATTTAGTTGATTTTACTAGGACTAATTTTATTTTACGCTCTTTACCAAGTTTTTCGGATCATTTTCCTCTGAAACTTCAATTAAAGTTCTTAGACTTTGATTTTATTATAAGTCCTTCCAATACTTTCTCTTCTTTCAAGAATACTAATTGGGATGTTTTTGAAAGAGATTTGGAGGGAGAAATCGCAGTACATTTTCCCGCTACAAATCGAAATTTATTAATTCCTGAAATTGATGAGCATATTCAAAAACTCTCGCAGTCAATTAATAATGTTTGCAATGAGCATTCTTCTCAAGTTGAATTTTCTAGTAATAAGTTTATAATATCTGATAATATTAAAAATTTATTTAAGATAAAATATGATTGGCAAAAACGCCTGAAAACTATTTACAGAAGAACACTTAATAGAAACAATTCAGATTATAAGCTCTTGTCCAAACAAATTGACTTGCTGAAAATTATTATAAAGTCAAAAGAAGTTTTCTTCACCTAATATAATCAATAATAGTATTCCTGTTAACAGCACTGTTGAAAAAGTGAAAACGAGTATATTAAGGGACCATTTCTCAGCAATTTACTCGTTTCATTTCATAGTATAGCTCAGATGGCTTTTTGTCGCCCAAAGGTAGCTCGGAAAGTAAACGGTTTAGGCGGCGCTGTTCACTGTTGCGAAATGTTCGATTATTTTATCTTTAAAACGATTGGTCAGCCAGTGTTTGCAAGAGCGAGACGTTTATCACCAGAAAAGCTGGCAGCAGTAAAAAAAGAATTTGATTTTTTAATGCAAGCAGGTATTTGCCGACCTTCGAAGAGTAATTGGAGCAGTCCATTGCATATGGTTAAAGAGCCAAATGGTACATGGAGATTATGTGGGGACTACCGTGCTTTGAATGCCCAAACTGTGCCGGACAGATACCCGTTACCATATTTAACAGATTTTGTACATAATTTACATGGAAAAACTATTTTTTCAAAAATTGATTTACAGAGAGCTTACCATCAAGTTCCAATATACCCGGAAGATGTGCCAAAAACTGCCATAATTACACCGTTTGGTCTTTTTGAATTTAATTTTATGACATTTGGATTGTGCAACGCAGCGCAAACATTCCAGCGTCTGATCAATGAAGTCACTGCTCCTATTAGAGACATTACTTATATCTCCTCCACAATAGATTCTGTTATTTCCTCGACTTCTCATTCAATATTTACTTTTGATGAGAGTTTTAATGCTTTGAACACACAGCGAAATTCCAAATTGACCACTTTAAGTTCAGTTATTGCTATAGTTAAATCTCTAAATTTTAAAAAATCTTCTGGTTCTGATAATATTTCTAATTTTTTAATTAAGAAATTTCCTGAAAAAGTATTCCAGTACTTAGTTGTTTTATATAATAACTGTATTAATAACTGTTATTTTCCGGATTCTTGGAAAATTGCCAAGATTTGCCCCATTCCTAAAAAGTCGTCTGGCACAGACCTAAATAATGTTCGTCCGATTTCATTATTATCTAATTTAGGAAAACTTTTTGAAAAAATAATTCGCGACATAATGGATGCTGACATTGCTTCTGAGTACATCCCTAACTTTCAATTTGGGTTTAAAAAACAGCACTCTACAGTACATGCCTTATGTAAATTTCACATTGATATCATTTGTAACTTAAGGCAACAAAAATGTACTGTAGCAGTTTCGCTTGATATTGAAAAAGCATTCGATAGTGTTTGGCACAACGGGATACTTTTTAAAATGATTCAAATTGGTTTCAATCCTTTCTTGATTAAGTTGTTCAAAAATTTTTTTACAAATAGGAAATTTTTTATTCAAATTGGTAATAACTGCTCATCATTTGGTGACATTAACCGTGGTGTACCGCAAGGCTCAATTTTGGCTCCACATTTATTTAATATTTCAGTATACGATTTTCCTCATCAATTTCATCATTCCAATAGTGTTCTTTACGCAGATGACTGTTTAATTTACGCTCATCATGAGAGTCCTCTGACTGCCTTAAGCTTAGTTTCAGCACATTTAGCTTTTGCAAAGACTTTTTACAGAGAGTGGGGGTTGAAAATCGGAAGCAGTTTGCCTTAGAAATGCTTCTGGTAAATGTATATACTTTGTAGTTCCGCAAAGTAAAAACTTAAAATTTTTTTTAGAGGGAGTTGAAATTCCTTTTAAAGAGAGTATTAAGTATTTGGGTGTTACATTTAACAAACTTGTCAAGTTTAATCAACACGCCCGCTTAATGCTTAGTAAAGCAAATAAAGTTAAAGGTTGCTTTGGACGCCTTTTCAATAATAAATATCTACCGATTAAAACAAAATTGTTAATTTATAAAATTAGCATACGTTCACTCTTATTATATGCCTTTCCAATTTGGTTTAGTATTTCTCCGTCCATGATAAAAGAAGTGGAAGTTTTAGAAAGAAATATTTTAAGAAGATGCATAGGAAAGAATTTTAAAGACCTCAATAAGAGATACTCAAATAAATACATATATGAAAATGAAAATATAATTCCAATTTCATTATACTGCCTTAATTTGCTGGAAAAATTCGTTAATCGGTTATCTTCTCACGATAACGAATTATTGCAGCGAATTTTTAATTCTCAATCCGATTTCAGTTGGTCTAACACCTCATATTTATCACCAGTTGGTGTTAAACATGAATCCATTTCTTTTACTCCTTCATCAACATTAATGCCATGTTTTTACAAACAAGCATACCCCAATACCCATAGGAATTAGTTAATCAGTTACATGTAAACTTTTGTAAACTTTTAATTATTATTATTTTTCTTTTTTTTTATTATTATTATTATTACTTTTTCCCCTTTCTTATTAAACTTAGTTTTAAGCCACACCTTAATTTAAGCACACCTTTAGATTTAGATTTAGATTTAGTCATGCAATTCATTATGTTAGGGCCGGGAGCAAGCCCGTCACTCCTTTATGTTTACATATCATAATATGTAACACAATTCCTTAACACGTTTAACCATTCTGCTATTAAAATAATACAATATAGTTTTAAGTACTCTCACATCATGCTTCAATTTGTTATTTTTCTTCTCTAATGTTTTTTTTTTTAAAAAAAAAAAAAAAAGTCTCAATAAACTTAAAAACTTACTTTAAAATTCACGCAGTGTATATAAAATTAATCATATATTAATTAATCATCATTAAAAATTGAAACGTCAGAGCATTCGTGTTCAGAAACTGAACCCACGGTTGAAACCATGGACCAAACCAATGACAAATCTGATGAACAAACTTTACGCAACAATGATGAAGTGAATAATAAATTGAGCAATAACACTTCAAAAAGTGTAAGTTCCTCAGAGATAGGGAACTCAAACTCTAAGAGAAATGGAAAAGCGTGCCGTAGACCCCGAAGAGGACGACGTGAAAAAGCTAAAGCTAAAGCACGAAGACGAAGTGGCTACATCAATTTTTTAAGGGACTTTCGGTTACGTAACTCTACCCTTTCGTACATACATAGTGTTGGAGAAGTAGTTAAGAACTAGTGCATTTATATATATAACCTAACAGGGTATACCTATATAACATATATGTTGTCATCGCTAATAAATAAAGATGATCGGCTTTTGAAGATACAACATGGCGACGAGTGCATGATTTTCACGTTCATGCGTATAAAAGAAAAGAAAAAATTAGAAAAACAAATGTACATTGAATTTTGATTAAAAAGTACCGCGTTTTAAATCGATTTAATATATAGTAATATGATAATCTTTAATGGCAATTGGCAAAAGCAGAAAAAATTCATTTAAAAGTACCTTACATAGACCACGTGGTAGACCACCTAAAAATATTAGATACGTGTCACTGAACAAAAATATGGAATATTTAACAAAAGTCCAGAAATTAGTGATAGAAGGTAACCTAACAGAAAATTGGAGGCGTTTCAAGCAGAATTTTAATTTATTTTATGCGGCTTCTGAGCCAGACAAGGTGCAAGCAGCAACATTTTTGAATGTGATCGGCCCAGAGGCAGTAGAATTATTCAATACATTCAATTTGAGTGAAGCTGATCAAGCTAAATATGAATGAGTTGTTGCAGCGTTTGAGTCTTTTTGTGTACCTAAAAAGAATGAAGTGTACGCAACTTTTAAATTTAATGGCAGAAACCAAGCAAATGGTGAGCCTTTCGATAATTTCTTAGTCGATCTCAAAAAATTAATTAAGGATTGTGGGTTCGAGGGAGTTGAATCGAGAATGTTAAGCGATCACATTGTGCTGGGTATTGCGGACAAAAATTTGCAAAAGAAATTTTTAGAAACGGAAGACCTCAGTGTCAATAAGGCAGTTACGATGGCACATGCAGCAGAGCAATCTTTAAAACGTCATGCGAATATACAAAGAGGGAGTACTAATCAGTCATTAGACTTAATTGAGCATAGTAAAAGTATACCTAGTAAAAAGAGTATCAGTAATAATTTTAATTTTAATTCTAAAAATAGTAAGAACGTTAGTAAAAACTTTCACACTTTTTCTAGGGATTCAAAGTCTAATAATCAAGATGTATGGAATAATGTTATAAAGTGTAAATACTTCATGAAGACGCATCAGAAAAGAAAATGTCCTGCTTGGAATAAATGTTGTTCAAAATGTGGAAAATTAAATCATTTTGCTGTGGCATGTACTGCTTCAGATATTCGTGTAATCAGTGCAGAACAGCGCAAAACTGAGTTGTACGTTGACACACTTTCAAACAAAAAACAAGGTACTATAGTAGATGTAGTTGCAAAATTTTGGCAAATAGATGTCAAAATTAATAATCAATATATTAAATTTAAAATTGACACTGGTGCGGACGTAAACATTATTCCGCAAAATATTGTAAGATCGTTGGGTAGAACATCGATTATTGAAACGGACGTACAATTATTTGCATATGGTGGGACAAAACTAAGTGCAGTAGGGAAAGTTTGGTTAAAATGTGAAATAGATAGCATATGTGAAATGATCGAATTTATAATCGTAGATGCAGTGCCAATATTAGGCTTGAGCACATGCATATTATTAAATTTAGTAAAGAGAATCGATTCTATTAGTGATATAGATCGTGAAAGATTTTATCTAAAGTATAAAAACGTATTTGAAGGATTGGGTTGCTTTAAAGATAAATACAAAATTGTACTTAAATCAAACGTTACACCTGTGGTACGCCCTACGTGTAGAATTCCTTTTGCTTTATACAGAACGGTAGAACAAGAATTGAATAATTTAATAGAACGTGGTATAATTGAAAAAACGGATGAGCCCGCAGAATGGATTTCCAATTTAGTAATAGTTGAGAAAAAGAATGGCAGTTTACGTCTTTGTATTGACCCCAAATATTTGAATGAAGCAATTAAAGATGAGTGTACCTTAATACCATCTTTTGAAGATATCTCTAGAAAATTAGTTGACATGCGTTATTTCACAGTTCTTGACTTACGTGAGGGTTACTGGCAGGTAAGTCTAGATGAGGAGTCGAGTAAATTATGTGTATTCTCAACACCTTCTGGTTTATATAAATTCAAACGTTTACCTTTTGGAATTAAAACCGCTCCAGAAGCGTTTCAAAGAATGAATATGGAAAATTTTGGTGATTTGTCAGGGGTGACCATTTACCTAGATGACATATTAATATGTGGAAGGACTGAAGAATAACATGAAAATTTAATGAAGGTAATGGAAAGAGCTATTGAAAATAATGTCAAATTTAATAAAGAGAAAATGCAATATCGTGTTAGAGAAGTAAAATATTTAGGTCATTTAATATCGGAAAAGGGTATTAGGTGTGATGGTTCGTAATTATTTGAAGCTATTAACTTTTAATGTAAGATCCTTGGTGGATTCTTTAAGAAAATTAGAGTTTCAAAATTTGTTAAGGGCTAATGATATTGATATAGCATTTATTCAAGAAACGCACTTAAGAAGACATGCCAAAGTATTCATTGATAATTATTCTTTTGTTTCGGATGGATCTTCTTTAGGTATTTCAATTGTATTGAAGAAAAATATCTCATTCTCAAAATTATTTGTTAATGAGCTAGCATTTTTAAATTCTTTAGTTGAAGTTAATATTCTTAAAAATAATGTTCAAAAAAAAATTCTTTGTGGTTCTTTATATTTTCCATGCAACTGTAACCCTTCTTTAATTACTAATGGCCTTAATGTTTTACGTAACCTTTCGTTAAGATATGATGGTCTTATATTAGGAGGAGATCTAAATTCAAAGCACATTTCTTGGGGCGATAATTGCAACAATAGCAATGGTAACACGTTGTTCAATTGGCTGCAGTTGTTTTCCCAAGATTTCGTCCGTCTTTCAGATAACATGCCTTCTTACCCTAACGGTGATTCTTTTCTCGATCATTTTCTATTATCTACAAATTTAGTTGATTTTACTAGGACTAATTTTATTTTACGCTCTTTACCAAGTTTTTTGGATCATTTTCCTCTGAAACTTCTTTATAAGTCCTTCCAATACTTTCTCTTCTTTCAAGAATACTAATTGGGATGTTTTTGAAAGAGATTTGGAGGGAGAAATCGCAGTACATTTTCCCGCTACAAATCGAAATTTATTAATTCCTGAAATTGATGAGCATATTCAAAAACTCTCGCAGTCAATTAATAATGTTTGCAATGAGCATTCTTCTCAAGTTGAATTTTCTAGTAATAAGTTTATAATATCTGATAATATTAAAAATTTATTTGAGATAAAATATGATTGGCAAAAACGCCTGAAAACTATTTACAGAAGAACACTTAATAGAAACAATTCAGATTATAAGCTCTTGTCCAAACAAATTGACTTGCTGAAAATTATTATAAAGTCAAAAGAAGTTTTCTTCACCTAATATAATCAATAATAGTATTCCTGTTAACAGCACTGTTGAAAAAGTGAAAACGAGTATATTAAGGGACCATTTCTCAGCAATTTACTCGTTTCATTTCATAGTATAGCTCAGATGGCTTTTTGTCGCCCAAAGGTAGCTCGGAAAGTAAACGGTTTAGGCGGCGCTGTTCACTGTTGCGAAATGTTCGATTATTTTATCTTTAAAACGATTGGTCAGCCAGTGTTTGCAAGAGCGAGACGTTTATCACCAGAAAAGCTGGCAGCAGTAAAAAAAGAATTTGATTTTTTAATGCAAGCAGGTATTTGCCGACCTTCGAAGAGTAATTGGAGCAGTCCATTGCATATGGTTAAAGAGCCAAATGGTACATGGAGATTATGTGGGGACTACCGTGCTTTGAATGCCCAAACTGTGCCGGACAGATACCCGTTACCATATTTAACAGATTTTGTACATAATTTACATGGAAAAACTATTTTTTCAAAAATTGATTTACAGAGAGCTTACCATCAAGTTCCAATATACCCGGAAGATGTGCCAAAAACTGCCATAATTACACCGTTTGGTCTTTTTGAATTTAATTTTATGACATTTGGATTGTGCAACGCAGCGCAAACATTCCAGCGTCTGATCAATGAAGTCACTGCTCCTATTAGAGACATTACTTATATCTCCTCCACAATAGATTCTGTTATTTCCTCGACTTCTCATTCAATATTTACTTTTGATGAGAGTTTTAATGCTTTGAACACACAGCGAAATTCCAAATTGACCACTTTAAGTTCAGTTATTGCTATAGTTAAATCTCTAAATTTTAAAAAATCTTCTGGTTCTGATAATATTTCTAATTTTTTAATTAAGAAATTTCCTGAAAAAGTATTCCAGTACTTAGTTGTTTTATATAATAACTGTATTAATAACTGTTATTTTCCGGATTCTTGGAAAATTGCCAAGATTTGCCCCATTCCTAAAAAGTCGTCTGGCACAGACCTAAATAATGTTCGTCCGATTTCATTATTATCTAATTTAGGAAAACTTTTTGAAAAAATAATTCGCGACATAATGGATGCTGACATTGCTTCTGAGTACATCCCTAACTTTCAATTTGGGTTTAAAAAACAGCACTCTACAGTACATGCCTTATGTAAATTTCACATTGATATCATTTGTAACTTAAGGCAACAAAAATGTACTGTAGCAGTTTCGCTTGATATTGAAAAAGCATTCGATAGTGTTTGGCACAACGGGATACTTTTTAAAATGATTCAAATTGGTTTCAATCCTTTCTTGATTAAGTTGTTCAAAAATTTTTTTACAAATAGGAAATTTTTTATTCAAATTGGTAATAACTGCTCATCATTTGGTGACATTAACCGTGGTGTACCGCAAGGCTCAATTTTGGCTCCACATTTATTTAATATTTCAGTATACGATTTTCCTCATCAATTTCATCATTCCAATAGTGTTCTTTACGCAGATGACTGTTTAATTTACGCTCATCATGAGAGTCCTCTGACTGCCTTAAGCTTAGTTTCAGCACATTTAGCTTTTGCAAAGACTTTTTACAGAGAGTGGGGGTTGAAAATAAACCCTAGAAAATCGGAAGCAATTTGCCTTAGAAATGCTTCTGGTAAATGTATATACTTTGTAGTTCCGCAAAGTAAAAACTTAAAACTTTTTTTAGAGGGAGTTGAAATTCCTTTTAAAGAGAGTATTAAGTATTTGGGTGTTACATTTAACAAACTTGTCAAGTTTAATCAACACGCCCGCTTAATGCTTAGTAAAGCAAATAAAGTTAAAGGTTGCTTTGGACGCCTTTTCAATAATAAATATCTACCGATTAAAACAAAATTGTTAATTTATAAAATTAGCATACGTTCACTCTTATTATATGCCTTTCCAATTTGGTTTAGTATTTCTCCGTCCATGATAAAAGAAGTGGAAGTTTTAGAAAGAAATATTTTAAGAAGATGCATAGGAAAGAATTTTAAAGACCTCAATAAGAGATACTCAAATAAATACATATATGAAAATGCAAATATAATTCCAATTTCATTTTACTGCCTTAATTTGCTGGAAAAATTCGTTAATCGGTTATCTTCTCACGATAACGAATTATTGCAGCGAATTTTTAATTCTCAATCCGATTTCAGTTGGTCTAACACCTCATATTTATCACCAGTTGGTGTTAAACATGAATCCATTTCTTTTACTCCTTCATCAACATTAATGCCATGTTTTTACAAACAAGCATACCCCAATACCCATAGGAATTAGTTAATCAGTTACATGTAAACTTTTGTAAACTTTTAATTATTATTATTTTTCTTTTTTTTTATTATTATTATTATTACTTTTTCCCCTTTCTTATTAAACTTAGTTTTAAGCCACACCTTAATTTAAGCACACCTTTAGATTTAGATTTAGATTTAGTCATGCAATTCATTATGTTAGGGCCGGGAGCAAGCCCGTCACTCCTTTATGTTTACATATCATAATATGTAACACAATTCCTTAACACGTTTAACCATTCTGCTATTAAAATAATACAATATAGTTTTAAGTACTCTCACATCATGCTTCAATTTGTTATTTTTCTTCTCTAATGTTTTTTTTTTAAAAAAAAAAAAAAAAAGTCTCAATAAACTTAAAAACTTACTTTAAAATTCACGCAGTGTATATAAAATTAATCATATATTAATTAATCATCATTAAAAATTGAAACGTCAGAGCATTCGTGTTCAGAAACTGAACCCACGGTTGAAACCATGGACCAAACCAATGACAAATCTGATGAACAAACTTTACGCAACAATGATGAAGTGAATAATAAATTGAGCAATAACACTTCAAAAAGTGTAAGTTCCTCAGAGATAGGGAACTCAAACTCTAAGAGAAATGGAAAAGCGTGCCGTAGACCCCGAAGAGGACGACGTGAAAAAGCTAAAGCTAAAGCACGAAGACGAAGTGGCTACATCAATTTTTTAAGGGACTTTCGGTTACGTAACTCTACCCTTTCGTACATACATAGTGTTGGAGAAGTAGTTAAGAACTAGTGCATTTATATATATAACCTAACAGGGTATACCTATATAACATATATGTTGTCATCGCTAATAAATAAAGATGATCGGCTTTTGAAGATACAACATGGCGACGAGTGCATGATTTTCACGTTCATGCGTATAAAAGAAAAGAAAAAATTAGAAAAACAAATGTACATTGAATTTTGATTAAAAAGTACCGCGTTTTAAATCGATTTAATATATAGTAATATGATAATCTTTAATGGCAATTGGCAAAAGCAGAAAAAATTCATTTAAAAGTACCTTACATAGACCACGTGGTAGACCACCTAAAAATATTAGATACGTGTCACTGAACAAAAATATGGAATATTTAACAAAAGTCCAGAAATTAGTGATAGAAGGTAACCTAACAGAAAATTGGAGGCGTTTCAAGCAGAATTTTAATTTATTTTATGCGGCTTCTGAGCCAGACAAGGTGCAAGCAGCAACATTTTTGAATGTGATCGGCCCAGAGGCAGTAGAATTATTCAATACATTCAATTTGAGTGAAGCTGATCAAGCTAAATATGAATGAGTTGTTGCAGCGTTTGAGTCTTTTTGTGTACCTAAAAAGAATGAAGTGTACGCAACTTTTAAATTTAATGGCAGAAACCAAGCAAATGGTGAGCCTTTCGATAATTTCTTAGTCGATCTCAAAAAATTAATTAAGGATTGTGGGTTCGAGGGAGTTGAATCGAGAATGTTAAGCGATCACATTGTGCTGGGTATTGCGGACAAAAATTTGCAAAAGAAATTTTTAGAAACGGAAGACCTCAGTGTCAATAAGGCAGTTACGATGGCACATGCAGCAGAGCAATCTTTAAAACGTCATGCGAATATACAAAGAGGGAGTACTAATCAGTCATTAGACTTAATTGAGCATAGTAAAAGTATACCTAGTAAAAAGAGTATCAGTAATAATTTTAATTTTAATTCTAAAAATAGTAAGAACGTTAGTAAAAACTTTCACACTTTTTCTAGGGATTCAAAGTCTAATAATCAAGATGTATGGAATAATGTTATAAAGTGTAAATACTTCATGAAGACGCATCAGAAAAGAAAATGTCCTGCTTGGAATAAATGTTGTTCAAAATGTGGAAAATTAAATCATTTTGCTGTGGCATGTACTGCTTCAGATATTCGTGTAATCAGTGCAGAACAGCGCAAAACTGAGTTGTACGTTGACACACTTTCAAACAAAAAACAAGGTACTATAGTAGATGTAGTTGCAAAATTTTGGCAAATAGATGTCAAAATTAATAATCAATATATTAAATTTAAAATTGACACTGGTGCGGACGTAAACATTATTCCGCAAAATATTGTAAGATCGTTGGGTAGAACATCGATTATTGAAACGGACGTACAATTATTTGCATATGGTGGGACAAAACTAAGTGCAGTAGGGAAAGTTTGGTTAAAATGTGAAATAGATAGCATATGTGAAATGATCGAATTTATAATCGTAGATGTAAATGCAGTGCCAATATTAGGCTTGAGCACATGCATATTATTAAATTTAGTAAAGAGAATCGATTCTATTAGTGATATAGATCGTGAAAGATTTTATCTAAAGTATAAAAACGTATTTGAAGGATTGGGTTGCTTTAAAGATAAATACAAAATTGTACTTAAATCAAACGTTACACCTGTGGTACGCCCTACGTGTAGAATTCCTTTTGCTTTATACAGAACGGTAGAACAAGAATTGAATAATTTAATAGAACGTGGTATAATTGAAAAAACGGATGAGCCCGCAGAATGGATTTCCAATTTAGTAATAGTTGAGAAAAAGAATGGCAGTTTACGTCTTTGTATTGACCCCAAATATTTGAATGAAGCAATTAAAGATGAGTGTACCTTAATACCATCTTTTGAAGATATCTCTAGAAAATTAGTTGACATGCGTTATTTCACAGTTCTTGACTTACGTGAGGGTTACTGGCAGGTAAGTCTAGATGAGGAGTCGAGTAAATTATGTGTATTCTCAACACCTTCTGGTTTATATAAATTCAAACGTTTACCTTTTGGAATTAAAACCGCTCCAGAAGCGTTTCAAAGAATGAATATGGAAAATTTTGGTGATTTGTCAGGGGTGACCATTTACCTAGATGACATATTAATATGTGGAAGGACTGAAGAATAACATGAAAATTTAATGAAGGTAATGGAAAGAGCTATTGAAAATAATGTCAAATTTAATAAAGAGAAAATGCAATATCGTGTTAGAGAAGTAAAATATTTAGGTCATTTAATATCGGAAAAGGGTATTAGGTGTGATGGTTCGTAATTATTTGAAGCTATTAACTTTTAATGTAAGATCCTTGGTGGATTCTTTAAGAAAATTAGAGTTTCAAAATTTGTTAAGGGCTAATGATATTGATATAGCCTTTATTCAAGAAACGCACTTAAGAAGACATGCCAAAATATTCATTGATAATTATTCTTTTGTTTCGGATGGATCTTCTTTAGGTATTTCAATTGTATTGAAGAAAAATATCTCATTCTCAAAATTATTTGTTAATGAGCTAGCATTTTTAAATTCTTTAGTTGAAGTTAATATTCTTAAAAATAATGTTCAAAAAAAAATTCTTTGTGGTTCTTTATATTTTCCATGCAACTGTAACCCTTCTTTAATTACTAATGGCCTTAATGTTTTACGTAACCTTTCGTTAAGATATGATGGTCTTATATTAGGAGGAGATCTAAATTCAAAGCACATTTCTTGGGGCGATAATTGCAACAATAGCAATGGTAACACGTTGTTCAATTGGCTGCAGTTGTTTTCCCAAGATTTCGTCCGTCTTTCAGATAACATGCCTTCTTACCCTAACGGTGATTCTTTTCTCGATCATTTTCTATTATCTACAAATTTAGTTGATTTTACTAGGACTAATTTTATTTTACGCTCTTTACCAAGTTTTTTGGATCATTTTCCTCTGAAACTTCTTTATAAGTCCTTCCAATACTTTCTCTTCTTTCAAGAATACTAATTGGGATGTTTTTGAAAGAGATTTGGAGGGAGAAATCGCAGTACATTTTCCCGCTACAAATCGAAATTTATTAATTCCTGAAATTGATGAGCATATTCAAAAACTCTCGCAGTCAATTAATAATGTTTGCAATGAGCATTCTTCTCAAGTTGAATTTTCTAGTAATAAGTTTATAATATCTGATAATATTAAAAATTTATTTGAGATAAAATATGATTGGCAAAAACGCCTGAAAACTATTTACAGAAGAACACTTAATAGAAACAATTCAGATTATAAGCTCTTGTCCAAACAAATTGACTTGCTGAAAATTATTATAAAGTCAAAAGAAGTTTTCTTCACCTAATATAATCAATAATAGTATTCCTGTTAACAGCACTGTTGAAAAAGTGAAAACGAGTATATTAAGGGACCATTTCTCAGCAATTTACTCGTTTCATTTCATAGTATAGCTCAGATGGCTTTTTGTCGCCCAAAGGTAGCTCGGAAAGTAAACGGTTTAGGCGGCGCTGTTCACTGTTGCGAAATGTTCGATTATTTTATCTTTAAAACGATTGGTCAGCCAGTGTTTGCAAGAGCGAGACGTTTATCACCAGAAAAGCTGGCAGCAGTAAAAAAAGAATTTGATTTTTTAATGCAAGCAGGTATTTGCCGACCTTCGAAGAGTAATTGGAGCAGTCCATTGCATATGGTTAAAGAGCCAAATGGTACATGGAGATTATGTGGGGACTACCGTGCTTTGAATGCCCAAACTGTGCCGGACAGATACCCGTTACCATATTTAACAGATTTTGTACATAATTTACATGGAAAAACTATTTTTTCAAAAATTGATTTACAGAGAGCTTACCATCAAGTTCCAATATACCCGGAAGATGTGCCAAAAACTGCCATAATTACACCGTTTGGTCTTTTTGAATTTAATTTTATGACATTTGGATTGTGCAACGCAGCGCAAACATTCCAGCGTCTGATCAATGAAGTCACTGCTCCTATTAGAGACATTACTTATATCTCCTCCACAATAGATTCTGTTATTTCCTCGACTTCTCATTCAATATTTACTTTTGATGAGAGTTTTAATGCTTTGAACACACAGCGAAATTCCAAATTGACCACTTTAAGTTCAGTTATTGCTATAGTTAAATCTCTAAATTTTAAAAAATCTTCTGGTTCTGATAATATTTCTAATTTTTTAATTAAGAAATTTCCTGAAAAAGTATTCCAGTACTTAGTTGTTTTATATAATAACTGTATTAATAACTGTTATTTTCCGGATTCTTGGAAAATTGCCAAGATTTGCCCCATTCCTAAAAAGTCGTCTGGCACAGACCTAAATAATGTTCGTCCGATTTCATTATTATCTAATTTAGGAAAACTTTTTGAAAAAATAATTCGCGACATAATGGATGCTGACATTGCTTCTGAGTACATCCCTAACTTTCAATTTGGGTTTAAAAAACAGCACTCTACAGTACATGCCTTATGTAAATTTCACATTGATATCATTTGTAACTTAAGGCAACAAAAATGTACTGTAGCAGTTTCGCTTGATATTGAAAAAGCATTCGATAGTGTTTGGCACAACGGGATACTTTTTAAAATGATTCAAATTGGTTTCAATCCTTTCTTGATTAAGTTGTTCAAAAATTTTTTTACAAATAGGAAATTTTTTATTCAAATTGGTAATAACTGCTCATCATTTGGTGACATTAACCGTGGTGTACCGCAAGGCTCAATTTTGGCTCCACATTTATTTAATATTTCAGTATACGATTTTCCTCATCAATTTCATCATTCCAATAGTGTTCTTTACGCAGATGACTGTTTAATTTACGCTCATCATGAGAGTCCTCTGACTGCCTTAAGCTTAGTTTCAGCACATTTAGCTTTTGCAAAGACTTTTTACAGAGAGTGGGGGTTGAAAATAAACCCTAGAAAATCGGAAGCAATTTGCCTTAGAAATGCTTCTGGTAAATGTATATACTTTGTAGTTCCGCAAAGTAAAAACTTAAAACTTTTTTTAGAGGGAGTTGAAATTCCTTTTAAAGAGAGTATTAAGTATTTGGGTGTTACATTTAACAAACTTGTCAAGTTTAATCAACACGCCCGCTTAATGCTTAGTAAAGCAAATAAAGTTAAAGGTTGCTTTGGACGCCTTTTCAATAATAAATATCTACCGATTAAAACAAAATTGTTAATTTATAAAATTAGCATACGTTCACTCTTATTATATGCCTTTCCAATTTGGTTTAGTATTTCTCCGTCCATGATAAAAGAAGTGGAAGTTTTAGAAAGAAATATTTTAAGAAGATGCATAGGAAAGAATTTTAAAGACCTCAATAAGAGATACTCAAATAAATACATATATGAAAATGCAAATATAATTCCAATTTCATTTTACTGCCTTAATTTGCTGGAAAAATTCGTTAATCGGTTATCTTCTCACGATAACGAATTATTGCAGCGAATTTTTAATTCTCAATCCGATTTCAGTTGGTCTAACACCTCATATTTATCACCAGTTGGTGTTAAACATGAATCCATTTCTTTTACTCCTTCATCAACATTAATGCCATGTTTTTACAAACAAGCATACCCCAATACCCATAGGAATTAGTTAATCAGTTACATGTAAACTTTTGTAAACTTTTAATTATTATTATTTTTCTTTTTTTTTATTATTATTATTATTACTTTTTCCCCTTTCTTATTAAACTTAGTTTTAAGCCACACCTTAATTTAAGCACACCTTTAGATTTAGATTTAGATTTAGTCATGCAATTCATTATGTTAGGGCCGGGAGCAAGCCCGTCACTCCTTTATGTTTACATATCATAATATGTAACACAATTCCTTAACACGTTTAACCATTCTGCTATTAAAATAATACAATATAGTTTTAAGTACTCTCACATCATGCTTCAATTTGTTATTTTTCTTCTCTAATGTTTTTTTTTTAAAAAAAAAAAAAAAAAGTCTCAATAAACTTAAAAACTTACTTTAAAATTCACGCAGTGTATATAAAATTAATCATATATTAATTAATCATCATTAAAAATTGAAACGTCAGAGCATTCGTGTTCAGAAACTGAACCCACGGTTGAAACCATGGACCAAACCAATGACAAATCTGATGAACAAACTTTACGCAACAATGATGAAGTGAATAATAAATTGAGCAATAACACTTCAAAAAGTGTAAGTTCCTCAGAGATAGGGAACTCAAACTCTAAGAGAAATGGAAAAGCGTGCCGTAGACCCCGAAGAGGACGACGTGAAAAAGCTAAAGCTAAAGCACGAAGACGAAGTGGCTACATCAATTTTTTAAGGGACTTTCGGTTACGTAACTCTACCCTTTCGTACATACATAGTGTTGGAGAAGTAGTTAAGAACTAGTGCATTTATATATATAACCTAACAGGGTATACCTATATAACATATATGTTGTCATCGCTAATAAATAAAGATGATCGGCTTTTGAAGATACAACATGGCGACGAGTGCATGATTTTCACGTTCATGCGTATAAAAGAAAAGAAAAAATTAGAAAAACAAATGTACATTGAATTTTGATTAAAAAGTACCGCGTTTTAAATCGATTTAATATATAGTAATATGATAATCTTTAATGGCAATTGGCAAAAGCAGAAAAAATTCATTTAAAAGTACCTTACATAGACCACGTGGTAGACCACCTAAAAATATTAGATACGTGTCACTGAACAAAAATATGGAATATTTAACAAAAGTCCAGAAATTAGTGATAGAAGGTAACCTAACAGAAAATTGGAGGCGTTTCAAGCAGAATTTTAATTTATTTTATGCGGCTTCTGAGCCAGACAAGGTGCAAGCAGCAACATTTTTGAATGTGATCGGCCCAGAGGCAGTAGAATTATTCAATACATTCAATTTGAGTGAAGCTGATCAAGCTAAATATGAATGAGTTGTTGCAGCGTTTGAGTCTTTTTGTGTACCTAAAAAGAATGAAGTGTACGCAACTTTTAAATTTAATGGCAGAAACCAAGCAAATGGTGAGCCTTTCGATAATTTCTTAGTCGATCTCAAAAAATTAATTAAGGATTGTGGGTTCGAGGGAGTTGAATCGAGAATGTTAAGCGATCACATTGTGCTGGGTATTGCGGACAAAAATTTGCAAAAGAAATTTTTAGAAACGGAAGACCTCAGTGTCAATAAGGCAGTTACGATGGCACATGCAGCAGAGCAATCTTTAAAACGTCATGCGAATATACAAAGAGGGAGTACTAATCAGTCATTAGACTTAATTGAGCATAGTAAAAGTATACCTAGTAAAAAGAGTATCAGTAATAATTTTAATTTTAATTCTAAAAATAGTAAGAACGTTAGTAAAAACTTTCACACTTTTTCTAGGGATTCAAAGTCTAATAATCAAGATGTATGGAATAATGTTATAAAGTGTAAATACTTCATGAAGACGCATCAGAAAAGAAAATGTCCTGCTTGGAATAAATGTTGTTCAAAATGTGGAAAATTAAATCATTTTGCTGTGGCATGTACTGCTTCAGATATTCGTGTAATCAGTGCAGAACAGCGCAAAACTGAGTTGTACGTTGACACACTTTCAAACAAAAAACAAGGTACTATAGTAGATGTAGTTGCAAAATTTTGGCAAATAGATGTCAAAATTAATAATCAATATATTAAATTTAAAATTGACACTGGTGCGGACGTAAACATTATTCCGCAAAATATTGTAAGATCGTTGGGTAGAACATCGATTATTGAAACGGACGTACAATTATTTGCATATGGTGGGACAAAACTAAGTGCAGTAGGGAAAGTTTGGTTAAAATGTGAAATAGATAGCATATGTGAAATGATCGAATTTATAATCGTAGATGTAAATGCAGTGCCAATATTAGGCTTGAGCACATGCATATTATTAAATTTAGTAAAGAGAATCGATTCTATTAGTGATATAGATCGTGAAAGATTTTATCTAAAGTATAAAAACGTATTTGAAGGATTGGGTTGCTTTAAAGATAAATACAAAATTGTACTTAAATCAAACGTTACACCTGTGGTACGCCCTACGTGTAGAATTCCTTTTGCTTTATACAGAACGGTAGAACAAGAATTGAATAATTTAATAGAACGTGGTATAATTGAAAAAACGGATGAGCCCGCAGAATGGATTTCCAATTTAGTAATAGTTGAGAAAAAGAATGGCAGTTTACGTCTTTGTATTGACCCCAAATATTTGAATGAAGCAATTAAAGATGAGTGTACCTTAATACCATCTTTTGAAGATATCTCTAGAAAATTAGTTGACATGCGTTATTTCACAGTTCTTGACTTACGTGAGGGTTACTGGCAGGTAAGTCTAGATGAGGAGTCGAGTAAATTATGTGTATTCTCAACACCTTCTGGTTTATATAAATTCAAACGTTTACCTTTTGGAATTAAAACCGCTCCAGAAGCGTTTCAAAGAATGAATATGGAAAATTTTGGTGATTTGTCAGGGGTGACCATTTACCTAGATGACATATTAATATGTGGAAGGACTGAAGAATAACATGAAAATTTAATGAAGGTAATGGAAAGAGCTATTGAAAATAATGTCAAATTTAATAAAGAGAAAATGCAATATCGTGTTAGAGAAGTAAAATATTTAGGTCATTTAATATCGGAAAAGGGTATTAGGTGTGATGGTTCGTAATTATTTGAAGCTATTAACTTTTAATGTAAGATCCTTGGTGGATTCTTTAAGAAAATTAGAGTTTCAAAATTTGTTAAGGGCTAATGATATTGATATAGCCTTTATTCAAGAAACGCACTTAAGAAGACATGCCAAAATATTCATTGATAATTATTCTTTTGTTTCGGATGGATCTTCTTTAGGTATTTCAATTGTATTGAAGAAAAATATCTCATTCTCAAAATTATTTGTTAATGAGCTAGCATTTTTAAATTCTTTAGTTGAAGTTAATATTCTTAAAAATAATGTTCAAAAAAAAATTCTTTGTGGTTCTTTATATTTTCCATGCAACTGTAACCCTTCTTTAATTACTAATGGCCTTAATGTTTTACGTAACCTTTCGTTAAGATATGATGGTCTTATATTAGGAGGAGATCTAAATTCAAAGCACATTTCTTGGGGCGATAATTGCAACAATAGCAATGGTAACACGTTGTTCAATTGGCTGCAGTTGTTTTCCCAAGATTTCGTCCGTCTTTCAGATAACATGCCTTCTTACCCTAACGGTGATTCTTTTCTCGATCATTTTCTATTATCTACAAATTTAGTTGATTTTACTAGGACTAATTTTATTTTACGCTCTTTACCAAGTTTTTTGGATCATTTTCCTCTGAAACTTCTTTATAAGTCCTTCCAATACTTTCTCTTCTTTCAAGAATACTAATTGGGATGTTTTTGAAAGAGATTTGGAGGGAGAAATCGCAGTACATTTTCCCGCTACAAATCGAAATTTATTAATTCCTGAAATTGATGAGCATATTCAAAAACTCTCGCAGTCAATTAATAATGTTTGCAATGAGCATTCTTCTCAAGTTGAATTTTCTAGTAATAAGTTTATAATATCTGATAATATTAAAAATTTATTTGAGATAAAATATGATTGGCAAAAACGCCTGAAAACTATTTACAGAAGAACACTTAATAGAAACAATTCAGATTATAAGCTCTTGTCCAAACAAATTGACTTGCTGAAAATTATTATAAAGTCAAAAGAAGTTTTCTTCACCTAATATAATCAATAATAGTATTCCTGTTAACAGCACTGTTGAAAAAGTGAAAACGAGTATATTAAGGGACCATTTCTCAGCAATTTACTCGTTTCATTTCATAGTATAGCTCAGATGGCTTTTTGTCGCCCAAAGGTAGCTCGGAAAGTAAACGGTTTAGGCGGCGCTGTTCACTGTTGCGAAATGTTCGATTATTTTATCTTTAAAACGATTGGTCAGCCAGTGTTTGCAAGAGCGAGACGTTTATCACCAGAAAAGCTGGCAGCAGTAAAAAAAGAATTTGATTTTTTAATGCAAGCAGGTATTTGCCGACCTTCGAAGAGTAATTGGAGCAGTCCATTGCATATGGTTAAAGAGCCAAATGGTACATGGAGATTATGTGGGGACTACCGTGCTTTGAATGCCCAAACTGTGCCGGACAGATACCCGTTACCATATTTAACAGATTTTGTACATAATTTACATGGAAAAACTATTTTTTCAAAAATTGATTTACAGAGAGCTTACCATCAAGTTCCAATATACCCGGAAGATGTGCCAAAAACTGCCATAATTACACCGTTTGGTCTTTTTGAATTTAATTTTATGACATTTGGATTGTGCAACGCAGCGCAAACATTCCAGCGTCTGATCAATGAAGTCACTGCTCCTATTAGAGACATTACTTATATCTCCTCCACAATAGATTCTGTTATTTCCTCGACTTCTCATTCAATATTTACTTTTGATGAGAGTTTTAATGCTTTGAACACACAGCGAAATTCCAAATTGACCACTTTAAGTTCAGTTATTGCTATAGTTAAATCTCTAAATTTTAAAAAATCTTCTGGTTCTGATAATATTTCTAATTTTTTAATTAAGAAATTTCCTGAAAAAGTATTCCAGTACTTAGTTGTTTTATATAATAACTGTATTAATAACTGTTATTTTCCGGATTCTTGGAAAATTGCCAAGATTTGCCCCATTCCTAAAAAGTCGTCTGGCACAGACCTAAATAATGTTCGTCCGATTTCATTATTATCTAATTTAGGAAAACTTTTTGAAAAAATAATTCGCGACATAATGGATGCTGACATTGCTTCTGAGTACATCCCTGACTTTCAATTTGGGTTTAAAAAACAGCACTCTACAGTACATGCCTTATGTAAATTTCACATTGATATCATTTGTAACTTAAGGCAACAAAAATGTACTGTAGCAGTTTCGCTTGATATTGAAAAAGCATTCGATAGTGTTTGGCACAACGGGATACTTTTTAAAATGATTCAAATTGGTTTCAATCCTTTCTTGATTAAGTTGTTCAAAAATTTTTTTACAAATAGGAAATTTTTTATTCAAATTGGTAATAACTGCTCATCATTTGGTGACATTAACCGTGGTGTACCGCAAGGCTCAATTTTGGCTCCACATTTATTTAATATTTCAGTATACGATTTTCCTCATCAATTTCATCATTCCAATAGTGTTCTTTACGCAGATGACTGTTTAATTTACGCTCATCATGAGAGTCCTCTGACTGCCTTAAGCTTAGTTTCAGCACATTTAGCTTTTGCAAAGACTTTTTACAGAGAGTGGGGGTTGAAAATAAACCCTAGAAAATCGGAAGCAATTTGCCTTAGAAATGCTTCTGGTAAATGTATATACTTTGTAGTTCCGCAAAGTAAAAACTTAAAACTTTTTTTAGAGGGAGTTGAAATTCCTTTTAAAGAGAGTATTAAGTATTTGGGTGTTACATTTAACAAACTTGTCAAGTTTAATCAACACGCCCGCTTAATGCTTAGTAAAGCAAATAAAGTTAAAGGTTGCTTTGGACGCCTTTTCAATAATAAATATCTACCGATTAAAACAAAATTGTTAATTTATAAAATTAGCATACGTTCACTCTTATTATATGCCTTTCCAATTTGGTTTAGTATTTCTCCGTCCATGATAAAAGAAGTGGAAGTTTTAGAAAGAAATATTTTAAGAAGATGCATAGGAAAGAATTTTAAAGACCTCAATAAGAGATACTCAAATAAATACATATATGAAAATGCAAATATAATTCCAATTTCATTTTACTGCCTTAATTTGCTGGAAAAATTCGTTAATCGGTTATCTTCTCACGATAACGAATTATTGCAGCGAATTTTTAATTCTCAATCCGATTTCAGTTGGTCTAACACCTCATATTTATCACCAGTTGGTGTTAAACATGAATCCATTTCTTTTACTCCTTCATCAACATTAATGCCATGTTTTTACAAACAAGCATACCCCAATACCCATAGGAATTAGTTAATCAGTTACATGTAAACTTTTGTAAACTTTTAATTATTATTATTTTTCTTTTTTTTATTATTATTATTACTTTTTCCCCTTTCTTATTAAACTTAGTTTTAAGCCACACCTTAATTTAAGCACACCTTTAGATTTAGATTTAGATTTAGTCATGCAATTCATTATGTTAGGGCCGGGAGCAAGCCCGTCACTCCTTTATGTTTACATATCATAATATGTAACACAATTCCTTAACACGTTTAACCATTCTGCTATTAAAATAATACAATATAGTTTTAAGTACTCTCACATCATGCTTCAATTTGTTATTTTTCTTCTCTAATGTTTTTTTTAAAAAAAAAAAAAAGTCTCAATAAACTTAAAAACTTAATTTAAAATTCACGCAGTGTATATAAAATTAATCATATATTAATTAATCATCATTAAAAATTGAAACGTCAGAGCATTCGTGTTCAGAAACTGAACCCACGGTTGAAACCATGGACCAAACCAATGACAAATCTGATGAACAAACTTTACGCAACAATGATGAAGTGAATAATAAATTGAGCAATAACACTTCAAAAAGTGTAAGTTCCTCAGAGATAGGGAACTCAAACTCTAAGAGAAATGGAAAAGCGTGCCGTAGACCCCGAAGAGGACGATGTGAAAAAGCTAAAGCTAAAGCACGAAGACGAAGTGGCTACATCAATTTTTTAAGGGACTTTCGGTTACGTAACTCTACCCTTTCGTACATACATAGTGTTGGAGAAGTAGTTAAGAACTAGTGCATTTATATATATAACCTAACAGGGTATACCTATATAACATATATGTTGTCATCGCTAATAAATAAAGATGATCGGCTTTTGAAGATACAACATGGCGACGAGTGCATGATTTTCACGTTCATGCGTATAAAAGAAAAGAAAAAATTAGAAAAAGAAATGTACATTGAATTTTGATTAAAAAGTACCGCGTTTTAAATCGATTTAATATATAGTAATATGAAAATCTTTAATGGCAATTGGCAAAAGCAGAAAAAATTCATTTAAAAGTACCTTACATAGACCACGTGGTAGACCACCTAAAAATATTAGATACGTGTCACTGAACAAAAATATGGAATATTTAACAAAAGTCCAGAAATTAGTGATAGAAGGTAACCTAACAGAAAATTGGAGGCGTTTCAAGCAGAATTTTAATTTATTTTATGCGGCTTCTGAGCCAGACAAGGTGCAAGCAGCAACATTTTTGAATGTGATCGGCCCAGAGGCAGTAGAATTATTCAATACATTCAATTTGAGTGAAGCTGATCAAGCTAAATATGAATGAGTTGTTGCAGCGTTTGAGTCTTTTTGTGAACCTAAAAAGAATGAAGTGTACGCAACTTTTAAATTTAATGGCAGAAACCAAGCAAATGAAGCCTTTCGATAATTTCTTAGTCGATCTCAAAAAATTAATAAAGGATTGTGGGTTCGAGGGAGTTGAATCGAGAATGTTAAGCGATCACATTGCGCTGGGTATTGCGGACAAAAATTTGCAAAAGAAATTTTTAGAAACGGAAGACCTCAGTGTCAATAAGGCAGTTACGATGGCACGTGCAGCAGAGCAATCTTTAAAACGTCATGCGAATATACAAAGAGGGAGTACTAATCAGTCATTAGACTTAATTGAGCATAGTAAAAGTATACCTAGTAAAAAGAGTATCAGTAATAATTTTAATTTTAATTCTAAAAATAGTAAGAACGCTAGTAAAAACTTTCACACTTTTTCTAGGGATTCAAAGTCTAATAATCAAGATGTATGGAATAATGTTATAAAGTGTAAATACTTCATGAAGACGCATCAGAAAAGAAAATGTCCTGCTTGGAATAAATGTTGTTCAAAATGTGGAAAATTAAATCATTTTGCTGTGGCATGTACTGCTTCAGATATTCGTGTAATCAGTGCAGAACAGCGCAAAACTGAGTTGTACGTTGACACACTTTCAAACAAAAAACAAGGTACTATAGTAGATGTAGTTGCAAAATTTTGGCAAATAGATGTCAAAATTAATAATCAATATATTAAATTTAAAATTGACACTGGTGCGGACGTAAACATTATTCCGCAAAATATTGTAAGATCGTTGGGTAGAACATCGATTATTGAAACGGACGTACAATTATTTGCATATGTTGGGACAAAACTAAGTGCAGTAGGGAAAGTTTGGTTAAAATGTGAAATAGATAGCATATGTGAAATGATCGAATTTATAATCGTAGATGTAAATGCAGTGCCAATATTAGGCTTGAGCACATGCATATTATTAAATTTAGTAAAGAGAATCGATTCTATTAGTGATATAGATCGTGAAAGATTTTATCTAAAGTATAAAAACGTATTTGAAGGATTGGGTTGCTTTAAAGATAAATACAAAATTGTACTTAAATCAAACGTTACACCTGTGGTACGCCCTACGTGTAGAATTCCTTTTGCTTTATACAGAACGGTAGAACAAGAATTGAATAATTTAATAGAACGTGGTATAATTGAAAAAACGGATGAGCCCGCAGAATGGATTTCCAATTTAGTAATAGTTGAGAAAAAGAATGGCATTTTACGTCTTTGTATTGACCCCAAATATTTGAATGAAGCAATTAAAGATGAGTGTACCTTAATACCATCTTTTGAAGATATCTCTAGAAAATTAGTTGACATGCGTTATTTCACAGTTCTTGACTTACGTGAGGGTTACTGGCAGGTAAGTCTAGATGAGGAGTCGAGTAAATTATGTGTATTCTCAACACCTTCTGGTTTATATAAATTCAAACGTTTACCTTTTGGAATTAAAACCGCTCCAGAAGCGTTTCAAAGAATGAATATGGAAAATTTTGGTGATTTGTCAGGGGTGACCATTTACCTAGATGACATATTAATATGTGGAAGGACTGAAGAAGAACATGACGAAAATTTAAAGAAGGTAATGGAAAGAGCTATTGAAAATATTGTCAAATTTTATAAAGAGAAAATGCAATATCGTGTTAGAGAAGTAAGATATTTAGGTCATTTAATATCGGAAAAGGGTATTAGGTGTGACTCAGAACGAATAAAAGCCATCGAAGAATAAACCATCGCCAGTTAATAAAAAAAAATTGCAAAGATTATTAGGTATGATAAATCATTTACGTTCGTTTATACCTAATTTAGCGAATATAAATCAACCGTTACGTGAATTATTAAAGAAAAATGCACAGTTTATTTGGCATGCTCGTCATTCCGAATGTTTAAAAAAAATAAAAGAAGCAATTAAAAATGCTCCTACGCTATTTCCATTTGATTTTAATAAAAAGATTTATATTCAGGCACATGCATCCAAATTTGGGTTAGGTGCTGCTTTGTTACAAGACGGCAAACCAATTAGTTTTGCAAGTAGAAGTTTGTCTGAAACCGAAGTTAATTATGCACAGATAGAGAAAGAATTGTTAGCAATTGTATTTGCGTGTGAAAAATTCCACAAACTTATATACGGAAAACCTTTTGTTATATTAACAGACCATAAGCCATTATTGGGCATAATGCAAAAAGAAATGGGTCAGTTTCCATTAGCTAGATTGCAACCCATGAAACTAAGACTGTTAGGATATTCAATTACTATGATATATATACCAGGAAAAGACATGTTAATAGCAGATTTACTGTCTAAGAATTTTAGTCAAAGGGAGTGTCCGTCCGAAATACCTGAGTTGAAAGAAATGGTGCATTCCATTAATGTTAGCGAAGAGAAAAAATCTGTGTTTAAATCTGAGACCAAAAATGATCCTCAGTTGAAAACTCTTAAAACTGTTTTATAATCTGGGTGGCCAAAAAAGAAATCAGATTTACCAAATTGCGTAAAATTTTATTGGAAACATAAAGATAATTTGTTCGTTGAAGATGGGTTGTTATACTTAAATGAAAAATTGATTGTGCCAACAAATTTACAAAAAGATATGTTAGCATTATTACGTACTAGTCATCAGGGTGTCGACGAACTAAAGCTAGAGCTCGTACTTTTGTGTATTGGCCAGGAATTAATGAAGACATAGAGAATATGATAGCTACATGTCAATCTACACGGAATGCAACGCCTAAAGAACCAATGATATCTCATGAAATTCCTAAATTACCGTTTCATAAAATTGGACTAAATCTATTTGAATTACATGGGAAATCATATTTGATAATTGTAGAATATTTTTCAAAATATTTTGAAATATGTCATTTAAAATCTAAAACCGCGAAAGATGTAATAATAAATTTAAAAAATGTTCCAATCTTTTCAATTTAAACAATTTGCTTTGTCGTTAGGTATAAAAATTATACCATGTAGCGCGTATCACCACCAATCAAACGGTCTAGCAGAAAAAACAGTGCAGACTGCTAAAAATATAATTAAAAGAGCTAGTTCTAGTAATCAAGAATTATGGCTAACGTTGTTAGAATATCGTAATGCACCTGTGAAAGGGTTAAGACAAACACCAGCTGAACTTTTGATAGGGAGACAAACTAGGTCTATCCTACCGTGTAAACCTAGTAAATTTGAAAATAAATCTAACAGTTTATTCCAGAAACAATTAACTATAATAAATTAGAGAATCAGGTATACAGGACAAACCACGCTCAAGAATATAGTAGAGCCAAAACGAACCCTGCAATAACGCAAAAGATATCAAACGCGTATTCCAGAACACCACAGATTACGCAAAGATATTCTCAACCATTAGTCCGTAACCAAAACTTTTCACTTCCAACTAGGAACGAACAATACCATAGAGCACCCTTACATCAACAATCCTTGCAACAGTTTAAACCGAATTTTTCCTTTTACAATAATAAGCCAAATATGCCACCACCAAGACCCTTTCAACCCAAACCACAACCAAAACCAGAGCCAATGAATATTGACTAATCCATACGAACCCAAAGAATAAATTACATGAATAGACCAGCAAACAGCGACAGATTTAACGGACGTAGACCACCGCCAGCTTCCTTGGTGGTTCAACCAGACAATAGCCAATTTTCCAATACCAAAAACCCTAAAAGAATTGCGCTCATTCCTTGGATTAACGTGTTATTATAGAAGATTTATAAAAGACTATTCAAAATTAGCCAAACCTTTAACTACCATTGTGAGAGGAGATAAAGGCAAAATATCAAAGAACACTAAATGAACATGCAGTAGAATCCTTTAATAAACTAAAAAATACGTTAGCTACAGAAGATGTAATCTTAGCCTATCCAGATTACAATAAAGAATTTCAACTTACCACAGATGCATCAAGCCATGCAATAGGTACAGTTCTAGCACAAGACGATAGACCAATAACCTTCATTTCTAGAACCTTAAGAAAAAATGAAGAGCACTTTGCTACAAATGAAAAAGAAATGTTAGCAATAATTTGGTCATTAAACAAACTTAGAAATTATCTATATGGAACAGCAAAAGTAAAAATATTCACCGATCATCAGCCACTTACATATGCACTCAGTAATAAAAATAATAACATGAAATTAAAAAGATGGAAAGCCATCTTAGAAGAATACAATTATGAATTAATTTACAAACCAGGAAAGTCAAATGTTGTGGCTGATGCATTGTCTAGAGTACCATTGGGAAATCACATAAATACACTTACCTCAACCGTACATAGTGATGAAAGCGCTTTGCCATTGTTAATACAAATAGCTGACGAACCAATTAATGTGTTTAAAAATCAGATTTTAATCAAAATAGGAGATGTATCCTCATATCAATTTGAAATAATATTTCCCACATATCATAGACATACAGTAGTAGAACCTTCTTATGATCAACAAAAGTTAACTGATCTACTAAAAAGATATTTAAGTCCATCTATAACCAATGGCTTGAATACTGAAGAAAGTATTTTAGGAATGATACAAGAGTTTTATGGATCGCATTTTGCAAACTACAAAGTCCGCTTTACCAGAAACATAGTTAAAGACATTACTGACGAAACAGAACAAGAGAACGAAATTATAACAGAACATAGACGAGCACATAGAAATAGTAAAGAAAACAAAAAAGAGTCTATTTCCCAAAAAAGCAGGAAAAAGTTAATAAAATTGTGAAACAATGTAAAATTTGTAAGGAGCAAAAATATGAAAGGCATCCGGTGAAACCAAAAATTCAGGAAACTCCAATTCCACAATATCCAGGACACATAGTTCATATTGATTTATACTATACAGATAATCATGTTCTCTTGACAGCAATTGACAAATTTTCAAAGTACGTACAAGTAAAAATATTAAAATCTAGAGCTACACAGGATATAAAGAAACCACTCATGGACATTTTAATGGCTTTTGGCATACCTAAAAAGATTGTAATTGATAATGAAAAATCTTTAAATTCCGCATCAATATTACATCTATTAGAAGATGAATTGGAAATCGAAATATTTAAAGCACCACCTTATACGAGTACAGTAAATGGACAGATAGAAAGATTTCACTCTACCCTGTCAGAAATTATGCGTTGTGTTAAGGCAGAAAAGATACATACCTCATTTGAAGACCTTTTAGACAAAACGATAATCAGATATAACTATAGTGTGCATTCCACAACAAACCGTAAACCAGTTGAATTATTTTTTGGCCGTAGAGTAGCAACAAACCCTTATGAAATTAATTTAGAAAGAGAAGAAAATAAAGGTAGATTACAGGAAAAACAGAACGCTGATCTTAAATATCACAATAAAAATAGAGAACAATTTAGAAACTATAAAGTAGGTGAAACTATTTACGTAAAAACAAACAAAAGAATAGGCAACAAATTATCACCCAGATATAAACCAGAAATAGTTAAAGAAAATAAAAACAGTACAGTGACGACAGAATCAGGAAGAATAATTTACAAAGGACTTATCAGGAAATAATATCCTATCCCATTCCCATTCCCTATCCATCATACCTTAAGAAATAAATTGCATTAGATTAATAAGTAAAATGAAATTAATAAACAAATATATTATTAGTTTAAGAATTATGAAAAATCATAAATAAATAAATAGAAGAAATATGATACACTGCCAAAATATATCTTTTCAGATAGGCACATTGTAATAACAATTAAAATAATTTTAAAATATTAGAAAAACCCTTATTTTAAGTTGTCCCAATTTTTATTTTAATATAATGTAAACATTCATCTTACAAGCATATGCATGAGCTGACCCGTCAGCATAATCTGTGATTCGTTGGTATAAAAAGGATTCGTCTTAGAATGTAACAAGTTCAGTTTTTATACGGAATTTCAATAAAGCAGACGTTGCTTTTCAGCAACTTAATTTTTTTTAAAAAAACAAAAATAATTTTGTTTAATTTATATCACAATATATTACCAGGCAGCCAACTGAATTAGTTACACCGTTGTTTATAAAATAAAAATTGTTTGCAGAAAATAATAAGATATTTTAAAGAGAAAAAAGGAGAGCTAAAGTCAATATATAATATAAAACATAAAAGGATTTTTTTTTTCAGAAAAAGTTTGTTGCGGGTAGCATCACCGAGCCGCGCTACGGACCAAAAATGGAATAAGAAAAAAACGAGAAGAAAAAAGAAAAAAAGATGGCGAACTGGGCTCTCTTCCGTTTTGGTTTTTGAGGTGATAGCCGGTGATTCGTGGAAAATAATTAACCCCTTGACATATCAATTAATTTTAAAAAAATGTGCCTAGAAATACTATTTATTTATCGGTTTTATGGCATTCAAATGTAGCTTTGTGTCTTGTTCAAAATAGTTTATTTGAATAAAAGTAACTAAAGTAACTGCAAACTCTACAAAAGTGAACTAAACTCTCTGCATGTCTTTTTCTTAATTTTTTGATATAGAAATGATCTTTGATTGCACTGTAAACGACAACTCGCAACGGAATGTTGAAGACTTCTGAGACACGTCAAATATTGTTTTGACATTAGAGAGGGAAAGAGAGACGTCATTGTATGTCAAGGAATAAAAAAAACTATTACCATTAGCCATAAGAGGTAATAAAAAGGTTTTATTTATAATCGTAATGCATCGCAGATATAATAAAGTGTTTTATTTGTTGGTTTTTTTTATTTTTTTTTTTTTTTATATGTGAGTGACTATAAGATAAGGACAGAGGTGATGTCCTCCTAGATAGGCAAGGCTTAATGCGGGCTCAAGTACACTCAAGTACGCCCGAAGGTGTACATGATACACCACAAAAAAAATATATATGTATATACATTTTTTTGTTATGACAGGCTGGAGCAAGAGTTGAGACCCCATTCCTGAGGAATGCTAGCCCGATTGGGGTCGTACCGAATGACGAAAGATCAAAGTCAGTTTCATTTCATAACAAGTTTTTCTACAGAAAGAAATTCGAATTTTAAATTTTTACGTACAATAAAAATCGTTGTAGAAAATAAAACGATATTTTAAAGAAAAAACTAAAATCGATTATTTTGTATTGTAAAGAAATATCAACGTGCTGCTAGAAAATCCATTTGAAAAAACTTTTGTAAATAGATATACCGATAATAAATAATATTATATATGATCAGAAAGACTTTTGATCTAACAATAGATATGCTGTAAAAGGCAGCTGATCGTTTCCGCTGGCCACTAGCGCAGTACTGAGCCATTACGTTTTAGTTTTAGTTTTAAAGCCACATGACATACATACAACAAATACCATGAAAAGAAATAATTTTTACTTACATTCTAAAATACATTATGATAGCGTGATGAAATCTCCTTTTGATAAGCGAAACGCCATTCACGCCAGCAACAGCAAAAGATATGACAATTGGATGTCATTTACCAGCTAAAGCAGCTTCTGCCACGACATTTTCATCCGGGAGCATGGTGGAAGTATTTTTCGTTGTAGATGACGATGCACACGATAAAAAATTCTTTGTTGATTGATTGCTTAGTGTACTGAAAAAAGTGGGATTTTTCATATTTGCCACATCAAAGTGTTGTCGTTGTGGAGCAACAGCATAATCTTGATTGTTATCTCTATAATTTGCAAATAATTCTGAACGTAACGTAGAACTAGTAACTGGTACTGGTGCAGCTGCTGATGACGTATTGGGAATATCACCACCATTTATATTTGAGAAAACTGTGGTAGTAGTGGTGCTTGTATTTTCTGTTGTTGTTGTCGTAATTGTTCCGACCTCTTGCACCGTTTCTACCAATTGCTGTTGAGCAATGCGCTGCGTTATTTTTGGTATTTGAAATTTGGAATTGAAACTCTTCATAAAATTCTCCATATTGACAGCCATGCTGGGTGAAGCGTATTGTAATATTTTCATAATATCAACATTGTGATTATTGCGTAAAGCAACAGCAGCAATATCAGCAACTGGCTGATGGTTGATGGGCAATGATGATGACGGCATATTAAAGGGTAATGGTGATGACGATCCCACCTTACTAAGCGAGTTGTCACATTTGTTATTTGATTTTCGCAAATTTTCCATTGCTATTGCCGTAGTGCTATTGCTCCTAATTAGACCACCCCCTGCAACTTTAGTGGATACCATTGTACGTGCTGTTGAATTCATATTTCCCGATGATTTGGATTTTTTTAACAAATGCTTGCTAACAGGAGCACCTAGTGATTTGGTCCCTTTGTAGGGTGATTTCTTTGAAGCCGGACCACTACTAACGCCTGGTTTAAAGCCGCTGTGATGATATTTTTTATTCAACTCACGATTCGTTGCAAATTTACCTTTACCACTGGCGGCCATATTGGTGCTATTCGTCTTGTTAAGTGTCAATTTTAAACCCATTTGACTTGATTTAATCATATATTCACCGCAAAAATTGCCATCACGAATGGTGTTGCTTTTATTCCCGCTACTGCAGTTGATAGAAGTGTAGTTGTCTCTGATGTCACTGTTAACACTATTGAGGTTCGAGGCAATTGGATTGATTTCATTGCTGCCAAGAAGCGGCATTGCTTGAAGGTTGGGGTCCGGTAACGGCTCCTCCAGAGCTAGCGTTTCGTATGCCACCTCCGATATCGAGTTGACTGCTGACGTAGCAATTGTCGACGTCATCGAACTAAACTGATAAGTAGGCGTAAACCAAAACAAAAACATTGCAATGAAGAAAATTGTTGCACAGACGAAAAAAGACATTGTAAAGGAGCTCAATGTGCCTTAAACAAATTCTGGTAGGCCAGAATTATACTTGAAGTTTTGTGAACATTTCTACAAAAGACCAACAAATAAAGTTCCCACAAAGATACATATAAAGTAGACAAAGTTAAACAGGTTTCCCGTTTCTTTAAGAGACAAATGTACAATATTGAGGTTCAATCAAGCGTACCCAATGGAAAATGTGACCCGTTCTAATGGTACATTCAAACAGAGTAATAGACTTTGTAGCGGACTTCAATATAAAAATTAATAAATATGTGTAACTCACCGCTGCAGAAACGCCCTTTCGCATCACGTTATTTATGTCTAGAGCTTTTGAGTTAATAGTGGAGGAAATATTTCCACTATAAGTACCAGCCGCAGCCATGGCAGCTGCAGCAGCCATATGATTGAGGCCGCTGACATTTTTAAGTTGTTGCGTAGTTGAGGTCACACCCATACTGGATTTAACAGCAGCCGCTGCAGCAGCAGCCGCTGAGCTAACTACCGCTGGTGGTATAATTGTACATTTTTCCTTAGCCTTCAAAGCAGCAATTGTGGCTGCAGCAGCAGCTGCCGCTACAGTATTAGAAGTTGAATTCGACGAATTAGGGACAGCTGCAGCTAAAGACCGAACCAGCGCAGCTGAATTTAAGGCAGAAGCAGTTGCAGCTTCACTGCCCTTCGGACTGGCACTGACAGTAACATTTTTTAAAGTAGACATGCTGGGCTTACCCGAACAGCCATGTTTGGGTGAGTGTGTGCCAAACGGCGATTTCGGACTATTTGAAGCGGTATTGTGTTTAGGGCTGCTACTATATACCGGTGAATGTTTCGGACTTGGTCTGGTGCTAAGTGATGACGCAGTTAAACCAGAAGGCAAAAGAGCACTACCGCTAAAACCTTTGGGTGAGGACGAGGGTGACGGAAATTTTCGTACCCCACCTGACACCTCAACTACAGCCCCAGCCGGTGAATTTTGACGAGAGTACACCTTCTCTGGTGGACCCATCGGCGAGTCATCGCGTTTCTTCTTGCGCTTCTTTTCCTTCGTTGGCAAATCACTCGACCGATTAAGAGAATGGGAAGGCACAACACTACCACCTAAGCTAGAATTTGAAGAGATTCCCGATAGCACTGGTGATGCTGTTGTCATCATTGCAGAACCGTTCTGGGATTTTTTTTCCTTAATACCGCCACTGCTTAATGTTGCATTTGCATTGATTGGTGTTATGGTTATAGTGGTGGGTGGTAATGTGCCAGTAACACCACCATGCGGACTATTATTACTGACTGCAGCCGACATCACATTATTCGTTAATACGGATGTTGGAGGTGTTGCTCCCGATGCAGCACCATTTCCACTACAAGGAATGCTGCTTTGTCCACCTATGGGTATGATTTCAATGCCCTCGCTACCACCAATGCCCTCGGCACTACATTTATTTACATCCGTCGTCCCATTACCATCATTTTGCCCAAGAATTGGTGTAATACTAACACAACTTTTCATCGAGGTCGTTTTATCATTCCAAATATTTTTGTATTTGTCAGCTATCTCTGTGTCTGATGGGGCTGTCGTTGACGTGGCGAAAGCCACCTGCTGTTGTTCATGTTGGTGAGATTGTTGTTGCCGTTGTTGGCCCAAAGAGCTACTCACCTCCCGATTGATAGTAGCCACCGTTGCTGTTGTTGTAGCCGCTACAGCTGTGGTCATTCCCATTGCCATATTTCCTATTGTTTGGCTCTTTGGGCTTTCACGAAAATCCTCGTTAATTATTTCTGGACCATTGAGTTTAAATATCCACTGGAATGTGCTTGTGGTTGCTGTCCATCTTGGTCCATTTTTATTGTACCCACATGACCGCCACCAACACACCGAGATAGATCACTACTACTGTTTCCTGGATCATTTGACATAGCGCTCATACCGTAATTTCCGAAACTAGCGGCACAATCGCTATTGCCACGACGGACCAACACTTGCACCTGAATCTAAGGTACCACTGTCGCCTCCACCGCGTTGATTCATTCGTTCTTGGTCCCAAAATTTTAACAAAGCTCGAATGGTAACCGGTATCGAGCAGCACTTCTGTACAACATTTGTCAATTTTAATGAAAGCAGATCGTAGTTATTACTTAAACTGTATATTGTGCACTGAATGTTGCCGTTACGCAACTCAAACTACAGTAATCATGTACTCTTCGTACGGATGTTGTAGCGATACTGAAATTAGTGTAAATGAAACGGCATTCACTTCCAGCACAGTGGTCGAGTCGATGTCTGAAATCGAGAGACGAGATATTAAAGCCATTGGGCCATACATACATACATACTTACCATTCCCCATTTTTGATTGAGGACGAACACAACTTGATAGCAGTGAATAAAATAATGCATGCTTCTTTAGGAAATCCAATATCTTTGGCACTTGGCTTGGTTCAGTAAATGGCACAGAATTTATTACGGTAGACTAAAAAAAAAACAATACGCATAAAAAAATCAGCACAATCAGCAATTTATAGAATTATTACAAAGAAAATGTCGCTATATTTGGAGGTCGGTTCATACTTTTACGATTATCATGAGAGCGAAATGTTTATAATAATAATAAAACAGCCACAGCCAACACTAGCAATATTCTTTTCGTTTGGCTTAAACTCTTAAATACCCTCCACATATAAAATGCTGAGCGTGCCAGGAATATGATTGCGCTCCCTAACAGTGTATGTATTACATATCAACTTGCAAATCGAGTGTTATGGTGAATATGGTTTTTTGTAAATTGTAGGCGTGGGTTTTATCCACGCCCTTTTTAGGCACATCGATGAATGAAATAATTATAGGTTTGTAAATCAAATTTCAACTTAACAAAAAATTTTGTGGTATATAAGTAGAGTTTTGACGATTGTGGGCGTGACCGATTTTGTCCATTTTAAATAGCGATCTGCCTAAAGAAACTAAAAGTGTCTGTACAAAATTTCAACTCAATATCTCAAAATTTACGCACGTGAGATTGCCAACAGACGGACACACGGACATGCATGTCTAGATCGGTTCCTCCTTCTGGATGTTGCAAATGGAATGACAGATTATGTAGTATACAATCATCTTATGTTGACACTATAAAGTGTATTGAAAAATTTATGTAACTTTATAAAAAAATTAATACATATAGGGATGGATAATATTGGTTACGTAGCATACCTCTAGCAACTTATTTTCGGTGAAAAAGTAACAGTGCGTCTGATCAGGCAAACAAACGAACAGGTCCTTTTGTATATTTTTCAATTGTTGATCGGATGCCGTTTGTATGACAAGACTCATGACGCTTTTGGTTACCACGGGTGACTTATTTTCAGTGGTCTCAAAACTACTAATGTTGTTAGAGCTGGCAAGTGTAGCTGTGGCAATATTGGGATCCAACGAAACAGATGTATTCACAGCACCCAATCCCATTGACCGTAGACTATTGTAACACACAGGCAACGGTTTGTTAAGTCTTAAAACGAATGTTGCCGGCAATAACATGGAATTAAAGGTGTTAACGGTGCAAAGATGGGCACTTCCGAGCCCGATTGGGTGTCTTTGACGAACGTAACAGTAGGCAAACTTTGCAATTTATTAGCTGATGCAGCTTCCAAATTGGCAGTGACACTAAATACGATTTTATGTTTATTTTGCAACAAATGCAGCGTGAAAGATTGTAAACTATTCGATTCCAGAGAAATTAAATCGTAAGGCGATACAAAGTACACCAAACGCATGGAATGGCCGCCGCGACGTTTCAGGGCAATACCAACCACAGAACTTTTCATCACGTTTTGCATGTCTTTCGAAAAATTTTGCATTTGAAATATATTATAAAGATCCGTTTCGATTGCCTGCATGGCGTCAAATGCTTTTGTCTTCATTTTTGACTCAGAATTTCATTGATAGATGGAAAAGAAGCCCTTCAGCTGAGCGGTGAGCAATCTACCAATCCGCTGAAAGATTGTTACTCCACTTTGCACTCATGATGAACCTTAGCATCAGTTCGCATCCAACACCAAGAAAAACATATCTGTAGATATGAAGGGCGCTTTCCATAAATTTCAAACCCAATTGACTTCTCTACAACATCCATTGCATAACGCTTTTCCAATAAACCCATTCGCATTGCCTTGGACAATTCGGGGTATGACTTACGTTGAGATGAATGGGAACGTAACGTTCCATCAATAGTTCTCGTTGCCATTGCTTATTTTTTCCCGAAATAAAGGGATAAAAGTTGGTGCTACCTATAAAACAGTCATTCATTCAGTCATGTTTTTTATTTCAAGAAGCAAAGAAAGAAAGAAGCACGTGTAAGATCAATTCGAAAACTTACTTGTACCAAGAATAACGGCACTTTTTGGATTGACAATTGAAGCCATTTTAGTTTTTCTTTGGACACTGAAGATTATATTTCCACATATATATATATATATATATATTTTATTTTACTTTTGCAACGTTATTTTAATAAATTATTTTAACTATTTATTGAATATTTATGATTAAATTTCATTGGAACGATATTTTAAATAATATTTAAACATTCACTCCAGCTAGAGTGCTTGGATACGACACAAACTCTACACACAGTTGCTTCTCTTAGTAAATGCATCAAAGAACTAAACGAAAAACTCAAATCACTCTCAAGTTTGGTCTTTCAATGAAAAAGGAAAGCATTAAAAATATAGTTAGCTCCCTCTAATTAGATAGGGGATGTAAAAATTCCTTTTTACGTAAATTTTTCCATTGGCCTTATAGAAAGAGATAGCAAAAAAATATAGTTGTCTGTGTCATATGTGCATATAAATATGAAGTGCATGTGTTTCTTTCTTATTTGTGATTCAAAATATCAAAAATTACGGCATAAGAAAAATGAAACAACAGCATAGCCTATGGCACATATGTTTTATACTTTTTATCATGTGTGGTAAGGAAAAAATCCATATTGCGCTCATTACAAGTAATGGTTTAATTAATATGGTCCTTCTATGCATAGATGGTTATACGACTCAATGAAAACTAATCGCACTCAAAAACAGCAGAATTTAAAATGAAAGTGAATTTATGGCTCATAGGCAAATAAATCAGTCTGAAACGAAAATAAGCAATAATAAGAAGAAATTCAAAGAAAGTTGTTTACTGCATTAGGTCTCAAACATATACTCTTCAGCGCATCATTGCTGAGCTGTATTATTTTGCCAAAATGAAGTTGATTGTATTTAGACGCTGTTTGACTACATAACTGCGTCAATGAAAAAAGTTGGCCAACTGTTTTTAATTAGTGTTTGCATTAATGCAGCAGGGGCATGCTAGGATTTTGTTATAATGCAGTATTGCAGCAATGTAATGACGCATTTAGGCCTGAAACAAGATAGCGAACATTGATGAGACACTGCATTAATGCATTGCAAATGTAGTAAATGTTTTATTTTGTATTGTTTATCCTTGTTGCAGTAACAAAGTGCAAACAAAACAGTTGCATTTTTACAAAGAGATTAATGACATATATGCACGCTTTTAGTCACAAAACGTAGATGCATTTACTTCATTGTTGAAGCTTAAGTGGAGAGTGGATTAAATATAACTGCTTTTATTTAAATTAATGGTGTGAAGTTAAATTATAATTATGTCTGTAATATTTGTTGCAGAAGTGTATAAAATACGAATGCGCGTATGTCAAATGCCGCATAGTTAGAATTCCTGTAAAATACAATTGCATGTAAAAAATATTTAATTGTAATAAAATATAACAAGACTGACACTTTACAAGTTTTTTGTTCTTCAGATAAGAACATTTTCTGTTGTGGTAACAACTGTGACGGATTTATTTTGGTAGTAATCTTTTTGAAATAGCACTTTATTTTCCCCATTCACGACGGACAACGTTAAATTGTTCTTGACGTTGCATGTGGATGAGCATGGTACACTTCTTCAAAATGACTTAAACTTAATGACTTAGGGATTGTGAAAAGTTGGGCCAAAGAGTTATTTGTAAACGTCTTTTTATCAGTTTAGTTTGCCCCACGCTAGAATATGGATGTATTATATGGTCTCCATGCTATCGAGTACATATCGATTATATTGAAAGCGTTCAAAAGAGGTTCTTATTATTTGCCCTACGTGGTCTTGGATGGGATCGGTTGGTGTCCCTACTTGGAGCACCTGGAACTTGCAGATCTCCCAACTGATGAGGTCATACTAAATATAAACCCTCAGTGTCTATTGTTCTGCACTTGGGCGAGGCACTTGGCTCTTGTAGTCACAAAATTATAATATAATTGACGCATTCATCGATAAAAAAACCTTTCGTTTGAAGAATCTAACGCGTAAGTTGCCACGTATTACGTAACTACTTGCCCCCTTATACATAATGCATGGAGGTGGAGGGTACATAAAATTTACCTTAAGCCAAATTTAGTGCTTTTACTTGTTTTGCTCGTAATAATGTGCGGATACATTGTTTTTGTTCAGACTCTTGTAAATACCATCGCTATTTCAAATGGGCAAAATTGCTTAAGAGCCATGCCCACAGTCGCCAAAAATATATATATTTGCCACAAAAGTTGGTCTAAGAACTTGATTTGGTAACCGTATACATAGTTATCCCATTTATTGACGTGTACAGATATGGGCGTGGTTAAATAACAGACGCGCCCACAATTTATAAAAAAATGTACTACTGGACTTGCAAGCTGATACGTAAGACATACACTATTAGAGGGCGCAACATATATATATTTACCACGCCCACCGTTATTGGGGTGGAGGGTATTTAAGATTTAGCCTAAGCCAAATTTAGTTTTCTTGTTAAATAAAAATTTTTGCGTCCACACTTATTTTCTACGAATTCATTTACGTATTATTTGAGCCAATCTTTTGCCTTCACTATATTTATATATATACAATATTACATTACACATATCGTTTATCTACATATATTGCGTGCACTTCAATGAATAGAGCAGTAATGCCCTATTTTTTATGAACACTTGCGTATGAGCGTACGTGGACTCGTGGATTTTATTAAGTTTACCACCTACTCACCGTTGGGATTAATTACTACAGATGTGTCATATATAATCGTCACTATTACCTTACTTTACGTACTCACCTTTATAAATTTTGATTTAGATTCGTTGCATTGCGAGTTTTACTTCAAAGTAAATAAGGTAAAAAGGGTAAATTTCTTCTTGGCCAAAAAATTTCTATTTTCTAATAAATAAGTTCTGCAAAAAACTAGCGTCAAGATATTTGAAATGAATTTTTACTACTTTAGAGTGAATTTTAAGAAGTGCTTACCTCATTACTACATTTGTTATTGTACATAAAAATAAAAAATCAATTTTTAATTTATCTTTTGCGATAGTTTATTAAAATTTTTTTTTTTAATTTCATATTTCGTACATAAATCTCATCTTATTATTTTTTAGATTTCTTTTCACATATATACATACAAATTTATATTACGTATAATATATATGTAGGAAACGAAATAAACTAAAACGAAATAACATATACTAGATTCAAGTCTTGACTAGCAACGTGTACAAACGTGATTTTAAGTTACTCTCATAATTTTTATTAATTTTTAGTGATTTGCTTTCAAATATTTAAAGAAATAAAAAAAAAAATTTTTTTTTCCTCTTACGCTTTTGACAATTTTGTACCTTATATTTCATATAAGTTTTCGTTTTCTAAAGTATTTAAAAATTGAAGCATGGTTTGGCCAAAGTGCCGTTTCGCAAATAGTAATGGCGGCGAAACCATAATACACAGACCCAGAAAATACATGCACGATAAAAGTGAGTACGTTGTATTTTTACAATCTAGGAAAAATGCCCAACTTGAGTTAATAGAGCTGGGTAAGACACTATATGAAAAACACGCAAACATAGACATTTTCTTCATCTCGAAGAAGAAAATCAAAATCATTACCCCTGTTGCGTCCGTGGCGAACTCCATCGCTGATGACGCTATACTCAACGAAAAGTATATATCTTATATTCCGTCGGAACTCTGCGAGGTTCGCGGAGTTGTTCCACTACCCGCGGATTTCTCAGAGGAGGAAATTTTTTTGCACGGCAATGCAAAAAACCTATTAAAATTTGGCCCCATTCCCAACTATTGCTCAATAGTTGAGGCTATGCGCTTCACCAAATTTTTCCCCAATAGCCAGAACGGTCAGTCTGCCCTCGATAAAGTCCGTTTATGTTTCTCAGGTGATAGACTGCCCTCCCATATTTCACTTTACGGCGTCAACTATCCGGTCCTTCCGTATATAGAACCTGTTATACAATGTAGGAAATGCTGGCGGTTTGGTGACACCAACCGCGTCTGTACCAGACAACACGCGCTCTGCCTACAATGTGGTAATGCCCACGATTTCTCTCTAGATTGCTCATTAGCCAAATCCTGCGTGAACTGCAAGGGCGATCACGCTTCCAACTCAAAGGTCTGTCCCTCTTATAAAAAATTATATAAGCTAAAGAAGGACAAGGCGGATCTGCTGAAACCTTCGCCTTTTTCCTTGACACAAAGTTCTTACGCCCACCCAACTACAAACTATGCCTTCAATATCGACGCCTTCCCTAGCCTTCCGTCCCGCCCGAAAAAAAGCTTACTGTCTAAGCGACTACGTACCGAGGAGCCAGATTAACGTTTGGAGGAGTCTGATTTGCTTCCCCACAAAAGAATTGCGACTGCCCCAGCCGTAGCACGCGAACCTACTGAATGTTCTTCACATTCAAACGTTTTATAAAAATTAGAATCACTCATCATAAAACAACTAAATGTTCTAGATACCCATAACTCAAAAATCATAAAACCATTCATAGCAACGTTAACCCAAAGTATTATTAACGAGAACACGGATAAACAACATTTTTCGCAAGGTTTTTTAAGCCAATTGTGCGAGAATACTAATGAAAATCATTCAATTCAACTGCACCAGCCTAAGGAATAAATCTAAACAACTGGAACAATATCTTTTTACAAATCACGTTGCAATAGCTTGTCTCTCCGAAACTTTCTTAAAGCCTTCTGACACTATCTCTTTCAAAAATTACTATATAATTAGATCCGACCGTCTGTCCGATACATCCCATGGCGGCGGCGTTGCTATCCTAATTTCCAATTCTCTTAAGTTTACCCAACTGTCTCCTCCAACTGGCTGTAATCCCATTGAGGTATGCAACTGTACGGTTGCTACCAGCTTAGGCAATATTTTAATAATAAGTTGTTATATTCCACCTAACTGCAGCTTTTCTGATTCTAATTTAAGTAATTTGCTTGCCAACCGGTCAAGTGACCCTCTTTTGATATGTGGCGACTTCAATGCACATAATGAGTGCTGGGGTAGTCAGCACACCAATTCCAGGGGTAGAAGGATCTTGGTCTTCTGCGAGAACAATGATCTTGCTCTTTTTAATAATGGCGATCCAACTTATTTTGGCTCTACCGTATCCTGCCTCGATCAGCAGAAGCGTAGTATCAGTAGCAGTTGAAAAGTAATATACAGCAACAGTAAACGCAGCCGTATAACGGTACAATACAAACCAAAGAGAAATTGGAAGAGCGCACCAGCGGCAGAAGTGTAGTATCAGTAGCAGTTGAAAAGTAATATACAACAACAGCAAACGCAGCAGTATAACGGTACAATACAAACAAAGAGAAATTGGAAGATAAGTAAACGAGAGTTACACCAGCATTTCATATTAACATATACATATATTAATTACGTTTATTATAACACTGAAAACAACGATAAACATTGTAAAGAAGAAAAATAGCGCCCCCTATTTTTCTTTTACAATCGCTCGGTTTTCACCACAACTGTGATTTTTGGCAACCCTGCCGAGTCAGGGCCGCCAACTTTAACAAATGACCCTACTTCTCGTACGAGGAAAAGAACGTTCGAGGTCTGCGAAAATCGAACGTTCGAGAGGGCGTATGAGCGATTTCGGTGGATAAAAGGAAGCCGAACAGAGTTGAACAGGCTATTCTAGTCAAGCAGTCTCAACGTTAAAGACATTGTAATATAATTTCTTTGTGAAAATTATTTCAGTCGAGAAAATTCAAACACTTAAAAAAAAAAAGAGTGAATTTCTGTTTAAAAATAAAATAAATAAAGTTTGTTTAAAGTTTGTTAAAAAAAAAAAAATAATTAAAAGAGTGTAAAATTTCTTGAGTACCCTGGTGCCGACGGTTTTCCCTGGCACAACTAATTATAAATCTTTTTAAATTGGCGCCCGAGCAGGGACACATTCATAATAAAAATTAATTAACAAACTAAAAAAAATTTAAATTTTCATCAAAAGTGTTCCAATTATCCTGGTAAGTCGTTTTCCAAGCAATAGATTTTTCTTTATATATTATACAATATATGTAAATCCGGTGCGTAGTTAGAGAATCATTTCAAACGGTGACTTATAACGAACAAAAGGGGGCCTTGGAAATTTCGCTTTTCTAGACGCAATTTAGCAACGGGACGAATAACTGTTCCGTAAGCTAAAAGTGTGCTATAGTTGTCAGTAGAAATTTTCTTAAGAGGACAAAGAAATCATCTCGCTATAAGCGAGTGTGCGCGCCTGTAGATAGATTACCAAAAGAAAAAAAAGAAAAGAGCTTCGCCACATAAAGTGTGAGCGTGTTCAAGAGAAATAGTATAAAAAAAAAATCTCTTACTAAAATAAGGGTTGAAAATTAAGCATCACCACACGAGCGTGTGAGTGTGTGCGCGAGAGCAAACCAAATAATTTTCTCTGAGACAAACTGATTAACAAAAACAAGTATCGCCACATAAGCGTGTGCGTGTCTGTACAATTAGACTCTAACATTTTTCGCTCTCTCTTATTAACAGAGTTCTGTTCAAAACGGCATCACTGCACAGGCGTGCGTGTGTGTGCGGTTAAGCCTTAACATTTATTTTCTTTTTCAATTACTTGTTCTTTTGTTCGTAAACCGTTTTTGTCTAAACCAGCATCACTACACGGGTGTGTGTATGTGTGCGTAGACATTTACATTTTTGTTTTCTCCTTATATATTACTGATTGTATTGTACAAGCTTCGCCACGCAATCGTTGATTCGCGTGTGAGCGTGTGCGTTTACACTATTACATTCTTGGCGGAGTTATTATAAGATATTTATAGCAGGTGGCATTTCAAGCGAAGTAACAAAAGAAAAAAAAGGATATAAAAAAAAGCTAACTCGGTCAATAATAAATAAATCAAGTAACATCATGGCCAACACCGATTTACGATCATCCTGGGTTTATCTGTTAAACAAGGAAACACTGGTGGGGTACCTGGACGAGTTCGGATTGGAGTCCAGAGGTACGATGGAGGAGCTGCGCCAACGTTTTAGGACGTTCATTGTAAATACTGGTGATCAGTCCGTCATCGACAGGCTATTACAATTACAGGGTCAGCATACGACGGACAGGTCGGCGCAAGCAGTCTCCAGCCATGAGTCCTCACCAGGTTATGTAGAAGCCGAAGAGGGTGCTGCTGCCGACACGGTCAAAGTACCCGAGCGGCAGGCGTCACCACCTTTAGAAAACAAAACAGACAAGCGGGCCCTTATGGATGTTATCAGAAAGTGGGGTGTCACTTTTAATGGCACGGGAGACCCATTTTCATTCTTGGAACGCCTGGAAGAAATGGCCGAGACATACGGTATTCATCTGGATAGTCTGCCGTGTACTATGCCGCAATTTCTGCGTGATCAAGCTCTTATTTGGTTCCGTAATAACAACGCCCACTGGGAAACGTGGATATTATTCAAACGAGATCTTTTGAAATTTTTCCTGCCTCTGCGCCATATGGAAAACATCGAGGATGAAATACGTTCTAGGCGACAGCGACCAAATGAGCGATTCAAGGATTACGCTTTGGAGTTACAAAATAAAATGAGGCACACGGTGATGACAGAGGATGATAAGCTATTGCGGATTTTTCGAAATGCTCGTCCAGAATACTTACTCTATATTAGACGCTCCGATTTTCGCGACCTGAATCAGTTATTGGAATTAGCCGGCGATTACGAGAGCATACCCAGTGAGACGTCAAGACCACCGCCCCGACGGGAGGCACATCGAACAATGAGTCACTCAACGTCAGCCATCATGGATCCCCGGAATGCGTGTCACCGATGCGGTGAATCTGGTCACTTAGCGCGAGGTTGTAAAAAACCAATTGAACTTTTCTGCTGGAAATGTGGTCGCATGGACGTTCGTACTATAGACTGTTGTCGAATTAACTCGGCGGAAAACGCGAGAGGGGCCCGAGTCCACCAAGGGGAGACCGGGCCTACACAACAAGTCCCCAACAACACCCACAATCGTTTCAATCAGCATTAATCTGTCAGCGCGATAGGTTAGTAGCTACGCTGTCCGTTGGAGGCCGGACGGTTACAGCCATCATAGACACTGGCGCGACGAGTTGTTTTATCAATGAGTCATTCTCACATAATCTTAATTGTGCCACCACATGGGAGAGTGTATGCTTGGATGTAACATTGGCGGATAATTCTACACGCGCTGTGAGTTTAGCGGCGTTCAGTCCAGTTCAACTAGGTGACGTTTCGCGCACGCTACGATTTTTTGTTATGCCCGGTATGAAGGAGGAAGTCATATTAGGCCTTACATTCCTTCAGGCTTTCAACGCCACAATAATCTGCGCAGGATTTACTGCTGCCTGTCAATTGTTTGAGCCATCGTCCATTCGTTGCCTCGTGGCTCGGTTTAATCCAAGAGATGAGTCACCAGTACAAACATCGATGGGTAATACATCAGCGCAAACATTGTCAAATAGCATGCCGGTTCAAGGATCATCATTTAACCAACCAGTACAACTATCGACCTACAGCATCCCGAAATTAACACCAATGTCCAGCCAGACAACGAAATCAGCCAATTTTATAAACCAAACAATAATTTCGACACGTAATCAACCAGCTCATCCACCAAAGCACATTGAACCAACATTGATACCGACACATATACAGTTAGCTTCTCCACAGCCGAAGCATGTCAAAACTTCACGAGCCGAAACGCCATTCAACAAACCTGTTCGGGGAAAACAGGGATTAACCAGCGAATAATCTCAAGAATATCCAGTTAATCATAACAAGGTCGACGCAGCTCCACGGGTTTGCAATCCAGCATCACGCCAGTTAGAACTACCAGAGGCAAACCGTGGTGAAGCCCAGAATCATGCTGTTGAATGCCCGCTAGGGTCTACTATGTTATCGAGTCGTAAACAGCCAAACCAACTTGTTACATGTACATTGACCAAGCCAGAAATCAGTCCAGAATCACACGTTGAACTTACAGCAGTGGCTTCCAATAACTCTGGTTCAACAGGGACGTTGCCGAAAGCTTCACTAGACGAGGACGAAGAACGGACAATATCGGCATTCCTCGACCAAGAATTAGCAAAATTCCAGCAGGTGACGGGGAAAACCAATCTTGGTGAACACCGCATTCGCGTGTTACATGACCGTCCGATAAAAATCCGATACCAGACACGGAACCCCTCCATGCAAGCGATCATCAATGCAGAAGTGGATAAACTTTTGGAAAAAGGATGCATTGAGCCCTCGTGCAGTCCCTACAGTTTTCAAGTGACCCTAGTCAAAAAGAAAAATGGGGCTTGGCGTGTATGTATGGATTTTCGGCAACTTAACAAACATTCTGAACCAGATGCGTATCCATTACCGCGTATTTCTCAGATCCTTGACCGTTTGAGAGAAGCGAGGTACATAAGCAGTCTTGATCTAGAAAACGGCTATTGGCAAGTACCTATGGCTGATGACAGCAAAAAGTACACTGCATTCACGGTGTCAGGTCGCGGGTTATACCAATGGAAGGTGATGCCGTTTGGACTTCATTCCGCCCCTGCCACTTTCCAAAGGATTCTAGATTTAGTGATTGGACCTGATTTAGAGCCTTACGCTTTCGCGTATTTGGACGATATAATAGTCACAGGAAAAACCCTTCAACAACATATGTCCAACCTCCGCGAAGTCTTCAGAAGGCTACGCGCGGCGAACTTGAAGCTAAATACTAACAAGTGCGAATTTTTCAGGCGAGAGGTGAAATATTTGGGCCATATCGTGACGGACCAGGGCATAAAGACTGATCCGGAAAAGGTTGCGGCAATAACCCAAATGAAAGAGTCAGAGTCGGAACGGAGCAGCAATGCCGATGGATCGTTTGTATCGACTGTCTCTTTGACATCTTCAATGGAGTTTCCGACTGGCGAAATGTCTAACATCGAGAGTTCCGACAACAGGTCGATGGATAGTGCTGACAGTTTCGAAATAGGAGATAGGGGTTATAGCCAGCTCCCGCACTTGCCCGGTTCTTCAGGCGAAAGGTACGAACCGGCCAACTCTAATCAAACATTCATAATTGACGAAGACCCTCTAGTGCCGGAGAAAGAACTTGTACGCCGCCAACCGTCCGAACCAACCACCAGCCCCAACAGCACTGTCTCTTTTGAGTCTCCGCGACGTTATGGGTTCGGAGAGTTCAAAGTGACTGAAACTAGGGGTGTAGTTTTTGGCAACCATCAGAAATGGTCCAAGTCAATTTAGAGTCAACTGGCCAAATCCGAAGAAACAAGTTCAAACGTACCCGTTAGCAGTCAAGAATGTATCACCACCAAGACACCGTCATTCGGGAAACATCCGCCACAAAGAATCTACTTTGTCACCCGATACCCTGGAGCCTTTTCTCAAGAAACTAAACATTGATGCACAAGTAAAGTCGTCTGCTGAGTCCAGTCCGTCTGACAGTCAGTCAGCAAGTTCCGAGGCGTTGCGGTTGGTTAGCACGCCCATGTCATTCGCAAAAAGGAACATACCTGAAGTTCCAAAACTGCCGGATCCATTATCTGAAAGAACAGTTCGTGCGGTTCCCTTTTGCCCCGTAGAATCGGACTCCGATTCTGATGAACCGAAAGGCAAACGCACGTGGTTTCGGGAGCGGGAATATAACGCACCACGATCCAGTACACCAGTGTACCCCCAGTTTGTTGAAAGACATAAATTCCCTGTGGAACTGGTAAGAGGCAGCCAACGTAGTCGCGTGTGCGGAAGGGCTAATTGCATGTGTGACCCAAGGTCCGCAAGGGGTGCCTGGAGAGGTGATACGACAGATGATTCCCGCCATCGAGAAAAAGCAAAGGACACTTCCTTTGCATAAGCGCCACAACATGCTTTTCCATCTACCACAAGGTCGTTTCATGGTGGCATTCTCCAGATCGGGAGAGATTACCATTACCCAGCTGCCGAGGGGTAACGAAGTTCTTCGCATCGTCCATAGGGGAGTCGTAATGTAAAGAAGAAAAATAGCGCCCCCTATTTTTCTTTTACAATCGCTCGGTTTTCACCACAACTGTGGTTTTTGGCAACCCTGCCGAGTCAGGGCCGCCAACTTTAACAAATGAACCTACTTCTCGTACGAGGAAAAGAACGTTCGAGGTCTGCGAAAATCGAACGTTCGAGAGGGCGTATGAGCGATTTCGGTGGATAAAAGGAAGCCGAACAGAGTTGAACAGGCTATTCTAGTCAAGCAGTCTCAACGTTAAAGACATTGTAATATAATTTCTTTGTGAAAATTATTTCAGTCGAGAAAATTCAAACACTTAAAAAAAAAAAGAGTGAATTTCTGTTTAAAAATAAAATAAATAAAGTTTGTTTAAAGTTTGTTGAAAAAAAAAATAATTAAAAGAGTGTAAAATTTCTTGAGTACCCTGGTGCCGACGGTTTTCCCTGGCACAACTAATTATAAATCTTTTTAACATGGATAGGCAGACGATTTCAATAATGTTAGTAGCCGAGTTAAGAGAAAAGTGTAGCGAATTAGGGTTGGAAACAACCGGTAAAAAAATGATTTGCAACAGAGATTATTTAAACATTTCAATTTACAAGTAGAGGAAATAGACGTAGAATCGGTTGCATCAGCATATGAAGATGTAGTTACTGAAACAGCCGCTACAAGATGCAATACAACTTTTACTTTACGCGACATTGAAGACAGTCTTACGCAATTCACGGGTACTGATTCTTTAGACGTTAGTAATTGGGTAAGAGATTTTGAAGAAAACGCTGCCACGGTAGGGTGGAACAACGTACAAAAATTTATTTATGGGAAACAGTTGTTAAGGGGGGCAGCAAAACTTTTTGTCCGCAGCCAATCAGGCATAACAGACTGGGTTACATTAAAACAAGCACTGTTGAACGAATTCGGCGTGACTCTGTCCTCGTCTCAGGTACACAAGCTCTTACGTAATCGATTGAAACGCAACAATGAAACGTTCCGTGAATATCTATACGTGCTCATAGAAATAGGAAAAGCTGTAGACATAGATGAGGAGAGCATAATTGAATATTTTACAGAAGGTATTGCTGATACAAAGCAGAATAAGTTAGCACTATACCAAGCGAAGTCAATTAAAGAGTTAAAAGAGCAGATTAAAATTTACGAAAAAGTTCGCGAGAAATCGAGGTCAACACACAATTTTAACAAAAGTATAGAAAACAATAAGGTCATTGTAGCCAATAAGGATAAAAAATGTTTTAAATGCGGGGATGCATCACATTTAGCAAAAAATTGTATGAGTAGAGATTTTAAATGTTTTAAATGCCAAAAGCCAGGTCATCGCGCGTTTGAATGTAAAGGCCAAAATGTAGAAATTAAACAAGAGCGTGTAACACTTTTTCGCCCGTTAGAGTCGATTCTGGTATGAAATTTGTGAATGTAAAATATGGGGAAATAGAGTTCTCTGCGCTTATGGACAGCGGATGTAACATGAGCTTGTTGAGTCATTCGATTTTCCTTAAAATTAAAAACAACTATACAATAATTAAGGACGAACGTTGTTTGAGAGGAGCCGGCCCTGGACTCTTCTAGACGAAAGGTTATATCCAAGCCCTGGTTTTAGTAAACGATATTGGTTTAAATATAACATTTTTCGTATTGAACGACAAAGATATAGGATATTCGGCCATATTAGGGTGTGATCTTTTAAAAAAGGTAGATTTTATTATTCAAGAAGAGGGCGTAATATTGAGAAGTAAGATTGAAGATCCGGTACAGGAAAATGAACATGATGAGTATATCTTAGGGACAGAATTTGGTAACATATGTCTAAACGTTGAAGAATGGGATGTCGAGCCGCAGTTAAACCATTTAGGTGACATAAGTAGAGACGAAGTGTACCAATTAGTTAAGGGATATACTGTGATGAGGCAATTTTTTTTGGTTGTATGAAAAATTACCAACACACAATGATTACATGCACACACCGATACCATCATGTATTCTCTTTTTTTTTTTACAATGAATTAATTAATTTGTATTATTATGTTTTTTTTCCTTTTTTTTCCTTTTCTTTACTTTGTTCAATGAATTCATAAATGAAAAAAAAAACAACCTTAGCTTAATAAGATTATCTGTTGAAACATTAGCCACCCTGTACTAGTTATAAGTCATAAGCACTAAGCACAAAACAACCCTGAATTAATTGTAAGATCATATGTTGCTAAGATCATATGTAAATGGTGCAAGCTCTTGTCAAAAGCTCTCGTTTTACATACAAAGCTCAGCCACAGGCCTATAAAAAGGCGAGCATCACACAAAGTCAGCTAGTTTTTCAGCTTCTAGCTATCAGGTATGTCAAGTAGGGCACTAGGTCGAGAAGTTGAATCCCTCTGGGAATCCTCTCGAATAAATTTTTGGTCAGCTAGCTTGTTTAGGCAAAGACATAGGTAATTTAGGCACGAGAGTGATTCGTCCTCTCTGCCTAAATTAATTTTTCTGTAGGCAAAGGCATAGGTAATTTGGATACGAGAGTGATACGTCCTCTCTGCCCAAATTAATCTCACTACAGGCAAGGGCATAGGTAGTTTGGGCACGAGAGTGATTCGTCCTCTCTGCCTAAATTAATTTCGCTTAAGCAAGCATCTAGTTTAAAAATCAACATAAGCCAACCCTCTCTTTAAAGGTGCGAGAGTTGATCCGTCCTCTCGACCCTCAGCTACTACATATAGTTATTAACAAAAAAAGAAGCTAAGCCAAGAAGCAACTACATAAATCTCTTTTTCTTCTCTCTTAAAAAAAAAAAAAAACACATCTCTCTTGAACCAATATTAACCCATACTGGCACTAAATAAAACACGCATAAAATAGAACAAAAACCCCTTGCACCATTTATAGCTAGATCAAACATAGACACAAACACGCGTCAGCTAAGCCATAAATCTATTATAAATTTTAGCAAACAAAAGATAGAATCATTGTAACGTTAAGCTAACATATAGAAGCATAAACAATTGTAAAACATACAACCAAGCGTCAAAATTCTTTGGTACAGACATCACAAAGAAACTGGTAAATAAAACCTCTTCATTCCTCTTTTTTTCTATTTAAAAATTAAAAACAAATTTTCTTTGGATTGAACTCTGGCTGGCCCTGGGTCTACCCCAGCACCCTTCAGATTCTTTACAATACTCCTATAAAAGTAAAGGAATGTCCAATTAAAATGAAAATTCTCCTTAAAGATGAAATTCCTGTTGCACAACGCCCAAGAAGGACATCATACGAAGACCGACTAATCATTGAAAAACAAATAAAAAATGGCTAGAAGACGGTATCGTCAAACCAAGCATTTCAGAATACTCATCTCCAGTCGTCTTGGTTACTAAAAAAGACGGCAGTAAACGGTTTCGTTGTGACTACAGGAAATTAAACCAAAAGATAATTTCCCAATGTCATTAATCGATGATGTATTAGAGAAGTTACAAAGTAGCAAATTTTATAGTACGTTAGATCTAAAGGATGGGTTTTTTCACGTTCCTATAGATGCTGATTCGACTAAATACACAGCTTTTGTAACACAACGTGGCCAATTTGAATTTCAATTTGTACCATTCGGGTTGACTAATTCGGTTGACTAAAAGCCGTATTCTGTCGTTTCATAAATGTCATTTTTAGAGATTTAATCAGTCAGGGTGTCGTAGTTGTCTACATGGATGGCATGATAATACCATCTGTAACGGAAGAAGAAGGAATAGAGAAGCTTAAATTGGTTCTCCGCGTAGCTAGTCAAAATGATGTTCAGATTCGTTGGGAAAAGTGCCAGTTTTTATGTAAAAAGGTTAATTTTCTCGGCTATATTATAGAAAATGGGACAATAAAAATATCTAAGGTAAAACGAGAGCGATAGAAAATTTTCCACAACCAGTCGATTACAAGAGTTTGCAAAGGTTTATAGGCCTGACGAGTTATTTTAGAAAAGTCATTCAAGGATATGCTATATTGTATATATATATATATTTTTGCTGCTGTTGTTGTTGTTGTTGTTGTGTGGCGGTTGCTGTTGCTACTCTTTTTTTATAATTTATAATAACTATATACTTTTATGGTCTTAAACTCTAGATAGCTTAATTAATTTAAGATGTTGTTGCTGTTTTTTTTTTTTTTCTCATAATTTTTATACTAAAAATTACTATACTTATTTCCTTGTATATATCAAGTTGCTGAATTATTTAATTGTAGCACTAAATGAAATGAATAAATGAATATTGGCTAAGCCTTTAACGGATTTATTACGGAAAAATAAGCAAAACTATCCCGCGATGATCCATCAAAGTGGTATAGGTATGTTGAAAAGGTCCAACAGTTTATCAACAACACGCCTCCACGTAGCACAAACATTTCTCCATTTCGATTGTTGACTGGTTGCGAGATGCGGTTGCCAGATTTTCCAAATATGCAAAAGTGTTTTGAAGAAGAGGTTCTAGAAGAATTTGATATGGAGCGAAATAAGGATAGGGAACTAGCCAAATCAGAGATAGGAAAAATTCAATTGGAAAATAAAAAATCGTTTAATTCTAGAAGGAAGACAGAAGTAGAGTATAACTTAGACGACTTAGTAGCTATCAAACGTACTCAGTATGGTGCGGGACTGAAACTTAGAGCGAAGTATTTAGGACCTTACAAGATAATACGAAAGTTACGACACGGACGATATGAAGTTGAAAAGATAGGAGAAGTGGAAGGGCCAAAACGGACGTTTACTGTCGCGGAATTCATGAAAAGTTGGCCGAGTGTATTCGAGTCGAATACAGGGTCAGGACAGCCGGATATAGGAAACGAAATAAACTAAAACGAAATAACATATACTAAAATGAAGTAAACATGTACTAAAATGAAATAAACATATACCAAAAAAGAATAGGAGAGAAGCGAGCAAAATGGCTTAACTTAGGTATAGTTGAAGAGTAAGCGTCTTAGACGAAAGTTTTATGTAGAAGATCCTAACCAGTTGTTTGAATAAATCAGTGGAAGTTTGTTGTTTCTTACACAAAGAATCATACACTTGAAAGCAAATGTAATATACTATATAAATAATTATTTTCTCAATATGTACTTAAATTAAATGATATAAAATAAATAAAAACTACAAAACTATATAAATATAAAACTACATATATATATAAATCGCTTGAAGTTAACCATAAATTATATCATACGAATTTATCTATTTTTATTCTTTTCATGGTATTTGTATGTATAGTGATATATGCAGTCATGGGCATTTCGCATGTAAAGATCTATTTCCTTTATTTCGCACTTCATGTTTGTGCTTATGTACGCATTGTATTTTCTGTACTTTTACATTAAATGTACATTTACAATGGTGTCTCGAAGATAGAAAAACAATTGCTGCGTTTTATACCTATATTAACTTTCGTGCTGCTAAAATTATAGATACGTATTTGAGACACAAACTGTTGTTCTAAGATTACGTTTTTAAAGCTGTCACTCTGAACAATTAATTACATGTTTTCTCTTCTTCTCAATTTTTAAACAGTGTAGAGCAAAGACCTCTACATGTAATATAGTGTAGAGAAGTGTGAAAAATTTTTAACATTTATTTATTTAAATGGTAGCAGAGACCTCTAAAAACAATGCTAGGAAAAATCTAATATGTTATTGTTTCGATAGCGCACATTTTTATCTCTATTTTTATTTTTTTTTTTTTATTATATAACCATCCACTCAGGGGATGACCCTATTTTTGGTAGCTCCAAATATTACACTTGAAGATGTTATTTTTGATCCACAATTTTTATCAGTCAGCAAAAATACTACTCTATAAAATTTAAAGAAATATTTTATGCTTATGAGAGCAGTGACATTTTTAAAGTTAAATTTGTTGTTAAAAAGATGGAGTAGAGATGGCGAATTTTCGAGAAGAAAAAAAAAAAGATAAAAAAAGGGAAAAAAATCATGTGGTGGTTGAGGAAGAAAAAAAAGTCAAGCGGAGGAAGAAAAAGACGTCACGTGGTGGTGGAAAAAAAGTAAAAGGTCACGCGGTGGTTAATGATGAATTAAGAAAATTTGTTCAAAAAAATCATATATGTGGCAACCTTTAGTTACACCTCGTTGAAAACTTCACGCACTGTTTTGATTTTTACAAAAATGAGTTTAGTCATCAAAAAAGCACACATCTTTATAAAAAGGACGCTTACGAAAAAAGTTCATTTTTTTGTTAACGAAAAATATAATTATTTAATAAAGTTATAGATATTAAAAGTTAAATAAAACGTCTATAAATTGGTGACCCATAACAGCAGTTTATTGAACAAATAAAAAAACAACTGTATCATGCAAGAGACGAATAGTTCGGCCACTGAGTCTGAGAATCACGTGGAAGCAATTTCTACGCCACGTTTAACTCCACCAAATATGGCAGACACGAATATTGACTCATACTTTATGTCACTGGAATTCTGGTTTGCTGCTTTAGGAATAACTCAAGATTTAAAAAAATATAATATTGTTATGGCGCAGGTGCCACCAAACAAATTAATTGAATTGCGTCCTATAATTGATGCTACGCCGAACCAAAACAGGTATGATTATATTAAAACAAAATTAATTGGTCATTTCGCCGATAGCCAGCAAAAAAGATTACAAAAAGTTTTATCAGATATGCCGCTTGGTGACAAAAAACCTAGTCAACTTTTTAATGAGATGCGTCGTGTGGCCGGCAGTGCTTTAAGTGAAAATATACTTCTAGATTTATGGGCAGCACGTTTGCCACCTCACGCTCAAGCTGCTGTCATTGCATCAAGTGGTGATGCTATTAATAAAACTGTGATTGCTGATGCAATAGTGGAATCACTAAATTTACGAAATATAAATGCCATCAATAACGCTTGTTCAGTAAGCTCACAAAAGCGCACGGAGGAGGTATGCACACTTGAATCGCTACAGCAAGAGATTGCAAAGCTTACTAAAAGTATAGCAGCATTATCGGAAAAGAGATCGCGTTCAAGAAGCGCATCCCGTAGAATTTCAAACCGATCTAACACCCCTTTAAGCGAAAATAGGGACTATTGTTGGTACCATAAAAAGTTTGGAAACAATGCTCGCAAATGCAGGTCTCCATGTTCATATAACCAGTCAACACCACAACAGTGATGCCAACAGATTGAGTCAGCAGCAGACTCCGCCAACATATTTGCTGCTGAACTGCATCGCCTTATGGTCTACGATAAAACTACAATGATATCCTTTTTAATTGACACTGGTGCGGATGTATCAGTTATTCCAAAAAATTTTAAAAATTCTAGAAGTGATGCTAATACAATTAAATTATACGCAGCAAATGGCACACATATTAATGTTTATGGTGATGTCCTCTTGAAAGTTGATCTTGGCCTACGAAGAGAATTTTTATGGAAGTTTTTGATAACTGATCTACCTATTGCTATAATTGGTGCCGATTTTATTAAACATTATGATTTATTAGTAGACCTGAAAGGCAAACGACTTATCGATAAAACCACCTCATTAAAGTCACCAGCTACAATTGTACAGCCGACAATATATTCAATACGATCATTTGACGCGTCAACGCCATTTTCTAAAATTATTAACGAATTTCCATCAGTTACACGTATGCCGCAGCTTGGCGCGCCAGCAAAGTCAACAATTGTTCATTATATAGACACACAAGGCCCTCCCGTTTTTGCTCGCCCACGTAGGCTTGCACCTGAAAAATTAGCAGCCGCACGTGCCGAATTTGAAAATTTAATGAAACTGGGCATATGCAGACCATCTCGTAGTAATTGGGCCAGCCCGTTACATATGGTACGAAAACCAGATGGGTCGTGGCGGCCTTGTGGCGATTATAGAGCGCTTAATGCCAAGACTATACCGGACAGGTATCCGCTACCACATCTTCAAGATTTCAGCAATATATTGCAAGGTAAAACTGTGTTTTCAAAAATAGACTTACAAAAAGCATTCCATCAAGTACCAATCAATCCTGACGACATTCATAAAACTGCTATTTGCACACCATTTGGCCTGTATGAATTTACGTATATGACGTTTGGTTTGAGAAATGCCGCTCAGACATTTCAAAGATTAATTCATGAGGTTGTTCGTGGATTGGATTTTGTGTTTCCGTATATGAATGACATATGCGTCGCATCTTCATCATTAGTACAACACGAAGATCATTTGAGACAGTTGTTTCATAGATTGAGTAGCTATAATCTAGCCATCAACATAAATAAATGTGAATTCGGTAAACCCCAAGTTAAGTTTTTGGGCCATCTAATAACGGCGGAAGGTATACGGCCATTGCCAGAAAAGGTCGAAGCAGTACAGAAATTCCCACGGCCAAATACCGTAAGTGAGCTAAAACGTTTTTTAGCCACGGTAAATTTTTATAGGCGATTTATTAATAATGCAATGGATTCACAAGCACCACTTTTAAGCATGTGTCCTGGTAACGTTAAAAATGACCGTACCGTTTTAAATTGGTCTGATGATACGATCGCAGCGTTTGAAAATTGTAAAAAACAGCTAGCAGATGCAGCGCTATTGGCACACCCGTGTAAAGATGCCGAATTGTCGTTATGGGTTGATGCGTCTAATACAGCAGCAGGAGCTGTTTTACATCAGTTAGTTAACAATGAATTACAGCCACTTGGTTACTTTTCAAAAAAGTTTGACAAAGCGCAGTTGCGATACAGCACCTATGATCGTGAGCTGACTGCTATATATCTAGCAGCGCGTCATTTTAGATACATGCTTGAAGGTCGTATTTGCCACATTTATACTGATCATAAACCACTAATTCACGTTTTTCATCAAAACTTAGAAAAGGCATCAAACCGTCAGGTTCGACAACTTGATTACATTTCACAATTAACAACAGATATACGATATGTAGAAGGAAGAAATAACGTTACTGCTGATTTGCTTTCTCGTATTAATAACATTAATACTGATGGTATCGATTATGAAAAATTAGCTGAAGATCAATCAGTTGATGATGAATTGAATTCCTTTTTACTTCAAGGTGATGAATGTAAGCTAAAATTAAAACTTTTTACGATTCCCGGCAGTTCTAAGAAATTGGTTTGTGATTGTTCAACAAGTAATATAAGACCTTTTATAACGAAAAAATTTCGTGATGCCGCTTTAAGAGCAACACACAATTTATCACATCAAAGTGCTCGTTCCACGGCTAAGTTGATGACACAAAGATTCGTTTGGCCTGGAATTTTAAAAGACACTAAACGTTTTGTCAAGTATTGCTTGCATTGTCAAAAAGCTAAAATTACACGTCATAATTTTTCTGAGTTGGGTCGCTATAATCTACCTAGTCAAAGGTTTGAGCACATAAATATTGATATAATTGGGCCACTTCCCTTAAATAATGATAAACGATATTGTCTTACGATTATAGACCGCTTTACGAGATGGCCCGAAGCTATACCTATACCGGATCAAACTGCAACTACAGTAACACGAGCATTGATCGATCAATGGATATCGAGATTTGGCGTACCTTTAAGAATTACATCGGATCAAGGTCGTCAATTTCAATCGAGTATTTTTTACGAGCTAACCCGCACTCTAGGCATTACACATATCTCAACAACAGCTTACCATCCGCAGGCCAATGGTATCATAGAAAGATGGCACAGAACGTTGAAGGCAGCCATTTTGTGTAAGCAAGCTGATAAATGGACTGCACACCTTCCATCTATTCTATTAGGGTTGCGCACAACGTATAAAAGCGATATTAAGGCATCTCCTGCAGAAATGGTATATGGCACTACACTCAAAATACCGTCAGAATTTTTTACAGAAAACGTAAACGTCAAAACTGAGTCTGATGTTTTACTGGAGTTGCGAAAAACCATGCAGTGCTTACGTCCAACCGATACTGCATGGCATTCTACACAAAAAATTTTTATTCATCCAGATCTTTCTACATGTAAACAAGTTTTTCTACGTAATGACTCCATTCGTCCATCGCTGTCATCTCCGTATGAGGGGCCATTTGTGGTAACAGGTCGTAGTGGAAAAAACTTCAACTTAATCGTTAATGGAAAAAGTGTAACGGTTTCGGTAGATCGATTAAAGCCTGCTTACATTACTACGGAAGATGAGCAAGAGGTGCCTGTGAAGGTGTTGTCGCCACAACCAAAAAGTGTTACACGTTCTGGGCGTCAAGTAAAGTTTCCTAAGCGGTACGCTTGCTAGAGGGGGAGTACTGTGGCAACCTTTAGTTACACCTCGTTGAAAACTTCACGCACTGTTTTGATTTTTACAAAAATGAGTTTAGTCATCAAAAAAGCACACATCTTTATAAAAAGGACGCTTACGAAAAAAGTTCATTTTTTTGTTAACGAAAAATATAATTATTTAATAAAGTTATAGATATTAAAAGTTAAATAAAACGTCTATATATACATATTAAAGTGCTGATAAAGAATTATATTAACGTTGGCACATGAACTAAACAAGTTTTTTCATAAAGATATAATATGGACATATAAAAATATATCCACAAAAATCATCGCCCACAGTTATGATCAAAAGGGAAAAACCCAAGAGCATTTTTTTTTTATCTCATCAGTATCATCTACAATAGAGATTAAGCCATCCTACAATTTCTTCATCAGCAAACCATTCAATTGCGAAACATACGAATCAGCAGCAGCACCACCAGCTTATCTTGAAACAACAACAACATTACCGATAACGTTACCAACGAGAAATTCCAGGGCGGTCAGGTGGAAAGCCAAGAGTGCAGTAATTGGCCATCGTTTTGGCAGATATCACGAGGATCTATCGTCTGGTTTGAATTTCAATTTATTAGTTTTTTTATCTATTGGCATGTTAGTATCTATTTATTCATTGTTCATCTACGGTGTCGCAGGCACGAATAGGGCAGCACTGGTTTGCGCATATGAGCAGTGGTGCCAGGCCAGCAAACAAGGAGGAGAGTAAATAATAATAAGAAAAAAGAAAGAAGTGAAGAAATAAAAAAAATGGCGTCATGAGAAAGATAAAAAATTTTAATGCGCAGTTGTTGAGTGATGTTCTGACGGAGAAGAAAAAAAATTTTATTGCGCAGTTGTTGAGTGATGTTCTGACGGAGAAGATAAACAATTTTATTGCGCAGTTGTTGAGTGATATTCTAACCAGAAAGAAAGAAAATTTTATTGCGCAGTTGGTAAGGAGTGATATGCTGATTTTGGTTCGTGAGTGCTACAGTGTTTGATGGAACATGATAGAAAAAGAAAATTAACGCAACAAAAAGTGATAAATAGAAATTGTAAAGCTGTTAAAATTATCATGCACTTGTTATATTTCATGCCATAAAAACGTGGAGGTTACATTATAACAGCGAGAAGTAGATGCCTGATAACCTACAAGGCATACGTATTCTTCTGCGTCATCAGAATCTGAGCCGCGAAAGCTAGAGGTTCAGTCAGATCACGTACAGAATTTTAGACGAGATCTGTAGCACACACTCAATGATTGCTAACTCAAAATTGTATTGCCAACGGTAGGGAGGCTAACGGATTCGGAACTGTCTTCCTGCTTTTCTTTTTTTTTTGATATACTAAGCGTTATAGATGTCAAGTATGAAACTATATGTATTAATATGTTATTTGACTTCATCAGGATTTGGTAATTCAAATTGAGTAGAAGTCATACCTGACTAACCGTCCTTTTTGTAACTAAAGTTTTTTTACCTCCCCACAGGTACCTCATGCAAAGGCTTCGAGCGAGCTCATTCGGAGTCAGCATCAAAAAAAAATATAAGGTAACTGTTTGTTTTCTTTTTTCCTTTTGGTTATTATTAGATGGCGGTTATGAGGGCAAGACTAGATTCACTATATTGGGATTAGATAGGCAAGAACATAAAGGAAGGAAAAATTATAAAATGTACCGTAAACTGAATTAGAAATAGATAGGCAAGAACATAAAAAAAAAAGAAAAATTATAAAATTTACTGCAAACTAAATTATGATAGATAGGAAAGAAAATATTATGAAATTTACCGTAAACTGAATTGGGATTAGATAGGCTAGAACAACTATATGTAAGCAAAAGAAAGTCATGATTAAAAAATGTATATAATTCTGAGTGCATTGTAGTAAAACTATGCAAACTAAAGCAAAGAGGCAAATAGGGTAAGTGGTGTAGTGCGGATAATGTGGTGAGGAAGGCGTTTTATTTTTATAGGGTAGCCTCATAATTAGCACCATAAATGGCTACGATGGAGGGGAAGGCTAAATGGTGAAGTGGTTTGACATCTTTAGCCACTGATCAACTGGGCTCATCCGCATGCTCCATACGAGCAGGCATGGTGGTCCTTTTCTTTTTATTATCACTCTTATTTTTTTTTGTTACCCGTCCGTCCTGTGTCAAACTATGGGTTGAGAACCCCTGAGAAAATTAGCTGGCCGGAGCTGATAGTTTGGCATATGCATCTCGATACGAGGCGCGACAATTAGTTGCGGCGGATAAAAAGGAGAAAACCATCAACACCATCTCCAATCATTTAGAAAAAAAGTGTATTGTAACAACGGTTATCCACATTATTACACATTTTTCCTTTTTTTTTTGCTTACTTGAATTGGATTCATAAGATTTCATTTATTTTGTTAATTTGTTAAAAAATACTTGATCAGTTGTGAACGTTTTGCGCTTACGCTAACTCATCCTTATGAATTCGCGTCAAGCACAAGCACTGAATGTGAATTAGGAAGCTTCCTCATTTTTTTTTTTTTATGTGTGATTGTGATATGTGCTAATAATTGATACGTCTTTGAATAATCCTTTGATAAAAACCATAAGCAATCGTTGAAGCGTGAAATTGTCTGATACGTTGATGGTAGATCAAGGCCTGATTTAATGTACATCATAAATAGTAATATACAGTACAGTTGATAGGATAGATATATATATAGTATCAGTACAATAATTTCAGAAAATTTTGAAGGTTCTTAAGTGAGTGGTATCATGTGTTAAACAATTGTCTGAGGTAGGTATGCTCATCGCTGGTTAGGTGGGCTAATGTGGGGCTGTGAAGGTTATGTTTTCTTTTGGATTATTTTCTACTTCACAGCATAGGTTGGGAGGGCAAGCCACGGGCATAACATCCGCCCAAGGGGTTGAGCTGGGAAAGCTGGTGAGGCGGGCGGAACTAGTTAGGTGGTAAAAGGGTCGGGAACCCCCTCTGAGGTAGCCGGGACCGTTCCTCCACGCCAAGTGCAAAACATCATCATAGAAAACATTGCCACCTAACCTGTATTCGTATGGATAATATATAGCAAAATTGCTAACACATATTGCTACAAATTTAATATAAATAAAAATTGTGCTTTTAGTGTTACATTTAATGAAGGCGAACAGTGGCAACACCGCCTGAGTGCAAGATTTACAAAAATGATCAAATAAACAAATGGTTCGTGGTATAAATTTGTGGCTACACGTGACAGATGTAGAACAAGCAGTATTCAATGTTGACAGGTATTAGCGTTAAACTACACCCTGGGATATGATTATACACTATTTTGTCTCTGTTTAGGATTCTTCCCTTATTTTTGCAAACGAAACAAAAC